>CM046876.1:95500833-96700833 GCA_025667525.1 Glebionis coronaria | reverse complement strand
CATGCCGAGAATCATATCGAACTCAATCATGTCTAGGGGAAGTGCATCTACTGCACGAACTTTATCGTCAAACTCTAGAGGAAGACTCTTGTATGCATGAGTTATTAATACAGAGTCCCTCAAAGGCGTGGAAATGGTAAGCCTATTTTCTAATGGCAAGGGAAGTGTCCTGATGTTCTTAGCATATGTAGTGGAAATAACTGAGTGAGTGGCACCCGTGTCGAAAAGAACACATGCAGCTTGGCCGTACATATACAAAATTCCAGTAATGGTACCTGTAGATTTGTTTTCCTGATCGCGAGATGTCGTGTAGACACGCCCAGTGGTAGGGGGCGGCTTATTATCAGCATGACCCGAGGTACCCTCCATCTCACCCTTACGGCAATCTCTCATACGATGGCCAGGGAGGCCGCACTTGTAGCACGCGTTAGAATCACGACGACATGGGCCAGGGTGTCTGCGATGGCAAGTAATGCAAAGAGGATGAGTGAATCCTCCAGCAGGATTCCTTGCTTGTTGAGGGCCTGCTGATGACAAAAATGTGTTAAAATAAAGTATATGCACGAGTATAAGACATATGCATCATAAGATGTTCACCAGTGATAGCTGAACGGTTAGGCTGCGAACCCCTGTGGTTTTGGTCCTTCCCGTTACCGTGGTTCCTGGTAGAGGTTAATATAGTGTCAGCATGAGAGATATAACATGAAATCATAAGAAGATGCCTAAATAGTAGGACCTGCTGTTGTTGGAGTGTCCAGCGTTGTTACGGTAATTATCATTACCGCTACGCCTTTCCACAACAGAACGGTCGTTAGTGTGACCGTTTCCTTTGGGCTGATGAGGCTGCTGCTGAGTAGCCGGCTGAGACCGGTCCCCAGTTTTCTGCCTGGAAGATACAGTTTAAGAGATGATTATTGAACATATATGATAGGATGCGGTTTGATTACCGTTGAATACGAAATGTTTACCTCTTGTCGGGTCTTTCAGCTTCCCCGAACTCATCTCGCACCTGTAGCATCTCTAGCTTCCTTGCTGCGTCGGCCACTTGTGCTACTGTATTGAACGTAGCACACACCAGATTGTTCGCGACCGAGGTGCGAAGTGCCCACCTAAAGTGGTGTGCCTGGTCCTTAGGAGTACCAGCTGCTGCTCCCAGGAAACCAGCTAAGCGAAGAAAGCGCTGCATGAATTCATTGCTATTCTCGCCCGCTCTCTGTCGTATCCCATGGTACTCTCGCTTGAGCTTGTCCTGCTCTGCCTTGGGAAAGAACTGCTCCATCACTCTCTCCTTGATATGGGCCCATGTAAAACCAACGACCCAATCATCACCTCCTTCCGACTACGTCAAGGCTAGCCACCAGCTGAGTACATCGCCTTCAAACTGGTAGCATGCCAATCTCGCCTTGTATGCGGGGTCACAGCCCATAGCATTGAAAATCTTCTCGATATGAGTCAACCAGCTTTCAGCATCGCTGGGGCTATCAGTCTTTTCAAAAGCTCTAGGATGGAGCTTGTTGAATCTTTCCAGCCACACTGCTAGTGTCACTGGAGGAGGAGGAGCAGGAGGTGCCTGATTGTGCTGCTGCTGATTGTTGGCAGCTTGGACTTCAGCACGGATGTCATTCCTCAGTTGAGGAAGCAAGGCTTGCATGGCAGCCTGAATTGCAGCATTGAGCTGCTCTTGCTCGCGTGTGAGAACCATCTGACAGTATAACATAAAACATATGATTAACAGTTCAAAACATAAAATATAAATTATATATATACATGAAAAAATTTTATACCAAAAATTTCACGAGAAAAATTTTATGCAAGAAAATTTTTGTATGAATGCATGATGCAGTTTTATGAAAACTTTTGATGCTCGAGAGTGAACGCCTCTGGTCAGTTCACTCAAAACAAAAGACATATCGAGGGGACGCCTATGGGTCGGTCCCAAATCTAAAAGTTTCGATAAAACACATGCGACTAAATAGGGCCAGTCCTGTACCAACCATTACTTAGTCAAAAACCCTGTAACAATGACATGTATATGTATGCTTAAAAATGATGAATGCATGAAAACAACTGTCAGTTCTAGGAAGACCGTAGTGACTACCCACTAATCACAGGTCATATTTGAGAGCCTACAGGTCGAAACCTTGGGCTCTGATACCATAATTGTAACACCCCATTTTGGAAATGGAATCTTACGCATAATCATGGCGTGTCATCAAAGCATACAAGGATAAATGTCTAAGCATTATTTGACCATAAAAGGGAAATACCGGAATCAAACATCGGTAACCCCAAAGTAGAGCTCATCACACACAAACATAAATACTGAAAAAGGAAAGGACGAAACAATGTCCATTGCAAGCTGTATTAAAGTAAAGGAAATGCATAAAGTAAAGAAAGACAGTAAAGCTTCCAGTCCATATGCACGTACGTTTGAGATCTACGAGCGTCCCTGAGTACCTGCCGTTTTGGGAACATGAAAAGGGGAAACGGCTGAGCAAGACGCTCAGTGCACGGATGTACAATATAGCATGAAATAGGATAAGCATGTAACATATAACAGCGGAAGACTAAGTTCTGAGTAGACTGGTTAAGTATTGAGAAAACTGGTTTTATAGTTTGAAAAGCCTTATGTTTATCTTATGAAAAACTGTTTTAACATATATATACCATAGCCCATATAGGTCATGAAAAGGTCACGTGCATGAATACTTGGAGGGGTGACCTCATCATGCTGATTAGAGGGGATGCCTCTAATTAATATACTGGTCTGGGTAGGAGGGATCAACTCCTTGTGAAGGGTGCAAGGCACACACCACATTCACCATGAAATACTGAATAAAACATGTAACTAGGATGCACCCATACGCCCCACATGATATAATAATATGGCCAAAACTGAAAGGGACGCCACGAGCAATCACTCCGCCGTGGGGAAGTCATAACATTGGTGCCTCCAATGTTATGGTTATGGTACCTCCATAACTAGGTGAAACTGGTCATGCTTGTATATGGCTATAGATTATGCTAATTAAACATAAGCAGTTCAAAACAATAAAACAAATACTGGGGAAAACAGTTGGCTGCATACGGGGAAATCCTAATAAGGAAAGAATGTCCATACTGAAAGGACGGGAATCCGTACCTCAAGTCCAGTGAATGAACGGAAGAAAGACTCCTACTTCTGGATCACTAACGCTACATGAATACACACGTGTATAAGTATCGAATCACTGATTACGTACTGGGTTTTATGTCTCATCTTAGCTTACTTTGTATGTTTTAGGTTATGGTTTACTGTTTAAAGCCCTATCTGTGTTTACCTTGTACTCTGATTAATCTGATAAAGTATTACTGGTAATTCATGTATTATTATACTTACTGTGTAATAATAAGTAACTTTCCAAAATAGCAGGTTTCCAAAAATAGAAAGTTTCCAAAAATAGAAAGTTTCCAAAAATAGAAAGTTTCCAAAAATAGAAAGTTACCAAAAATAGAAAGTTTCCCAAAACAGAAAGTTTCCAAAAATAGAAAGTTTCCAAAATAGAAAGTTTCCTAAAATAGAATTTACTGCTTAAAATAGATTAGTTTCTAAAAATAGAAAGTTTCCAAAAATAGATCAGCTGCCTTAATTAAATAAGTTTCCATATATAGAAGGATTCCATGATTAGATTAGCTGCCTGAAATAGATAGATTTCCATATATAGAAGGTTTCCATTAATAGATTAGTTGCCTTATTCAATTAAGTTTCTATAAATAGAAGTTTCCATAATTAGAATTAAGCTGGTTACATAAGCTAACATATAAGTCTAAGTGTTTATAAGCTTATTTCTTAAGTCATATGATATAATGTATAGTTTAATTATTATTTCATGTATTTTAATTAAACTATAGGTTAAGCATTTTAATTAAAGTATAACATGTTTTAATTAAAATGGAATAAAATACTTAGGTTAAAATGTGTATTATTATGTATTAATAACATAACCTATGTCATGTCTAAATTAATTAATTATAAGCATGTTTTAAATAATTAATTAATTATAACTTATAACATAAAAATACTTAGGTTAAATAAATATCATGCTAAATTAATAATTAAAATAACCTAAGTCATGGTTTAATTAATATCTCATGTTATTAATTAATTTATATCCTAAGTTCATAATTCATAAAATTAACATGTAGCATAAATCATGTTTTAACCAACGAACCATGAATCAGGCATGAACTCGACACCGTACCCCGAGCCAACTCGGGGTACTTGTGTCCCCTTGCAGCCGTGGGTCCCACATGCACCAACCAAGACCAAAATGGTCTTGGTGGTGGCGGCTAAAAGCAAACCGAACCCCCCTCGGGTTGGTTATACTAGGCGGCCAAAAACAAACACCCTCATATAACAACCTTTGATTTTAATTAACCCCAAAACATGTTAGATCTATGTTTAATTATCATTTTTTAATAAGAATAACAATAACATGTTCATGAAAATAATCAAAGATCTAAAAAGAATTAAAAAGAAAGGTTTAGAATGATATACCAATACGTAGCTTGGAAAAGGATGAACAAACACGGTTTATAGCAATGGTTTTCAAGATCAAAATCAATCAACAACCACCTATGGTGGTCCTTAAGGTGGCGGCACAAAGAGACCAAGAGGAGGAGAGAAAAACCTTTTTAGGTTAAATGCTTATTTTCTTGAAATGTAAAAAAAAATGAAATGAATATTTACCATAACCCCCCCTCATGTAAAAGTCAATGGGCTAAGCTCATTTTGGTTATGTGTGCCGTGGGTATGGGGCCCCACATGGGGTACCCGTACCTTTTCTCGTGTCTCGATGTTTCGTGTTCGTTCGTGGTTAAACGTGTTCGTGTTTAAAGTGTTTCTGTTTATTTTATCATGTAGTTTATCGTATTATTTACACTCGTAATTAAGTACTTACGTAATTATTTTAGTTCGTGTTTTAAAATGGTGATCATGATTTAATTACGTTTACGTGAAATATCTATTAACTGTTTATCATGAGTTGTATGTAATCGATACTTATCATGTCATACACGTATGCATTTGCTTGATTATTAGCACATGAATGTGATCAATACTAAATAGGGTAAGTTTTAATCTAGGACGTACGATCTTAAGGGCACTATTCATGGTAAAAACATGCGGGTTTTACACTTCTTGTTGACTTAATTTTTTGACATCGTTGTCTATTGGGAGGGGTTATTGATTTGATGGTCTTGGTTACAGCGTTAGGACTCTATTTTTAGACCTAAATCTCTATTATCGCATAAGTCAAACAATGTATCCTCGTGAGACATTCAAGACAAAATAAAATATAAGAGATACAACTTAGGAAATTGGGAGGATAAGTACGTGATTGGGGCATATGAGTAGTGTTAGCATTACTAACTTATAATGACAATGATCTCGTTGCACGCTTGGCATGGAATTGGGGTGAAAATCGAGGACGATGAAATTATTTATAACGAAGCATTCATGTGTTCTTATTCTATGAACCTAAACGTCCCATTTTGCGATGAAAATCATACATTATGTCTAAAACACAAGTAGTAGTAGCAATAGTAGTAGTGTAGCTAGTTTATCGTTCAATAAAGTGAATAAAAATTTTGGAGGTGCTACGATACTTTATTCTAGCATTGCGTGAGGGCACGACAATGGTTTAGTATGGGGGAGTGATGAGACTGCTTTTATACATAGTCTCATCGTCCAAAAAGGGCTTAAAATGCATTAAATATCATCAAAACCCATATATATATGCTTGTGTTTGTTACTTGTGTATTTTAGGTACGGATATTGAGAAAATGACAAAAGATCACAAGAATCATGCAAAAACGAACACGGGAAACGAAGCCGCACAATGAACCAAGCCCTAATGAAGACTTTCCCAAGAAAAACCCTTGAAGATTTGAAGAATTATGAAGAAGGGTCCTCCAATATGGAAGAACTGACACTTTATTACCTTGTATATTCATAATTACAAGTTTGGTCCCTAAAGTTTGTCAAAATTACAAAAAGGGCCCTCCACTTTGAAGAATTGACAAGTTTAGCCCCTCAACAAAGCTAAATTGTCAACCATTACCCTCCACAAAGTCAAATATATGATGAAGTCCTTCAAAGTACAAGAAATTACAAGTTTGGTCCTTTGAAAATCCCAAAATTACCAAAAGAACCCTTGACTTTCAACAATTGGAAAAAATGGTCCCTCATAAATGAAGACTTGGCAAATTCAGTCCTCCAAAATTCCAATCATACATGTAAAGACCATAATCCATCAACAATATGCCAAATCAGACCTTAAAAAATCACAAAATGGCAACAATTACCCCTGAATTCACTTTGTAAAACATTTTGGGGCAAAAGTGTGAAAATGAAAAGTTGTTAAAGAAGGAAATGGGCGTTGATAGCAAGTTTGATTGAAAAGACAAGAGAAGAAGAGAAGGAGGGTTATTCTTGGCCAGACAAGATACTTACCTTAACCAACCAGAAGCTGCCACCTCACCCTACTCACCACTTCCACCAATCACCATTCACCCTTCCTCCACATCAGATCCCACTCACCGCATTTATTAACTAATCTTAACTGATTAGTTTTAATTGGCGCCTAACACTTGGTTTAAAAACAAAAACAGATCAAACCCATGTTCTTGGCATTCATAATCCAAATTGGGTTTTTCTAAACTGCTTGAAATTAAGCCACCAAAGTGTCCAGATTTATGATTAAGGTCAACATAAACACATCCAAATCCTTAAACCCTATGCCACATCATCACCCATGTCACATATTAAACCCTTGTCCCACGTTTGGAGAAGAAGACAAACAAGCCAAAGAGATCCAACGTCCCATAAACTTGCTTACTTTCTAAGCTTCACAAGAGCCATTGGATGCAATTCCAACTGCTATACACTCCACAAACGTCCAAGATAAAGTCACATGAGCTCAAGATTTCAAATTTCCACAAGGGTATTTCTGGAAGTCCAATGCTTAGGGTTTTCACATTTTCAGCTTTCTAGGACCATGTACACCCTCTATATAAAGGGTCTAGCTCATTACATTTATTCCTGCTTTTGGTTTTTCCTTGTTCAAACACTTGTAAATCCTCTTTTCAGTTTAATGAAATTGTGTTAAGTGTGTTGAATAAAGACCAAGTGCCACTTATGTTTATGCTTGTTTATGTTATTTGTTCACTGAATTTGAATCTCAAAACCTGTTTTTAAGGAGAGTGCAAAAGTTTGCATTTTTCCTTCAAGCTTGATATTTTGCTAAGTTATTGTTCAAACCTTGGAATTCTTGGATTATAGGGCTGATCATAGAATCCTAATTGTGATATTAAGGTGTGGTGAGACTTATAACTTGGGGATAATCAAGTGTGGGGTAACAAGGTTGCATCAATCAAGGCTTTTTAAGTTTCTGTTTTGATAATCTTGCTTCCAACCTTGTTGAATCTTAGCAGGGGTGTTATTGGAAGCTTGTGCTTGTTCTAGCTAGCACATAAGCTCATAAATTCGTGGGTGTGGATGTACATCCATGAGGTTTGTCTTAAAACCTTGAAAATCTGATAAAAATTGGATTTTTTGTGGATTTGTGCTATACTGTTGTTCTTGTTGATTTATTGGCTTAAATCTGCTTAGTCTTGCATGATAATGTTCTTTATATGCTAGATTAATCATTGGGTTAACTGAATCACACTTTTTCTTGTTTAAAATTGTATTTGAAAAGATAAAGAGGTGTTTGGGTCTACCTATTTAAGTTGAAATCTTGGTATTGTGTTGTTAGAAGTGTGTATTTGTGGTTGTTATCTGATATATGCTTGGTTGAGAGTGTTTTGCTACAAGTTTTTGGACTTAAACCACCAAATCAAACAATCTGCTATAATTTGATGAGTTTAACTGTTTTTGACCTAAGATTTTGGTGAAATCTAGTATTTGTGCATGCTTAGGGTTAAGAGTTGTGAAAACATCATTATTATAACTTATTTGGTAGATCTTGAGGTTTGAATCTGGCTTATTGGTCAAATACATCAGCAAAGTGTAAAACTGCATGTTCTTGTGTTCATCAGTAACTTAAGGTGCTTGAATCTTGCTTAATTCTGTGAGTCATTGCATGAAACCTGTTTAGACTTGTTCATTTGAGTTCATAATAGCTTGTGTATGCATTTGGTTGAGTTTGGCTGGCTGAATATTGCTCTAAGTGCTTATTGAACCTGTTCTGCTTAGTTGTTCATGTCTGTGCTAGATCTGGTGCTTTATTGATTAAACTGTATCAATTGGGTGATTGTGTTTGTAATTTATTGATTGTTATTGACTCCTTATGATCCAAAGATCATTTGGGTGCCTTTGTGTAATCTGAATCTCAAAAAAGTTCACTAAAGACAAAAGGTCAAACAAGTCAAGCAGTGGAAAAAGTTTCCACTGCTCAACACCCAAAACTAGCCCCTGCTAGTGTTAATTTGTCATCAGCTTATCAATAAACTATTATAGCTTATCCAGACTTGCAACAACCTATTTTTTCTGATAGATCTTCATTATTTGACCCATTTGATTAGACTAGAGCTTATTGGACTTTGACTTTCACTTTTTGCTAGAAAACCAACTTATTTGACTTTTACATAAGTGCTTATTTGCTTTTTCCAGCTTATTGAGTCAGCTTATTTGAAAACTCTTTGTTTATTTTGCTTAATTAAGTCATTTAAAAGCTTTAGAAACTTGAATCAGCTTTTGGGTTGGCCTAGAACTTAAAAACGACTATTTTGTCATTTTCTGTAGATTGCTTATTGCATTTTCAGGCTTATTCCTTGGGCTTATTTCAAATTTCTTTTTATAGAAGTCTTATTTAGGACAAAAGAAGCTTGTGTGTCTAATTTCAGCTTATGGCATTAGCTTATAGCTTAATGGGCCAAAAAGCCCATTAAGAATAAGTTGTTTGGTATAAGCTAGCTTATTTCACACTTTCAGCTTTTGGGCCTTTGGAAAAAAGTTGTTTAAAATCAAATTTTGAGTCAAATAGTGCTTTTTGGGCTTATTTTGGACACTTTTTTATATTGGGCCCAAATTTGGCCCAATAGTGATCTGTTTTGGGTTTAGCCCATTTTCTAGGCCCATTAAGGGTATTTAGGTAATTTCACTTTCATTTCTGAGTTGTTTAGGTTAAATTAAGCTAGTTTGCAACTTTTTAGAATTTTTATGATTTTTGGATTCTTAATAATATTTTAATATTATTTTATTGGTAAAAATTAAAAGTCTGATTTTCTAAGTTTTTATATTTTTCCTAGATTGTAGACACTTAATTAGGAATTTTGCAACTTTCCAAATATTTTTAGAGTCTTTTAATTATTTTCTAGAATTATTTTAGGTTTTAATTGATTTTAATAGTTTTTAATTGTTTAAAAATAGTTTTTAGTGGTTTTAAAATTTTGAAAAATACTTTATAGCTTAATTAGGGTATTTTTGAGATTTACGAACTATAAAATCTTGTTTTGGACTTTTTAATAGTTAATATTGATTTTTAGGGCTTTAATTAGCATTAAAAAGTCATTATTTAATTAATTAAAAGGTTTTGGCAAGTTTGTATTTTTTGTAAACTCTTAGAATGTTTTATTGGATTTTTAGTGATTTTTGGTAATTTTTAGGGTAAAATTTTAATTTTGGTGCTTTTTACGGTTTTACGTGTACACCTTTTTCGTCTTAGTTAAATCCGACATCGTAACCGTCATTCTCTTCTTATCCCTTTTCTATTTTTCTTTCTCACAAATATAATCACAAAGATAATCATTTCATTACACACACACTAAGCCTCCTTGAGAACGATCCCCATTTTAGGGTCATTTGTACACGGTTTTCCTAAATCGTCGTGCTTAACGCTTACCACTATTTTGCCTTCCTTTTCCTAAAGGGGTAAAAAACTCTACATCAGGCAGCTTTGGGTATAAAACCTGAGCTTTTTGCTAGGCTAGAACAAGACAAAACAACACTACCTCCAGCAGGCTACACGTTAACTAATGCTGAAAAAGACAAATTTTGTGAAACGTTAGCCAACCTCAAAGTACCACAGGTATATTGTTCAAATTTTGCTAGTTTGGTCAACGTAAAGGAAAGGAATCTCATTGGCCTTAAGTCACATGACTATCACATGCTGATGCAAGAGTTTTTACCAGTTGCAATACGTTCAATCATGCATCCAACCACACGATATGCTATTATCAGGTTTTGCTTTTTCTTTAAATCTATATGTAGAAAAGAAATTAAATTGGAAGAACTAGATGCGATTTAACAAGAACTAGTTGTGACATTGTGACTACTTGAGAAGTTCTTTCCTCCGTCATTTTTTGATATTATGATACACTTGACTGTGCACCTAACTAGAGAGGTAAGATTATGTGGTCCCATATGCTTTCGGTGGATGTACCCATTTGAAAGATGTATGAAGGTTATTAAAAACCATGTTAGAAACAGAAACATACCAGAGGGATGCATTGCTGAGGAGACAACTGTGGAAGAAACAATAGAGTTTTTTAGCGAGTATCATAAAACAATGAAATCTGTTGGTTGGCCACCTGATAAAGATGTAACCAATGAAAATGAGAACGGAATGCCATTGTCGACCGGCACACCATTCGAAATGAATGGGGAACTATTTGCAAAAGCTCATTTGTATGTACTACAAAATACAGATGAACTTTTACCCTATATCGAGTAAGTATTACTAACACATGTCTATTTCATTAATATAAATATTCTAAAAACAAAAAAATTAATCAAGTACATTGTTTTGTCTCAGGCGACACAAGAATTTTTTTATAAAACAATAACCCGGGTAAACGAATAGCATTGCTGGAGGCTGAGCATTGTAAAACTTTTGCTAAGTGGTTACATGATGAGGTAATTACTTGTATGATGTTTATAACTGTTTGTTTTTTTGCTAAATATTGGTTAACTTAACATCTCAAAAACCAATACTAAGCTAGTAGTAGAGAATAATAAATAAGCACTTACAACATAATGAGGCGATCTCCAACTCTCAGTAGCAATTAGAAGCATTGTCATTAGCTAGGTAGAAGTCCACCAGCACACCATTTCTTTATCTGAAACACTATTCTTTAACTGTTGAAATTCAGGTTTTGAGAGAGTTAGCAATATCAAAAGATAGCGTATCAGATACTGTTAGGTGGATATCATTTGGACCACGCGCCACGGTAGTGAAATACGATGCATATAACATCAGTGGGTATACATTTCGTACGAAAATAAATGATGGCAAATTTCACCAGAACAGTGGGGTTTGAGTTGAGGTAGAAGATACTCATATATCCAAAGAAGTTGAAACAAAGAAAAAACTATTTTATTATGGGGTTTTACAGGGGATATGGGTACTAGATTACCGTTTTAGGAGAATACCTCTTTTCAAGTGCGATTGGGTTAATCACAAGAAACATGCGGTCAAAAAGATAAGCTTCTTGGATATTCATTGGTAGTCCTGAATAACTTAGGCCACAAGGATGATCCATTCATATTTGGCTCACAAGCAGGACAAGTGTTTTATGTCCAAGACCAGGTACACAAAAATATGTCTATTGTCTTCAGGACCCCTAGCAAGAATTACAAAGATACATATGACGAAGTCGATGAGGAATTTAGTACAGTTATTCACCAGAACAATGATAACACTTTGCCAGATGCACATGTAGGTGATGATTCACACAGTGACTACTATCAAGCAGATCGACGGTGAAGGAGTTGTCATACGAAAAACCAAGTGAAGCCTGTCATTCTCAAGTTGGCACAATCGGCCTTTTTATCGTATTTAACTTGTTATTTTATAGGATAGGTTCTAGTACTTGTTTAAGGATTTATGTTTGTGTGCATATCACACATTTAATCTTTCATTTTTTCTACAAAAACACTTGTAATCTCTTTTATTTGAATGTAAAATTTCTTTAACAATAAGTGGTTCTTTTAATTATGTTTTTATGAAAATTAGATTTCAATTGTGTCCTGCTGATATAGCTAACTACATGTAAGTTTTCATATTTTGTCATATTGAATTCTGTCATACTAGTGAAACTTTGTGTTCAAAAAGAATGTTCAGATTGGTGAGTTGAGTTACATATCTGTTTATATAGCTAGTGACATTCTACATAGTGTTTAATTTGGTGATTTGAGATTCAATTATTGAACTACATAATGTAAATATAGCTATTGCATCAATTTCTATCAGTTTCAACTCCACTAGTGGTTTGGCGTGTGAATGCTTATTTTATTGATTATCCAGCTTATTTAAGTCTTTTGTTTCTCACCTTTATATTTCATATTGGTTGCATGCCCTGAATTTGCTTAAATTTCATTATACCTTTGTAATTTTGATATACTTCTCAACATTAAAGGTGTTTGGGACTGTATGTTTAAGCTTATTGACAACATGATTTAAACCTCCTATCGCCTACACACCTAGTGGTTAGTTACAATAGGTTATAGTTGGTTTTTATTTCAGTCTATATTCACAAATTTTGTGATTAGCATGTATTGCAAAAATCTACACATTACTGAAGTGCACTAGCTATTGACATAATGAGTATAAATTTGTGTCTGCAAGAAGTTTGCATAATCTATAATACAGAATTTTGTCATACTTGTCAAGTTTGTGCTCAAATTCATACTTAAATCAGTTCATGTACCTTCTTTAATTTCATACACCCATCACATTTTGCTATCTTAACCCCCAAAAATTACAACAGATACTGATATTAAGCATAAGTATAAGTTAAAGAACAATTTTATTAGATGTAATAAAAAATTAAGATAAATACAATAGCAGGCATTAAACATTAAACCAAATTAAACATAAATGTCAATACCATTACCATTAGACATTATATACATATTAGATATGCAGTTAAGTAAAACATGGGTACATAGTACTTTAACTTAAACAAAAGAGCTGGTTTAGACACGACATACCCAAACTGCATATTGATGGGCTAAAACAAAAAAAAGATATGTGCCCATGCACAACAATCATCAAACATTTTCTTCTGCTGGTGGAACCATTTCCATTTCAGTGGACCAAATTTTTAACTCATCCACACCTTCAACTTGTTCCTGAACAATAATGTTCAAACGGTAAAGCTTCGTCTCCAACCTCTTCTTTAAATCAGTAAAAGCTTTAATAGACTCCTCCCAATCAACAGCTGGATGCTTGGTCTTCAGTTCAGAAAGTGCAGTACGCACCCTTTTTAGGCTTACCTTAACCGGTTTAATCAAATCTCGAATATCATTAGTAAAGGCATTCTCTTCAATAATCAGTTGCTCCAAGTATACCCTGGTGGCATACGAAATATTTGCACCACCAGTGAGTTGCAAAATCTCGTCCAACACAGGGGTGGCATTTGCATCAGAAGTACTTCCTTGAGAATCTGCCATGGATTGATCTATGAATATAAAGTAAAAATGTGTTTTTGATTTGAGGAAGATGATCTGTTAGTTGGTGATGTTATATATTATATAACCATAGGCAGGGTATTTATACAACCCATAACAACCATAGTTTTTTATTGGGGCAAATGAAGAGTTGCAACAAATAGTCTGAACTCAATGCATGCAGGGAATAGTATCAAGGAAGCTTCGACACACACTTGTAAATGTGTGTGACAAATTTTTTTTGATGGGCTTAGTTAGTCACATAAAAATTACTTGTTGAAACAAACTATTATTTTATGGGCTTAGTTAGTCACATAGAAAAATACTTGTTGTGACTAGGTGTAGTGACTTTAGTCATACAAACACTAAAAAATGTGACTCATATCAACATTAGTGAAAATTGTGATTACATTTGGTTCTAAACATTTGTCACATGAATATTTTACTGTGTGACTTTTTCAATGTGTTGGTCACATATAATCCCATTATAATGTGACCATAAATATAATTTAGTTTCACATTTCTCAAATTTTATGACTATTGGAAAACATATAGTCACATAATTGTTTGGTTATTGAGTATGATCATGTATTATATTTGATCATAGTCTTCAAGTATTTGTAAAATATTTGTCACATTTAAATAAATATAGTGGCAAATGTTTCAATACCTACTTTCCACTTGCAACACATACAAAATTCATGTGTGGTTAAAATTTAACAAAATATACTAGTCACATTAAAATAATGTGTGTGACAACCTTGTTTATCAATTTGTCACTTATAAAATAATTCTATGTGACCATATATGATTTTTGGTCACATTCAATGTGTGTATAACAAATATTTGTCACACATGTTCTGGTATAATGTGACTACTACTTGAACCAGACTTTGATTCGGTAACACTCTAAAATTATTAAGTGACTAACGACTCATCCAAAAAGCATTTGTTAGCCCTATTCACGTAAATATTCATATGCGTGACAAACAAAATACGTAATGGTCATACAAACTGACTTCAAGTGTGACTGTTTATTTATGACTGGCGAATTCAGTCACACAAAAAATTAATTTGTGACTACACCAATTTCGGTCTGTGTGACCGAAACCCATTTTTATACTAGTGAAAGAAGAAAGAAGAGTATTGCTTTCATTTTTCTTGTGTTTTTGCAATGGAAGAAGCTTAATGTTGATACCCATTTATATACTAGTTAGAACTTTACCTTATCAATTAGAAATCAAGAGTTTGTGGCTGCCATGGAAGAAAAATAGATAAAACAGTATGTAGATTATAAGAAATCGATTTTTTTGGAGGATTTTTAGGGGATATGACCGTTGGTGGGGTTATGAAGGAAGAATGGGTCGTTCAACATTATATCAGGGACAAATAATTCAAGTTTTAGTAAGAAAATATTTTATAGATAAGTCTTATAACTATTTCCTAGTTATCTAAATTGATTTTCCTATTTTATAGCTTTGTACAACTGGCCTAAATATTTCCAGGGCCTAAAGCCACGAAATTTATATCAACTAATGATAATTATGGGCTAACTTGGGTTTAGGAACAATTAGTTGGGTTTATTTAGGGTTTACGGGCCTTTAAAATTACGTACGGGCTTTTAAAATTATATACGAGTCTATTTCTAGTCATTTAATAATTTAATTAAGCTCATATGTCATTAATAGTTTAATTAAGCTCATATGATTAAATATTAAGTTTACAAACAGATTTTAATAGTTTGAAGTTGATAAAATTAATTTAAACGTTTTTGTGATCGTTTAGACGTAAAAACTGTATTTTATAGTTAAATAATAAATAAAATATGATTACCTTAGTAAATTATCTAAAACATTGAAAATAAATTAAAAGTGATAAATATATGATTTATAGACTTTTTATATTCCATCATATATTGTTTTAAAGAAATCGTGAGTTGAAAATGTTTGTATAACTTTCTAGTAATAATTAACGGTGATTTCGATAATTTACGTTAACTATTAAAATAAACTATTATTGACGTTTATATGACCTATAAACTTAAAATAATTCATTTAACCTAAAACATATAAAACACATAAGTTTTTAGTTGGATGGCCTCCAGTTAGAGTAAATCACAGTTTTAGAGAACATAGTAATTATTTTCCACTTTGTAGTAATTAAACACGTAACATATAAATTTCTATATAACCAAAATAATCATATAGTCCGTCGTATGTATTATTAGTGATAATATCATTTGTTAGTTTTTAGATATCTTCTTGTTTATGATTTACAGTGTTTTATTGAAAAAAATGTAGCGATAATTATCTTATTCTTTGGATCAATAATGAGTTCAAATTTACGGGTTGTCACATTTTATGAAGAAAGGGAGTGGTGGTTTTAGAGAGAAAGAAAGAAGAGACATGTGTGTTTTTTGGATGAAAATTATGAGGTGAAAAGTTGGTGGAATGCTTATATATTAGTGGTTAGGGTAAAAGTTGCAATTATTGAATAGTTTTGGACTAAAATGTAACATTTAAGTTAAAAATCGGAAAATGACTACCAGTCAATTTTAGAAACATTTACGAGAGTCGGTATTCGTCCCGGCTTCATAAAAATATAAATCTCGTTTGTTAAATCGATCATTTTAATAATTAAACGCACACAAAACAAAATATTAAATTCCCGACTCGACTTAATACGTAATGAAATAAAAAAATTCAGAAATCTCAAATATCGGAATAATCGATACTAAAATATAATATTTCGGCATGCATTGGCATCGCGATCACTATTAGTACTCTTCAATCGCCACAACAATTACATATAACCACACATTATCGGTTTCAACGTAAACCGTCAAACATAACGATAATCACAATTATTTAGAAATTCAAAATCAGTTACACAGTTAAGATAAAATAATGACGTTAAGTTCGGGTTATTATATGTGTTAGGTAGCCCTAAAATCAATAATGAATCCAACATAAGCACTATTTTTACTTATGTTAGTGTTCACATTAAATGATCTAAAATATGCAAAACAAAACACAAGACTGAAACTAATAGGATTACCTATAACATTAACAATGTCACATGCAATCCACCGACCCAGAGTTTCTTAACAATCCCAACAACTTCTAATACTCATCATTAGTTAGAATGTGAGTATTACCAAAAATGCTACCACTAGTAGTGACATTATTAACAACACTTTTAGAGTTATTGTCCTTGGGGTTCTTTTTGAACCCTGGAGGATAACCCACCAACTCAAAGCACCTCTCTGTAATGTGACCAATCATATTACAGTACTTAAAAACCAAATCATGATTAAGACCTTTATTAAACATTTTGATTTGATTCAAATGATTAACATACCGATCATTATTACTGGTACTAGGTTTTATTAACAATAGTATAAACATTATTAACCTTCTGTGGCTCATCTCTATATATAGTAGCATAAGAAGAATTAACATAGGTAAAGGATTAGATATCAGAATAATACTTCTCACATTATTAAACACATCATCAAGTCCCATGAGAAATTGCACCAATCTGATCATAATCTTTCAGTTTATATGCAGTCTCACAAGTACAATCAAGAAGATCAACCAAAGAGTCATATTGTCTCCACTAAGAGTTAAATATATGATAGTAAGTCATGCCATATTGAGTAAATGTATGAATTTTATAGTGCATATTATATATCACATACCTATGAGTTTTACTATAAGTTTCTGCAAGTTCATCCCAAACATCCTTAACATTAGTAGAATTAAATTTTCAATAAATATACCTTTTGAGTGACACAACCAAGAATCCATGACGGAACAACAAAGTTGCATCTGTCCCATTTTTTATGTCTCAATGGATCATCTGTTAGCCTTATACACTTACCATCTGTAAACCTAAGTTTATTTTTAGTATGTAAAGCAAGTTTTAAAGCAGTAGACCGAACTTTATAGCTTTATGTGCCCTCTAGTTTACGAGATATCAAAAATTTTCCATTTGAATCATTAGCAAGTAAAAACAAAGGGTTGTAGTATCTCAAAAATACCACCCTCATCCACTTTTTTACGAGCATCACTACGCATTATGTCAACAGAAAAAGACCACTAACAGGGACAAAAATAAGAAGCACAAAACAAAAACAATCAAACATATAACTGAGAAGAAATAAATAACATAAACCAATAACCACCAACACTAGTGTTGCAATCCTCCACACCCTAACTCCATTCAACCAACTATAGTATAAATAACAAATATATAACATAAATAACAAACTATAAACACAAGAAACAAAAATAATTGATCGACTGGTGTTACAAAGCACACGCAACAACAACCAAGAGATAAGCAGATCTTTACACTAATAAACCAAACCATAACAAAAATAATCTCGAAACGACAACAAGAAGTTAATTTCGAATTAAACCAAGAAACAATAAATCGAGCAAAACGTAATTTTAACAGTTTAGGGGTTTTATAAAAGAAACTTAATCAAACATACAATAGAACAATATTAGAACCAATAAATCAACAAGAGCCACTTGAATTAGCGTTTCATATAGTATAACCCTGTTGGAAGTATTTAAAGTGATGGTCATATAATATACCATTGCGAAGCTCGTGGAAAATGCTACTTAACGGTGTTGAGAGTTCTAGCATAATGTTATGTATTTAACAGGAATTAGTCCCGAACTCACAAATGAGGAAGGCCTTCCATACATTAGACGTATAGTATAAAAGGCCCAAGGCACCTCATTTGTGGTGTGTGTTTTCCATTCCATTGTTTGTAGAGAAAGAAACATATGTGTTTCTCTCACTATGAATTCACAACCTTTGTTTTTCTCTTTTCCTTCATCTAATCTAATCTTTCTTTTTTGGTTTAATCTTGTTCTTCATCTTCATTTTTATATCCTATATAGTCGTGTGAATCATTCCTACAAGTGGTATCATTCACCAAGGGATTCGTGGATTGCTATTGGATGTTGTCCGTGTCTTTCTTGTGTTTCGTGATTCATATTGCTCCTAAGTAGTTGTAGTAGCGATTAATGTATGCTTTTTAGTTTATCGTTTTCCTCGACTCACTCGAATTGATATCAAATTTAAACGTGGATTAATTGTTCTTGGTTAATTAAACTTTGTTTGGTATTTTAAAAACTAAAGAAAAACTATTTAAACTATTTAAAAGGAAAATCTTTAATTAAAATACTTAATTAAAACTAAGTAAACTATTTTAAAACTATTTTAAATTTTAGTCTAATTTAATTAACTAAAACTTGACTATTAAAATTTATAACTAATTTAGACTATATATAAAACTGTTTAAACAAATTTGAAAACTATTTTAAATTTAAATAAAATTTAAATCTAATTTAATATAATTAATTTTTAACTAAAACTTTCAATTTAAATGGATTTCTATTTAAAACATTTTTTATAAAAAAATCTAAATTAATTAAAGCTAACTTTAAATCTAATTTTTAAAAACAATTTTAATGTCTAAAAGTAATTAAAATATTTTTATATTTTATTATATTTTTTTTTGTTTTTTTAAAACTTTAAAAAAGTAAATTTATAAAAACTTGTAATTAAAAAGTATTAAATAAACTAGTTAAGTAAAATAAATGACAAAGAAAATATTAACTAAATTAAATCTAAAAAAAACTGACAGCTAATAATATTGAAACTGTATTAAAATTAAAAACTATAATAAAAATAAAAAGAAGAAGTAGATGAGTTGGTTATCACGTTGGGCAGTTAAACGGAGAGTCATGGGTTCGAGTCCTAGGAAGGACGTTTTTTGTTGATTATATATATATATATATATATATATATATATATATATATATATATATATATATATATATATATATATATATATATATATATATATATATATTTAATATACCTGATAGAAATCAGTTTAAAACCAGCAGATCAAATGAACCTGCTAGCTTATACTTAGCAAAATAATAACAGACAAATAACTCAAAATAAGCAAGTAACCAAGCAATTCTAAATTTAACAAAATCGAATAAGCTAACAATAATCAACAAAACAAGTAATATCAGAACTTATACTAACTCAAAAGCACCAAGAAGAACTGAAAATAAGCAGGCTTAACTAATATGCAAAACCTGTAAACAAGCAGATATAAAACAAGTACCAACACAGCTAGAATCTAGCAGACCTATTTATCAGATCAAACCCAAGTATTATCAGAACACAAATACAACAAATCCTTTTAAGCAGCCAAATGCAAAACCAAAAGAACTGAAATCAAATTACGCTGAGCAGACTTAAGACAACAACGAAATTCAATAACAAAATCAAATAAGTGCAGACTATAAACTATATAACTTCTAACTCACAATCCTATAAAGCAGATGAACTAAATCAAACCTAAGCAGAAATCTTAAAACTCAAAATAACTCCAAACAATATCAGATTAACAGATTTCTCAAATAAACTCACAACTTTCTTAAACTAACAACATAAACCCGCAGACTAAACAAAACCAAAACAGATTGACTACTAGCAGATTAAAACAAATCTGAACTAAAATCAACAATCAACTACTCAAATCTTTCAAACAGAAACTTAAACAAACATTAAATTTAATCTAAAAAAACATGAAAATTAAAATCGAATGAAACCTTGTGTCGAATCCGTTGAGCAGAAGGATAAGCGTTGAGCCCCCTTTTAATCGAACCGAGACACATTATCACCATTAAACATAATCACCACATCGAACCAGATTTATGTAAAACTTCCCAGCAGGGGAAATTTGTTATCCACTTTTTTTTACTTTTATTAATTTAACCAAAAAGCAGATTAAAGAGTAAATTGCAATAAAATTTAAGTAATTAAAGAGACAAGATTAAACCGAAAGAAACTTTTATTAATAACTAAAAATTGGATTACAATACTTTAGAAAATTAAAATTACAATTTAACCTAAAAACTATTTTTACATAAATAAAAATAAAATTAAAAAATGGCACCTAAACATTACAGAATATGGGGGTATTTATAGCCAACCCCCAAGGCTTGCTGATGAAGCTTGGTGAGCAAGATCTTCAATCTTGGCCGCTCTTTTCTTCTTCTCTCATTCTATTTCTTGATTTCTTCGATCCAACGGCTGAAAATGACGCCCCTTGCACACGGATTGCCAACGTGTCAAGGGGTGTGTTTGTTGTGTTTCGTTGAAGCTGAGTTGGCACCTTCTTATTTTAGGAGTGATGGTGGTGATGTTTTTAAGCCAATCAAAATTGAGAGTGGGGCCATGTAGCTTGTATACTCCATCATGCTGCTCCGAGAAAATTAGGGATTTAATTCCCATACGTGTGAATCACACGTATCCATAAAAGCCCCAATTTATTTGGTGTAATTTTTTTGATTAGGGTTTTTGGAATAGTGTTTTTACAGTTGGGGAGAGAGTGAAAAAGAGGAGAGGCTGCGTTTATTTTGGTGAGAGAGAGGGTGAGGGTAAACATAGGATATAACGAAGGGTTAAGTGGTGGTGGGTAAAGTTTGACCAGATAAAAAACGTGTGTTTGTGTAAGTAAAACTTTTCGTTTTATGATACAAGTCTTTCTTTGGCAATGAAATGGGCTTGAAGCCCAAGACTCCCATTCGTCTTAATTAGTTTAAGTTAAATGGGCTTTGGTTTTTACTTCAATCTGTCTCATGGTAAATTGTTTTTGGGCCTTTGTTGGGCTGTTTATCCAAGAATCTCAATACTTGCTTCCTTATTGGGCTTTTGGGCCCATTATCCAATGTGGGTCCCACAAGGACCAAATATCTTTCAAAAGGTTAATTCCACTAAAACGGACTTGTATTTGGCTTCTCGATCTTTTCTTCAAACTTTTGTTGACTTTGCCGGTTTTCGTGATCTTCGGTACACTTTTGGTTCTTTGACTTTGTCTTTGTCTCTTTCTTTGACTTTTCTTCAACATTTGACCGTGAAATCCTGTGTTTTCTTTCCTTTTGATCTTTTGTACCTATTTCACACAAAAACACAGAACCACGCGTAATTCTGACTTTTACGATATTAAACACATGATTAGGTCTTGTTTTTGCTTGATTTAGTGGTAAAAGGATAAGTGTTTACACACTTATTAAATCCCCTACACTTGACAATTGCAATGACCCCATGCAATGCATTATTTTAAAGCATAAAGTTACATTTTCCTCATAATTAAGCCATCTTGGCCTTTATTAAGATATACTATTATTACTACGATGAAAAGATAAAAACTTTAAAGGAAACAAAAGTTATATCAATTTATTAACTTGAAAATTATTTGATGGAAGAAACTCGTAAAGAAATCTAAGACTTAAATTGGCTTTGGTGTCATAAATATTAATCACCCTCAAGTTTCACGTTCCCCATACCAAGCTTAAAAACAAGATCATTGTTTACCATAAGTTCTCAAGTTAAAACCACTTATATAAGACAAATGTGTAATAATCTTTCTCCAATTCCTAAGTTGTATCTCTAGTTTTTAAGGATTGTCATTCACCCGTAGGCTCATTGACTTATTTGATAATTATTAGTCCAAAAATGAAGGCAAAACGGTGCAAACCTGACACTCAGAACCTAACGTCGTTCTCAAAAACGTTGTCACTAAAGTAAGTCCACATCAAGGATAATTTAATACGATTTGGGGAATAAATTCCCGGATCCGAAATTTAGCCAATAGTACTACTTATTAATTATTCCTCCAAAGTCATGTAGACTTTATGTGGAGTTTAGCAAATTCACATCATATACCCTTAGGCTCTTTAAGATGTAAAAATGCTTCTCATCTATTGTCCACACCCTAAGGCTCCTTGAACGATAAACAAGGGAATTGATTTTTGATCAATTTTTATTCAACACTTACCATGCCATACATCCTAAGGCTCTAATGATAAGGTTCGTGCTACATGCCCCACACCCTAAGGCTCCTTGAGGTCATGTTTTAATCTTATTCTTTCTTTATTTATGATATATATATTAGGCCAAATTCCTCGGTCCCATGGTCTGAATACATCCTACTTAGTGGTTATGAGCCACCTTAGTCAGAAGTCCACAATGTTGGCACCCTCAATGTGTTCATGCTTTAATTACAAGGAGATAAAATATTTGGCTAAGAGCTAAGATATCAAATCTACACCGCAAAAATCCTCATTTATTAAGTAATTAAATATACAAGCGGGAAGAAAGAGCCACAAAAACAAACCTTAAACTTATTATCAACTCTATCATCTCTTGTTTTCCATAATTTAAAATCTCAAGGAATGAGACTCGTGGATACTTAGCCTAATAAACCAATTAAGGTCCATATGGTTAAGGATACTAGCTAGAGTAAACATGGATAAGTAAACTCGGGTTGAGTCAAAATATTCACGACGGGCCTAATTTATCAAAGACATCTAAACTTGTTAAAACCATTTTATTCATTTTTTTACTTTATTCTTGAAATGGAAAATATAAATACGATGCGATGACAAAAGGAAAGAAAATAAATGGAAAATACTACTAGGACAAAATAGATCAAAAATTTGAAAAATGTTGAAAAATTTAAATTTTCCGGTTAAATGAGGTCAAATTCATGGAAAAGCCCACTAAAATTCGATAGAAGTCCCCCTACACTTAATATAAACATTATCCTCAATGTTTAAGCATGTGGGAGAATAAACTCCCCTACACTTAGGACATTGAGTACGTTGTTTAAATCGAGCTAAAGAAGAGACAACTTGTAACACCCCCAAATTTATACAACTCAATACAGCGGAAGACTCGTTGGTGTTACGGGATATCACATTACTCACATCATAGACAACGCATAAAAATCGCGTCGTCTATTAATAAAGCATTTCCATTCATAAATATCAAAGTTACATCGGTCCCAAGTCATTACATTTCATACAAGTTTTACAAAGTATTTGAATGGAAAATATTGTTTAAGTGCGGGCCATGAATTCTTGTCGTCTTCCCGAGAATTACCTTCAAGTACCTGAGATAAAACATGTTAAAAGAAAAGGTCAGCGATAACGCCGAGTGAATTCATAGAGTTTAATAAATTCCATCAATATAACTTTGGTATAAAATTAGTACCAAAAATCAATTCGTACAAATCATTGTAATAGGCCGTAAAATAGCCAAAATCATTTTATACAAATCTTTGTAATAGGCCATAAAATAGCCAAAGTCATTTTTATACAAATCCTTATCGAAAATCATAATATAGGCATTTGCCTTAAAAATCATTATACGAGCCAATGTCGTAAAAACATCATACAATACGTCTTATGACGTCGTATAAATTCAAATAAAATCCGTTATATGAATATGGTTATGAAAACCAAAACACGAACATAATATCAATAGTATGACCCTGTATTGCTAGTCAGGCAATACATAGTAATTCAGAGCGTCTATTAGTATTTCGGTGATTGGATTATTATAAGCCGCATGACATTGTTACCTTACTAAACCAACAACGGGTAGCTAACCCGATACTAATTTTGCCCATCTAAAGTAGCGTGTCGTCACAAAGGTCACGCTATGGAAATCTTCTCATACATAAATTCGCTTACCAATCAATGTGGCACGACGGGGATCAACCGTCAAGGCGCGAACTGGGGTGATCGTCCCCAAATAGTACTATTATATGCATAAGCGTCTACCAACTCCCGGTAGTTCACAATTCATGCTAATGGGACTTTTAGTGACATAACCTAACTTTAATAATCCATTTAATTTCATCTATCGGGTCCATTAATCATTTATCGGGTCATACAATCGGGTCATTCAATCATTCGGGTCCAAAATCAATAAACAAACAATCGGGACAAATGGTGTCCTATTTTATAAAACTAACATGTTATCTCCCTCGCGGGTTTATGAAACATTTATAAAAACATTTAAAAGAGTGTGAGGCTATGAACTCACGTTGATGTGGGAAGGCGGGTTATCGGTAATTCGGACGTACGGTACGTGCTTCAATCGCGGAAACCTAGACAAATAATACTCGGTCTTAGACTCATGTCCAATGACTTTATAAAAATAACAAGTATGTATACATATGATGATTATATATATATGATGATCAAGTGGGTTTACATATTCTCGTTTACTCCTTTTAGTGTTATATGTCGATAACTTTTATATTAGTTTACTAGTTTTACCCGTTTACGTGTCTTAAGTCCAATAAGCTTATTATAAGTTATTTAACTTATTTCAATCCATTTTGTACCTATATTATCAGTATGTATACTTTCCAAGTTGGGCCTAAATGGTTTAAGCCCAATAGATTCTTTTTACAAGTTTTTATCCTATTTAGTCCATTTATTAGTCCAATATGTTTATTTAACTTGTTAATGTCCGTATGCCCTATAGTTCGGGTTTTATCGGTTTTTACTTGTTATACATGTCTATATATCAGTATATAAGTTTTATAAAGTTTTCATTAGACGGGTCCAACCATCTAAGTTTTATTTAACAAAAACGTTAATTTTACAGCAATAGCCGAAAAAGTCGTAAAAATCATGTTTATAGTTTTTATTACTTATAAACATTATTTCACCACCATTTATATAATTTATCCATTTGATTAACCTTTTATATATATTTATATAAATAAGTTTTATAAGTTAGTGGGTTTTTATTTTACATTTTATATATTAAAATGTGAGTGCTTATATAATAGTATTATTCTTTAATTTCCAAAAATCTGATTTTTAACTTCATCTTCACCAAAACTGACATATCTTGAGTTCTATATGGAGATACAAGCTCAAATTTTTATCACATAAACTACATGATATGTGCTACATTTAACTCTTCTATAGCTACTGTTGAATAATCTTCTAAATATTTTCTAAAAATCGTCCAAAACAGTAACCTCATATTTATACACTAAACTTGTTTTGATCATATCTCACTCATTACAATGATTCCATTGCATGGCCAACTCTCACATGTGTACAAGACCCATAGCTTACTGTAAATCCATTCTATTTCATCATTTTATCAGTTAAACATATGGTTCTTTACTGTTTTATACAGCCATCAAATTTAACCAAGATTTTAACCTTGTTTTTTTTATGGTTTTTCACCTTTTTAATCATGTTTATCAACAACAAATCCCCACATAACATTTTTATCATCATATAATCATCATATACATATATAATAGGAAATAAAATACATGTTTACATAATCAAAATAACAAGAAGTTGAGGAGGACAATCTTTATACCACCATGATGATGTAGGTTGATCAAAACATGGATTTTGATGGTGAAACTTGTGATGCACCAAGTCCATCTTCATGACCACCAATCTTCCTAATCTCCTTGTGGAAAATCAGCCCCAAGACACCATGAATAGTCCTCCTTGGATGTTATAAGTTGCACCAATCTTCATCTTTTTGAATGGAGATTAACATATGTTAATTATAACATATGTTTGTGGTTAAATTTTGTATGAATGATGGTGTTTTGTTGAGAAAATGGGACGGCACATTGTGCTAGAGAGAGAGTTTGTGTGTGATATTGCATGGTGGAATGGAAGAAATGAACTAGCTAGTGGTTTTTGATTGAAAGTGGTAAGTTGTTGGCAAGTTAGCTTCATTGTGAAGCTAAGACAAGTGTAAGCTTTTTAGCTTAAGTTTTGACACATCAAATGGGTTAGTTGCTTATATTTGGCCGGTTTTGGGGGTGGGACAAGTGTCCCACTTGTCTCATCCCCAATTATTTACGGGTACTCCTCGATTCTAGTTTCCTCGATTTGCTTGCCCTCGGGTCGTTTTACGAAAAACGTTTTTATAAACTATGAATCAACGTCACAAAACGAATCCAATAAAAATTGTTTAATAAAAAACGGAGTTCGAAAACGTAAATACGTAATCCTAAGGTTTCCGGTTTAGTCGTAAAGGACGTTAAAATAAAGTCGTAAGTCCTAATCTCTTCTCGTAAATTTGTGAGTTTATGAACCAACACAAATTTAAAACTCCAAAATAATATTCACAGATAAATTTATTTTCTGAAATGTCGGACTGTCACCAAAGACAGTGTATGTAAACGTAAGCACGTAACGTTGAATCCTCCGGTTTAGACGTAGTCGATGCTACTCCAAGACGTAAATCCAAATTTCTTCCCAAAAATAAGTGAGTTCATATTGTAACATTAAAATAATGTTTTTAAATAATATTCGAGAATAAAATATCAACCATAAATTGACGGATTGTCACAGCATTTACCCCTAAACAGGATCTTTGTCCTCAAAGATCATCTTACCTTACTACTCGCTTCTTATAGAGTTAAAGCCATGTGGGTATTTCCTCCACATTCGGTCTTTTCTCACAAGTGCAATTCATTACAATACGCGAGTTTCATCAAACATAACTACGGGAATAAGATCAGGCTTAATGTTGACTTACTTTCTCTATCCATGATGTTCACGGGTTTTTGATGAATGCAACCTTTCGCCGATCTAAGCTCTATTAAGAATAATCAGAATTTCACTTGATAGATATTCCATCAAGTTTGATTTACGAAACATAATTCACGCAGTCTTTGAAGTCCTAGGGTAGATCCAGCTTATATGCCTTTCAATCTCAACTTTTACATCATCTCAATGGTCCCAAACAACGGAGACTTATATCCCATGATTTGTCAGATCATGAATTCATTTTTTTTTCCAAGGTTAAAAATTGTGGCATAACTTCGCTACCCATTTGGCACTTCAAGATCTACATTTCATATTCACATAACCTCTTGCCTACTACCGGCTGTCAATAATCAAATCCTAATTTCAACAATCATTTCAGATTTCGCGGGTCGGGTATTTTGTAAGGTTAGGTTCGCCATCATAGGAAACCTTAAACCTAAAAGACATGTCCAACTCACAATGGGTGTATGTCGGATGTCTTCATCTCAACTCCTGCTTACAAATGCTCTAATATTTAGATCCTAACAAGATTCAATCTCGATCCTAATACGATGATTATCAATGATAATCTCTTCAAAGGAAAACGATTATACGGTTCATTACCAAAGGTCAATCATTCAAACATAAAACAACACTTATATTACCTTGTATCATTACTTTACCTCGTCCCTTCGATTTGGGGTGGTATATAGTACTCTCATCAAGGTTCGTTCTCAATGATTTCTGAGCAAATCTCTAGAAATTCGATGCGAAGCGAAGATCTTGATAAAGATGTTCGATACAGGCACACTATGTTTACATAATTCTTTTGCATTTATCATTAACGGGAATGATATTAGCAGATTTGGGCAGTCTTGTCGACGATGACCCAAATCGAATCAAATTCAGATGATGACCTTTGCAATAGCTAGACGTTTACTAATGTATGAGGCGATATCTGCCTTCATAATTTGCCATTAGTACAACTCTTCAGACAAAGATAATTTTAGTCATAAATGACATAAATAGAATACTTATACTTACAAATTCCAACAAACTATATCTCATTATCCTTCATATTTAGGCAACCATAAACGGACTTTTAAAACATTTAACTCCATCGGCTTCTCAATTTTAATGGTTCACATTAGCCGCGAACCTCTTTTATAATCTACATTATCCTTTTTACAATCATTGTTCATATTTAAATTGTTCGGCAATTTATTTTGCACCTTCATTATTAAAGAACATGTCCTAATTGGTTCTTTATCTTTTATACATAATGTGTCGGTATCTATATTCACTTCTCATGATGATATAATTATCATGTCTACAATTCACTCAGATATTCTTTCTATATTATGTGTCAGTAATTACGTTCACTTTCTCCTGATGAAACAAATATCACAACCGTATTTATTCAAAATTCTTTCTTCATATCTTCTATGTTTTAGTTTCGTCTTTACTATCATTTCTATCCGTTTTACTCAATCCGTCGTCTAAAGCGTCGATAATTATTATAATTAATTAAATAATTATTATTCAATTTTTATGAACTGTAAACGTAAAGATTTTAAATTTCTTAGTTCGACCAATTATATAAAATGTTCAAAATAAATTTGAATTTAATTAACAAGATTTTTTTGTTGATTTATCCAAAATATTTAATAAGATCCGTAATTGTTCGAAAAATCTTTGGTTTTACTCAATCCTTCTTAAGTTATCTTGAGGTATACACAAACATTTACCCCTAAACAGAAGTTTAGTTAAATGGTTTGTGTATAAGGGAATAATCCCTTAAAAATCCTTTGTTCAAACATTTGTCAAAACATATTTCCATTTCTTTTTGGTAAAATCCAAAGTCTTAAAAGGGCTCTTAATTTTTGAAGAGTCAATTTATATTCCATTATCCTTTTAATCACATAGTCAAATCATGTAAAGTATTAAATCTTTAATCACGTGTTAATTATTCAAGGTACAGGTTTTTATCGTTCGGCCAATTTAGGGCAATCCATAAATAATTATTAACTCATTCTTATTCTTATAAACAAATAAATGGTCCTTAATGATCGCGAGCATGAATTTATCAAATTACAACCTACACACGTGATTCACCAAATTTATGAATGCTACATGTGTGTTAGTCAATCCAAACGACATCACTTGAAACTCATAATATTCATTACAAGTACCGGATGTAGTGATTGGAATAGATAATCCTTTTCGCAGATGCGAAGTTGATGATAACCATGCTGAGGATCAAAAACCTTGTAAATGATCGAACAAATCTTCCATTTCGAGTTATGGATATCGTTTTCGATTGTCAATTTACTCAGTTCACAGTAATCTATAAATATAAGGAATGATAACACCATAGCTCTTCAGGATGACAGGCTTGGTATAATAAAATCTTTCTCCGACAACTTTCTCAGTTGTACGGTAATTCCTTTAATTTAGATGGTGCTGACGTACAGTGCACAAGCCACAGGTGCAGCACCGGGAATATAATCAATACCAATTTCAACTTGCCTTAATGGTGAAAGTCTAGGTAATTTACCAACAAATACCTCCTAAAGTTTCACATACGGAAACATCTTTTAATAATTTTAGTTTAAGTTCTTTCTAGATTATAATATCTATAACTAATTCACAACCATTCACGGTATAATTCCAAGTCTAAATGCAGGATATCGTCATCCATCAAGAATTATTTAGATCACTTTTGATAATCAACATCTTATCATTTAGGGGAATTCTACTCGAGTTCCCATCAATTAAGACAATGTCGTCATGTCATAATCAATCAATCCATTCTACTGGCACTATTAACTTTCCAGTTTCATTATCGTCGATAAGATGTGAATTTCTCAAAAGACTAATAATAACTCATAATCCTTCACAAGTTCGAGGATATATGGAGACACAACTAACATCTAAAGAGTAAGGTCATCGCATAATCTATGCGAGAGAATTTCAAATCAGATACAGACGAAAACATTTAATGAATATGGATATATCCCATGTTTTCATAATATGAGTACGCATTCGAAAGCTCCTCGGATCGTTACCCAGGTCATTCAAATGAAATCAAATCAAAAGAAATGATAGGAACGTCAATACATCCAGTCGGGTATCAACACTCGGTAATCAGATACTTTTCCTAAGAATCTCACTACGGGATAATTGGACAAGAAAGAATTGTCAATTATCAAATAAGACAATTTCCACAGGTGAGTAAATTCCACTCAGAAGAATAGATGCTATAGGCACATATGTAGGTGTCCCTAACATTATGTCCTTATTTTTCACTTCTTGCAGGTCTCATAAAATTTAATCTTTCACAATCTTTAGAGAAAATGTAGTGTTTACTCATTAGTTTTATGGTGACTACTAATCAGTCTTGCATGGTCCATTCCAAATTGTATGTAGGCGTGCAACTATATACAATTTCAAGATTAACGATGCAATACTCAGTTCGTCAAAATTTTATCATCATGTTTATAACAAAAACATTTTCATGCTTAACTCTTAAATAAGAATCAAGAATGAATTTACAAAGATTTTCTTTGTTATGAAAATAATTAAGTTTTCCAAAGCTTTTCATAAACAACTTCATTTTGATATCAATCACTTATAATTCTCACTTTGAATAATCCTTATTGTGATGAAAATTAAATTTTCTCAAAGGATACCGTTTTAACTTTATAAAAACAATGTGTGATCTGTAGAAAAGTGATGAAAGCTTGTTCAATGGTTGCATCACTAATGCGAACATTAGGATGAAGCAATAAGAGATAGATAACATCGATACATGTAGGATTTAGCAATCAAAGGTAGTCTTTTTCATTAATCACAAACAAGTCAAAATTGTACCGTAACACATTACGTGTCACTATGTCATACAATTCTCAGAACTCATCCTACCAACTGATATCTCAGTTAAGTTAGGGATTTTTAAAAGATACCACAATGAATACTAATCTACAAGAGTCATTAGGTGTTCCATATGTCCCAGAAGATCCATCGGTCTCAATTCAGAAGAAGATTTCTTCAACTTATTTCTTGGACACTAGGCATCCTCGTTAGTGGACAATGGTCTAGGAACAACCCTTAACACGAATCAACAATCAATTAAATCCTTATAATTTAATCACAAAACTTAACGACTTCTATTAATAATCTCATATTCCATATGGGTTAAGTTTCACTTTATTCAAGTTTTTAACCAATTTTATACTCAATATCCTACCTCATTATCCAATACTTACAACCTTATTCTTCGGCCTTGTAAAGGCAATACAATCTCAATATGAATCAACACTTAATTTCCAATCCTATTAGCTCTTACAACAACAATTATCAAATGAGTCATTAATATGAAATGACTTGATCATTCAACTAGACTTCTCGGAAAGGTATTAGTGGCATGAGGCTTTTGGGTAATGGTTCCAATTACAGCCTCAAGTGCAACATTCACCCTTTCGACTTCGATTTAAGAATTGGATGACAACGAATCAGATGACATCTTTCTAGGTGATAACGCTTTGTCAAACTTCACTCTATAAGGAAAGATCGTCATGACATCGATATCAGATTTAATCTCGCCAATTCTTTTTCAATATCACAATCAACTAATATCTACAATTCTACGAATATCAACCATTTGTTGGGATCATAAATATCCACAACTTGGTTTAGATCTAGGATAGCTAGAATTCCTACGAGAATAGCTTTGATTAATTTACTAGGGGATTTAGGGTTACTTGTGACAATCTACGTCGTATAAATACCTCGTATAAAACTCAAAATAATCATCAAACAATCATGTAATAAAATTACATCATATATATATATATATATATAATCCAAGTTATATATATATATTAAAATAACACTTCTCAGTCTTGGCCTTGTCGGTAACTCGGGAATTCTTCGGCACCGTTATAGTCAAAAGATTTTTAGACATTTTTAGAAAAATGTTTATAATAAAAAGATTTTGAAAAGTTTTATTCAAAACCTTCGTTTTAAAAATCTTTCGTTCTCTATAACGAGAGCTCTGATACCAAACTGTAACACCCCCAAATTTATACAACTCAATACAGCGGAAGACTCGTTGGTGTTACGGGATAGCACATTACTCACATCATAGACAACGCATAAAAATCGCGTCGTTTATTCATAAATATCAAAGTTACATCGGTCCCAAGTCATTACATTTCATACAAGTTTTACAAAGTATTTGAATGGAAAATATTGTTTAAGTGCGGGCCATGAATTCTTGTCGTCTTCCCGAGAATTACCTTCAAGTACCTGAGATAAAACATGTTAAAAGAAAAGGTCAGCGATAACGCCGAGTGAATTCATAGAGTTTAATAAATTCCATCAATATAACTTTGGTATAAAATTAGTACCAAAAATCAATTCGTACAAATCATTGTAATAGGCCGTAAAATAGCCAAAATCATTTTATACAAATCTTTGTAATAGGCCATAAAATAGCCAAAGTCATTTTTATACAAATCCTTATCGAAAATCATAATATAGGTATTTGCCTTAAAAATCATTATACGAGCCAATGTCGTAAAAACATCATACAATACGTCTTATGACGTCGTATAAATTCAAATAAAATCCGTTATATGAATATGGTTATGAAAACCAAAACACGAACATAATATCAATAGTATGACCATGTATTGCTAGTCAGGCAATACATAGTAATTCGGAGCGTCTATTAGTATTTCGGTGATTGGATTATTATAAGCCGCATGACATTGTTACCTTACTAAACCAACAACGGGTAGCTAACCCGATAACAATTTTGCCCATCTAAAGTAGCGTGTCGTCACAAAGGTCACGCTATGGAAATCTTCTCATACATAAATTCGCTTACCAATCAATGTGGCACGACGGGGATCAACCGTCAAGGCGCGAACTGGGGTGATCGTCCCCAAATAGTACTATTATATGCATAAGCGTCTACCAACTCCCGGTAGTTCACAATTCATGCTAATGGGACTTTTAGTGACATAACCTAACTTTAATAATCCATTTAATTTCATCTATCGGGTCCATTAATCATTTATCGGGTCATACAATCGGGTCATTCAATCATTCGGGTCCAAAATCAATAAACAAACAATCGGGACAAATGGTGTGCTATTTTATAAAACTAACATGTTATCTCCCTCGCGGGTTTATAAAACATTTATAAAAACATTTAAAAGAGTGCGAGGCTATGAACTCACGTTGATGTGGGAAGGCGGGTTATCGGCAATTCGGACGTACGGTACGTGCTTCAATCGCGGAAACCTAGACAAATAATACTCGGTCTTAGACTCATGTCCAATGACTTTATAAAAATAACAAGTATGTATACATATGATGATTATATATATATGATGATCAAGTGGGTTTACATATTCTCGTTTACTCCTTTTAGTGTTATATGTCGATAACTTTTATATTAGTTTACTAGTTTTACCCGTTTACGTGTCTTAAGTCCAATAAGCTTATTATAAGTTACTTAACTTATTTCAATGCATTTTGTACCTATATTATCAGTATGTATACTTTCCAAGTTGGGCCTAAATGGGTTAAGCCCAATAGATTCTTTTTACAAGTTTTTATCCTATTTAGTCCATTTATTAGTCCAATATGTTTATTTAACTTGTTAATGTCCGTATGCCCTATAGTTCGGGTTTTATCGGTTTTTACTTGTTATACATGTCTATATATCAGTATATAAGTTTTATAAAGTTTTCATTAGACGGGTCCAACCATCTAAGTTTTATTTAACAAAAACGTTAATTTTACGGCAATAGCCGAAAAAGTCGTAAAAATCATGTTTATAGTTTTTATTACTTATAAACATTATTTCACCACCATTTATATAATTTATCCATTTGATTAACCTTTTATATATATTTATATAAATAAGTTTTATAAGTTAGTGGGTTTTTATTTTACATTTTATATATTAAAATGTGAGTGCTTATATAATAGTATTATTCTTTAATTTCCAAAAATCTGATTTTTAACTTCATCTTCACCAAAACTGCCATATCTTGAGTTCTTTATGGAGATAGAAGCTCAAATTTTTATCACATAAACTAAATGATATGTGCTACATTTAACTCTTTTATATCTACTGTTGAATCATCTTCTAAATATTTTCTAAAAATCGTTCAAAACAGTAACCTCAGATTTATACCCTAAACTTGTTTTGATCATATCTCACTCATTACAATGATTCCATTGCATGGCCAACTCTCACATGTGTACAAGACCCATAGCTTACTGTAAATCCATTTTACTTCATCATTTTATCAGTTAAACATATGGTTCTTTACTGTTTTATACAGCCATCAAATTTAACCAAGATTTTAACCTTGTTTCTTATGGTTTTTCACCTTTTTAATCATGTTTATCAACAACAAATCCCCACATAACATTTTTATCATCATATAATCATCATATACATATACAATAGGAAATAAAATACATGTTTACATAATCAAAATAACAAGAAGTTGAGGAGGACAATCTTTATACCACCATGATGATGTAGGTTGATCAAAACATGGATTTTGATGGTGAAACTTGTGATGCACCAAGTCCATCTTCATGACCACCAATCTTCCTAATCTCCTTATGGAAAATCAGCCCCAAGACACCATGAATACTCCTCCTTGGATGTTATAAGTTGCACCAATCTTCATCTTTTTGAATGGAGATTAACATATGTTAATTATAACATATGTTTGTGGTTAAATTTTGTATGAATGATGGTGTTTTGTTGAGAAAATGGGACGGCACATTGTGCTAGAGAGAGAGTTTGTGTGTGGTATTGCATGGTGGAATGGAAGAAATGAACTAGCTAGTGGTTTTTGATTGAAAGTGGTAAGTTGTTGGCAAGTTAGCTTCATTGTGAAGCTAAGACAAGTGTAAGCTTTTTAGCTTAAGTTTTGACACATCAAATGGGTTAGTTGCTTATATTTGGCCGGTTTTGGGGGTGGGACAAGTGTCCCACTTGTCTCATCCCCAATTATTTACGGGTACTCCTCGATTCTAGTTTCTTCGATTTGCGTGCCCTCGGGTCGTTTTACGAAAAACGTTTTTATAAATTATGAATCAACGTCACAAAACGAATCCAATAAAAATTGTTTAATCAAAAACGGAGTTCGAAAACGTAAATACGTAATCCTAAGGTTTCCGGTTTAGTCGTAAAGGACGTTAAAATAAAGTCGTAAGTCCTAATCTCTTCTCGTAAATTTGTGAGTTTATGAACCAACACAAATTTAAAACTCCAAAATAATATTCACAGATAAATTTATTTTCTGAAATGTCGGACTGTCACCAAAGACAGAGTATGTAAACGTAAGCACGTAACGTTGAATCCTCCGGTTTAGACGTAGTCGATGCTACTCCAAGACGTAAATCCAAATTTCTTCCCAAAAATAAGTGAGTTCATATTGTAACATTAAAATAATGTTTTTAAATAATATTCGAGAATAAAATATCAACCATAAATTGATGGATTGTCACACAACTAAAGTGATTACATTTATTCAACTATTTATATACATGTATGAATCACAATAGTTTTGATAGAACCGGGTACACGGGAACACGGGATCACGGGTCACGTCAAAAACACCAAAAGTGGATCATTAAATCAGATGTCCTCCACAACATCACAACACACAAACAACCTACTTGGCTCCCCCTACACTTATTGGTGGAAATGGGTGAAGGTGAAAAAGGGTGGAAAGGATGGAAAAGGTAACAAATCTAACCTAGTAATATGATGCTTGATTTTTTTATCACGAGTCTCTAGCTCGACTCGATTTCCCGAATATCTTTATTCAAATGGGAAAATCATGGGAAAAACCGAGATTTCCAAGGGAGCAAAATCTCTCCATGATAAAGGGTGAAACAAAGTCATATAAGGAATACCCCATAAAAATTCACCCGGGTCAAACACATAATTTCCATCACGAAAGGAAATAAACCCCGAGGTGGTAAAAACACACAAGGCAAAGAAAAGTGGGGTACCCTTAGTCAAAAGTCTCTCATAAGGAAGGGTAAGGTGATTTGGAAATGATTGCACTAAAGTCTCTATTCCAGGATCAAACACCGATTCCTAAACGGGAAAATAGCAAGAGGTGTTGACATTAAAGCTCAAAATGTCATCATAATCCAAAGCGGGGGAGTCGTCCTCTTCCAAACTCGATGTGAAAACATAAGTATCATCAGAGTCATAGGAAAACTCATCCTCGTGAGGAAAATAGGAATTTAGAAAGATATCTAAATCCTCCTCAAATGGAATATCCTCTAAAATAGGGGCAGTCTCTAAAGGTGGAGGATGCTTTTCAAAAGTCGTAACCAAAAAACAAATTGAAATTGAGATTTATTCCTCAAAATTAAGATATAAAAATATGTTATTTTTAATATTTTAATATTGACTTTGGTGTATTATATCTTGTAAGAATGATACACACGACTTATAAGAACAAGAAATAGAGATGATGAAGAACAAGATTAAACCAAAAAAGACAGATTAGATTAAGAAGAATAAAAGAGAAAAACAAAGAGTTGTGATTTCCTAGTGAGAGAAAGTTATGAGGTTTCTCTCTCTACTAACAATCAAATGGAAAACACACACCACAAATGAGGTGCCTTGGGCCTTTTATACTATACGTCTAATGTATGGAAGGCCTTCCTCATTTGTGAGTTCGGGACTAATTCCCGTTACATACATAACATTATGCTAGAACTCTCAACACCGTTAAGTAGCATTTTCCACGAGCTTCGCAACGGTATATTATATGACCATCACTTTAAATACTTCTAACAATCTCCCCTTAAGGGGTGGTCATGTAATATGTGACTTCACTTCTTTGGTGTTGTTGACTTTGAAGCTCGTTGTCTTGAGAGTTCCTTCATTGTTCCTTTCATGACTTGTGATCTTGGATCTTTGATCTTTGCCTTGACTTGATCTTTAAGCTTTGCCAACTTGTGTTCTTGTGTCTTTTCCCACATACTCGTAGTTTTCGTAGTCTTGAAAGCTTGTTAACAATCTCCCTTGATAATCAGAGTAGCGGAAGTCTTTCTTTGAGATGTTCTTGAGCTTTCTTCTTTTACATGAGCATGTGGTCTTGAATTACGAATCTTGAGGTTATGCCACCGTTTGCATTCCTCTGGTTTCTCGTTATACAGTACGAATAATGTACCTGTGATTAGGTAAGTTCAAAGAACTTCCTTGACAGGGTTTTCGGCTGTGGTAGCCGTTCTCATTACTTGAACATCTCGAAAGATAGTTCATAGTAAAGAGTGAATCATGCAGTTCCATTCTACTGATTAAGTCGTCAATTAATTTCCTGGAACAAGTTTGAATCAATTAAGAACCAAACCATTGTTGCTTTCCAGTTGACACAAGTTTGATTCGTATAGAATCTCACAAGTTACCTACCGCAGTGTTGTTTGATGATGACACTGGAAGGATTTCCATTCGTCACAGTAAATACTAAGAAGTATTACTCTAAATATTCTGGCAAGATCATAAAGATATTATGTCGAGACCTGGAACGAGTTTGAATCACAAAAGAATCAAACTACTGTTGCTTTCCAGTTAACATATGTTCAATTCAAGTGAATCTTACATATGACCAACCGCAGTGCTGTTTGATGTTAACAATGGAAAGATTTCCATTCATCACTGTGAATACTAATGAGAATCACTCTGAATGTTCTAGCAATATCACAAGGATATAGCGTAGGACTCTGTAAAATATCGCATGTGTTCTTGTGATGAACAACAATTGATATATGGAATAAGTGTCCTAATGAGATTTTTTGATGAATCTCGTTGGCTCTAGACTCTATAAGTGTACGTTTATTTGGTGATCGGAGGCTGGAGCAGACTGCCACCTTTTCAATATCTACTATCTCGGAGTGAGAAAGTTGATAGAAATGAGTTGAACTCCGTGACAATAAAACAAACTTCTTTTGAGAGAAGCTTGAGTAGGCTGGGAAAGGTTGTGCATTGCATCACTGGGTCCATGATGCTTTGTCTTCAGTATCAGAAATCATCAAAGTGATTCTGATAATAGTGTATTGACCCGGTTTCTGCCTAAGTTGTATGGAGGGCTTCTTTGTTTACACCCTTTATCCTTACATTTCTTTTTCATTCTTCAACCCCTTCAATGCTTACCAAGACGTCATAACTAGCACCTTGTTGTGATTGTTCCAGTGCTAGCTTAAGTCATTAGTCGGCATTTTTCGCGTACACTCAACTACTCCATCTTTCCTAAGGACATCTAAATACTAATGGATTGTCCCTGGGAAGATCCCTCCGGTTCTGGTTGGATCTTAGGACGTATACCTAACCACCTTTTGACACCAATACCGTCGTGAATTGATGTGTTGAGGGTATAAATATCGTAACCATAAAAACCTGTTGAAAAAGCAATCAAGGTGTTGATGAAATCAGTGTTTACACCTTGAAGGTTTTTTGTATCACCAAAACGCTGCCCCTACATATGTGCATCATAAAAGGAAAGGTTTTTGCACATATTAGGAAGAGAAAGCACTTATATCAAAGATCTTATCCCAGATAACACATTTTAATCACTATTCTCCCCCTCAAAAATTGCATGACATTGAAAATTTTGTGAAACTAGTGATGAAACATGGAGAGAATAATGTTGCATGAAAGTTTGCACTTCCCCTCGAAAAGAAATTCTATTTAATATTAGGGGAGTATATGAACATTTTCCTTGTGTTCATGAGCTTAAAACTTTGAATGTTTTGATATAATCCCATGACCGAGAAAAATTAATTTCTCGTTGTTGAGGATAAGTCAAAGACTTTCCTTTCTTTGGGGACCGGGTTATAGTCTGACATGTGACTATAAGCCATTATGAGAGGAAAATAGAAATGACATGTTTTGAAAACATTTGAACTCTCATTCGAACTTTGTGTACGCACCCGTGTCGTTATTGAACAACATTTCTAAGTGCGTCCATATTATCGATGCTGAGAGACACGTCGGAGAAGAATATTTTTGGTATTTTTGAAAGATTTTCTCATTTTTTATTTTGTTTTTATAGGTTTTATATTTTTTGTATTTTGAGTTTCTGATAAATATATACAAGATTACTGCGAATGTGCAAGACGTTCAAGTTCATCAGGAGTGAAACTACGCAAAGCAAGTCGACGAACCAAGAATTCAAATATGTCTTGAGAAGGAGCTTTGGTGAAGATGTCGGCTAGTTGGTAGTCCGTCTTGACAAAGAACAGTTCGATCATTCCTTTTTCCACATGCTCCTTTATGAAATGGAATCGGACAGCTATGTGCTTGGTCTTGGAGTGTTGGACCGGGTTGCAGGATATGGCTATGGCCGATTGTGAATCACAATAAATAGGGACTTTGTTAAAGTAAAGGCCATAATCCGTGAGTTGTGTTCTCATCCAAAGGACTTGAGCACTACACACAGATAGAGACAAATATTCTGCTTCCACGGTGGAAAACGCCGTACAGTCTTGTTTCCTTGATGACCAGCTCACTAGCTTCTCGCCTAAGAATTGTGCTCCACCGAAAGTGCTCTTGAATGAATCATGACATCCTGCATGGTCGACATCTGAAAAACAAGTCAGATTAAAACCAGAATCCTTCGTATACCAGAGACCCATGTGAATGGTTCCCCGGAGATAACGAAAGATCCTTTTAACCTCCTTGAGGTGCTTCTCGCTTGGCTTAGCCTGGTACCGAGCACATAAACAAGTAGCATGCACAATGTCCGGTCTACTTGAGGTTAAGTACATAAGGGACCCGATCATACTTTGGTATCTTGTAGCGTCTACAAATGTCCCTTTCTTATCCAAATCAAGCTTGTGTTTAGTGTCCATTGGAGTACCAATATGATCAAAGTTATCCATACCAAATTTCGTTAGAATCTCAATCACATACTTAGACTGATTTATGGAAATACCACGGGGGGATTGGTGAACTTGGAGACCAAGAAAGAACGTCATTTCCCCCATCATGGACATTTCTAATCTACTTTTCATAAGGTCGGCAAATAATATGGAATATTTTGGGTTAGTAGAACCAAATATAATATCATCTACATAGACCTGAGCCACCAAGATGTCGTTGCCGTAGTGCTTGATAAACAACGTTGGATTAATGGTTCCTTTGTTGAAGTGATTTTGGAGAAGAAATGATGATAATTCGTCGTACCATGCCCTCGGTGCTTGTTTCAAACCATAAATTGCCTTTTTCAACTTGTAGACATGGCTTGGATGTTCGGTGTTGATGAAACCTTCAGGTTGACATACATACACATCTTCTTTTAACGGCCCATGCAAGCAAGCCGTCTTCACGTCCATTTGATACACTGTGAATGATTTGTGTGGAGCGCATGCCAAGAAAATCCTAATAGCTTCCATCCGAGAAACCGAGGCAAAGGATTCTGCGAAATCACTTCCCTCCTTTTGTTTATAACCTCTCACGACTAACCGAGTCTTGTTCCTAATGACGTTTGCTCCTCATCCATCTTGTTTTTGAATAACCATTTCAGAGTAAGGGGATCGATATTGTCCGGTCGAGGTACTAACTCCCATACATCAAGCCGGATGAACTGATTGAGTTCTTCTTGCATAGACTCAATCCATGATGCATCGGTCATTGCTTCTTTCACACTTGCTGGTTCCATTGTGCTGACTGATAGTGCATAGATACACATATCTCTGTTGGTACGCAGCTGATTTCGTGTTGAGACTAGTCGTGAGAGATTGCCAATCACTTGAAGCAAAGGATGATTCTTAGTCCATTTGTGTTCATGTGGAAGTGTATGAAAAATTTGATGCGAGCTCGACGGATCCACATATGGTGTTGAAGGCTGAGTAGAACTTGTGGAAGCCGCAAATGGATTAACAAACTCGTGTTCGTTGAGCATCACATTGTTTGCATTTTCAGCAACTATTTCATTCTAAAGATGAACATGATTAGAATTTTGCTGAGAATGTTGTTGAGTTGCGTCAGCATTCAGAGAGGTGGGTGGAATATTTGGAGGCAATATGGTTGAGGTTGACGTAGATGGTGCAGAAGTAGATGCCGTTGGTGTAGATGTAATCAGAGGTTCTTGAACTACCGTAGCAGGTGCAGCCGGGGCATTTTGAGGAACACCAAATGACGAAGGTCCCTCCATATATTCATCATAAATTGGCCCAAACAAAACTTCCAAGTCACGTTCCGAAGGTTGTAACGATGAGATTGCTGACTGGCAAATTGAAGCGCGAGTCCTGAACTTACGTGTCCAGAAGTTTGACCTTGAAGCTCGGGATGTGAACTTCTATGTTGAGAGGCCATACCCGAGAGTTCATCAAAGGTAACATTCATAGTCTCCATTACCTTTCTTGTCCTTCGATTATAAACCCTGTAAGCACAAGCAGTTGAAGAATAACCAATGAAAAAACCAATAACACCTTTAGGTTCAAGTTTACCGATATCTTCGCGATCATTCTTCGGATAACATAATGCACCGAAGACATGTAAAAATGAAATATCCAGTTTTATTCCATTAATGATCTCATAAGGTGTTTTGTTGAAACGGGTGTGAATAATGGAGCGGTTTTGAGTAAAACATGCAGTTGCTATAGCGTCGGCCCAAAGGAATAACGATGTACTGGAGGAGAGAAGCATCGTCCGAGCAGCTTCTACTAACGTACGATTCCTCCGTTCCACAACTCCATTCTGCTCTGGAGTTCTTACAGCCGAAGTTTGATGAGAAATCCCAACTTCGTCAAAATAAGCTTTCAGTTTCTGATTGGTGAATTCTGTGCCGTTATCCGTTCTTACAATGATAACAGGGCCTTGAAGTAGCACTGATGTTTTCTTCAAGAAATTGATAATTACATCAGGGGTTTCATCTTTTGAAGCAAGAAAATGAACCCATGTGTAACGAGAATAATCATCCACAATCACAAGGACATACCGCTTTCCATTAATACTTTTGATTTTCATTGGGCCGCATAAATCCATATGAAGGAGATGCAACCTATTCGTCGAATTTGGAACAGGTTTGAGTTTGTGAGGCTTCTTCTTGCTTTTACCCTGCTCACATGATGGACAAAGATGGTCTTTAGTATATTTAAACTTTGGAAGACCGGTAACGAGATTATCTTTCGCAAGTTGGGTGATGGCATCGAAGTTGAGATGAGATAACCTTTGATGCCATAACCATGACTTTGTTGAAGTGGCCCGGACCATGAGACAAATTGGAGACCCAGCAGACATTTGAAAAAGATCAATGGTGTAAAGGTTGGTGGTACGATTTCCTTTCAACAAATCAATTCCTTCAAGATCTCTTACAAAACATGTATGACTTCTGAAAGCAACCTCCAAGTCTGAATCACAAAATTGCCCAACCGAAAATAAATTGTGTCCCAAGCCATCAACAAAAGAGACTCTGGTGATGATTATATTTCCCCAATGAAGATCACCATAGCCTAGAATTGCAGCAACATGATCATTTCCAAATCGGACAGTTCCCATGAATTGCCAAACAAAGTTCTTGAGAAGGCTTCGATTCCCAGTCATATGTTTGGAGCAGCCCGAGTCCACGCACCAGAGACAAATTTCAACAACCTGCCAATGATAAGAGAAGAAAATATTTTGGCAACCGATGAAATAGGTTCCTGTAGGGTTAGATGATAATTAAGCCGTATCACATACCGACGTTTCATTGTCAGTATGAGATCTACTAGTGTCGATAATTTTGCCACTACAGTCAAAATTTCTACCAGTAGGCAACCATTTAGAGGTGAATCTAGGGCTACTAGGCTTAGCAAGACTTTCTGTGGACCCTACATGCGTACTTTTTGGAACATACACCTTAGCCTTAGGAGTGTGTTGTTGTTCACTGATTGACAGCTTGTCAATTCGAGTGTAACCACCATAATTCAAACCATTCATAGTCAAACCACAAGCATCATGACAAAAAGTAAAGAAACATTTATTACATTTAGCACAAATAACTTCAGTTTTTTCATTCCGAATAGCAAGCTTAAAGTCATTACATTCAGATGAATTAGGTTTCTAATTATGATTAAAAAGCGGTAAATTCCTAGGGTGTTCTTCTACTTCCACATTATTGATCTTGGGGCGACTACTTCTAGAGGCAAAAGGGACCCTATCGTTCCTTGTATTGCTCGTAAGTTATGGCCTTCTGCTCTTAGTGTAGTTGTTTATTCCTGTAGAAGAAGACACGCGTCAATTAGAATTAGCACTTTTTAAATCAATAACGTGTGGTTGAGTTATAGTGATCGGTTTTGTCCTAATGCTTGCTTTACGTTGTTTGCTAGGCACAGAGTGAGAACTAACACGAAACATTCCTGGGGCAATCACAGCAGTTTTCGTTCCAGCAACCTTGGGAAAAGGTGTCAAAGCAATACGAGTGGGTCCCGAGGTTGCTGGTTTCTGGATCATCGTATCCACAATCGAGCTAGGTTCAGAAGTCTTATCTTTTAACAAGGCCTTTAACTTACAGTTCTCACAGATTTTATCAATAAGTTTCTGATAGACAGACTTACTTTGTTCGACAACCCACTTATATGAAACAGCAACAGATTCTAAATCTGCAATCTTAGCCTTAAGCTTTTGAACATTACCATCACTAGCACTCTCTAACCCTGAAGAGGCCAAATTCGTTTCCGTAACCCCTCCTAACTGAGCCTGCAACCGTGCGATAGTTTGTTGCATTTCATTGTAAGCTTTTTCATATGAAATCTTGTCATATTTGCATTCATCACATTTTTTGACAAATTTATTCCAAAGATCGGTGAATTCTTTATCCTTTTTAATGACATAAGATTCCATTTTCTCTTTCATAAGATCAAGCTCAGTTTGAAGATTCTCATTATTCAACACAGAGGTACCTAATTCAACTGGGATACTATCAACACAATCACTTGCTTTAGAGAGGCGGTCAAGATCGTTTTGCAAAACTTTGATTTTATCAAGAGATTCATCAGCTTCCTTCGCCAAAGATTTAAAGTCTTCAAAAAAGTTGGCAAATTCTTTTAGAAAAGCATTTTACAAATTTCCTAACCGTGCATCAACTTGATTAATAATCGGATTAATATCGTTTTGAAGAATTTTATGAACCTCAATCTGAACAGGTGATGTAAAATTTCCTCCGGTGATTTTGGAATTAACAACACGTTTAAGAATGACAAAGTTATCTTTAAGCTCGTTTAGAAATCGGCATGTGATACTCGGTTTAGGAGGGTCATCAGTCAACTCCTCACTTGGGAGCAAAAGCATTTTAGTACTCGTTTTAGACCAAACAAAAACAGTTGGAGGATTAATTTTCGGGTAATAAACGGATGTCACTTCTTTATCAAGCTTTTTCATTCTTAAGCGAGTCTCTATTGCAAGATCAGTCATTTCCGCAGAATCATGGACACTAGGAGGATCACGCTCATCAGACAAGAGCACCCTACCATTATATAAAGTTTCATTAGTGGCCTGAACTTGCTTAAGATATCTAGGATTTGGAGGAAGAGGACAACCTAAAGCCAATTTGTGACAATCCGTCAATTTATGGTCAATATTTTATTCTCAATATTTATTTGAAAATATTATTTTATGAACTCACTTATTTTTGGGAAGAAATTTGGATTTACGTCTTGAAGTAGCGCCGACTACGTCTAAACCGGAGGATTCAACGTTACGTGCTTACGTTTACATACACCGTCCTTGGTGACAGTCCGACATTTCAGAAAATAAATTTATCCGTGAATATTATTTTGGAGTTTTAAATTTGTGTTAGTTCATAAACTCACAAATTTACGAGAAGAGATTAGGACTTACGATTTTATTTTAACGTCCTTTATGACTAAACCGGAAACCCTAGGATTACGTATTTACGTTTTCGAACTCCGTTTTTGATGAAACAATTTTTATTAGATTCGTTTTGTGTCGTTGATTCATAATTTATAAAAATGTTTTTCGTAAAACGACCTGAGGGCACGCAAATCGAGGAAACTAGAATCGAGGAGTACCCGTAAATAAATGGGGATGAGACAAGTGGGACACTTGTCCCACCCCCACTCAAAACCGGCTACATAACTACACATTCCACTACACTAGTAAAAACCACTAGCATCTCAAACTACCAACTTCACTTCCACCATTTTTTTACATGCAAATCTCAAAATCCTCTCAACTCTCTCTCTAGTTCGTCCCATTTGCTCCACAAAACACCACATTCATACAATTTTTAACCACAAACATATGTTATAATTAACATATGTTAATCTCCATTCAAAAAGATGAAGATTGGTGCAACTTATAACATCCAAGGAGGAGTATTCATGGTGTCTTGGGGCTGATTTTCCACAAGGAGTTTGTGAAGATTGGTGGTCATGAAGATGGTCTTGGTGCATCACAAGTTTCTCCATCAAAATCCATGTTTTGATCACAACCTACATCATCATGGTGGTATAAAGATTGTCCTCCTCATCTTCTTGTTATTTTGATTATGTAAACATGTATTTTATTTCCTATTGTATATGTATATGATGATTATATGATGATAAAAATGTTATGTGGGGATTTGGTGTTGATAAACATGATTAAAAAGGTGAAAAACCATAAAAAACAAGGTTAAAATCTTGGTTAAATTTGTTGGCTGTATAAAACAGTAAAGAAACAGGTCATGGGCTGATAAAATGATGAAGTAGAATCCATTTACAGTAAGCTATGGTTCTTGTACACATGTGAGAGTTGGCCATGCAATGGAATCAAAGTAATGAGTGAGATATGATCAAAACAAGTTTAGGGTATAAATCTGAGGTTACTGTTTTGGACGATTTTTAGAAAATATTTAGAAGATGATTCAACAGTAGCTATAGAAGAGTTAAATGTATCACATATCATGTAGTTTATGTGATAAAAATTTGAGCTTCTATCTCCATATAGAACTCAAGATATGGCAGTTTTGGTGAAAGTGAAGATAAAAATCAGATTTTTGGAAATTAAAGAATAATACTATTATATAAGCACTCAAAATTTAATAGTATAAAATATAAATTAAAACCCACTAACTTATAAAAATTATTTATATAAATATGTAAAAGGGTAAATGAATGAATAACTTATATAAATGGTAGTGAAATAATACTTATAAGTTATAAAACTATAAACATTGTTTTTACGACTTTTTCGGCTAATACCGTAAAAATTAACGTTTTTGTTAAATAAAACTTAGATGGTTGGACCCGTCTAATGAAAACTTTATAAAACTTATATACTGATATATAGACATGTATAAAAAGTAAAAACCGATAAAACCCGAACTATAGGGCATACAGGCATTAACGAGCTAAGTAAACATATTGGACTAATACTTGGACTAATACTTGGACTAATACTTGGGCTAATAATTGGACTAAACAAGATGAACACTCATAAAAAGAACTTATTGGGCTTAACCCATTTAGGCCCAACTTGTAAAGTGTAGATACTGATAATGTAAGTATAACACGGATTAATACAAGTTAAGAACTTATAATAGGCTTATTGGACCTAAAACACGTAAATAGGTAAAACGAGAAAACTAGTATAAAAGTTATCGACACATAACACAAAAATGAGTAAATGAGGATATGTAAACCCACTTGATCATCATATATATATATATATAATCATCATATGTATACATAATTGTTATTTTTATAAAGTCATTGGACAAACGTCTAAGACCGATTATTATTTGTCTAGGTTTCCGTGATTGAAGCACGTACCGTACGTCCGAATTGCCGATAACCCGCCTTCCCACATCAACGTGAGTTCATAGCCTCGCACTCTTTTAAATGTTTTTATAAATGTTTTGTAAACCCGCGAGGGAGATAACATGTTAGTTTTTATAAAATAGGACACCATTTGTCCCGATTGTTTGTTTATTGATTTTGGACCCGAATGATTGAATGACCCGATTGTATGACCTGATAAATGATTAAAGGACCCGATAGATGAAATAAAAGGGATTATTAAAGTTAGGTTAAGTCACTAAAAGTCCCATTAGCATGAATTGTGAACTACCGGGAGTTGGTAGACGCTTGTGCATATAATAGTACTATTTGGGGACGATCACCCCAGTTCGCGCCTTGACGGTTGATCCCCGTCGTGCCACATTGATTGGTAAGCGAATTTATGTATGAGAAGATTTCCATAGCGTGACCTTTGTGACGACACGCTACTTTAGATGGGCAAAATTGGTATCGGGTTAGCTACCCGTTGTTGGTTTAGTAAGGTAACAATGTCATGCGGCTTATAATAATCCAAAAACTAACGAAATACTATTAGACGCTTCGAATTACGATGTATTGCCTAACTAGCAATACAGGGTCATACTATTGATATTATGTTTGTGTTTTGGTTTTCATAACCATACTCATATAACGGTTTTTATTTTCATACAACGTCGTAAAACGTATTGTATGACGTTTTTACGACATTGGCTCGTATAATGATTTTTAAGGCTTTTTATAACCATATTCATATAATGGTTTTATTTAATCTATACAACGTTGCAAAACGTATTGTATGGTGTTTTTAACGACAATGATTCGTATAATGATTTTTAAGGCAAATGCCTATATTACGATTTTCGATAAAGATTTGTATAAAATGACTTTGGCTATTTTATGGCCTATTAAAATGATTTGTACAAGATGATTTTTAGTAATAATTTTATACTGATATTATATTGATGGATTTTATTAAACTCTATGAATTCACTCGGCGTTATCGCTGACCTTTTCTTTTAACATGTTTTATCTCAGGCACTTGAAGGTAATTCTCGGGAAGACGACAAGAATTCATGGCCCGCACTTAAACAATATTTTCCATTCAAATATTTTGTAAAACTTTGTATGAAATGAAATGACTTGGGACCGATGTAACTTTGATATTTATGAATGGAAATGATTTATTATTAAACGACGCGATTTTTATGCGTTGTCTATGATGTGAGTAATGTGATATCCCGTAACACCAACGAGTCTTCCGCTGTATTGAGTTGTATAAATTTGGGGGTGTTACAGTTTGGTACCAGAGCTCTCGTTATAGAGAACGAAAGATTTTTAAAACTAAGGTTTTGAATAAAACATTTCAAAATCTTTTAACTATAAACATTTTCTAAAAATGTCTAAAAATCTTTTGACTATAACGGTGCCGAAGAATTCCCGAGTTACCGACAAGGCCAGACTGAGAAGTGTTATTTTAATATATATATATATATATATATATATATATATATATATATATATATATATATATATATATATATATATATATATATATATATATATATATATATATATATATATATATATATATATATATATATATATATATATATATATATATATATATATATATATATATATATATATATATATATATATATATATATAACTTGGATTATATATATATATATATGATGTAATTTGATTACATGATTGTTTGATGATTATTTTGATATTTATACGAGGTATTTATACGACGTTGATTGTCACAAGAAACCCTAAATCCCCTAGTAAATTAATCGAAGCTATTCCCGTAGGAATTCTAGCTATCCTAGATCTAAACCAAGTTGCGGATATTTATGATCCCAACAAATGGTTGATATTCGTAGGAATGTAGATATTAGTTGATTGTGATATTGAAGAAGAATTGGCGAGATTAAATTTGATATTGATGTCATGACGATCTTTCCTTATAGAGTGGAGTTTGACAAAACGTTACCACCTAGAAAGATGTCATCTGACTCGTTGTCATCCAATTCTTAAATTGAAATCGAAAGGGTGAATGTTGTACTTGAGGCTGTCATTGGAATCATTACCCAAAAGCCTCATGCCACAAATACCTTTCCGAGAAGTCTAGTTGGATGATCGAGTCATCTCATACTAGTGACTCATTTGATAACTAGTGTTGTAAGAGCTATAGGATTGGAAATTAAGTGTTGATTCATATTGAACTTTTATTGCCCTTTTAAGGCCTAAGAATAAAGATGAAACTATTGGAAAAAGAGGTAGGATATCGAATTGAGTATAAGTTGATTGCAACTTGAATAAAGGTAAAATTTAACCAGTATGGAATATGAGATTGTTAATATAATTCGTTAAGCCCTGTGATTGAATTATAAGGTTTTAATTGATTGTTGATTCGTGTTAAGTGTTGTTCCTAGGCCATTGTCCACTAATGAGGATGCCCATCGTCCAATAAATAAATTGAAGAAATCTTCTTCTGAATTGGGACCGATGGATCTTCCGGGACAGGTGGGACACCTAACGACTCTTGTAGATTAGTATTCATTGTGGTATGTTTTAAAAATAATCCCTAACTTAACTGTGACATCAGTTGGTAGGATGAGTTCTGAGAATTGTATGACATAGTGACACGTAATGTGTTACGGTACAATTTTGACTTGTTTGTGATTAATGAGAAAGACTACCTTTAATTGCTAAATTCTACATGTATCGATATTATCTATCTTTTCTTGCTTCATCCTAATGCTCGCATTAGTGATGCAACCATCGAACAAGTACTCATCTTGAATTGAGTTACGTTGTGGATTATTCTTTTTGAGTGCCATCAAGGTCATGAACCTCATGATTAATTGGCTAAGGCTCATTTCATATCGTATCGTAGTTAGTTCTTGGTGAACAAGCTTTCATCACTCTTCTGCAGATCACTCATTGTTTTTATAAAGATAAAACAGTATCCTTTGAGAAATTTTTTTTTTGAATTCTCATCACTATAAGGATTATTCAAAGTAAGATTTATAAGTGATTGTTATCAAAATGAGGTTGTTTATAAAGTACCTTGGAAAACTTAATTGTTTTCATAATAAAGAAAATCTTTGTAAATTTATTTTGATTCTTATTTAAGAATTAAACATGTAAATGCTTTTATTATAAACATGATGATAAAGTTTTGACGAACTGAGTATTGCATCGTTAATCTTGAAATTGTATATAGTTGCGCGCCTACATACAATTTGGAATGGACTATGCAAGGCTGATTAGTAGTCACCATAAAACTAATGAATAAACACTACATTTTCTTTGAAGATTGTGAAAGAATAAATTTTATGAGATCTGCAAGAAGTGAAAAATAGGGACATAGTGTTAGGGAAACCTACACATGTGCCTATAGCATCTATTCTTCTGAGTCGAATTTACTCATCTGTGGAAATTGTCTTATTTGACAATTGACAATTCTTCCTTGTCCAATTATCCCGTAGTGAGATTCTTAGGAAAAGTATCCGATTACCGAGTGTTGATACCCGACTGGACGTATTAACGTTCTTATCATTTCTTTTGATTTGATTTCATTTGAATGACCTGGGTAACGATCCGAGGAGCTTTCGAATACGTACTCAAATTATGAAAACATGGGATATATTCATATTCGTTAAATGTTTTCGTCTGTACCTGATTTGAAATTCTCTCGTGTAGATTAAGCGTTGACCTTACTCTTTTAAGATAGTTATGTCTCCTGATCCCTTGAACTTGTGAAGGATTATGAGTATTATTAGACTTTTGAGAAGTTCACATCTTATCGACGGCAATAAAACTGAAAAGTTGATAATACCGGTAGAATGGATTGATTGATTATGACATGACGACATTGTCTTAATTGATGGGAACTCGAGTAGAATTCCCTAAATGATAAGATGTTGATTATCAAAAGTCATCTAAATAATTCTTGATGGATGATATTATCCTGCATTTAGACTTGAGATTATACCATGAACGGTTATGAACTAGTTATAGATATTGTAATCTAGAAGAACCTGATATGAATGTATTAAAAGATGTTAATGTTATCTGAAACTTTAGGAGGTATTTGTTGGTAAATTACCTAGACTTTTGCCATTAAGGCAAGTTGAATTTGGTATTGATTATATTCTCGGTGCTGCACTTGTGGCTTGTGCACTGTGCGTCAGCACCATCTAAATTAAAGGAATTACCGTACAACTGAGAGAGTTGTCCGAGAATGATTTTATTCTACCAAGCCTGTCATCCTAAAGAGCTATGGTGTTATCATTCCTTATATTTATAGATTACTGTGAATTGAGTAAATTGACAATCAAAAACGATGTCCATAACTCGAAATGGAAGATTTGTTCGATCATTTACAAGGTTTTTGATCCTCAGCATGGTTATCATCAAATTCGCATCTGCGAAAAAGATTATGTATTCCAATCACTACATCCGATACTTGTAATGAACATTACGAGTTTCACGTGATGTCGTTTGGATTGACTAATACACATGTAGCATTCATAAATTTGGTGAATCACGTGTGTAGGAGGTAATTTGATAAATTCATGCTCGTGATCATTAAGGACTATATGTTTGTTTATAAGAATAAGAATGAGTTAATAATTAATTATAGATTGCCCTAAATTGGCCGAACAATAAAAATGTACCTTGAATAATTAACATGAGATTAAAGACTTAAACCTTTACATTATTTGACTATGTGATTAATAGCTAAATGGAATCTATACTGACTCTTCAAATTAGAAGTCATTTAAGACTTTGAGTTATACTAAAAAGAAAATGGAAATATGTTTTGACGAATGTTTTAACAAAGGATTTTAAAGGGATTATTCCCTTATACACAAAACATTTAACTAAACTTCTGTTTAGGGGTAAATGTTTGTGTATACTTCTAGACAACCTAAGAAGAATTAAAGAAACTATATAACTTATTACTTGAAATTTGAAACGACAATTTTTGCTTTTCAAACTAAGAAAACTTTGACCAAAGTATAAACAAAGGTTTTTTTTCGAACATTTATGAATCTTACTAATTATTTTCAGTAAACCAACAAAAAAAAAATTTTGTTACTCAAATTTATTTTGAACACATTTATATAATTGGACAAACTGAGAAAATTTAAAAACTTTTTGTGTTTACGTTTCATAAAAATTAAATATTTATTTAATTACTTGTAATAATTATCGACGCTTTAGACGTCAGATTGAGTAAAACAGATAAAGATAATAGTAAAGACGAAACTAAAACATAGAAGATATGAAGAAAGAATTTTGAATAAATACGGTTATGATATTTTATTTCATCAGAAGAAAGTGAATGTAGATACTGACACATAATATAGAAAGGATAAAGAACCAATTAGGATGTATTTCTTAATAATGTAGATGCAAAATAAATTGCCGAACAATATAAAAATAAACGATGTTTGTAAAAAGGATAATATAAATAGTGAAAGGTTTCACGGCTAGTGTGAACCATTAGAGTTGAGAAGCCGATAGCGTTAAATGTTTAAAAAAAAAAAACCACTTGTGATTGTATAAATATAGAAATTGTGAGATGTAGTTAAACTGGAAAAAACTTGCAAGTATAAGTATTCTATTCCTGTCATTTCTGACTTAATGTATCATTACCAGAAGAAGTTGTAGTGATGGCAAATTATGAAGGCAGACATCGCCTCATACATTAGTAAACGTTTAGCTATTGCAAAGGTCATCATCTGAATTTGATTCGATTTGGGTCATTGTCGACAGACTGACCAAATCTGCTAATATCATTCCTGTTAATGATAAATGCAGAAGAGTTATATAAACATAGTGTGCCTGTATCGAACATCTATATCAAGATCCTCGCTTCGCATCGAATTTCTAGAGATTTGCTCAGAAATCATTGAGAACGAACCTTGATGAGAGTACTATGTACCACCCCAATCGAAGGGACGAGGTAAAGTAACGATACAAAGTAATATAAGTGTTGTTTTATGTTTGAATGATTGACCTTTGGATATAGACCGTATAATCGTTTTTCTTTGGAGAGATTATCATTAATAATTATCGTATTAGGATCGAGATCGAATCTTGTTAGGATCTAAATATTAGAACATCTGTAAGCAGGATTTGAGATAAAGACACCCGACATACACCCACTGTGAGTTGGACATGTCTTTTAGGTTTAAGGTTTCCTATGATGGCGAACCTAACCTTACAAAATACCTGACCCGCGAGATCTGAAATGATTGTTCAAATTAGGATCTGATTATTGACTGCCGGTAGTGGGCAAGAGGTTATGTGAATGTGACATGTAGATCTTGAAGTGCCAAACGGGTAGCGAAGTTATGCCACAATTTTTAAACTTGGAAAAAAATGAATTCATGATCTGACAAATCATGGGATACAAGTTCCCGTTGAATAGGACCATTGAGATGATGTAAAAGTTGGGATTGAAAGGCATATAAGCTGGATCTACCCTAGGACTTCAAAGAACTGCGTGAATTATGTTTCGTAAATCGAACTTGATGGAATATCTATCAAGTGAAAATCTAATTATTCTTAGTAAAGCTTAGATCGGCGAGAAGTTGCATTCATCAGAAACCCGTGAACATCATGGATAGAGAAAGTAAGTCAACATTAAGCCTGATCTTATTCCCGTAGTTATGTTGATAGAACTCGCATATTGTAATGAATTACACTTGTGAGAAAAGACCGAATGTGGAGGAAATACCCACATGGCTTTGACTCTATAAGAAGCGAGTAATAAGGTAAGATGATCTTTGAGGACAAAGATCCTGTTTAGGGGTAAATGCTGTGACAATCCGTCAATTTATGGTCAATATTTTATTCTCAATATTTATTTGAAAATATTATTTTATGAACTCACTTATTTTTGGGAAGAAATTTGGATTTACGTCTTGAAGTAGCGCCGACTACGTCTAAACCGGAGGATTCAACGTTACGTGCTTACGTTTACATACACCGTCCTTGGTGACAGTCCGACATTTCAGAAAATAAATTTATCCGTGAATATTATTTTGGAGTTTTAAATTTGTGTTAGTTCATATACTCACAAATTTACGAGAAGAGATTAGGACTTACGATTTTATTTTAACGTCCTTTACGACTAAACCGGAAACCCTAGGATTACGTATTTACGTTTTCGAACTCCGTTTTTGATGAAACAATTTTTATTAGATTTGTTTTGTGCCGTTGATTCATAATTTATAAAAACTTTTTTCGTAAAACGACCCGAGGGCACGCAAATCGAGGAAACTAGAATCGAGGAGTACCCGTAAATAAATGGGGATGAGACAAGTGGGACACTTGTCCCACCCCCACTCAAAACCGGCTACATAACTACACATTCCACTACACTAGTCAAAACCACTAGCATCTCAAACTAGCAACTTCACTTCCACCATTTTCTTACATGCAAATCTCAAAATCCTCTCAACTCTCTCTCTAGTTCGTCCCATTTGCTCCACAAAACACCACATTCATACAATTTTTAACCACAAACATATGTTATACTTAACATATGTTAATCTCCATTCAAAAAGATGAAGATTGGTGCAACTTATAACATCCAAGGAGGAGTATTCATGGTGTCTTGGGGCTGATTTTCCACAAGGAGTTTGTGAAGATTGGTGGTCATGAAGATGGTCTTGGTGCATCACAAGTTTCTCCATCAAAATCCATGTTTTGATCACAACCTACATCATCATGGTGGTATAAAGATTGTCCTCCTCATCTTCTTGTTATTTTGATTATGTAAACATGTATTTTATTTCCTATTGTATATGTATATGATGATTATATGATGATAAAAATGTTATGTGGGGATTTGGTGTTGATAAACATGATTAAAAAGGTGAAAAACCATAAGAAACAAGGTTAAAATCTTGGTTAAATTTGTTGGCTGTATAAAACAGTAAAGAAACAGGTCATGGGCTGATAAAATGATGAAGTAGAATCCATTTACAGTAAGCTATGGGTCTTGTACACATGTGAGAGTTGGCCATGCAATGGAATCAAAGTAATGAGTGAGATATCATCAAAATAAGTTTAGGGTATAAATCTGAGGTTACTGTTTTGGACGATTTTTAGAAAATATTTAGAAGATGATTCAACAGTAGCTATAAAAGAGTTAAATGTAGCACATATCATGTAGTTTATGTGATAATAATTTGAGCTTCTATCTCCATATAGAACTCAAGATATGGCAGTTTTGGTGAAAGTGAAGATAAAAATCAGATTTTTGGAAATTAAAGAATAATACTATTATATAAACACTCAAAATTTAATAGTATAAAATATAAATTAAAACCCACTAACTTATAAAAATTATTTATATAAATATGTAAAAGGGTAAATGAATGAATAACTTATATAAATGGTAGTGAAATAATACTTATAAGTTATAAAACTATAAACATTGTTTTTACGACTTTTTCGGCTAATACCGTAAAAATTAACGTTTTTGTTAAATAAAACTTAGATGGTTGGACCCGTCTAATGAAAACTTTATAAAACTTATATACTGATATATAGACATGTATAACAAGTAAAAACCGATAAAACCCGAACTATAGGGCATACGGGCATTAACGAGCTAAGTAAACATATTGGACTAATACTTGGACTAATACTTGGACTAATACTTGGGCTAATAATTGGACTAAACAAGATGAACACTCATAAAAAGAACTTATTGGGCTTAACCCATTTAGGCCCAACTTGTAAAGTGTAGATACTGATAATGTAATTATAACACGGATTAATACAAGTTAAGAACTTATAATAGGCTTATTGGACCTAAAACACGTAAATAGGTAAAACGAGAAAACTAGTATAAAAGTTATCGACACATAACACAAAAATGAGTAAATGAGGATATGTAAACCCACTTGATCATCATATATATATAATCATCATATGTATACATAATTGTTATTTTTATAAAGTCATTGGACAAACGTCTAAGACCTATTATTATTTGTCTAGGTTTCCGTGATTGAAGCACGTACCGTACGTCCGAATTGCCGATAACCCGCCTTCCCACATCAACGTGAGTTCATAGCCTCGCACTCTTTTAAATGTTTTTATAAATGTTTTGTAAACCCGCGAGGGAGATAACATGTTAGTTTTTATAAAATAGGACACCATTTGTCCCGATTGTTTGTTTATTGATTTTGGACCCGAATGATTGAATGACCCGATTGTATGACCCGATAAATGATTAAAGGAACCGATGGATGAAATAAAATGGATTATTAAAGTTAGGTTATGTCACTAAAAGTCCCATTAGCATGAATTGTGAACTACCGGGAGTTGGTAGACGCTTGTGCATATAATAGTACTATTTGGGGACGATCACCCCAGTTCACGCCTTGACGGTTGATCCCCGTCGTGCCACATTGATTGGTAAGCGAATTTATGTATGAGAAGATTTCCATAGCGTGACCTTTGTGATGACACGCTACTTTAGATGGGCAAAATTGGTATCGGGTTAGCTACCCGTTGTTGGTTTAGTAAGGTAACAATGTCATGCGGCTTATAATAATCCAAAAACTAACGAAATACTATTAGACGCTTCGAATTACGATGTATTGCCTGACTAGCAATACAGGGTCATACTATTGATATTATGTTTGTGTTTTGGTTTTCATAACCATACTCATATAACGGTTTTTATTTTCATACAACGTCGTAAAACATATTGTATGACGTTTTTACGACATTGGCTCGTATAATGATTTTTAAGGCTTTTTATAACCATATTCATATAATGGTTTTATTTCATCTATACAACGTTGCAAAACGTATTGTATGGTGTTTTTAACGACAGTGATTCGTATAATGATTTTTAAGGCAAATGCCTATATTACGATTTTCGATAAAGATTTGTATAAAATGACTTTGGCTATTTTATGGCCTATTAAAATGATTTGTACAAGATTTTCAGTAATAGTTTTATACTGATATTATATTGATGGATTTTATTAAACTCTATGAATTCACTCAGCGTTATCGCTGACCTTTTCTTTTAACATGTTTTATCTCAGGCACTTGAAGGTAATTCTCGGGAAGACGACAGGAATTCATGGCCCGCACTTAAACAATATTTTCCATTCAAATATTTTGTAAAACTTTGTATGAAATGAAATGACTTGGGACCGATGTAACTTTGATATTTATGAATGGAAATGATTTATTATTAAACGACGCGATTTTTATGCGTTGTCTATGATGTGAGTAATGTGCTATCCCGTAACACCAACGAGTCTTCCGCTGTATTGAGTTGTATAAATTTGGGGGTGTTACACAATTTGTATCTAGTGTAATTTATCTCATTCACTTTTGGTGCGAGCATATTTATCGTCTACATAGTTTCGCCACGTTTTACTAAAAGGTTGTCTAATTCTCTAATCCTATCCAGCGCTTTGCAAAAATCCTCAAGAAGCCCATCTTCTCGAATTTTGAAATCATGTTTCAGCTTTTTCCGTTCTTCTTTTAAATCCAAAATAATACATTTTTCGGTTGAAAGCTGTTTATTAAGAAAGGTGATTTCATCATTCAATTCGCTTATCTTTTTAGCACTACTTAAGTGTAAGGCATTTAATTTCTTAGTTGTGCATTTTTCTTGATAAACCGATGTAGCATGAGCTTGTTCAAGTTCCTTGATTTTAGCATGATAAATCTCAAAACTTTTCTCCCGTTCCTTATATCCCGCAAGCTCAGTGGTCAATTTGGCATTAGTTTCTCTAAACTTATTATTAACCACCGTAGCATGATCTACATCCTTAGCAAGCTTATCAAATAGAGATTTATAATACGCATGTGTCTCATCAGGAAGGGTTGTAGGCTAGGCAACTTGATCCACACTAAGGTCCACACTGAGCTCATTCGAAATAATATTACTATCATTTGTTTGGTCCCAGTGTGTCTCAATGTAGGGCTCAAGCATCTCCGTATACTCTTCCTCCTGATTAGACATACTATATATATCATTATCATCAAAACTTGGGTGTACCTCAGAGGGGCCGTCTGAATCATAGACAGGAGCTCTCTCATCATGCATTCCTTAGGTTGATGCTTGCTGTAAGTTTGCTATCAAGATGTAGTTGGCATTCACCTCTTCTTCCTCGTCATATTCTGCAGCAGAAGCCATCAGATCAAATTCCTCAGCTTGAAGTGGAATCCCTGCATCTTCTTTTTGTGCTATGAGAAGCTGAGTCTGAAGATAAGCAGCATCCCTCTTCTTTTTGGTTGTGCAATCTCGAGCATAATGACCAAATCCCCTGCAGTTGTGGCACTGAATCTGACGATTGTTGTTTCCATTTCCCGTACCAGTATTCTCAGCCCTTGTAGCCACAATGTTTCCCATCTGATTACTAACCGCTGGCACAACTATTAACCCATTCTGATTACCCACATTTGGAACATTCGGATTCTGACCACGGATTTGTCCATACTAATTTGCTTCATTCCCAACATTCTGACCATATTGTAACCCCTTGTTTCCAGCAGCTACCAATTGGCGATCTTGATTCGCATTCATGAAAGGTTGAGCAATCTGCCTATTTCTAGTGTTCGAGGAGATACTCTGATTATTGTTGGTGGGGTTAATGGTAAATTTGAATGCCTTTGCGAGAAGTGCAAGACCAGTATTAATCGCATGAGTAGGATCGGTGATGTCATCAAAACAGGCAATGAGTTGTTGTAAGTAGTTTACAGCAGCATGAGGTTGATATCCATAAGAGGTGAGTTGTTGTTGTTGTTGTGGCAGGAAGTTACTTGATGAGGGTTGATGGTAGGGTACCATGGGATATGACATAGATGATGGAGAGTTTGCCATAAAAGCCAATGGAGCTTGTGTCTTGGCACGTCTTTCTGCCCTAACTTCATTAGCTTCATCTTGATTCATTTTCAAATAGTCATATACTTGAGTGCAGTCTACGACATGAAGATCCTTGGTTTGATTAACAAGAGTGACATATCATGACCATTCAGAAGGAAGATTATCAAGAAATTTGATGTTGGCAGCAATTTGTGCAGGTTCATGTTTGTTTCTTCTAAGATGATTCATGAGGGTTGAAAACCGATGATAATAAGGTTCAATTTGTTCCCATTCAGTAGACGTAAATTTCTCCCATTCACGAAGCAACTTAGTTTCCTTTTCTTGTAAGCCGATTTCACTGCCCTTCATCATTTTCTGAATCCTAAGCCACGTCTCGTGTGCGGTTTCACAACTATCGACAGCAGCATAAACATCTTCAGGAAGTACCACAAGAATGACTTGAATTGCTTGATCATCAGCGTCGAGTTGTTTGGATTCAGCTTCCGTTAATTCTTCATTCATTTGCTCATGAATAGAGTCAGCCACTGGGTTAGCATTCGTAGGGTCCCCAGGCACAATAATTGTTCTTCTAACATACGGACCCTTTTGAATCGAGTTGACAATCAACTTTCCCAAAGGTTTACATTTTGCATAACGAAGGAGACGACTAGCCCATGTAGTGTAGTTCTCTTTGGTAAGCATGGGTGGACGATTCTCAGTACCCGCAGCATAAATATCTTGTTGAGACGTCATCGTAGAAGTCGTGTGAAAAACAGGATCTCAATTCGTAGAAAGCGTGTGATGTTGTTGAAATTCCGAAACTTCCTATTTTTTTCTCAGTCCGACAAGACGGTAAGCTGAAAAATTAAGTATCGCCAAATTTTGAAATTGAGTTCGAGAAAGACAAAAACTAGTAGGGAAAAAAAATGATTTTACTAGACCTAAAAATTTTAACTCTTTTTTTTAATCTTCGTGTAAACTATGCTACGAGACGAGTCTAGATGGTGGCTAAGTCTAAAAAATACTCGAACAAGATTTAACAAAACAGATCGTAGTCCCTGATCGTGCTCAAGTGATCGTACTCAAGTGATCGCACTCTGTTATCTTATCCTGTGATCGTACTCAAGTGATCGTACTCCTATCGCACTCCCTATCGTATCCTAGATCGGACTCCCTGATCGTACTCAACTATCGTACCCTATCGATCATACTCCCTATCGTATCCAATGATCGTACTCCCTATCGTACTCAACGATCGTACTCCCCTATCGTGACCACTGATCGTACTCTGCTATCGTACTCAACGATCGTATCCAACGATCGTACTCCTTGATCGTATTGAAGATCGTAATTAGTGATCGCAGTCTAGATCGTACCTAAGATCGTAGTGGTGATCGTGGTCACTGATCGTAACCTGATCGTACTTGTGATCGCAGTTATGATTTTAGTATGTGATCGTGACTATGGATCGCAAGTAGAAACCCCCAGGGTTTATTCAATCACAACAATCAGATCGTACTAAGGAAACAAAGTTACCACTTTTCTCGGATAAAACAAGAACACAACAAGTTCGTGATTCGAAGCCTAAAAATGGATCAAACAACCAAAAATTTTGAGTTTTTAACCAAAGCCATGAACTCAAATCGCTACTACAACTACTTAGGAGAAATATGAATCACGAAACACAAGAAATACACGGACAACATCCAATAGCAATCCACGAATCCCTTGGCGAATGATACCACTATATAGGATATACTTAATAACATTAAACCAAAAATATGGACACCAAATAACATATTTTTATAAGAATATATCATATTTAATAATATATAAAAATATGATATATATAAAATAAAAATATATCATATTTAAAAAGATATAAAAATATGGTTTTATATTTTTGATACTATATAACGAAGGGGCCGACGCTATAGCAACTGCATGTTATACTCAAAACCGCTCCATTATTCACACCCGTTTCAAAAAAACACCTTACGAGATCATTAATGGAAGAAAACCGGATATTTCATTTTTACATGTCTTCAGTGCATTATGTTATCCCAAGAATGATCGTGAAGATATCGGTAAACTTGAACCTAAAGGTGATATTGGTTTTTTTATTGGTTATTCTTCAAGTGCTTGTGCTTACAGGGTTTATAATTGAAGGACAAGAAAGGTAATGGAGACTATGAATGTTACCTTTGATGAACTCTCGGGTATGGCCTCTCAAGATAGAAGTTCACATCCCGAGCTTCAAGGTCAAACTTCTGGACACGTAAGTTCAAGACTCGCGCTTCAATTTGCACCGTCAGCAATCTCATCGTTACAATCTTCGGAACGTGACTTGGAAGTTTTATTTGGGCCAATTTATGATGAATATATGAAGGGTCCTTCGTCATTTGGTGTTCCTCAAAATGCCCCGGCTGCACCTGCTAAGGTAGTTCAAGAACCTCCGATTGCATCTACACCAACGACATCTACTTCTGCACCATCTACGTCAACCTCAACCATATTGCCTCCAAATATTCCACCCACCTCTCCGAATGCTGATGCAACTCAACAACATTCTCAGCAAAATTCTAATCATGTTCATCTTCCGAATGAAATAGTTGCTGAAAATGCAAACAATGCGATGCTCAACGAACACGAGTTTGTTAATCCATTTGCGGCTTCCACAAGTTCTACTCAGCCTTCAACACCATATGTGGATCGGTCGAGCTCGCATCAAGTTTCTCATACACTTCCACATGAACACAAATGGACTAAGAATCATCCTTTGGTTCAAGTGATTGTCAATCTCTCACGACTAGTCTCAACATGAAATCAGCTGCAGACCGACGGAGATATGTGTATCTATGCACTATCAGTCAGCACAATGGAACCATCAAGTGTGAAAGAAGCAATGACCGATGCATCATGGATTGAGTCTATGCAAGAAGAACTCAATCAGTTGATCTGGCTTGATGTATGGGAGTTAGTACCTCGACCGGACAATATCGATCCCCTTATTCTGAAATGGTTATTCAAAAACAAGATGGATGAGGAGCAAACGGTCATTAGGAACAAGACTCGGTTAGTCGTGAGAGGTTATAAACAAAAGGAGGGAATTGATTTCGTAGAATCCTTCGCCCCGGTTGCTCGAATGGAAGCTATTAGGATTTTCTTGGCATACGCAACACACAAATCGTTCACTGTGTATCAAATGGACGTGAAGACGGATTTCTTGCATGGGTCGTTAAAAGAAGATGTGTACGTATGTCAACCTGAAGGTTTCATTAACATCGATCATCCAAGCCATGTCTACAAGTTGAAAAAGGCAATTTATGGTTTGAAACAAGCACCAAGGGCATGGTATGACGAATTATCATCATTTATTCTCCAAAATCACTTCAGCAAAGGAACCATTGATCCAATGTTGTTCATCAAGCACTACGGCAACGACATCTTGGTGGCTTAGGTCTATGTAGATGACATTATATTTGGTTCTACTAACCCAAAATATTCCATATTATTTGCCGACCTTATGAAAAGTCGATTCGAAATTTCCATGATGGGGAAATGACGTTCTTTCTTGGTCTCCAAGTTCACCAATCCCCCGTGGTATTTTCATAAATCAGTCCAAGTATGTGCTTGAGATTCTAACGAAATTTGGCATGGAAAACTGTGATCCTATTGGTACTCCAATAGACACTAAACACAAGCTTGATTTGGATAAGAAAGGGACATTTGTAGATGCTACAAAATACCAAAGCATGATCGGGTCCCTTATGTACTTAACCTCAAGCAGACCGGACATTGTGCATGCTACTTGTTTACGTGCTCGGTAATAGGCGAAGCCAACCGAGAAGCACCTCAAGGAGGTTAAAAGGATCTTTTGTTATCTCCGGGGAACCATTAACATGGGTCTCTGGTATACGAAGGATTATGGTTTTAATCTCACTGGTTTTTCAGATGCCGACCATGCAGGGTGTCATGATACATTCAAGATCACTTCCGGTGGAGCACAATTCTTAGGTGAGAAGCTAGTGAGCTGGTCATCAAGAAAACAAGACTGTACGGCGTTGTCCACCGCGGAAGCAGAATATGTGTCTCTATCCGTGTGTAGTACTCAAGTCCTTTGGATGAGAACACAACTCATGGATTATGGCTTTCACTTTAACAAAGTGCCTATCTATTGTGACTCACAATCAGCCATAGCCATATCCTGCAACCCGGTCCAACACTCCAAGACCAATCATATTGCTGTTCGATTCCATTTCATAAAGGAGCATGTGGAAAGTGGAACGATCGAACTGTATTTTGTCAAGACGGACTACCAACTAGCCTACATCTTCACCAAAGCTCTTTCTCAAGACAGATTTGAATTCTTGGTTCGTCGACTTGGTATGCGTAGTTTCACTCCAGATGATCTTGAACGTCTTGCACATTCGCAGTAATCTTATATATATCTATCAGAAAATCAAAATACAAAAATATAAAACCTATAAAAACAAAATAAAAAATGAGAAAATCTTTCAAAAATACCAAAAATATTCTTCTCCGACATGTCTCTCAGCATCGATAATATGGACGTACTTAGAAATGTTGTTCAATAACGACACGGGTACGTACATAAAGTTCGAATGAGAGTTCAAATGTTTTCAAAACATGTCTTTTCTATTTTTCCTCTCATAATGGCTTATAGTCACATGTCAGACTATAACCCGGTCCCCAAAGAAAGGAAAGTCTTTGACTTATCCTCAACAACAAGAAATTAATTTTTCTCGGTCATGGGCTTATATCAAAACATTCAAAGTTTTAAGCTCATGAAAACAAGGAAAATGTTCATTTATGTACATTACTCCTTAACAACGGGAAAGTAAGTTTTCTCGGGTTTTTGAGCATAATTTTTCAAAGTATTTCAAAACTGTGTGCTCATATACTCCCTTAATTTTAAATAGAATTCCTTTTTGAGGGGGAGTACAAACTTTCATGCAACATTATTCTCTCCATGTTTCATCACTAGTTCCACAAAAATTTCAATGTCATGTAATTTTTGAGGGGGAGAATAGTGATTAAAATGTGTTATCTTGGATAAGATCTTTGATATACGTGCTTTCTCTTCCTAATATGTGCAAACACCTTTCCTTTTATGATGCACATATGTAGGGGAAGCGTTTTGGTGATACAAAAAACCTTCAAGGTGTAAACACTGATTTCATCAACACCTTGATTGCTTTTTCAACAGGTTTTTCTGGTGACGATATCTATACCCTTCAACACATTAATTCACGACGGTATTGGTGTCAAAAGGTGGTTAGGCATTCGTCCTATGATCCAACCAGAACCGGAGGGATCTTCCCAGGGACAATCCATTAGTATTTAGATGTCCTTAGGAAAGATGGAGTAGTTGAGTGTACGGGAAAAATGCCGACTAATGACTTAAGCTAGAACTAGAACAATCACAACAAGGTGCTAATTATGACGTCTTGGTAAGCATTAAAGGGGTTGAAGAATGAAAAAGAAATGTAAGGATAAAGGGTGTAAAGAAAGAAGCCCTCCATACAACTTAGGCAGAAACCGGGTCAATACATCTATTACCATAATCACTTTGATGATTTCTGATACTGAAGACAAAGAATCATGGACCCAGTGATGCAATGCACAACCCTTCCCAGCCTACTCAAGCTTCTCTCAAAAGAAGTTTGTTTTATTGTCACGGAGTTCAACTCATTTCTATCAACTTTCCCACTCCGAGATAGTAGATATTGAAAAGGTGGCAGTCTGCTCCAGCCTCCGATCACCAAATAAACGTGCACTTATAGAGTCTAGAGCCAACGAGATTCATCAAAAAATCTCATTAGGACACTTATTCCATATATCAATTGTTTTTCATCACAAGAACACATGCGATATTTTACAGAGTCCTACGCTCTATCCTTGTGATATTGCCATAACATTCAGAGTGATACTCATTAGTATTCACAGTGATGAATGGAAATCCTTCCAGTGTTGACATGAAACATCACTACGGTAGGTCATATGTAAGATTCACTTGAATTGAACATATGTTAACTGGAAAGCAACACTGGTTTGATTCTTTTGTGATTCAAACTCGTTCCAGGTCTCGACGCAATATCTTTATGATCTTGCCAGAACATTCAGAGTAATACTTCTCAGTATTTACTATGACGAATGGAAATCCTTCTAGTGTCATCATCAAACAGCACCGCGGTAGGTAACTTGTGAGATTCTATACGAATCAAACTTGTGTCAACTGGAAAGCAACAATGGTTTGATTCTTAATTGATTCAAACTTGTTCCAGGAAATGAATTGACGACTTAATCAGGAGAATGGAACTGCATGATTCACTCTTTACTATGAACTATCTTTCGAGATGTTCAAGTAATGAGAACGGCTACTACAGCCAGAAACCCTGTCAAGGAAGTTCTTTGAACTTACCTAATCACAGGTACAATATTCGTACTATATAACGGGAAACCGAAGGAATGCAAACGGTGGCGTAACCTCAAGAGTCGTAATTCAAGACCACATGCTCATGTAAAAGAAGAAAGCTCAAGAACATCTCAAACAAAGACTTCTGCTACTCTGATTATCAAGGGAGATTGTTAACAAGCTTTCAAGACTACTCAAACTACGAGTATGTGGGAAAAGACACAAGAACACAAGTTGGCAAAGCTTAAAGATCAAGTCAAGGCAAAGATCAAAGATCCAAGATCACAAGTCATGAAAGGAACAATGAAGGAACTCTCAAGACAACGAGCTTCAAAGTCAACAACACCAAAGAAGTGAAGTCACATATTACATGACCACCCCTTTGGGAGAGATTGTTAGAAGTATTTAAAGTGATGGTCATATAATATACCGTTGTGAAGCACGTGGAAAATGCTACTTAACGGTGTTGAGAGTTCTAGCATAATGTTATGTATGTAACGGGAATTAGTCCCGAAATCACAAATGAGGAAGGCCTTCCATACATTAGACGTATAGTATAAAAGGCCCAAGGCACCTCATTTGTGGTGTGTGTTTTCCATTCCATTGTTTGTAGAGAGAGAAACATATGTGTTTCTCTCACTAGGAATTCACAACCTTTGTTTTTCTCTTTTCCTTCATCTAATCTAATCTTTCTTTTTTTTGGTTTAATCTTGTTCTTCATCTTCATTTCTATATCCTATATAGTCGTGTGAATCATTCCTACAAACCCTAAATAAGATAACAAGAATCCAATACAACAATCCATAGACAAGATCTTGGATAAAAACACGATTAACCTACCAATGAACCACTCAATATTGAAACATCACAAAAAAATAGAAACCCTAATTTTTGAAAAACAACAATTTAGATCGAACACAACATATTAAGAGCAATTAATAGCTCGGCTTGCAGATAAAATTTTATGAATCAAGACAATCAAAGAATCTAGCTAATAATTTTATTTCTGAACATAACCAACCATCCCTTTGTTTAGAGAGTTCTTATCCATATAACAACTTACAAAAGAAAATTTCAAAACCAATACATAATTGGGTTACAAAACCTCAATGATTAAGAGGATGATTAAGATATGTATAAACTTCTTGAGAGAGATAATCCAAAACTTATATCCTAATAATGAGCATATATGAGCTATTTATAGAAAAACCCTATAGCTCCCTTGAAGTATCAACACTTGTCTACATAAACCACTTGCACTTTCCCAAGCTTGCTAGAAAATGAATAAACCTACATAAAAAATCACATACAAACAATTTTAATGTATTTATAAAATACACTTTGAACTAGATATAGTTTATAAAACCATAATTCTCAATGTTTTTCTAGTCGTAATTAAAATCTTCCATGGAAGAAAAAGACAAAGAGAAAGAAGAAACTTAATGTATGCAATGAACATTTAATTCCAAAGTATCAGAGTATTACAATTTACAAGTAGTTATGGTAAACGTATGATAAGTTACTATGTTAATAGGATAATTACTTAGAGCCTTGGGTTTGATAACGTTGGACCGACGTTGATGCTATGTGGCTCGGTGTTGTTCGGCATTATCACACCGCTTTGTTTCGTTGTCCAATGTCGTTTGAGGGGGTGTTTCCTGACCAACGCGCGTTGGAGTTGTTTTTATAAATAAAAAATGTTTAAGCCTCAAATGGGTTGTGTTTGGTATTAAGTTCTATTAACTCTTCAATAGAAGTTGCTTAAGTAGGTTTTTTTGTAGGCTTTTTTTCGGAAAATGTTACACATTTAATGAAGGTGACACATAAAGAAGACACACATAAAGAATAAAAGTTAACCTAATGTTTTTATTGGTATTCTCAACTTAAAGAGATAAGCCTAATGATTTTTTGAAGTGTTCTAATAGACCCAACAAAATGATTTTTTTAATTATTTTTAGAAGTGTTATAGTAAGCTCAAGATTGTATGTTTTTTTGGTATTTTATGAGTGTTTTTTTTAATATTGCAATGTGTATTTTGTTTTTAATGACTGAGAAGTTTAGTTTGATTAGAGGTTTTTATGAAAAATAAAAGCTAAGTGAAAAAGGATGGTTTTATTTGGTGTATAATAAGGTTGGAAGGAATAAGAGATGAGTTTGGAGGAGAGTTTCTGATGTGGCATAAAACCACGTGTAACTCTTATCTCCATTTAAAAAAACATACGCGTGGACTGTACCTATGTATCAACGAACGATGAGAAACACAATGGTGGTGAGTTTGTGTTTGTTTGTGTGTTTTTATTATTTTTTAATTGGGTTGTGAGCGTGTGAGGATATTTAGTAAGGTATATTTCCATATAAAGTGAGTATATTAATGAAATTGGGTTTTTGGTCTTTATAGCGGTTAAATGGTGAGTTTTTTGTGAGTTAAGAAAAAACAGATGACACCGTAAGGTGGAGGTGAATTTCTCATCCTTACTCCCTTCAGCCTAAGAGGGTTGTGGTTGTGTTAGTAATATGCTGATGTGGTGCTTACGTGTCATCACTATTTCAGTGTTATGGTCTTACGATACCGAGGACACACAGATTTCCATTAAAGCTCATATAAAAGTTTTTGTTGAGCATTCAATTTATTTTTCTATTTGATATACCAACTTATATTATAATTTGATGTGTGTGTCATTACTGTAAAAATCTATTAGGCAGGAGGGAGTGGTGGGGGTAAATCTCACCTTCCACTTCAGGTAAAAGTTAATAGAGGCTCAGATTATTATCGGAACACGAGATGGAGAGAATGTGTTCATCCACAGAATCCCATTACCTCACCAGGATCCCCAATATTTTACTTTTAAACGGAAACAATTCCCTGTTAAGTTGTGATGTGCCATGACAATAAACAAAAGTCAAGGTCAGTCCCTGTCAAAGATAGGTTTCTACCTACCAGAATCCGTATTTAGCCTTTATGTTGCCCTGTCAAGGGTCATTTCCCCAGACGGATTGAAAATACTCATCCATCAGCCAGAGAAAAAGCCTCTAAACATCACAAGAAACATTTGTTTAAAGAGATTTTCTTCAACACATATAAACACAAGCGTTGTCTGGAATCATAAATACTAATAATAGTAACATGCATTGTTCCCCTACAATAACTGCATTGTCTACAATGCTTACTTATAATATGTTATATTCCATACGGAAACTATGACTGACTATGGTAAGACATTGCTAGAATTTGCCCCCCCAAGCCCTCCACAAAGACTTATTGATGAACTAAAAAACAAGATACTTATGGAAAAGAAGGGTTATAGCTGGCAACAATTGTTAGAAGAAACCATTCATGCTCTTCCCAAGCTCAATGCTGGCCAATGTAAGATTTACGACTCTATTGTTTCGGCATCAGCACAGAACAAGCAAGAGCTAATATTTGTGTACGGTCACGATGAAACAAGAAAAACGTTTATGTGGAGAAGCATCAAAGGCGCGTTGAGATCACAAGAAAAAAATTATTTTAACCGTCACTTCTTCTGGCATTGCGTCCTTCCTCCTTCCCGCTGGACGTACGCCCATTCTATGTTTAAGATACCTCTTGAATTAACAGATGAGTCAATGTGTCACATAAAAAAGAACAAACAACTAGGACGTCTATTGGGTGATACATATTATTATTTGGAACGAAACGCCAATGAATAATCGACGCTGTTTTGAAGCATTGGACCGGAGTCTTATAGACCTAATGGGTAAGCCTGATTTTGTCTTCAGTGGGAAAACAGTCGTTCTGGGTAGAGACTTCCGCCAAACTCTTCTTGTTAAGAAAGGGGGCTTCTAGGCTATAGATCATAACCTTATCCATCTCCCAGTCGGATATGTGGAAACACTTAAAATTTCACACGCTGACTCAAAACATGAGACTGATGCGAGATAACCTTAGTGCATCTGAAAAAGAAAAAGCGCAACAATTTTCTACAAGGCTGCTTGCAGTTGGGAATGGTGAAGTCGGAGAACCAGATGAGGAAGATCTAGATAGCGCTAAGTGGATATCCATACCACCTCAATATTGTGTTTCCGGGGACCATGTCGGGCTTACAGAGGTTATATAATTTATCTACGACGAGGACACTTTGAGGAGACCAACTGCAAATTCTTTTCAAGCTAGGGCGATTATGTGTCCCAAAAATGAAACCTCAGATGTTATCAACGACCGAATCTTGTCACATATTTCCAGAGAATCAGTTATGTACTTAAGAAACGACGCTGCATATCCAAATGGAGGCGATACCTCGGAAACATGCATGCTATATCCACCCGAGTTCTTGAACATGCTGCAATTCCCCGATTTCCCACTGTGTGAGTTACAACAGAAGGTCGGATGTCCTATCATGTAATTAAGAAACACAAACTTAGCCGGTGGCCAGTGCAACGGGACACGGATGATTGTTCGGTCTCTTAGGTAAAAGTTTATAGAGGCTCAGATCATTACTGGAACACGAGTTAGAGAGAAGGTGTTCTCCACAGAATCCCATTACCTCACTAGGATCCGAACCTCTCTTTTACTTTTAAACGGAAACAATTCCCGGTTAAGTTGTGATATGCCATGACAATAAACAAAAGTCAAGGCCAATCCCTGTCAAAGATAGGTTTCTACCTACCAAAACTCGTCTTTAGCCTCTGTCGGCTTTATGTTGCCCTGTCAAAGGCCATTTCCCCAGACGGATTGAAAATACTCATCCATCAGCCAGAAAACAAGCCTCCAAACATCATAAAAACATTGTTTACAGAGATTTTCTTCAACACATATAAACACAGTCGTTGTCTGGAATCATAAATACTAACAATAGTAACGTGCATTGTTCCCCTTCAGAAACTGAACTGTCTACAATGCTTACTTTTAATATGTTATATCCCATAAGGAAACTATGTTACCTACAATACTTGTTTTTAATTGTTATATGCGTTTTCCCTGATATGTGTACAATATGTGTGTTGTCCCTACTGGTAAATACTTTAATAACGTATACTTAAAAATTATGCTCCTCCACGTAACAATGAGATTAACTATCTTTTGTATCTGCCGCCCTCATGTCCTTTTTCTACCGAGTACTCTCCCCAAACAACTTTAGAACCCAACCAAACAGCTTTGCTGTTATTGTGATTGCTTAACACCATTTTCTTTTTTTGGTGTGCATGTGAATCTTTCGTTATGGCCAACGCAAGTAAAACTGCATTAGAGGCTGCATCAAGACCATTTTCTGCTATGGAGCCCGAAAAAAGAGGATGTGCTCTTGAAGCAAGAATCTATCGTAAATGGATGGCCAAAACCATGACAACCAAAATCGACCCAACAATGAAAGATCGACATTACTGTTGTATGCTTATCGACAAGTAGGTAAGGCTTTTGGATTATACCAAAGCAGGAAAAATAAAAACCCATGATATCGTTACTATGCTCCTGCCGCGTGTTTGTAGGGAGATGCAATTCAAGCAAACATGGACGTCGCCAGTGCCACATACTTTGAATTCAGCTTGGATATGGGAAGGTGTACCGCATCACAAATGTTTTCTCCAAAAAATAAACCCTTACCAACAAACACTTCAAAGGCAAACAACTCTCAGATTTGGAAAGATCATAAAATTCGAACTCCTGGAAGGCCACGAGAAAAACTACCCGGAACATTATTTTGAGTTCTTTTCTTACAACCAACTGAGTTCTAGGTTTCTCTTCCGAGATGAGCATAACATAATGGTTTACCCATGTTTGGTAGGTATAAAATAACAACTCAGTTTGTTTCTTGTTTATGTTCTATATGTCTAACAAATTTCATGCTGCTGTTTTAAGATTAACAAGGGTGCATCCGTTCAATGACTTGCCTCGGGGAGGAAGCATTAGACTAAAGATTGATATTGAAAATTTAAAGTGAGCACACGTTTCTCTATTTAAGTTCCTAACATGGTGCTTTCACGATTACAACATTTTAATCCTTTTTTTTGTTCTCCCCGTTTGAACAGTTGGATGGTTGTTAAATTGACTCTCTAGGACACCCTCGCTGTGAAATTTAACAAAGAAGGAATTGAAAAGCTCCATCCTCCTGTAATGCTTGCTATTACATCATGTCGAGTAACCGAGTACAAAGGTTTGTTATAACCTACAATTTGATTGGTCACAAGAAATGTTGGAACATTACACCTCATCCTGGCCCTTTGTTGGTTTGAAACTTTCGAGTACACCTACGACATTTTATTACATTAACCCTAAGACGCCTAAGGTTGAATTATCCAAAAAAGCGTATGTCTTCCTATTTGTCTAACACTCCCTACGAAAACACACCAACTATTTCATTTGGTCTCACGTGTTGTATAACAATCACTAGTACGCATGTTTGTCGAACACTTTAAATCAAGTCCCATGTTGCAGGTAACTAAATACGACTTCCGAGAACCAGAGAGCCAGAAAAAACCCAACATCCAGCCTCTGGCTGCTTTGTTAACACAGAACCCTGACAGTTTCAAGGTACGATCACATAGTAAACCATAAAATATACCCCACATCGCCTACAGTTAGATAACACGTGGTTTACATTAAGGGGTTGAGTTCACCTGCGATGCAACTATCAAGGACGTTGTCTGAAACAGGATTCGGTACTATGTATCGTGCACAAAATGCATAAAGAGGCCAAAAAAATTTGACGGGACCTTTGTATGTGAAGACCATGGAGAACTGCAAAACCCCGATACGACACATCCACACTAAATAATCGACCTCCTGTAACAACCATTTCCAATAACTATGCCCCCCCCCCCAAACAGGTGCAGTTTCAAAGCCGGTGTCTATGATGAAACTGCAAAGGCCAACTTTACATTCTTCACTCAGGCTGGCCTTCAGATCACAGGACATCGTTACTCAGATTTGGTAACCAAATATAGGGTTTCTGATAGATGTACCATTCTAAGTGAAATTACAAATATAATTGGCCAGACACAAACATTTATAATCTGGTTTTCTCTAGCGACAAAGAAAGGGTCAAGGGAGTTCAACATAGACAAGTCATTGCAAAACAACCATTGCTTGCATTGGAACATCCAAAGGCGTTAGGAGACACGGACATTAAGTCAGATATAACATAACCCGCTAAATCTTTAGCCATTGTCGCCTCCACCTAAGAAAATGTACAAGAAACACATGTGCAACCAACATGTCCATCACTCGAGGGTATGCTTCTTTCCATCTACAATGGTCCCTTTATGTTTTCCCTTTCTTTCCCAAACCCCTTGCCGATATCACAGGAGTGTCACAAGTAGCAGAAGAACATAAACCTTTGACCGGCACCAGCACCACACAACAAAAGATGACCCTCAGCCTTGGGTATGAAATACACAACGATGAACCATGTATCACACTCTCACAAGCGTTTGTTATAACTCACCACTCCCATTTCTTTCATGTTTGTTTTTTTAGTTCTGTAGAAACTAGAAGGGGGGGTCGAATAGTTTCTCTTCGATTGGCAACCAAATTAAAATTACTTTCGATTTGGTTTGTATCAAAACTATCTTTTACTAGAAGCTAAGTTGCATAATTAATAGGTTCAATTCAAATGCACTAGTAAAGATAATAGGTAAGTGTAATGGTAATGAAATAAGTAAAGAGTAAGGAAGGAGACAACCTAGTGGGAAGACACCAAGATTTATAGTGGTTCGACAACGAGGATCTATCCTTGTTTCTACTCCACTCCTCGAGTACACCTACTCGAAATTTCCACTATATCCACAAGCTCCCTTCTTGGCGGAGAAAACCTTACATCGTCGCTTACATTATTTTCTGACACTAACCTAAATGTCGAGACCTAATCTTTAGCTAGGACCAATCTACACAACGTTGCCTACTTCACAATTTAACGACACAAGGCTAGATGTCGAGTTCTAATCTTAAGGTAGAACCAATCTTCACGACGTTGCCTACTTCACCATTTTACGACACAAGGCTAGATGTCGAGTTCTAATCAAAAGCTAGAATCAATCTTCACGACTCTTCACTTTGAAGCTAAGTGAGAACTTCACACAACACAACTACTAATCACTTTCAAGTTTAGTGAGAACTCACAAGACACAACCACATCACTTTATAGTTTAGTGAGAACTACTACACAAATCTATTACAACTCAACTAGACATATCCAAGTACACACATGTAGCTTGGATCTACACAACACAAATCCAAGCAAACACATATGCAATGGATGTACACAACAAATCCAAGTATTCAGAAATAACTTGGATGAACACAACTAGTCCAAGTATTCATAAATACAACGGATTGACATAAAACAAAAAGGGTATCATGATGAATATGACTAGCTCATGGATTCATCTTTATCACAACACTAGTGAGTGAGTGATCTTCTCATTGGACAAGGTAAAGGAGGGGATCAAGAGGATAATCATATGTAAACATCCTTAACACTTTAAGTGATCATTTACTAATGATTATGCTATAGAAAAGAGAAAGGGGGCTGAGAAAAACGTCCAAGAGGCTTGTTGGAAAATGAGATTTGATCCACTATTTAAAGGAGACAAAGTATAACGGCTATCTAACGGCTATCTGGGCGCGGTACCTTATCTAGCCCGGCGGTTCCTTATCGCTAGGGAACCACCTAGCTACTTAAGGTTCCGCCCGTAGACTACGCTCTGTTTTTTGTCTTTTAGTGGGGTAGGAATATCTGAGGTATTATAAGCCTTCAAATGATATTCTAATAGCATATGGAATATGCTATTTTCAAATTTACATTTTCCATTTTAATTAAACATTTTCTAAAAAAGAAAGTTTATTAAAAAGTCTTTTGTCATATTAACAAAAGTGAGTTTTAAGGATAATCATTTTGATGATCACTAAGTATGATTTAAGAAAGATTAGTGATATGATTATTACCTTGATGATAGTGTTAGTTAAATAATTCGTTTTGTGATTTACACTAAATGTGTTGTATAGTTTGTTGTGATCAAAACTAAGAAAGATTAGTTAACAATAATAATATTTTTAGGCATCACTTGCATTAACAATCTCCCCCTTTTTGATTACGACAAAAAATAAACTCATTTACGTAGAAACACAAAATATCGAATTATTAATGAGTTTATCACTATCATTTCTCCCCCTTTGTCGTAGCAAAAAGGTTAGCATAAGTCTTTGAAGAAAACCGGACTTTGCTAGTAGCTCCCCCTTGGTGGTTGCTCCCCCTTGCTTGGGGCACCAAATATATGAGCTAAGGTGATATGCTACACAAAGGTTAGTAGAAAGAAAAGAAACACCAATGTATATATGATCACTACCTACTAAGTAACTTGAGAGGGAGAGAGAGAAGAAATCTCAAATTAGAAGCAAGTATTTTGCTAAGTATGTCCAAAAAGGTAATTGACAAAATCAAACTTCAATCCAATAAAGATGATAAACTTGTCAAGGGGTTAAAGTTTAGAATTGATGGAATCACCCATAAGCAATTGTAAAAATTAACCATGATCAACTCAAAAGAGAACTAAGGAAATAACACACAAACAACACAAAGGTTACATAAAAGAAAAGACACAACAAGGTAGATAGTCATACACACAATATGAGTATCTAAAGCAAAAAATATGGAAAATAAACCACAAAGCATAAGCTATTCTAATAGTGATAATTTTCAAAGATTGCTTAAAAGATTCTAAAACAACTAAAGTAATAAAAACTCTAAGAGTAATTAGTCCTTTAGTTGGAAAAATAAGACGACGATGCATCATTCGAAGTTTTGTCCACCGGAACGAAAACTTGGAGAGGAGGTCGAGTGAGGAGGAATTCAAGGAAATTTAAAAGACTCGAAAACTTGGGGGTAGGGCATCAAACCTAGGGTTTGGTGGTGGTGGGGTAATAGGGTAGGAAATGTTTTCACAATGCCTTGTGAGGTGTGGGAAGGTTGAAAGGTCATTGAGTTGAGGGGTGTTGAAGGATTGTGGTGGTGGGGGAACATTTTCTTTTGCTCCGGTGATGGGGTTAATGGTATAAGTCTCATTCCAATACTTGATTGGAGAGAAGGTAGGGTTTTTGGGTGGTTTGGAAGAAGATGGTTCATTCTTCTTAATCCAAATAGGTCGAACCGAGATTTTCGGTTTCTTTGAAAGCTTGGATGAGGAAGCTTTGGGTGAGTGGGGTTGTGACAAAGAAATGTCAAGGTTATGAATGGAGGAGTTAGGCATTGTGAAGGTGTGAGAATGAAATCTCAAGGTTGGGAAGGTGTGAGAATGAAATCTCAAGGTTGGGAAGATGTGAGAATGAATTCTCAAGGTTGGGAAGGTGTGAGAATGAAATCTCAAGGTTGGGGTATAAGTAGAATGTAATAAAGATAAGAATTTGAATACAAAATGTGAAGTGTCAAGGAATGTTTAGCCAAATTGAGTAAACAAGGAATCTGGACAGGGTATAGGGTTTTAAAATTTTTGACCAAAAACGAGTCAAAAGCCAGTTACTGTCCGCGGTACCTTATAGGGACCCGCGGTTCCTTATCACTAAGGAACCGCGTGACTTTAAGGAGCCACATGCAGTGGACTTGAGACCAAATTTTTCTAGGGTTTTGAGAAAAACGAAGACTTTTTCAAAAAGTTGCAAATCTTGGAATTTTACTTCTATTAGCACTAAATTATGCTAGGGTTGCATAAAAGCAACACATTCACAAAGAATGTCTTGAAAAAGGGTGACAAAATATTTGGATAAAACTTTGAACCAATTTTATTCAAGTTTTAGAGGTTGTGATAAATTTAGGTTCAATTTTAATTTCAAATTAAAGTTGATTAATGTGCACATAAGAATAGAAACACATAAAGCTAAATACATTAACCAACTTCATGAAAAACTCATGAAGGAAGAAAGTACAATGACAAATTAAAGAAAAGAACAACTAACTAATACAAAGTTATCTTAATATTAAATCTAGATGAGTAGTTTTCTTTGGCTTGGTTTTGTTGAAAACCATTTATTTAGAAAACTCATCATTCATCTCCTAGGAGGAGGCATGGAGAACAAGGTAAGCAAGAACTCTTGCAACCTCCTATGTAGTCCAAACATCTCCATCCTAAGGTTATGGATGATGTAGTGGTTGTAGAGGCAACATGGACAATTAGGACCATGAGTCTCTTGAAACCCATATTAAGGATCACCCAAGAGGAGGGAAAGTGGGACACCCAAAATTGGAATATTTGAGTGTGGTGGAGGTGGAGGAGGCATGTTCTCCAAGGGTGATGTGGGTGAGAGTGGAGGCATGTTCCCCAAACGAGAAATGGGTGAGTGTGGAGGTATGTTCTCCAAGGTTGGTGAAATGGGTGAGTTAGGAGGGGTAAATGATGAAGTCACCAAGGTGTCATCAAATTCATTCACAAAAGGAATGCTTTGGATTGGTTGGGGTTGTGTAGTCACATCCAAGGGTTCACTTGGAGTGAAGGGTGAAGAGAGCTCATTAATTCTTGAGTGGAATGAGAGGTAGAACCAATGGAGTGGTTAGTACCATGGGTGGAGGTTGTCTTGCATGGTGCAAGGGGTGGTGAAGGTGATGAGGAAATGAGGATTTGAACCATCTCATTTTTGGGTGTGTGAAAGGGTGAGAAGTTAGGCTTGGGTACCTTAATCCTAATCTTAAGTGTCTTCCTTGGGGTGTTTGAGGTTTTTGTAGAAACCATGGTTGACAAGGGTGGTTTAAGGGTTAGGGAAGGATGTTTTGATGTGTGAAGAACATGACTAACAAGGTGGGTTTAAATGGGTGAGGGGATGATCCAAACTAGTAATGGGTTAAAATCATTTTAGGTGAATAATGAATTTAGGTAACCTAGTTTAGGAAATGTTCACGTTTTTGCAAAGAATCATGCAAAGTTTACACAGATTGAAGAAAATAGTGTAAAGCAAAAGATTCTGTCGGACACAGTGGCGGCGGTTCCTTATCTAGGACCGGCGGTTCCTTATCGATAAGGAACCGCTGGTCGATATGGAACCGCGACCAGAGGTGTTTCAAAAATTTCACATCCCAAATTTTGGTTAACCCAGATTTTTACCAAAGGATTCACAAGCCAAAGTTAACTACTGACCAAAATCTAAGAAGCTAACTATCATATAGAATGCACAAAGCTATGTAAATCACAAACATGATGGCATAGAAAACATTTAGGATTAAAATAAATAGCAATCCAAACATGTAGCATACGTTAATACACATCCAAGATAATTAAAAAAATTGTTCAACATTTCATGTTTACCAACATGTATTCTTTGAAATACTTCAAAGCTTTCACCTTCTCTTCTTGCCCAATCCCTTGATCATATTCCCCAAATACTTGAACCCCTTCCTTGACTCAACCCGATGTTCATGCAATTCACCTCTAGTCCTAAGAATTTCACGGTAGAGATGCTCCATGTTGAGATCTTCTGGTACTTCACTAGAGGAGTAATGAGGTGGGGGAGCTAAGTCTTCAAGTCCATCCACGAATGAGTTTGAGGATGGGTGGGAATTACTCGAATAGTTGAAGTGAGAACTAGTACCTATGCCATCACCATCACTTGTTGGCATATAGGTGTCCTCATCATCCGTCTCTTGATGATCGGATTTTCGCGAACCTCGATCACTTCTTGTCTTTCTTGCATATACCTCTTGAATAGGTAACATAACCCGATGAACCGGGTGAAAGCGAGAAAGATCGAGGTGGGGAAAGTCATGAGCAACCATTTCGAAAAGGCGAGTAAGAAGCATAGCATAGGGAAGGTTTGTTTTGGGCTTTGAAAGGGCATAATTTATTCGTCGAGTGATATAGAATGCCAAATTGTACTTGGTGGATGTAAAGATGCAACTCAACATATGAACCATACAAGCCGGGATATGATCTCGGTTTCCACCAAGACAAAAGACATTCTCCCTAAGGATATTTGCCCATTGGACCATAAAATCCTTAAGGTCGCTAGAGAGCACTTCATATCGATTCACATTTCGCACATTTGAATGAAGGCTTCTCACAACGTTTCCATCACGCTCTTTCGAAATGATGTCAAGGATAAACTCTAGATCAATTTCGGTGAGGTCATTTGGAGGTTTATCGTAGGATTCCAAGAGAGCATCAAGTCTCCATTTATCCGTAAAACGACAAGTGCCTTCATATGGCACACCGAGAATTTCACCAAGGTTTTCGAGGGAGTATTGAATCAATTGATCATTCAACACGAAACGAATGAAGATTTCTCCATTGTATTCAAGCATGGAGTAGGTGCTAAAGAATTCAAGAAGGAACAAGGGGTAAATATCTTCTTCTATGTTGAGCAAGCAATCAAACCCCGAAAGCTCAAACGTAGATTGGATATAGTCATAACCCGTTATTCCCTCGTCAACGACTCTACCCTCATGGAAACAACGAGTAGAAAGGGATGGAAATGAGTTTCGAAGTTGAGGGGAAGCATAGGTTTGGGAAAGGTTTGGCATGTATTGTCTAGTGAGTTGATGATCCTTTTGGTATTGTGAAGGCATGATTAGTACCTAAATAAACACAAGAAAATATTTCTCCACTCACTCATATGAAAAATAAAATCAAAATTCAAAAATATGAGAATGTGTTATATTAATTTCTTGACATACAAAGGATTGAATCCATAACATTCTCATGTTCACATTGTAGCTATTCCATTATTTACCAAGAACATATTAACTATGTTGGATCAACAATGGACTAGAACATTGGTTTTTCAAAACAGGGTTTTTAGGTAAGCATTAACAATGTCATTACCTATTTGTTCATGGGTTCATCTCAAATCCATCTTTTAACCAAAATCATTTAGCCAAAATTCGGATTTGTTCTACAAGTGGGTTTTAGTGAAATCTTAACGAATATGAACCTAAGGAATCATAGTAAAATAACCATGTCAACCCACATTCCTATTAAGGTTTTAATTCAATTTCAATTTTAAAATTCCCCAATTATGAAAGGATGAACCCTAGAGCAAAATAGATGAAATTGAAAGAAAATACTTACAATTAATTGATGTTAGATGAAGGATGAGTGAAACCCACAACTTGGAATCAATTAATTTGAGTGATTGAATGTTTTGGAAGCTTCAACAATGGTGGAAAAATGGTAAACCGTCAGCTGTGTGTTTTTGGGAGAGAGAGGGTTTGGTTTGAAAAAGAATAAAATAATCAAACTGGCGCTCTGACAAACTTTACTGCCCGCGGTTCCTTATCGATAGAGAACCGCGGGTTTGAGCCGCCAGAGATAAAGAACCGCCTACAGAGGCTGGTTTTTATCAATGAAATTCGCCAAATTTTAAAAACCAAGTTTTTCTAAGATACTTAAAAATATATCATAGACCTTTTAGAATAACATTGGATCATCATAACATTAGGCAATATGCTTTAATGAAGGATTACGAGTTGAATCAAGATCGAAAGAACCGAAACGGACAAACGACTACTCGTAGCAAAACAACAAAGTGGAGAGAAGTCAAGGGATGTGAATCAAGACTAGGACTAATGCTCAAGTGATTAATGACAATCTTCAAATAGTGGTAACGAAGAGCTTGTGTCATATATAGTGGTTTAAGACGTGCCTTTCCGGCGAAATGTTAAACGGCTTTGGTAATGAATAAACACAAAGCAAATATTGATACGTAGACTAAGATCACTTTCAACAATAGCCTTAGTCTAGACCAAAGTATGAGCAAGGATGTTAGCCCTATATTTTATATAGTCGAACAAGAATGTAATAGGTCATCTTAGTCGTTAAAAGGTCTTGTATTGTAATAGGTTAGTCGGGGAACCGGGCTTGGACTTTAAGCTAATATTGTCTAAGTTAGGGGCATAAGCCCAAGACTAAGCCAAGCCCGGCCCAAGTCACAAACCCACGGCCCATGGAAAGCCCATTGGTTCGTGGGTATATAACCCTCTTTCACATGTGAAAGAGGGTGTTGGTTCATTTCATTAAACACATAGTTTTAGTGTAAACATTCCATTTTCTCTCTCTACTCTCTCTCTCTCTACTTTTCTCCTCTTTCTCTCTCTAAGAATCTTGTGTTATGGATTGAATGGGAATAACATTTGGTATCAACAGGCTATAGTGGATAGGTGATTGAAGATTCGTGTGTGGTGTTCTTGAATTTTCGTGGCCTTTTTGATCTTCATCTCACGTCCAAAACTTCTTTTTTGTGTTTTTTATAGTCTTTTCTTGATACAAATCATCTACATACTAGTATTAGTGATTTGGGTATCTTGGTTTTGGCTAAAACACAAATCTTTTGGATCAAAAGTTGCGAAATTTCTTCTTGTTCTTCATTCCGAAATTCTAGCAGAAACTTCCATCGGAAAGTACAAATTGTACTTGGGCTTCCATCGCAATAACCTTACCATCGGAAAGGGTTTGGTTCTTCATTGCGATCGTGGGTTTTTATCACTTATTCCGATCTGGACATTCCGATCGTACTTTGCGATCTGGATTCCGACGGGTATAAGGAAGTATTTTAAGTCGTTACTCTGCTTGAATTTTGACAGCCACTTTGCGATCTGGACATTCCGATAGGCTTTGCGATCTGAGTATTCCGACAGGCTTTCCGATCTGGACATTACGATCTGGACATTCCGATAAGTATTCCGATTGAGCATTCCGATCTGGACATTCCGATTGAGCATTCCGATTGAGCATTCCGATTGAGCATTCCGATCTGGACATTCCGATAAGTATTCCGATGGACATTCCGATGGGTATTTTGATTGAGTAATTTTTAGACTTAGCCACTATCTAGACTAGTTTCGGAACGTAGTTTACACGAAGATTAAAAAAAAAAAAAAAAAAAAAAAAAAAAAAAGAGTTAAAATTTTTAGGTCAAGTAAATTCAAATTTTTTCCCTACTAGTTTTTGGCTATTTCTAACTCAAATTCAAAATTTGGCGATACAAAATTTTTCGGCTTACCGTTTTGTCAGACTGAGGAATTTATTGTCGGACTGAGAAATTTTTTTTTGAATTTTCGGAATTTCAATTTTAACCACACATCATCACAACAAATCCACTAAGATCTGCAATTCATCCACAAGTATTCACCATGTCTAACAACAACATCAACATTGCAACTGCTAATCAAATTCGTTTGGAACAAGGTGGCAACGGTAATCCACCTGTGCTCACTGCCGGTTGCTACGTTCAATGGAGATCTCGTTTTCTCAGATTTCTCGACGGAAAAGAAAACCGAACTGCTCTTCGTCACTGCCTTGAGAATCCACCTCCAGTTTTTGAATTCAAACCAATTACCACACAGGCAGAGGATGGTACTTCATCAACTATACGAGCTATGGAGGATTTTGACACATGTTCTGCTGAGAAAAAGAAACTCCTCCAAGCTGAAGCTGATGCTGTAAACTTCATACTCACTGGAATTGATAACGATATCTATTCCACAGTTGATGCATGTCCTAATGCAATGGAAATGTGGAATGCAATTCATCGATTGAAGCAAGGTGAGTCAATCAATGTTCAAGATCTCGAGACTAATCTACTTTGGGAGTTTGGAAAATTCACATCTGAAGATGGTGAATCCATTGACTCATATTACTCGAGATTCTACAAAATGATGAATGAGCTTGTAAGAAATCAGTGCACCATCTCCAATCATCATGCCAATGTTCAGTTTCTACTCCAACTCAAACCGGAATGGCAAAGGTTTGTGACTTTGGTCAAACAAAGGGAGGATATCAAGACTATATCTTACCACAAACTTTATGATATCTTGAAACAACATCAGAATGAAGTGAATGAACTAAGGGCTGAAAAGGCAGAACGGTCTGCTAATTCTATTGCTTTTGTGGCTGCTACTTCAACAAAACCCGTTCCCCGTCAACAACCACCTACTCATTCCTCAAAGTCATCAAGCTTATCCACCAAACCTCTAGTTGCTGCTAAACACAAAGCAAAAGCAATTGTCCCCACTCCACCTCCAAAGTATGACACCGAGTCAGATGGAGACAGTGATGATGAACAAACTTCAAGGGACAAGAAGATTGAAGAACTCATGTCTTTACTCACCACAACTTATAAGAAGATCTACAAACCTACCAACAACAACCTCAGATCATCATCCAATGCTATATACAAGGAAGTTGATCATGCACCTAGGTATGATCATGATGCTAGGTATGATAATCAGAGGATGCTGAATCAAGTTGGGGCTAGAGATACTGTAGGCACTCCGGTTGTGCAGAAGACTGGGATTCAATGCTTCAACTGTAAGGGATTTGGGCACATGGCTAGGGAATGCAAGAAGCCAAAATGGGTTAAGGACTCAGGGTATCACAAGGAAAAGATGCTGCTGTGTAAGAAAGAAGAAGCAGGAATTCCACTAACAGCAGATGAAGTTGACTGGCGTGATGACACTGATGATGAAGCCGATGATCAAGAGCTAGAGGCACATTATGTGTACATGGCAAAGATTCAAGAAGTGCTTCCAGAGACTGCTGATACTTCTGGACCTATTTTTGATACTGAGCCAATTGAAAAGGTACCAACAAATGATAACTATAATGTGTTTGCTAATGAACGACGGCATCCTGAGCAACCCGAAAGCATCAATGACACATATGTAATGGACACGGAGGATAGCAATATCTCTACGGATTCACAACATATGTGTAATGATGAAGGTAATGCTGCTCAGGATACTGACTCGGATGAGGACCGTGATTTGCTTGCGTCTATAATTGATTCTTTAAAACATGAAATTGAGGTAAACAAAGATGCTAATAAACGTTTGAAGCAAGCAAACACGTCCTTAGCCGAGGAGATAGACAGGCTTAAAGAGTGTGATTATGTAAAAGAAGCTGACCGACGGGTTGCAATAGCTAATGGTTTGGTATATGAACGTAAGGTGCTCAACGAACAATATTGTTCTGAAGTAACACACGAAATTCATATGTCAAAACAGAAGATATCGGAACTTGAAGAGCAACTGCTACTACATAAACTCCAAATTACTGAATTAGAGTCGGTTAACAAAGAACCAACTGAGCTTTATAAAACTCGTGAAGAAAAGGATATTGAAAAAATTCTTGCTTTGGAAAAGAGAGTCGACACGTTAAACAACATCGTTTACAAAACGGGTCAGTCTATTCAAACTATGAATATGCTCAATAGAAATATGAAAACGAGTTTTGTCAAGCCTGAATATCTCAAGAAAGCTCAAAGTACCAAGCCTGCTCTTTATGATATCGGTTGTTATGTTGATAATCTTGCCCTTATGCTTTCCCCTGACTGCGACGAAATCATTCGTCAACAAGAAGAAAGTCGATCAAACTTAAGTGATTTAATAAACCTTTCTGATTCTAACAATCATATTAAGTTTGTCCCTCAAAAAGAACTTTCAAAAGAACAAAAGATGTATAATAGTGTTCCACCACCAAGTGATGAACCACAAAAGAAAGTTTCTTTAAAAAGGAGTTTCAAAAAGCAATCAATTTTGTTAGAAAAGCGAATTTTGGATGAAAAACGTAAATGGGATGAGAAAAGCAAAAGTGTTCAGCAATTTGAGTTTATAAAACAAGGGGTTTTAAATTTGTACAAAGGTGTCGTCGACTATGAAAAAGTTTCTAGGGATACCATTTGGAATATTAAACCTAACCCACAAGTAGAAGTCGTCATCCAACAATGCATTGTTCCAACCATTGATGATCTTTCAAAAAATGTGGAAATGTTTTATAATGCTCTCACTGAGGAAATGTTAACTGATTTAAGCTATGTCAAATCTCTTGAAGATGAAGTTGATTTTCTTCAAATTAAATTAAAGACACAAGAACACCAACTTTCTAACGAAATTGATCGACTTTCCAAGGAATATTTTTATGCTGACCATATGAATGCTATACTTGGTGTGTATACCGATCTGGATCAATATTGTCATGTAGCATGTCTAGTGTCAGAATCGGACGCGAAATGTCGCAATCTTGAAGTAGAGCTTTCGAAACAAATTCAGTCATATAACAAACTTTCGAAAAGTTTTTCTCAACTTGAGAAACACTCCATTTCTCTTGAACTTGCTTTACAAAAAGGTGAAAAATCTCATAATCATAAAAAGTGTCAAGAAATGTCAGCTTCTTCGTTTCGTCTACTAAATGAAAAAGATTTCGAAATAAATGATTTGAAAGCTCAGCTAAAAGAAAGGGACATTGCCATTAGTGAGTTACAGAAACTCATTGAGAAAATGAAAGGAAAGTCTGTTTTGGGTAAACCATCTGCCGTTCGTCAACCGAATGCGGTTAAATGCCCTAAAACATCTATTTTGGGACAACCCCCACAGACTTTGCCTAAGATAGGAAATGATAAGAGCACTAATGTGATAGCACCTGGAATGTATAAGATGAACACTAGGTCCACTCAAACTGGAACAACGCAGTTACCTCAGAATACTAGGAAAACTAATCAACGTGTGTCTTCTTCTACAGGAGTAAATCCCACTACTAGTGTTAGCGGACCACAGCTTAAGAGCACTAGAGTTGAAGATAGAGTCATGCCTAACAATAGTCAAGGGAAGAAGAATGAAGTAGAAGATCACCGTAGGAATTTTAAGTTTTCTAAGAATAAAACGTCTGTAACTGCATGTAATGACAGTTTAACTGCTAAGACCTCGAATGTTGAATTTGTTTGTGTTGAATGTGGCAAATGTGTTCGTACTTTCAATCATGATGCTTGTGCTCTTAATCATAATGGCGTGAATGCTAGAACTAGGAAGCCTATTCTTGTGCCCACTAGTACTAGAGAACCCACAAGAACTTTGAACCAATCCACTGATCAACCACTTAAGAAACTAAGTGCGTTAGACTCCACTACTCTGCGTAAACAAAACAGATTAAGGAAGTTATATGAGAACATGATTAGGACATGTACACGGGGGTATTCGAGATATACACCACCCGGATACAAATGGGTACCTAAGTTAACCACTTTAGTGATTGGGTCTAGGAATATCAGCTTGCCTGTAGACTTTGCATATAGGCCCACTACTATTTTGGAACCCGTCTCTATCAAGGGATCCCATTTGTCAAATGCTACATTGTCTTCTAATTCTTCTGCAGCTCGTCGAACTCATCCTATTCATAATGGACTCCGGGTGCACAAAGCACATGACGGGCAATCTCAAGCTTCTCATTAACTTCGTGGAGAAGTTTCTGGGTACGGTACGGTTTGGAAATGATCAATTTGCACCGATACTCGGATATGGAGACTTGGTTCAAGGGAATATCACTATAAAACGGGTTTATTACGTCGAGGGACTGAATCACAATTTATTCTCGGTTGGTCAATTTTGTGATGCGGATTTGGAAGTGGCTTTTCGGAAATCTACTTGCTATGTTAGAGACTACGATGGGAATGACCTTCTTACAGGTTCTCGTGGTTCTGATCTCTACACAGTAACTCTTCAAGACACATCTTCAACAAATCCAATTTGCTTAATGGCTAAAGCTTCATCATCTCAAGCATGGTTATGGCATCAACGATTGTCACATCTCAACTTTGACACCATCAACTTGCTTTCGAAGAATGATATTGTGACCGGTCTTCCTAAGTTGAAATTCGTCAAAAACCATCTTTGTTCTTCTTGTGAGTTGGGGAAAGCAAAACGGAAGTCTTTCAAAACAAAGACTACCCCTAGCTCAAAAGGACGATTGGAACTTCTACACATGGATTTATGTGGTCCCATGCGTGTAGAGAGTATTAACGGCAAAAAGTATATTCTAGTGATTGTTGATGATTACTCAAGATACACATGGACTTTCTTCTTAAGGTCCAAAGATGAAACACCAGAGGTTCTCAAAAACTTTCTCAAGATGATACAACGCAATCTTCAAGCTCAAGTCTTAACCGTAAGAACGGATAGGGGTACTGAATTTTTGAACAACAACTTGCAATCTTACTTCCAAGATGAAGGCATCGAACATCAAACGTCTATTGCTCGAACTCCTGAACAAAACGGCGTTGTCGAAAGACGGAATCGTACTTTGGTTGAGGCTGCTCGAACAAGGCTTTCTGCTTCAAAACTACCGTTATTCTTCTGGGCTGAAGCAATTGCAACTGCCTGTTATACTCAGAATCGTTCTCTCGTCATCCCTAGACATGAAAAGACACCTTACCACATCATCAATGACAGGAAACCTACTGTAAAATTCTTTCACGTATTTGGATCTTTATGCTACATCCTTAAAGACGGTGAGAATCTCGACAAGAGAAAGAAAAGGTGATGCATGTATTTTTGTGGGGTATGCTACATTGTCGAAAGGATATCGGGTCTATAACAAGAGAACAAAGATCATTGTCGAAACAATTCATGTGAACTTTGACGAATTGCCACAAATGGTACTTGATCACAACAGCTCAAGTCCCGCACCTCAATGTCCAACAATGGCACCTACACACAACAGTGTACGTCCCGTGCAAGAATGTCAAGAAAACACTCCTACAGCAGACTCGACGGATACGACACAAATGAATGAGTTGGTTGATTTATATGATCCTATGTTTGATGAATATTACTATGGAAACAATCAAGTTGTGTCAAAGCCTTCCGCTGTCAAGACTACTAATGCACCTGAACAAAATCAACAAGACACAACTGCCTCTACTTCAGCAACCGTTGCTCAAGAGACTATTCCATTGGTTACTCAACAAACTCACGAAACAATCATACAACCAACATCACCAACCGTCAATGTTGAAGGAGGAAACAACAATCAAGCAGTCGATGCACAACCTGACGATGAAGAATTTATCAATCCGTTCGGTACACCGGTACACGAAGTCGGAGAGTCTTCTAGTCAACATGTTGATCCGTCCAACATGCATACATTCTACCAACCATATCCATCCACTCACCATTGGACACGTGATCATCCATTGGAGCAAGTCATTGGAAATCCTTCACAACCGGTTCGAACACGCAGACAACTCGAAACCGATGGCGATGTGTGTATGTATGCACTCACCGTGAGTTCAACTGTACCTACAAACATCAAACAAGCCATGACTGATCATGCGTGGATTGAATCATTGCAAGACGAAATTCATCAGTTTGAACGCCTAAATGTTTGGGAACTTGTTGACCGACCCTATGGAATGTCAATTTTAGATTTCAAATGGATCTGGAAAAACAAACTGGATGAAGAACAAACCATCATCAAAAACAAATCTCGTCTTGTAGTTAAGGGATACCGTCAACAAGAAGGCATAGACTACGATGAATCATTCGCTCCAGTCGCTCGTTTGGAAGCAGTCAGGATATTCCTTGCTTATGCTGCACATAAGGGCTTCACGGTTTTTCAGATGGACGTCAAAACAGCTTTTCTCAACGGTCATTTGAAGGAAGAAGTGTATGTGAATCAGCCGGAATGATTCGTCGATCCTCATCATCCTGACAAAGTCTATCGTCTCAAGAAGGCTGTATATGGACTTAAACAAGCTCCAAGGGCATGGTACGAAGAACTTTCAAACTTCTTGGTGTCCAAAGGATTCTCCAAAGGTTCTATTGATCCTACTCTCTTTACTAATAAATATGGGGATGACATAATGCTGGTGCAAGTCTATGTTGATGACATTATTTTTGGTTCTACGAACCCAAAACTTTCAAAACGTTTTGAAAAATTAATGCACAGCAGATTTGAAATGTCAATGATGGGGGAGCTAAAATTCTTTTTAGGCCTCCAGATTCATCAATCCCCACGTGGTATCTTCATTAACCAAGCTAAGTATGCTCAAGAGATACTTAAAAAGCATGGTATGACCTCATGTGCTCGCGTTGGTACACCATTGTCGACCACATCCCTAGACGCTGACTTGTATTCATATCCCGTAGATCAAACGCGATATCGCAGTATGATCGGGTCACTTATGTACCTTACAGCCAGCAGGCCTGATATTCATCATGCCACATGCTATTGTGCACGATATCAAGCCAGACCTACTCAAAAGCACCTCAAAGAGGTTAAACGGATCTTTCGGTACCTTAAGAATACCATTCACATGGGACTCTGGTATCCGAGGGAAACCGGTTTTCATCTAACGGCTTTTTCAGATTCTGATCACGCAGGTTGTCTTGATAGTCGTAAAAGCACTTCTGGTAGCATACAATTTCTAGGGGAAGACAAGCTTGTCAGTTGGTCGTCAAAGAAGCAGGATTGCACTTCGCTCTCATCAGCTGAAGCAGAATATGTGGCTCTATCCGCGTGTTGTGCTCAAGTCCTCTGGATGAGAACTCAACTCACGGATTATGGCTTCCACTTTGATAAAATACCTATGTATTGTGACTCAAAGTCGGCCATAGCCATATCTTGCAATCCGGTTCAGCACTCCCGCACCAAGCACATCGATGTCAGATATCACTTCATCAAGGAACAAGTGGAACGCGGCATCGTGGAATTATACTTTGTCAGAACTGAGTACCAGCTGGCAGACTTGTTTACAAAAGCTCTATCGAAAGATAGGTTTGCGTATCTCGTTGGCCGTCTTGGTATGAAGTATATGACTCCAGAAGACTTGGAGGTTTTGGCAAATGAAGCTGCTTGATATTCTCTCACTATGACTTCTAGGCGCATCACAGCTTAGAACTCGGACCTCAACTAAGGAAAGTTTATCTCGGACGATAACTTATCCTTCTCAACGAGAAATTCATCTTTCTCGGTCATGAGCTTCTCATAAAAACATTCAAAGTTTTTAAGTTCATGAAAACGATTTCTAAGTAAATGTCAGCTTAGAACTCGAACTTCAACTTAAGGAAAGTTTATCACGGATGATAACTTATCCTTCACAACGGGAAATTTATTTTTCTCGGTCATGAGCTAGTCACAAAACAATCAAAGTTTTGAGCTCATGAAAAACGGACCCGAAAGGGGAGTGTACGTTTCAGTGCGCTTTCCCTAATCAATAGAAGAGAAGTCTTCTATCCTGATTATTTTAAAACCGTTGAACACAATTTTTCAAGAATTTCTCAAAAGGTTTTTCTAAATCTTTCAAAATTGTGTGTTCAACACTCCCTTCCTCATAATAGGTTTTTATATCTAAAAATGTCATATGTTATTTTGATCAATTTTTGAGGGGGAGCGTTTTAAAATCAAGCCTTTTAATGTTGTTGGGTACATCTCTAAAATTGTCATATTTTATGTATCCAACACATTCCGAAAATGATATAAAATTGTCAAATGTAATATTTTATATCGGAAAAGGCATCTCAACTCCGTACCTCAACATATTTTGTGGTGTCGTTTTTCTAAAATTTTGTCAAATTTTGTCTCAAGACACACATATACTGTTGAGGGGGAGCGTCCCGACTAAAAATGTTCCATGATTCATGCGTGCACACATGTTTCTCTCCCAATCGGTTTTCAGAAATTGTCATATTTTAATCAATTGGTATCTCTAATATTATATTTTTATATTCGAGATAGGGGGAGAAAATGTGATTAAAATGTAATATATCGCAACATGTGATCTTAAAGACTCAAGTGCAACTCTTTCCTTCACATGCCAAACTATTTCGTATATCGATGCATGTGTGTAGGGGGAGCTTTTCGGAAATGTAAAACTTTCAAGTGTTAAAAGTTTTGATTTTTATCAAACACTTTGAATGGTTTTCAATGGTTTAATGGTTACGATCTATACCCAAAACAACCTACTATCCACGACGGAACGATGGAGTCAAAAGGTGGTTTAGGATAGGAAACTAAGTCCTATGATCCTACCAGAACCGGAGGGATCTACCCAAGGACATTCCATAGCTAGAAGTAGTTGTCCTTAGGAAAGATGGAGTGGAATGAAGCTGAATGCGGACCAATTACTTAAGTTAGCACTAGAACAATCACAACAAGGTGCTAATGATGACGTATTGGTAAGCATTGAAGGAGTTGAATATTCTACGCAACTTAGGTAGAAACCGGGTTAACACATCTTTTGAAGACAAGTGTCATGGACCCAGTGATGCGATGCACAACCCTTCCCCAGCCATTCGAGTTTCTCTCAAAAGAAACTTGTCTCATTGTCACGGAGATCAACACGTATCTATTGACTTTCTCACTCCGAGTCAGTTAATATTGAAAAGGTGGCAGTCTGCTCCAGCCTCCGATTAGCAAAATGCACTTATTGAGTCTAGAGCCAATCGAGATCTATCTATCATCTCATTAGGACACAATCGAGTCCTACGCATTATCCTTGTGATATTGCCAGAACATCTGAGTGATACGATTCACAATGTAGATGGAAATCCTGCTTGAGCCAACATCAAACAAGCTCATGGTAGGTAACTTGTGCGATTCTACACGAATCAAACTTGTGAGAACTCAACATATGAACCATACAAGCCGGGATATGATCTCGGTTTCCACCAAGACAAAAGACATTCTACCTAAGGATATTTGCCCATTGGACCATAAAATCCTTAAGGTCGCTAGAGAGCACTTCATATCGATTCACATTTCGCACATTTGAATGAAGGCTTCTCACAACGTTTCCATCACGCTCTTTCGAAATGATGTCAAGGATAAACTCTAGATCAATTTCGGTGAGGTCATTTGGAGGTTTATCGTAGGATTCCAAGAGAGCATCAAGTCTCCATTTATCCGTAAAACGACAAGTGCCTTCATATGGCACACCGAGAATTTCACCAAGGTTTTCGAGGGAGTATTGAATCAATTGATCATTCAACACGAAACGAATGAAGATTTCTCCATTGTATTCAAGCATGGAGTAGGTGCTAAAGAATTCAAGAAGGAACAAGGGGTAAATATCTTCTTCTATGTTGAGCAAGCAATCAAACCCCGAAAGCTCAAACATAGATTGGATATAGTCATAACCCGTTATTCCCTCGTCAACGACTCTACCCTCATGGAAACAACGAGTAGAAAGGGATGGAAATGAGTTTCGAAGTTGAGGGGAAGCATAGGTTTGGGAAAGGTTTGGCATGTATTGTCTAGTGAGTTGATGATCCTTTTGGTATTGTGAAGGCATGATTAGTACCTAAATAAACACAAGAAAATATTTCTCCACTCACTCATATGAAAAATAAAATCAAAATTCAAAAATATGAGAATGTGTTATATTAATTTCTTGACATACAAAGGATTGAATCCATAACATTCTCATGTTCACATTGTAGCTATTCCATTATTTACCAAGAACATATTAACTATGTTGGATCAACAATGGACTAGAACATTGGTTTTTCAAAACAGGGTTTTTAGGTAAGCATTAACAATGTCATTACCTATTTGTTCATGGGTTCATCTCAAATCCATCTTTTAACCAAAATCATTTAGCCAAAATTCGGATTTGTTCTACAAGTGGGTTTTAGTGAAATCTTAATGAATATGAACCTAAGGAATCATAGTAAAATAACCATGTCAACCCACATTCCTATTAAGGTTTTAATTCAATTTCAATTTTAAAATTCCCCAATTATGAAAGGATGAACCCTAGAGCAAAATAGATGAAATTGAAAGAAAATACTTACAATTAATTGATGTTAGATGAAGGATGAGTGAAACCCACAACTTGGAATCAATTAATTTGAGTGATTGAATGTTTTGGAAGCTTCAACAATGGTGGAAAAATGGTAAACCGTCAGCTGTGTGTTTTTGGGAGAGAGAGGGTTTGGTTTGAAAAAGAATAAAATAATCAAACTGGCGCTCTGACAAACTTTACTGCCCGCGGTTCCTTATCGATAGAGAACCGCGGGTTTGAGCCGCCAGAGATAAAGAACCGCCTACAGAGGCTGGTTTTTATCAATGAAATTCGCCAAATTTTAAAAACCAAGTTTTTCTAAGATACTTAAAAATATATCATAGACCTTTTAGAATAACATTGGATCATCATAACATTAGGCAATATGCTTTAATGAAGGATTACGAGTTGAATCAAGATCGAAAGAACCGAAACGGACAAACGACTACTCGTAGCAAAACAACAAAGTGGAGAGAAGTCAAGGGATGTGAATCAAGACTAGGAATAATGCTCAAGTGATTAATGACAATCTTCAAATAGTGGTAACGAAGAGCTTGTGTCATATATAGTGGTTTAAGACGTGCCTTTCCGGCGAAATGTTAAACGGCTTTGGTAATGAATAAACACAAAGCAAATATTGATACGTAGACTAAGATCACTTTCAACAATAGCCTTAGTCTAGACCAAAGTATGAGCAAGGATGTTAGCCCTATATTTTATATAGTCGAACAAGAATGTAATAGGTCATCTTAGTCGTTAAAAGGTCTTGTATTGTAATAGGTTAGTCGGGGAACCGGGCTTGGACTTTAAGCTAATATTGTCTAAGTTAGGGGCATAAGCCCAAGACTAAGCCAAGCCCGGCCCAAGTCACAAACCCACGGCCCATAGAAAGCCCATTGGTTCGTGGGTATATAACCCTCTTTCACATGTGAAAGAGGGTGTTGGTTCATTTCATTAAACACATAGTTTTAGTGTAAACCTTCCATTTTCTCTCTCTACTCTCTCTCTCTACTTTTCTCCTCTTTCTCTCTCTAAGAATCTTGTGTTATGGATTGAATGGGAATAACAAAGGATGCCAAGAACAAGCACATAGTCAAGTAATGATCAAAAGAATGATCAAAGGGCGTGTGGAAGAACGAAAGCGTACCTTGGCTACAAAAAGAAATCCATCAAGGGATCAATGCTATGCCCAACAATGACTATGATGAGTACTAAGTCTTCAAGGACTAGTATCATTCCCAATCATCTTGGTATCATCATTCAAGGATGTTAAAGATCAATGAAGATGAGTCTTCTACAAGTGCAAGTAACTCAATCCACAACCAATTAAGTGATTGGTCTTCATGAGTACCTACACAAAGCAAGATGCAAACTAGTAGATACATTTCAAAAGTAGATCTAAAATGCATAAAGACTACTAATCTTAAGAGGGATGCAATATTATCAATTGAAAGACCTATTTTTCAAAAAAGAAATAGTTTTGACCAAAGAGAAACTTTAGTACAACTTGACCTTCTAATTTGAGGAGACAATGGATCGATCCTAGTTTCAAAGTACAATATACTTCAAAGATCTTGAGTGACCATCGCTCTGATACCAATTGTAGAAACTAGAAGGGGGGGGGGGGGTTGAATAGTTTCTCTTCGATTGGCAACCAAATTAAAATTACTTTCATATTGGTTTGTATCAAAACTATCTTTTACTAGAAGCTAAGTTGCATAATTATTAGGTTCAATTCAAATGTACTAGTAAAGATAATAGGTAATTGTAATGGTAATGAAATAAGTAAAGAGTAAGGAAGGAGACAACCTAGAGGGAAGACACCAAGATTTATAGTGGTTCGACAACGAGGCTCTATCCTAGTTTCTACTCCACTCCTCGAGTACACCTACTCGAGATTTCCACTATATCCACAAGCTCCCTTCTTGGCGGAGAAAACCTTACATCGTCGCTTACATTATTTCCTGACACTAAGCTAAATGTCGAGAACTAATCTTTAGCTAGGACCAATCTACACAACGTTGCCTACTTCACAATTTAACGACACAAGGCTAGATGTCGAGTTCTAATCTTAAGGTAGAACCAATCTTCACGACGTTGCCTACTTCACCATTTTACGACACAAGGCTAGATGTCGAGTTCTAACCCAAAGCTAGAACCAATCTTCACGACTCTTCACTTTGAAGCTAAGTGAGAACTTCACACAACACAACTACTAATCACTTTCAAGTTTAGTGAGAACTCACAAGACACAACCACATCACTTTATAGTTTAGTGAGAACTACTACACAAATCTATTACAACTCAACTAGACATATCCAAGTACACACATGTAGCTTGGATCTACACACCACAAATCCAAGCAAACACATATGAAATGGATGTACACAACAAATCCAAGTATTCACAAATAACTTGGATGAACACAACTAGTCCAAGTATTCATAAATACAATGGATTGACATAAAACAAAAAGGGTATCATGATGAATATGACTAGCTCATGGATTCATCTTTATCACAACACTAGTAAGTGAGTGATCTTCTCATCGGACAAGGTAAAGGAGGGAATCAAGAGGATAATCATATGTAAACATCCTTAACACTTTAAGTGATCATTTACTAATGATTATGCTATAGAAAAGAGAAAGGGGGCTGAGAAAAACTTCCAAGAGGCTTGTTGGAAAATGAGATTTGATCCACTATTTAAAGGAGACAAAGTATAATGGCTATCTAACGGCTATCGGGGCGCGGTACCTTATCTAGCCCGGTGGTTCCTTATCGCTAGGGAACCGCCTAGCTACTTAAGGTTCCGCCCGTAGACTACGCTCCATTTTTTGTCTTTTAGTGGGGTAGGAATATCTGAGGTATGTTAAGCCTTCAAAGGATATTCTAATAGCATATGGAATATGCTATTTTCAAATTTACATTTTCCATTTTAATAAAACTTTTTCTAAAAAAGAAAGTTTATTAAAAAGTCTTTTGTCATATTAACAAAAGTGAGTTTTAAGGATAATCATTTTGATGATCATTAAGTATGATTTAAGAAAGATTAGTGATATGATTATTACCTTGATGATAGTGTTAGTTAAATAATTCGTTTTGTGTTTTACACTAAATGTGTTGTATTGTTTGTTGTGATCAAAACTAAGAAAGATTAGTTAACACTAATAATGTTTTTAGGCATCACTTGCATTAACAAGTTCGTATACACGAAACAAAACCAAACAGTTTGCACAAACACATACACGACACACGCATAGAGATATATTAAACCAAATAATACAAGGCCCATTGCATCAACATCACTCTCAGTACGAAAATTACAAATACCTTACCACACAGGCCTGGCTTAGCCTTTGTTACATACTCGATACTGGACAATTATTACTAAACCCAATTACAAAACAGAATGGGAAGATGCGTTGGTCACCAAGATGGCACAACCACTTTATTACATACACAGAACCCGTCCACTGTAGACACGTTGGACACCAACCTTCACTCGGACTCATTGCCTCGTAACCTTTGTACGAACCTTTCCATTTGCCGGATGAAGTTCCCAACCGCAGTGGCCTCAACCGCCAACTGATCACGGAAACCGTTGTCTTGTTCCTGCATTATTCCTAGCAGTGCCACCATCTGATCAGCCATAGGCTCACCTTGAACATACAGGAGTTCCTGTACAAATGGTATCTCTCCACAACTACCTTGTTCACCTCGCGCCACAGTTCTTCTACTATATATTTCCAATGCCACTCTACTTGCACATCTGTCTATAAATAGCGAACAACCATGTCGCCCCATTCATCGGACTGGGCTTCCTGCTGCAATGCGACGCATCTTGGGCGGTATGCCATTTCATGCTTTATTTTTTAAACTTAGCTACAAATGTGAGTAGAGGTGTGAGAAACCAAGCATTTGAAAGTCCGTTATATAGGGCAGCCTACGTGATTGCATGTTGTGGTGTCACACACTAACAATCGACACTATCATCGAAAACCGTAACCACGACCTAATTTTAATGGTCATGTACACATCATACCAAAAGTAGTAAAAAAGTCTACCACAATAGCACATTATTACCATGCTCTATTAATATGCCTCCTTTTGCTTAAAAAATATATCATATTATAATACATAAACAGAACATCTAAAGGATCCAATATTCCACATACATCACATCTAACCAAAAAGAAAACCAAATAACATTACACGTTGGTTGTATTTATTAAAAAATAACCTTACTTGCTGATAATAATTTATAAGTCTAGCACAAATAGATTAAAATATAAGACACACTACATTTCACACTTAAAAGCTAAATACACTATATTACAAACAAAACGCAATACATGCTGAAAGAAAACAACATAACACGTAATTTTGATACATGAAAGATAGAAAACCAAAACACACGGCCACACCATACACACACGAATAATAACCGTAGTTTATGGAAACCACACACACACACCCTCCTATAGAAATGCATTACATCACCTTCCATCAATCAGATAGATCGCATGAAAAAAAAATCCATCTCATTGATACAAGCATCAAACGCATCCATCAATGCCTGCAGCTTCCGAAGCTCCGCCACATCACGGTCTTGCATGTAATTCAGCAGGCCAATCATTCAATGCACAAGCCGGTCTGGGCTAAGACTAGACAACTCGCTTATGAACCCAATATTCTCATCAATAGCTTCGTTCTTTTTCCTATGAAGAGCTTCAATCCTCCCCCACCACTCCACCTCATCTAGCACCCTTCTGTGCAAATACCAGAAACAGTTACCAAACTCCTCTAAACAACAAAGCAGCTGCAAAGAACGAAGCATTATTCGCCAGCTCATTTTTTAAGGGTCTTACTTTGGCCGTTGTCTACAGTGTGTTACAATCAAATGCAATGCCACACTTAAATAGAGTTGTACCAAGACAATATTACCATGTAACATTCGATTACTTTTTTAATACTAACTGCCTAGCCAACAAAACCTACAACAGTTGCACCCCCACCCTTAAGATACGGATTCAGTGACACATTTTAAACCAATAGCAAGCCCATGTTCATCTAAATGTGTGTAAATTCAGTAACTCGGAGCCACAAATAAAACACTATCAGCAACAGGTCTGCTATGTTTAATATCCATCATACATATACTATACACACTCTGAAATGCATAATAGCTCAATACTGAAATGCACATATTCGTGAATTCTCATTTCCATTGATTGCTGCCATTATAATTGTTGTATCCATGCACCTAACTCCTTATTATGATATCGTAAATAGGCACCCTATCAACAGATGTACTATACAAGGTCGCTGAAACAATTGTATCCACATTCAATAATAGCGAGCAGATGGGGAAAACAACTACCTTAAAAAGGATCCTTGTGTCTGACCTCCAACAACCTAACAAGAAAGGAAAAAACAATAGCTTCACAACAGCTTCACAAACAGGTGGGGGAAGTCACTCTTTTGGGCATAATACTTATTATCCAGACAATTGTCTTACGTGTAACAACCAGATGCTGCTACACGTTTTATCCCAGCCTGATGCCTAATAACAAGACTAGTTGGATAGTTTTTGTATTCACTAGAACAACTATGTTTCTGATAATCGGTTTACCCGCCTTCGACAAAAATTATCCCAGTTTCGACATCAAACTCTAAAAGCCTCCCTAAACGCCCGCGCTTCGTCACAGTGAAGCGCGGGCACAAATCCTAGTCTAAATAATGGCTGAAATGTTCGAGTCTTATTACATCCTAATGTGAATAAGAGGTTGAATGAATCTTACTCAACAACTGTGTTTGTTCTTTTATAGAAAATATCTGAATATGTTGGATTATCGTATGTATAAAAGTTTGGTCACCCGTCACGAAAAGAGGTATGGTTGTGGCTACATAGGTGTCGACATGGTTAACTTGGTTAATAAGGTGTCATGTTCGGGGATACATTCACAACACATTAATGACTATTTCACGCTCCAATACGAATTTTTACCTATCTTCTTGTACACTTTATATTTAACAAAAGTATGGAGTGATTTTTCATAAAATACCTTATATACGTATAGAAACGTCAAACAAAATGATAAATTAGGCGAGGAAAAGAAAAATAATAAAGCTTAGAGACATTAAAAAATCGTTAAGACAACCTCCCAACATCTAACTTGATTAAAAAATAACCTTTTATCTTCTCTTAATAACGAGAGAAGAACAAACTCTCTTAGAGCATATGCGATGTTCACTTTTTAAAAGTCTTTTTACTGTTACACCAAGTCATTTGAATTTTTTTTATCATTGTGACAATAGCTTGATGAAAGACTTTTCAAAAGATAGTTTGGTGTTTACCAAGTGTTTGAGACAAATGTAAATAACTTATCGGCAATTAATGAGGAGCTAGAAAAGACTTTTCAAAAGATAGTTTGGTGTTTACCAAGTCATTGTGACAATAGCTATGTTTGGCAAAACTAGTCGTAAGCTATTAACTGTAAGCTGTAAGTTGTTAACTGTAAACTATTAGCTGTTAACTGTAAGTTGTTAGCTGTTTATAAAAGTTTTTGGTAGATTAACTTTTGACTATGAAATAAAAAATATAAAATGACTTAAAAAGACATATTTAAATAAATTATAATATAGTTGGAGGGTGTATCACTAGTTCATAACTTTAACAGCTCTTAACAATTTAAAAAGCTGTATGAATCAACTTTTTATTTAAGTGCTAATTGTTTAAAATAAAAAGCTAACAACTCTAAAAAATTGTTTAGTTAAACGGAGCTATTATATATATATTTTTTAAAAAATCTAACATCTCTATGTTGGGAATAAAATATAGCCAGTACACTTGAACGCTGACAAGAGTAATCGGGACGTTGATAAGAAGAAAACAAGCGTTGACAGAACATGCGTTGACAGGAAGATGTCAAGCGTTGATAGGAATGAAGTCAAGCACTGATAGAAGACTTAGTCTACACGTATTATGTTTCTAGTAAAGATATGATCAACAATGTATTTTCTATGTTTATATTTACCTAAAATAGCTGATACGTAGACTCTTGTACGAGGATCCTTAGGTCTATAAAAGGAGGCCTTTAGGTTTTGTTTCATATAAGTTTTCATACGTTTAACACTTTCATTGTATGCAAGTTTGTTCTAATCAATCAATTGAAAGTTTGGTTTACATGTTTTGTGTGTGTTCTTGTTTGAGTATTAATTCCGCATAATACTTAAATTGTTTTATACACAACAAAGTTTCTCTATGTGTTTAACTTGATTTAATCTCGTTTGCACAAGCTAAATCGATCTAAGTTTGGGATCAACAAGTGGTATTAGAGCTTGTTGAGAAACTTTTATCTAAAGAACACAAGAACCCTAAATCGTCAAAAACCCTAAATTTCACAAAACCCTAAAAACAACATGTCTACCCCAGAAGTAAACTCCTCCTCCTCCTCAACCCCCAACATCAAGATTCCCATGCTAGACCCAGACAATTTTGAGCTGTGGAAGTTTAACTTTGAACAGTATCTACAAATCCATGACTACACCCTATAGGAAATTATTGAATATGGAAACACATTCAATAAAGCTCAAAAGATTGCAGCTGCCATCTTACAAAGAACAAATGTTCAAGGCTCTACTGAAGAGGATCGAAAAGAAAAACCTGAAGATGGTAGAGCTGTCTCAACTGAGGACATAGCAAAGAGAAGGAGTGACATGAAAACCCTAAGCATTCTGAAACTCTCTTTGGGACAAGAAAATCAGCACAAATATAGAAGCTATGAGTCTGCAAAAGATCTTTGGGCAGCCCTTGAAGTTGCTTATGGTGGCAATGCTGATACTGTACAAGAGAAAAAGAAGCAAATATTGCATGAGTATGTTGTTTTTAAAGCTCAACCCAGTGAGAAGCTAAGTAGTGTGTGAAGCAGACTTGTTGACATTACAAGCAAGCTGTCCTTCATGGGAACAGTGCTTGGTGATGTTGATATTATCACCACTTTTCTTAAAAGTCTTGGTGATGCATGGAACTGAGGCTGGTGAAGAATGAAACTCTTTTGGATCATGGAAGCAAGTCTACCAATGGAAACATAGCCTTCTTCTCACATAGTGAAGGTCAATTTGATCAAAAGGAGTCATACATGCACCCCGTTACTGGATCAACTTGTGTCAACGCTGGATCAAAACCTATCAATGCCTCACATTCAGACGCTGACACATACAAATTTGACTCACCAAGAGTTAAGCCTGCTGGTATTAATCTAGATACTGTGTGTGCATACATTGCTTCATTGCCCAATGGTTCAGTGATTACATATGAGGACCTTGAGCAAATTAGTGATGAGCATTTGGAGGAGATGGAAAAAAGTGGAATATGGCCCTTGCAAGCATAAGGGCAAATAGATGGAATAGAAGATTTAAGAAGAAGATGACTTTCAATGCCAAGGACACTACTGGATTTGATAAATCCAAGGTTGAGTGTTACAATTGTCATCGTTTGGGACACTTTATGAGAGAATGCAGATCTCCAAGAAGATCTGATGTTGGAAAACCCTCAAGCTAAATCATTAAGGCTCAGGATTCCAAAGCCATGGTTGCAATGCAAGAAATTGATGGTGTTGGATGGGATTGGAGCTACTTGGCCAAGGATGAGGAAGAGAACAAAGCTTTGGTTGTAGAAAAGGAAGAAGAAGAGCATGTTCACTATGCTCTCATGGCACACTCTTCATCTTCATCAGACAATGAGGTATATGATGATGCATTTTGTAGTAAGGGTTGTCGTCTAAACACTGAAAGACTTAACAAAGAAGTTTTAAAATTGTCAACAGATGTGGTTAATGAAAGATGCAAGTTGTCTAACTATCAACTTGATCTTACTCAAACTGAAAAGACTGTAGCTGAATATAAGAAAATGGAGCTTGACCTAAAAGATCAAATCAATATTTAAAACATGATTTAAATTCTAGTATTGATATTAGAAACATCATGGAGAGAATCAATGCTGATTTACAGGCTAAGTTAGATGAGGCTATCAAAAATAAGGATAATGTAGATCTTAAAATTCAGAGATTTGATATAACCTCACAAACCCTAGAAAAATGTGTTAGTGAACAAAGGGATTCTAGGGATATGACTGGGATTAGGATGAAAGAGTATGCTGGTGTTCCACCACCTACTGGGAACTTCTATGGTGTCCTTAGCAAGGACTTGTCTTAGACTGGTTTACCAGAACTCCAAGAAGAGGAATTTATTCCTCCACCAAGAGTTCTTACCCCAGTAGAGGAATATAGGCAGAAGTTGACTGATTTGGACCAATGGAAGAAAGCCAACCCTACCTTGTTTGTTAAGGGTGGTATGCTTAGTGATAGCCCAAATGAGTCTACACCTATTAAAGTGACAAACCCAACCACTGGCAAGACTGTTGACCTTGGCTTAAATGTTGATAAAAAACCTAGTATTAAATATGCAGAAATAGATAGAAAACCTAGGTCACCAAAAAGTCAAATTAGTGATATTGGATCAGGTTTCTTTTCTTCTAGACCTAGAGTTATGTCTAGAAAAGCCTGTTATACTTGTGGAAGGTTTTCACATTTAGCCTATAAGTGTGTCAATGCTTCAAAGGTCAACGCTGACAAAAAGTCAAACACTGTCAAACCCAAATCTTTTGTCCAGCAAAGTCCACAAGTTGTTAGACCAGCCCCATTCTTTACTAAAGGGTCTAATACTTATGGACAAAGACCTTTTCAGAAGACCAATACATTATCTAATAGACAATGGGTTGCTGTAGCAAACCCTAGGTTCAACACTGATAAGGGTAGTTTCAGCGTTGACAAGACCAAATCAAACGCTGACAGAAACGTTGTCAGACCAAATAATGGTAAATATTTGCAACCGAAGGGATAGGGGTCTAAAGCTTCTTCTATCTTGACATGGAGACCTAAGCAAGATCAAAACCCTAGTTCAGATGGGATTTCTATTACCTGTAACAGATTTCATTATATTTCAAAGGTCATAACAAAACCAATTGGGGTTAACTGGGTGTTTAATCCAAAAAGGGATGAACAGGGGTTGTCATAAGGACTAAGTCTGTTCTTGTTGAACAACCAAATGAATCCAAGTATGCTCAGGCTTGGGTTCCCAAAGAAAATTAATTTGTTTTCTTTATGTGCAGGGCATTCAAAAGCAGGTTAATGATTATGGCTATTGGGATAGTGGTTGCTCTAGGCACATGACTGGGAAGGAAGATTATCTCACAAACTTCACTCCCATTAAGGATGGTGACAAAGTTTACTTTGGAGGCGGATATGGAACTATCACAGGCAAAGGAACTCTTCTCACCAACAATTTGCGTTTTGAAAACGTGTTTCTTGTAAAAGAACATGACTATAATTTGTTTAGTGTATCACAAGTTTGTGATAACAAAAATAAGGTTCTTTTTACTGATACTGAATGCTTGGTGTTGAGCAAAGATTTTAAAATACCAGATGAGAAATTCATTGATTATAGAACACTAGGCATAAAGACATTTATAATGTGAATCTTAATGGAATTAGGATGAATAATAATTTGTCATGTCTATATGCTAAGGCTTCAGTTGATGAGAGTAATCTTTGGCACAGGAGATTAGGGCACATTAATTTTAAAAATATAAACAGAGTTGTGAGAAATGGTTTGGTTGATGGTTTTGCCTGAAAAGGCTTTCCACAATGACCACTCTTGTGTTGCATGTCTTAAAGGCAAACAACAGAAGGTCTCATTTAAGTCTAAATAGGTGCACTCTAGTTCTAAACCTCTTCACTTACTGCATATGGACTTTTTTGGTCCAACTAATATAGAAAGCTTAAATGGTAAATCTTACTGTTTTGTCATTACTGATGATTTTTATAGATTACTTGGACTTTCTTTTTAGCTTTAAAAAGTGACACAGCTGATAATTTGATTAACTTTATTACCCAGATTGAAAAGAAGTCATGTAATGAGGTTAAGATTCTTAGAAGTGACAATGGTGGTGAGTTTAGAAATAAGTTGTTAGATGATTTTTGTGCCAAGAAATGGATTACTAGACAGTTTAGTGTAGCTAGAACCCCACAGCAAAATGGGGTAGCTGAGAGAAAGAATAGAACCCTCATAGAAGCAGCCAGGACTATGTTGGCTGATGCTCACTTTCCCATTGCTTTTTGGGCTGAGGCTGTGAATACAGCTTGTTATGTTTAGAATAGGGCATTAGTCAACAAGATTCATAACAAAACACCTTATGAGTTACTTTGGGGAAGAAAACCTAATACTGGTTTTCTTAAACCTTTTGGATGTCATGTGGTTGTGCTGGATACTAGTGATGCCTTAGGTAAGTTTAGTGCTAAAGGTGATGAAGGCTACTTCATGGGTTATTCTGTGCGGAGTAGAGGATATAGGGTTTACCTTAAGAAGGAAAAACGTATACTTGAAAAAGTATATGTTACGTTTTTAGAAAGTAAACCTAATGATCCTGAAAGTGGTCCAAATTGGTTATTTGACTTAGAACCTCTATCTAGGACTTTGAATTATATGCCTGTTACTAATCCTAACATTGTGAAGGTAACTTCAAATGTTGTGGAAAACCAGTTGTTGATGTTTCAGGTACACAGGTTAATGCAGAGGTTGGATCACAAGCAGACCAGTCAGCACCCATACTTGAGTATGTTACTATTCCCATTTGGACAGATGCATTTGCTGCTGCTGCTGCTAGAAAGGAAAAAGGTGGTCCCCACGTATCACCAGTTGACAACATGCATGATCTTTCAGGCGCTGACAAAGGAAATTTTGGCGCTGACAAGACAAAGTCAGGCGTTGATGGCTCAAACGTTGACAGCCTTGGTTCAGGCGTTGACAGCTCTTTTGACCATATTTTCTCTTCCAATAATTTTGAACAAGGTGAGCCTTCAAACATAAATGGAGAGGTTCATTCAGATGTTGATGGAAGAGAGTCTGAAGAGGATATTAGTAACATGGAAGATGAGATTGAGTACAACACACTTATTGAAGGAGGAGTGCTTACTTCTACAATTAAAAATCACCATTCTTCTCTTATTATTGGTGATGTGACGTCTCCTGTTCAAACTAGAAGATCTCATCAGAATCTTGGTGGATTTATTGCCAATATTCACAAGAAGGTTGATACCCCTCTTGTTCAAGCATGTTTGTTTGCCTGTTTTCTGTCACAACAGGAACCCAAGAAGATTTTTGATGCTCTCAAAGAACCAAGTTGGGTGGAAGCAATGCAAGATGAGCTTCACCAATTTGCTATCCAGGATGTTTGGGAGTTGGTTGATTGTCCCAGACATGTCAGACCTATTGGGACAAGATGGGTTCTTAGGAATAAAAAGGATGAAAGAGGCATTGTGGTCAGAAACAATGTACGTTTAGTGGCTCAAGGATATACACAAAAGGAGGGGATAGACTATGAGGAGGTCTTTGCACCAGTTGCAAGGATTGAGGCTATAAGGATTTTTTCTAGCCTATGCTTCCTGCATGGGCTTTACAATCTATCAAATGGATGTGAAGAGTGCTTTTCTTTATAGCACAATTGCAGAGGAGGTTTATGTAATGCAGCCTCCTGGTTTTGAAGATTCAGAACATCCAGACAAGGTGTATAGAGTCAAGAAAGCTATGTATGGGCTTCATCAATCCCCAAGAGCATGGTATGGCACATTGTCCACCTATCTGGTGGAAAATGGATTCAAAAGGGGCACAATAGACCAAACCTTGTTTACAAAGAAGACTGGTAAGGATTTATTACTTGTTCAGGTCTGTGTGGATGATATCATCTTTGGCTCTTCTAGTCCAAAGATGAGTGAAGACTTTTCCAAGCTTATGACAGACAAGTTCAAGATGAGTGCAATGGGGGAGATGAACTTCTTTCTAGGGTTACAAGTTCAGCAGAAAGAAGATGGTATCTTCATCTCTTAAGATAAATATGTAGCAGAAATCTTGAAGAAGTTTCGCTTTTCTCCACATGAGAAAAGGGCTAGCACTCCTATGGATAGAGAACACCCTTGGGGAAAAATTGGAGATGGAAAAGAAGTGGATGTCCGGCACTATAGATCAATGATTGGTTCATTGATGTATCTCACAGCTTCAAGACCTGACATTATGTTTGTTGTGTGTGCATGTGCACGCCATCAAGTGACTCCCAAAGAGTGTCATCTTCATGCTGTCAAGAGCATCTTTAGATACCTTACATGTTATCCAGACCTAGGATTATGGTATACAAAAGATTCACCATTGGAGCTTCTTGCATATTCAGACAGTGATTATGGTGGTGACAAATTTGATAGAACATCCACAACTGGTGGATGTCAGTTTCTTGGGAGTAGATTGATCTCTTGGCAATGCAAGAAACAAACAGTGGTGACCAATTCTACAAATGAAGTAGAGTATGTTGCAGCAGCTGCTTGTTGTGGACAAGTCTTATGGATTCAGAACCAGCTGTTGGATTATGTGTATAATTTCATGCATACCAAGATTTTTGTAGACAATAACAGTACTTTATGCATTATTAAAAATCTTGTACATCACTCTAAAACAAAACACATAGAAATTAGGCATCACTTTGTAAGAGATTGTTTTGAAAAAGGTTTAATACAACCAGATAGGGTTGACACAGAAGAGAATATGTCTGATTTATTGACTAAATCTTTTGATACTGGAAGATTTCAATACTTGGTAACAAGTATTGGAATGATCAATCTTACTTAAAATGTGTTTTGGGAACTTCTTTGTATAAGTATGTACAGGATATGCATTGTTATTGGTCTTTATGTGAAATTAGATTTTCCACTTTATTTGTCTAATGCTGACAAAGGTTATTTTAACGCTGATAAGTGTTATCGTGACGTTGTCAGCAACATGTTAGTTTTGTGGTTTTTGATCTAATTGTGCAGGCGTTTTTAGCATTGTACCATTGGATACAGAGTTGCTTATGGATCCTTGGAGCATTATTGGAGCATGTTTCAATTTATGGATGATGGTTGGAATATTAATATTTCTATCTTGACATTAATTTTTATTTACATGCATATTAATTGGCAACGTTTGTATCATAGTTTAAGGGAAGGTTTAGGAACCTTTTAGGACTTTTTGGGTATTATTATAATACTCTTATCACAATTCTAGACTGTGTCCACTGGAGAGAATGAGTTAGTTTTCTATCTCATGAGGCACTGTAGCATGCAAAGTTGTTATACTATGCATACTGCCAAGACCTTTTTGGCCTAGAATTGGATGTGGTCTGTTGGGAGACTTGGGTATGATTTATATTGGGCTTACCTGGGAGTTACAAGGGATTTTATGAGATAACTTCACTGTTAAGAATTTTGGTTAGCAAGGGACACTAGAGGACTGTTATGTTTATCTTGCATAAGCAAGTGTGCATGATTGGACAGTGCTTACCACCCTATAGTAAAATTTAGTTTATAGGTTATCTTCACTAGGATAAATTACTTTGTTAAGGTCCTTTATCATTTTTATTATTTTTATTTTTGGACGTTAACAGATATATTTCCAAGAGTTGTTGTGACCAATTTAGACGTTGACATGGCTTTTACCAACGTTGACAAGAATATAGCCGTTGGGCGTTGATGGGTTATTTTTGACCGTTGACACTCATTGGGTCCTACCCAGTTGTTATTTTTGACGAAAATTGGGGCCGTAATTTTGGGAGTTGATAACTTTTAATTAATGCACAAGATAACTTATTTTCTTCTCAATATTTTCATCATTATATTTTGAAAATACTTTCCTCATTTTTGACCAATCACATGTGCCTATCCCTCCTATAAATTTGACTCCTTCTTTTTAAACAGGGTACTCTCATATTCTTGTCTAACAATATTTCTCCTATAATTCATCTTTTACAATCTTTCACAAACAGCTTTCTACATCAATGGCACCTAAGTTTAAACCACGTGACTTGGTATTGGGATTCAGAAGTCAGCATAATATGATTGCTTATTTGGAGGCTAATGATGCTCTGTTTCCTCAATACACCCAGATGGTGGCGTATTTGAATGCATCTCCATTACGGTATGATTTTTTTCATGCTCCTCTCATCCCTGTCACTCATATTAAACAGTTTTGGAACACTGTTAGTTCCTCAACACTTAATAATGTGACTACATTAACAGCTATTGTTCATGGGCGTTCTTGGGTGGTTACTGAAGCCTTGGTTCGCCAGGCTTTGCATCTTAATGATGCAGATGGTATAACCACTCTACCCATTAATGAGATAGAACAAGTACTTCAAGCTTTGGGGTATCCTTTCCCTGAAGAGGGTACTTTAAATAAATATCATAAACAAGAATTCCCCCCAGCTTGGAAGTACTTAATACATGTCATCCTTCAATGTTTGAGTCCCAAATGTACTGCACATAATGAAATTAACAGATCAATTGCTAGTGCAATTGTGTGTATTACAAATGCGCAAAAGTATAATTTTTCTAAACTAATTTTTGATGGCATGTGTAAAAACAAGGGTATTAAGATGACTTTGGCTTACCAAAGATTTTTTACAAATGATTTTTTATGAACAAAGGTATTGCACCAGGGATCATGATGATTTTTATGCGATCCCTGTGCAAAAGAAAGCTATTTTTAGTAAGATGAATTCACCCACTCACAGAGACTTACCCCTTACCCAGGCCATGCTTGCTGTTATTGCAGCAGCACAACCTCAACCTGAACCACAACCTTTGCCTGAACCATTACCTTCACCTCAACACATGGAACTTGACCAAGATCCCTTCAACGCTGACACATTAAATGTTGGTGTTGATACTTCAAATCCAGACGTTGACACCTTTCTACAACAGACCCAAACACCCCTTAACCTTCAAACTACCACCCAATCCACATCATCTTCTCCACCCTCAGACTATAGGATGGAAAAACGCCAAAGGACCATTGGAGTGTTCTCCTTTGGTGGTCCTAGCCATGTTGTAGAGAGAACCACCACCACAAGTGTGTTTGGTGATATGGATGAGGCTGGGACTATTGGTACTCGCTTAGATACAGGCCAAGCCAGTCCTAACATCTTTAAGACCTCATCCATGCCCCATGACTCTACTTTGGGAGGTCAAATACCCATTCTAGAGGAGGGAAGATTGGAACCATACACAATGTTGGAATTGACGGCTGTCTGCATTAGCTTGCAAAAGCAAAATACAGACCTGGTACAAACAGACGGTACACAAGGCCTTGAACTCAAGCAATTGATGGAGAGGATTGTTCTTTTGGAGGATGCTAACAATAGGCGTGGAATGGAGGATTCTTCCAAAGGGGAGGATGAGCAGGTACATGTGAGTGACAACGGCTCACATGATGGAGAATCTTTAGGTGTTGCTGAAGCCCTTACTGAATTAAAGAAGCAACCAGGTTTTGATGCATCTTTGGTTACTCCTACAAATTTGAACTTATCCTTTACAGCAATGATGGAGCAGTTCACAAGAAGCGCTGACAAGAATAAGGTGGGCGTTGACAAGCAGATTTTGGACGCTGACACACCAAGCGCTGACAAGAGTAAGTTGGGCGTTGACACACAGGATTTGAATGTTGACAGACCTACAGATATGGTTGATGTATTCCAGTCATCAGCTATCATCAAGGAAGTATCTTCACATGTACCATCATCATCTTTACCCATCATTGATCCATTAGATAAGGGTAAAGGAATGATGGTAGAAACAGAGGTTACAAAGGATGCAGCTCAAGTAGAGTTTGATTCAAAGTTGGCTACACAACTTATGGAACAAGAAAAGAAGAAGGTTGGTGAATCACTATTTGTAGTTACTTCTGAGGAACAAGAAGGAAGTGATGATGAAAGTTCAGATTTAAGTGTTATGATAATTGAACAACCAGAAAGACTTGAATATGGTGATGAGTTGGCAAGGGAGAAACTTAGAGAGTTAAAGTTGCAGGTAGATTATGATATGCTAGAAGTTGCTCAGATGTACCATGCTTGGGAAGATAAGGTTATGGAGAATCCAGATATGACAATTTCAGATCAAATTTGGGGTTTGGAGATTCTTCTAAGAGTTCAAAGAGATTGCAAGGTAATTCTAAAGCATAAGGCTAGCAATGTTTTCTCACTGTTGAAGAGAGATAGGAGGGAGCTTTATTACATGTTGCTCAGATGTCATCAAACAGGATGGACCTTTGAGAAATTGCAGGGATTATCCTTTGAAGAATTGGAGTATAGGGCTTATCCTATTTGGGCAACAGTGCAAGAAATGAACACTATCAGACTTCTCTTAGATGAAAGGAGAGAAGAACTTGCAGAAGAGATGGAGATTCAAAAGGCTATGATTGTTCCAAGGCCTTTGAAGAAGGGAGTTCCACTTGAGTTCCCTAAAGATTTGGATAAATTGAATCCCAGTGAAGTTGTTATAAGAAGGAGCATTAAGCTCTCATCCATGGAAGCTTCAGATATGGTACAAGTGTTACCTCTAGATGCCAGAAACCCTATCATTAGCTATGAAGAAGATGCAAGTAGGTTTTGGATGATTGGCAGATATGGGAAAGAGGTACACACATTTACTACTCTTATGTCTCTCTTTGCAAGTATGGATAGGGAAGACTTGGCAGACCTTTGGAGGTTATTGCTGGCAAAGTATGAGACTGAAGCCCCCACTTCAGCCAATGGAATAAAGATTTGGTCAACATTCAAGAGAATGTGTGAACCAGAGGAAGAAGATCCTGTTTGGAAGGATCTTGAGGATGATATCAATGGACTTTAATGGCGATTGTATTTAGCAGCTGGTGTGTATTATTTGAGTTCTACAAAGTTTTCTGAATATCTTCTTGTGGATGCTGAGTATCCCATGTCCAAAGAAGTTTTGGAAAAGATGAAGACAACACAGCTGGAGATTGACTACTCAAGTGATGTGGCCAAAGATTTGATTAGGCATGTTTATTACCAATATGATAAGATTTGTAAGAATCCTCCTAGTTCTTAGTTTTTATTCAGAAACTTGATTGCTAGAGTAGATATCATGTTTAGGGGAGGATTGTTTGGAATAAAATGTAGCCAGTACACTTGAACGCTGACAAGAGTAATCGGGACGTTGATAAGAAGAAAACAAGCGTTGACAGAACAAGCGTTGACAGGAAGATGTCAAGCGTTGATAGGATGAAGTCAAGCACTGATAGAAGACTTAGTCTACACGTATTATGTTTCTAGTTTGTTTCTAGTAAAGATATGATCAACAATGTATTTTCTATGTTTATCTTTACCTAAAATAGCTGATACGTAGACTCTTGTACAAGGCTCCTTATGTCTATAAAAGGAGGCCTTTAGGTTTTGTTTCATATAAGTTTTCATACGTTTAACACTTTCATTGTATGCAAGTTTGTTCTAATCAATCAAGTGAAAGTTTGGTTTACATTGTTTGTGTGTGTTCTTGTTTGAGTATTAATTCCGCATAATATTTAAATTGTTTTATACACAACAAAGTTTCACTATGTGTTTAACTTGATTTAATCTCTTTTGCACAAGCTAAATCGATCTAAGTTTGGGATCAACACTCTATAAAAGCTTCAAAATAGCTCTTACTAAACGGACCTTTTGTTTTTAAAAATGACTTTGTAAAAATGGAATTTATGGTAAAATTAATGTTGGTTAAAAGAAAAGGCTATTATGAATTGAAGTTTTGAATTAAGTTGTACGGAGTAGAGGTGAGTTCTTTTCGTGAATGAGCAACTTACGCGTGATTTCTCACTCTCGCTCTACAACTCACGCGCGAATTGTTATAGAACCGGTGGTTTCTTCACCGTACGTGAGTCTTGTTATGTGAAGCAAAAATAATTTCTATTCTACTTTTTACATAATTAAATGAAGCAAGGAGACTTTTAGCAATTTAAAAGAATAATTGAAATGATAAAAGAACATAGTTGATATATAAACAGTTGGGGAAGAAGATAAGTCTGACATATATTCGGTTTATACTCTATAATTATTTAAGTTTTACACTTTCATCCGAAACTTATTTTTATTTCTACATGCGTGTACAACTTAATTTCATTAAAATGGATGCGATGATGCGTTATAAGGTATTTAAATGCGTTTTACATTCTTATAAATGGGTTGTTATTTGCAAATTTTAAATGAGCTGTTACTAAATTATACATTAAATATGGCTGAATTAAAAATTATTTATAGTCTTAAAATACATTATATTGACTTAATTGTTAACTTCTTTTATTAACAATGTTAAAGGCTTAATATTTTAATATTTTTATGTTTAGAAAGAGTGTAAATGTTTTATAAAGTAGTATAGATTTGCAATCAAGTCTAAATTTATCATACAAGTTTATCATCGTCACGTTAGTCTCATTTCAAATTTTTTCTCCACTCATCCAACCTATTTTTTTAACCTTATTGGTAGTAAGAAACTCACTGTCATGTCATACCCTATTTTCTTTTTCTTATTAACTAGACGAATACTCGCGCATAACGGCGGATAACCTAGCGACACATAATTAACGATATGCTACATTTTGGTAAGATAAAATCGTAATCGTAAAAGATTGTAACATGCGATTTTTTAGTTTTAGATAACTTGGTCATATAAACATATATCAAACAACATATAAATTCTCTTCATGACCTTTTATGTAAATGACTTTCACTGTAGGTCCTATTTCAATGGGACACATTATAGTTTTTTTTCGCCATGTTCGTCGTCCAACCCTAGATTTCACTTTATTTTATTGATTGGTTCTAGCTCAAAAGTCTTGTTAATGCATAAAACTAAGTCGAATCATTAGTGTACGGTTTCATCGAACTTTTGTTTTTAAAATTAGGTTGAACCATCATCATTTTTTTAAAACTGAGTCGATTCGTGTAAACTTAGATTTAACCTTTCAACATTTGTTTGTCAAATATAGTTAGGTAATTGGTAGAATTAAAAAGTCTAAAAGAAGTAAACTTTAGAAAAACTTTAGAAAACTTTAAACCACTTCATAATGTTATGTATGTATTTTACTGTTTATTAGTAGTAACCTTGTTTAACTCGTTTAAATTTGTCATCTATAAAATCAAACCCTAAGTAAATATGTATTCACGTAGATAAGTAGGAACTTTCCCCTCAATAGCTAATATCTACTTCACTTTGGTATAAGCATAAACAACACTGCTGGAATTTCTCTTCTTCTGAAGAATATTTTATCTTTAACAACACGAAGTATACATTTTCCTATAGATAATTTCAAGCTTATAACCTCGAAGGTTGAAAGAGTGTGCAACTTTATGATTGATTATTTGAGTGCCTTTTTTTAGTCATTTAGAGTTTTATATATAAAGTACACAATAAATATTCATACTACTACTACTTAATAAAAATTCGAGGTTGGTTTTGCCCCACCCTCCAGCGACAGATGCTGCTTGGAACGCTTGCATCAACTCAGGGTGAGCCTGTACCAAAAAAGAACAAGTACTATTATTTGCATTCGAGTTACTACCATTGGAATACGTATGACTATTGTAGTTTGTGACATACCTTTAAAAGATCAATTGGTGCTTGAGCAGAGGCCACATTTGCAGCTTATCCCTTCTGCTTTTGTGCAGTCATCTGTCATTATATGTATCACACGATGATTACTAATACATTTTATCATGAAAAACCATTATACCAAACTTGTTATGATGTTTGACCATGAGCATTCATTTGGCTTTCAAATCGTCTCCTCTATTTGTCGTTAGAATAAAATGAATAACCACCTATATGGACCAGTTTTAAAAAATAACTCATGTTTAAAATTATCTGATTAAAATTGCTGGTGAAAGCATTTAAGGTTTCAAGAAAAAAAAATAATCGAAAATAAATAGTGAACTACGAACTATCAATTAAGAGTCGAGCGATGAAAAGAGTTATACAACCTGTTATTTCCAGTGAATCAACACGACAACAGGGCAACAAGCGGCGACAAACCGTGACTGTTAAAAATATAAAACATTATAAAATGAGAACTTATTAATAAAAATAAATATATTACAAACTGAAATATACCTTACAACTAAGCATGGTGGTCGTGGCAACCAGTTGGTGCTTAGGAGCTTTATGTTTCAGCAGCGAAACATCGGCGACAACGATGGCAGCAAGGAACTGTAGCAATAATATGCCGAAATTATTAAAAATTTGATGAAAAAAATACGGATGTATAAAAGATTTATTATAAAAATCAAACATACCTTAAGACTGGGTTGGGTGATTCGTGTGGTGTTAGTACGGTGGTTTATGTGGTGAGGTAGGGTTTTGTGTTTTTGAGAGATGTAACTGTGTGCTTGCAAATATGTAAGAGGCGGGTCTATATACATATCACACAAGAGCTGTTTCATTTATAAATGAGATTGATTCACAGCTCGTATACATTCTAAAAATACATGTTAGAATGATGTTTTAGTGTTTTACAGCTTTTTCAACAATTTCTAAAATACCGTGGTTTTAAACATTGCCTTATTTGCATTTTGTTTCCGAAAATATATATTAAAATTTCAATTTTTCAAATTCATTCGTGTTTTATTGTTACAAAATTTTTAGTTTCCTTTCTTACAAATATATTTTCAACATTTCCTAATTTATTTATTCTTTTTTTAGTGTTTTAAATTTACAAGCTTGTCTGTATTACTATTAATTTTCAACATTTCCTGAACTAAATGGATTTTCAACATTTCCTAAATTAAATGGTTTTTCAACATTCAAGGTTTTGGGGGTAAATGCTTTATATGTAGTAGAGATAGAGATTACTTTAATTCATAAATTATAAACGTAAACGTAAACACTTTTATTCCAACATTAAACTTTTATTCAATAATTAAAAACATTACATAAACTCAAATATTAAAATTACAAATTAGCATTAGTATACAAGTGTTCGACTAATTAAAAATCAGCTGAAAGATTATAATGTGTTTGTAACCAGATATTCATGTATGGAAAATTTTGTAGTAACAACAAAGCAAAAAAATAAATGCATAGTCCACACACACACAAAACGCCTATCTATTAAAAAACGCCTAAATCATAATTTAATTCTTGTTTTTAATCCATACTATAAATAACCACAAAACACACACAAAATTTGTCATCTCTCATTATCTATCAATGCGACAACCGCCTCCACCTTTGTCACCAGCTTGTCCTCCGCCACAACCTTTGCCGATTGTCGTTGCCACCACCTGCGCTGCCACCACTTGCACCGACACCATCTGTCGCAACCATCATGGTTTGTTGTGTGTTTACTTATTTAGAAGTCTACTATGATGTAAACAGTTTGTCAGAAAAATTGAGTGTCAACCATGAACCCATGGAAGAAAAAGAAAAAAGCAGAGAACATAATAAAGAGATAAAAACATAATGAAGACGGCTAATGAAGACGGCTAACAAAATACACCCTAAATATCAAAATGTTTGTTACTATGTAACAAAGCCCAAATGGCAAATTCTTTTACTTTTAAAAAAGAAAATATATACAATATCAGCTTTTAATTCAAGTGCATGTAGTACGTATTTTTTATAAATTTGTTTGTATATGATGCCTTAACAATGAGTTCAATTTGTATATTTTACTCCTTGACATATGTTATTTTAGTTATTTTACATGTAAAATAAATAATTTAATTTTCCAAATTCTTACAAAACAAATTATTTGATTATCGCGATATTAAATAGCATAAGCAAATTCAAAGATTATATTTCAAAATCATATTTTAAAACAACTTTTGTCTAATTATACGTTTTCAAAGGCATAATCTATATTTATCTTTACTATTTTATAAAACATTTAACCCATTTTCTATAATTAGAAGTTTTAAAAACTAAGTCCCCAACATTTCTTATAATGAAAGAAATTTATTTTTGATGAAATTAATACATACATATGATTAAAAGTCTAGAAATTAAAGTATTTTTAAATTTTATTTGCAGCTGCATACATCATCAATGATAAATGAGTGGTTTAATAGAATGCATGTACAAACTAGTAACATATAAAACTAAAAATTATAATTAATATGTATTAAAGTGTTATGAAATCTTGATATAATAAAACAAGTTTATGAAAAAAAAAGCTATAACACAAACTAATCTAATCATACTTCACATACTATATACTACTCCCTCCGTCCTAAAAATATTATCATCACACAAGAATCACACAGTTTAAGAAAAGTACATTTATTATTACATGTTTCTCTTTTACTTTTTAGCATAATGACAGTTTTACGTTTAGCTAATTAATTAATTCTTATTTAAAATTTGTAATAACAATTTCAAGTAAGGATAATATAATAACTTTATCAAAAAAATTTTATCTACAATTTGGTATTAGACAATAATTTTAGAACAACTCAACATGAAAAGATGGACAATAATTTTAGGACCGATGGAGTATAAATTAAGATTTTTTAAAATTCCCCTCGCTATTGATTTATTGAACATCACTAGGGATGGCAACGGGGCCGGGTTTGCGGGGAATAGTTGCTATCATCCCCATCCCCAAAGTTAAATATCTATCCACATCCCCGTTCCCATCCCCATCGGGGATTACAAACTATACATCATCCCATCCCAAGCGGGGAACAGGGATCCCTAATGGGGGAATCGTGGATTTTCTTTCCCGTTACATAATTAACATTTAAAATATGTTTGAAATGAAGTAACCATTACGAATAACACAATATGGTAATATCAAACAACATTAATGAGATTAACATTCATGCGATCATACTCAGTATTAATAATAACAAAATTAACACACAAGAGCTCATCCTAGAAGGTTAGCGCCAAAGGAGATATTAACCATCGATTGATAGTGTTTCAAATATCTAATAGATATTTGAAAAATACAAGATATATAAATGTATATGTAGAATAAAGATATTCGGGGGCGGGTTCAGGGACGGATTTGGGGAACCAAGGGTATTACCATCCCCGCCTCCATACCCGCTTTTAATTATCGGAGAATCCTCACCCCCATCCCTATACCCGGTCAACTCGAGGAATCCCAAGTCAAATCGGATTCGTGTATCGAATTCTCCGTCGGGTTCGGAGTTTTTTGCCATCTCTAAACATCACATTACCCTTCTTCCAATGAAACATCGAAAGAAACTGAAACACATAAAAATATACAATGATCGTTCACACACATAAAATGTCACAAGCCACACAAAGTTAACTATATAAACTTATAACGGTCTTTTAATATTTATAATAGTTCATTTCATTGAGTAGATATTTGTAACTAACTTATTTAATACAAATATCGTAACTTTTAATATAAATTTTATAAGAGCTAATTAACTACATTTCTCAAGTACCATATAAAAATTTAAAATTATTTCTTATATAAAAAACATTTGTTCACAATAAAATGTAGTTGTCGGATACCCATCGCCGCATTACACGGGTATTAAGCTAGTATTTTAAAATTGATTATTTAATTTCAGTTCACATGTTATACAATTCTATAAACAAGCATTTATAAGAAAACACACAATTTACGGAGTACAATACTTATATAAAAAATATAAAAGAATTTTATTCATGACGATTATAGTTAAAAATGGCAACTATAAGACTAGTGGGAGTGGGGTGAAACCCACTCACCTCCACCTCAGCGTCACATCAGCTTTTTTACCAAACTCACCAAAACTCACCACAGGAGGTAATGACACTCACCCAAACTCACTTCACATCACCCTATTTTTTATTAAATATTTTTTATTCATACAATTTTATTACAACACGGGTACACAGAAAATTAAAACACAGTACAAAATTAAAAATAAAAACATAGAAAATTAAAACATAGTACGAAAATAAAAATAAAAACATAGAAAATAAAAAACAACATTTAAAAAAAACTAATACGGGATATTATAGGCCTCCTTGATTTGAGTTTTGCGCCACTCCGCGACTGCAAGATCACGTCCCGTCAAATGATCTATCGGTTGCATATAAAAGTCCAAGTCTTCCTTTTCCTGCTTCTTTCGGGCTATTTCCACTTCTTTTTTCCGGACTCGAATCTCTTTATTCTTCATCTCAAAATATGCGGCCTGTTGTTCACCCTGCACAACAAAGGCCCGTTCTTGTTGTTCACCAAACCCAGACAACATCAACCTAGCCAAAGCCTCGTCGTTTGTACTCGACTCCTCCGAAACTCTGCTCCCTTTAGCCTTAGCCTTAGCTCTATCCCTTCCCATTGGACGTGGGATCAGTTGCACTTCTTCATTATCAGTGGCATCAACATCCACACTGTTACTTGCATCCATAGAATTTTTATTAAACGAACTAGACCCAGATGACTTGTATCTGTTGCTTACTTTGGAAGTCCTACCTAATTCGGCAGGCAATTCTTGCTCCTTCTATTTCTCAACGTCTTTCAAAATCTCCCAGCAATGACGAAATTTGAACAGTTGTCCAACTTGAGCATCGTAATGCATCAACGCATCATTAACCATATCAGCATCCGATGCACCACTTCTAGGCCCATCTGCATCATTTGATCATAAACACCACAAAAACGAGCAATACAAGGTCGCATTGACTTCCACTTCCCGTTCAAAGAATCATAAGTACGAACCCCGGGTTCCCTCATTTTGCTCTCAAAGTACTCAAGGATTTTTGTCCAAAATCTCTGCGTACTCATTTCGTTTCCATTAATGTTGTCAGTAGACACGGAAACCCAACCTTTTGTCAAAAAAATTTCCTCCGCTGTTGTCCAATGATGTTGTCGTTTTGGAGGTTCTTCGACCGCCTTCTTCTTTTGACGTCCCTTGGATAGTGTCTTCTTTGGTTTAGGTTTTTGGACCGTTGGTTGAGTTTCGGGAACGGTTTCCAGCTCGGGAGACCCGGTTTGTTGATACGAAGCAAACCCTTGACTTTCAATCGAGTCTGAATACTGCGAGATGTAGCAATCTTGAGTTTCATATGCGGGTTGTGATGAAGAACCACCCCTATGGCTTTGGTATTGGGTCGGGTATTGGGTAGAGTATTGGCTCGGGTATTGGGGTAGGGTATTGGCTCGGGTATTGGGTAGGGTATTGGGAAGGGTATTGACTTGGGTCCGGGAACGGTAAGGTGTGTTTTGGTAAGGTTGTGGGTGATACAATGATGGTGGTCGAATGGTGATACCGGGTGACGGGTTTTCTAGGTCGAAAGTTCCTCGCGGTGTGGGTGGTGAATTTTGGGTATTTGGCCTACCTCGACGTTTGTTGGAGGTTCGGGGTGTGTTTTCATGAGACATGATTTGGAGATTGAAGATGGAGATGAAGATGAGATGTTTGATTTTGTGTGTGTGAAAAATGAAGAAGATGATGGGGGTATTTATAAGTAAATTTTGGGTAAAAAATTTTTGTTTTTTTTAAAAGTGGAAAAAAAAACGGCTAGATTTTTAAAGTGGTGAGGCCCAATAGGAAGAAACTCACTGGGTGAGTTTGCTATGCATTTTGGCTTGCCAGCGGGTTAGTCGCGCGCGGGTTGTGTATGGGGGGTGCCATGCAGCTCGTGGGCTGATACCCACTCCCACCAGCCTAAGAAACTTTAGATGTATAGTTGAAACTATCCGGTCACGTGTTTGATCATCGAGCGACGGGTTCGATTATCGGGCAAGGATTCGATCACCGAATCACAAGTTCGACAATTGGGCTGTGAGTTCGACCATCGAATCGACTCGGTGAAATTATCGATTCAACCACAGTGTCAAGTAACATATCGTTAAATGTTTAACGTTAAGGAATTCATATCGTCGTGCCCAAATACTCGTCTTGTGTGTATGTACCCAAATACTCGTCTTGTGTGTATGTACCAGAAGACAAGTTTGACACCGATTAAATCATACTCCAATACTGTAAAAAATTTACGGAAACAACCAAAACAATAAAGGATTCTGACTCTATTTATAGGTAGTTGGTAACTCTATTAATGGAAAGAACAACATCCATAAATACTTTTGACTCCAAGATTCAACCTCAAAAAGCCCAAGGCTACAATAGTAGTATAATACTCATTCAGTCTAATATTTTTATTTGAAGTTATTATCATTTATTTTAGAAAATAGATTAAAATGTAAAAAGCTATTGTATCATTTTCAATTGTAATGATAATTACAAGTTTTAACTAAGTTACAAATTAATTAGTTAAGCATGAACATATTATTGTGCTCTGTTTTAACTTTATCTTCATCAATTCATAAAGAAAACATGCGTTTAGCCATTTTACACATATCTAATTATCATATGACATCATATGATAGCTCGTGATACCAGTATAAGTGGTTAAGTCATATAAACATGATATAAATAAATAATAAACACAACAGAAAGATCATTTCTCAATGGATCCATATAACCATATGTTTAATCGAAAGAATAAACAATAAAAGTATACCTTTGTAGCCTGATTTTGTAAAATCAAATGGAGGAAATCACCTACACATGATCCACTCTAGAAACCTAAATGGCCAATATAAATCAACTCTATGATTTAATCCACACTACACTTCATTGTATATAATGTAAATAATAGTCTTATAACATTCTTTTTTTTGGGTAAAGAGATTAACCCGGTGAATAAATTGAAAAACAATGAAATCGAGTGCATAAGAGAAATGGTCATGAGCCATATCAAAAACTAGTGCTTTGAACATGCTTAAAGACACGACAACCAACTAACTAGAAGACAATAAACGAAAACACAAGATGACGATAGCTTCTAAAAAGACAAACAATCAAAACAATGAAACTCAATCAGCCGAAAGATTCCATGTAGTCTTGAGTTTAGCCAATCTAGCATTGTTCTTGAACTTGATTGTCCTAAGTTTAAGTCTAACAATGTTAAGAATACACTTGCCACCTGATCCACACTCCTATTATCAAGCGCATGAATCCTATTGTTCCGCTCTTGCCAAATATAATATATATCATTGTTATTCTTAGCGATCAGAAGAAACCATCCCAAGTCACTCCACATATGCGAACCAATAGGGAGGTTGACTTTGTTTACTACTACGTTCCAAACCTGGGATGAGAAGTTACAAGCAAAAAATAGATGATCATGAGAATCTTGTTCAACCTTACAAAGAGGGCATCGAATGGAGGTTGAGTCCACATCTTCACCAACGTCCCATGGTCGAAGGCGGTCTTAAGTTTATAGTCTACGCCTCATTACAAGCCACAAGTGAGCAGCGTAACGTGGAATGCAACCAAACAGTATAAAAACCATTGGACAACATCTCATCTCTCTCGTATAGTGTTCCACGCTAAAGTAACCGTAAACATTCTAAACATACCATCAACATCTTTCCAACGCAGACAATCAACATGGTCATTCTAGGTATTTGGTATTCCAATCAGCGGGACAAGACCATGCATTATCAAGAATCAAGTTAGCCACTTTAGCATGAATAGAAAACCTTGCATTGTGAATAGCACGATATGACAGATGATGCACTAGAGGACAGTTGGAGTCCCACGTATCAAACCACATAGAAGCTTTCCTTCCATCGCCAATAATGAACCAAACATGCGGCCTAATAATGTTACGGATTTGTAATAATTTACGCCATCCCCAACCTACATTAAAAGCAATATCATCTTCCCAAAATCTCTTGTGTTTGAGCTTATAAGAATGTATCCAACGAACACACAAGGACCCCTTATTCGTAAAGAATTTTCAAATATGGGATGACATCAACGCTATATTAAATCGTTCAAGATTTCTAATGCCTAACCTACCTTCTACCTTCTACCTTTGGTAAACATACATCATTCCATGCACCTTTCGCTTTCACTCGTTGATATTCACCTTGGCACCATAAAAAACCGCACATCAAATGCTCAATATCATTAATAATACAATTGGAAGAATAAACACCGATTCCGAATACACATGTATGGACCTATAACCGATAGGCATAATTGTAATCGTCCCGCAAACGAAATCCATTTGATTTTCTAATCTCCTATCAGTTTTTGGACACGCTCTACAAGAATTTTGCAATCCCTATGAACCAGTCTAGATGAAATAAGAGGGACACCAAAATATTTTATAGGAAGACTACCTTCTTCAAATGGCATAAGCTGTAAAATGACCGTCTTTACATGAGAAACAACGTTACAAAAGAAAACAGTACTTTTAGGAATACTCGGCATAGGACCCGAGGCACATTTGAATTCCTCCAACGCTTCCATTGAAATCTTAGCTGATTGAATATCACCGCGTGAAAACATGATCAAGTCATCTGCAAAACACAAGTTAATAATTTGTTGTTTACTACACCAGTTATGATAACCAAACTCTCCACTTTCACGAACTCGAGGGTTAAGCATAAGAGTTAAGATCTTCATAACAAGGATAAAAAGATAAGGAGACATAGGTCTCTTTGAAGAAACGCTCTCTTTTCTTGGAAATACCCATGATACTCACCATTCACATTATAGAGTATGATGTGCTAGATACACACGCCGTTATCCATTTAATCATAGTATCATGAAAACCAAAATCCATAAGAATACCTTTCAGAAACTTCCAACTAACCGTATCGAATGCCTTTTGAATATCGATTTTGAATGCACATCTAGGAGGACCCCGATTCGACTGATAATTATGCATAAGTTCCTGTATTAGCAGAATAATATCTAAGATACTACGACCCGGGATAAAAGCGGATTGGTTCTCACTAACAACATCATCCAAGCCGTCCATAACTCGGTTAGTAATAATTTTGCTAATGCATTTGTAAATGACAGTAGAACACGAGATGGGCCGGCAGTCATTTATCCTGAATGGAGTCGAAACCTTAGCAATAAAGCAATGATCGTATGATTAATTTTCCGAAGAATTTGTCCATTAAAGAAGTCTTTCACTGCTTTACATACGTCTTCACCCACGATATCCTGGATGGAGTTGAAACCTTAGTCTATAACCTTTATTGCATGAATCACTCGCGTACTGCAATAGATACAAGATTTGGATCAAAAGAGTAATCACCACCATTTAACAATTGGTTTTTTGTCGTTCACCATGAAGAGATGGTTTGTTATTCTCATATGGAAAAAACCATTTGATTAAATCAATTATTCTCCTTTTATTATGCAAAAACATTATTAGACTAAATCAATTAGTCTATTCAAAATCAACACCGTATATCATGTAATTTTATCTTCATGGCCGGTTACAATTGGCTTTAAAATGTGATTTTCTATTTATTTACTTTTAGTCTAATAATAAATTAGGTACCGCCGGGGTGTAGGTTTATTATGAACCGAAATAAACAACGAAAGTCCGTGAATAACGACGCTGTTGCGGAAGGATGCTATCTGCGTGTTCTGTGCAAAGGTGTTAAGTTGTATTTTTTATCGAAAGTTATTTTTGTCAACTACACTTTGTATCTTCCTAGATTTGAGTCTTCATTTCTCACTAAAAAAGTTATGTTTTCTCACACTTTTTTATATACACCTGTAAATAGTGTAAAAAATATTTTGAGTTTATTAACACATATATATGTGTAAAAGAATGATCACATAAATAAGTGTGAACAGATTTTAAAACATCACACTTATATGTGTTACAAATAAAAGTCCACATTTATTAGTGTGAAAAATTCATAACTACTCCACACTTTCAAACGCGGATCCCATTTTGTTACACTCATATTCTCCACACTCCTTCTCACACTCTTCATGAGGAGTGTAGAGAATATGAGTGTAACAAAATAGGGTACACACTTAAAAGTGTAGAAAAGTTATGAATTTTTCACACTTTTTAGCGTGGATTTTTATTTTCAACATATATGTGTGTTGTTTTAAAATTTGTTCACACTTATTTATATGATTTTTCCTTTTACACATTTATAAGGGTTAAAAAACTCAAAATATTTTTCACACTATTTACAAGTGTGTATAAAAAAGTGTGATAAAACACAACTTTTTTTTTAGTGTCCCATGCAATCCCTCGATCTCACAAGCTTAATTTATTCTCATCGGGTGAGATGTTGGGAAGTAACAGAAGATGGGAAAGAGCTCTGATGCTAAATAATTCGAGTTTGAGGCTCTAACTAAATAAGTTAAAACTCTAATGAACAACTTTAGATCAAGTAGGTAGTTTTATTCATCTTTGTAATTTAAATAATTAGATTATATTTGTCTCAATTTTCATGTTTGTCAAACACTAAGCAAATAATATCCTTCATACCGTGATTCTATACACCATCTTATTTAGTGACAAATACACGTTAAGTAGCACTGCAGGTTTTGATGTTTATCTTTCAAATTCCTAAAGTTAAAAATGGTATTTTACATACATTATATAGTTTTGAGCTTATTAAATCAACCGGTGCAATGTACGGGTACGCGAGCCTCGTTAATCTAATTATTTGGAACCTAAAACCCTAACCCTAATTTATTAGTAACCTAAAAAATGATTCCCAGTCGAACAAAATATAACTATAATCGGAAAAGATCTAGATTACGAAAATCAAAAAACATTTACATCATTTACGAAAATACAATTATAAAACGGAGACATATCTCATCCTCATCAAAACCGACGACAAAATTTAAAAGAATAGGTGTGCAATGGCAATAACAATGGTACATATATCATCAGCCAGAAGTGGAACAAATGCGGCATTCATGTGTAAGTTGTGAGAAGAAGTATAGAGGCAAGGTTTATGTAACAAATGGTTTTTTAATCAGTTTAGTGTGTAAGCGAGTGAAGAAGACAAAGAAAGGTTGTGAGAAAAAAGTTTTATTTTATATTTTTGTTTCAAGAGATAGTCATCATAAAAACGCATGGGAGAATTTTATTGTAAGGTTGAAGGCTGAAGCGAGAGGCAACAGAAAACCTCATCGTCACCTCAGCTTTTTATCTCTTCTCATTAACTCACTCAAAACTCACATTTCAAATGTACTTAGGAAAAAAACTCACATTCACCTCACCTCCACTTTATATAAAATATACCTCACTAAATACCCTCATACACTCACAAACTTATTAAAAATTATTAAAAGGAAAAAGTTGCAAGAAGTTTGAGTGGTGAAGAAGTCACCATTCGTTGGTTTCAAGATAAAACCCCCGCGTGAGTTATTTAATGGGGGAGCAGTAAATGAAAAGTGAGGAAGAAGGGTGATTTGAACATTCTTTCTTACTCAATCAATTCGTTAATAATATACGGTGTAACTAAAGGTGGCAAACCATACTCGTCTCTTATAACTTATAACTGGGGCTTTTTTAAATATCATAGGTTAAATGAATATCTTTTTTTATTGGGCTATTTGGACAACATAAAAACTTTTGGATTTAATAAATGGATATGATGGGCATAAATAAAAACATATCATGGGTTTTTTTGCCCATTGATAAACTTGGATTTAGTTGGGTCTCCTTTAATATTACAGACGAGACCAGTTGAGTTCCATTTGTTTTATAAGATTTTTTATATTTTGACGTTAGTATGCGTTTTCATCTTTTTTTAACGTTTTCCTTAGTTTCTTTACGATTTCGTTAGTCTTTTTATGATTTCATTTGTTTTTTTACGATTTTTGTTTTTTACGTTTTTGACGCTTTCTTCTGTTTTTACATTTTCGTCAGTTTTTTTACCATTTCCTCATTTTTTTAACGATTTCGTCCATTTTTACACTTTCTACGCTTTTTTGCGTTTTGTCCGTTTTTTAAGTTTCCTTCAGTTTTTTACGATTTCGAATGTTTTTTTACGATTTCGTTGTTTTTTTACGTAAAAAACGTAAAAATACTATCGGAAACGTAAAAAATTGGTCGAAAACGTAGCTGAAGAAAACGCAAAAATACCGAGGAAAGATTACTGATGAAGACGTTGAAAATGCTAACGAAAACGTTAAAAATCGAACGACAATATAAAATTACTGAGGAAAACATAAAAAACCGGATAATAACGTAAAAAATCGAACAAAAAGGTAAAAATACTAATGAAAACGTAAAAAATCGGACGAAAAGATAAAAATCTATAACACCCCCAATTTACCTTGCGCATCGGAATATCAAAACTGGGTGCTAGTCAAAGAATAATCACACACAAGCCATATTGAACGACTCAAAAGAGACGTTTAAAGCATAAGAAAATTTAAACAAAGTTAAATTACAACAACATTGTCTAATTTTTTCCAAACCCCAAAAGTTATAACAGAGTAGCTTTAGGTCCCCACAAATCTCAACCCTTTAAAACCAACCAAATTGTTTTACAAGACATCATGAAATATAAATTGTCTTTAGTAAAAAGGGAGGAAAACAAGTTAGACCTCCCACAAGCCACAACAACATCCACAGCATGCTCCGCCACAATCATCCTTGATTACTTGAAACGCATGCTTAAAATCGTCAACAAATAATGTTGAGCGAGATCTATAGGTTTACAAAATCACAATTGAACATAAGTATAAAAATTATTCACGATTATTCAATAGTATGTTGATCATTACAAACTATTATATTGGTATTAATCATTATAGCATAAGCTATTTAATTATGTTTAAGCTCATGACACCGACCCCATAAACTAATCAACCGCGCCAAATGCCGGCGTGATTTAAATAAAGTCATTGCCCCTCTTAGGTATTCGTTGCCAATTATACCTTTTTCTCAACACAAGTTATCCATACACAGAGGGTAATCAACGTACTAGCTCTCGTCTAGGATAGGGTCGTCAACCCAATAGTACTATCAATTGTTCAAACGGCTATTTCCAATCCACACAAGGAACAAAAAATAGTTAACGGTTCATGAATTTAGGGCCTTTAGCAACTAGCTACTTAACATAACTCAAGACATCATTCGGGTCCAATAATCATTCACGACTTATGTTTCTTTTCAATTAAATAGCATGTATCCCCCTCGCGGGTAAAAATCATTTAAAAGCAGTAGAAAGCGAGGCTATAGACTCACCTTAAGTAGTAGTGGTAGTATTAGAAAAGACGTAGACGAAAACAATCACCGACGATGAGGATGCCCCGGGAAATCAAATACAACACCTAACAAACAAACGCGAAATGAATCAACACCTTCAAGTACCATTAAGTACTGCATGTATATAATTAAGAACACTCAAAGTTCATATAAATTCACGCCAAAAATCCAAAGAAGTAATATTTACTAGACACGTTCACTTTTATACGTTATTAAGACTATTACTCCAAATACAATTCTGCCGGTACATACCTAATGTACGGACTGAATTCCCATACTTAAACATCACGAAATTTTACGAAACTCGTTGTAGACTTCACTTACATCATGTATAAAGCTCACAAAAATTTTCATAAAAAGATTTTACTTTTAAGTCACGCTGCCCAACACATTTCCAACCTTGAAAATCCGGGCAGATTTGTACCCTTACGCCGTAAAACAATTTTGACTCACTTAACCAATTCCATTTGTAAATCCGATTCCTAATTTTGAAAATACACTCATAACTCCAGGTTTTGAGCTAAAGAACAGCCCTCAACCATTTTTGAAACTCTACTTATAATTCCCGAGATTTGACCTAATATCAAACACAAATTCGGATTGCATCGATACTCGCCTCCCGGTACACAAATTTTCAAACTTACATAACTTTTGACTCGTTTGGAGTTAAAAGCTATATATTATACCAAAACGAAGGTAGAAAGAAGCTCTACAACTAAATTCTATAATGAAAACCTGGATTTAAACGTAAAACCACGAAAACAACCTTAAACAACCTGCTCTAAAATAACACTTTAAAAATCATACCTACACTTGTTTTCAATCCATTTCATCTACTCCTATACCCCTAATAGCATAACTAAATCATTCCAAATCATTCATAGCATCCTAAATCACTTGTATAATCAACCTTCATCAAAAACCCATTTCATAAACAAACCCTTACACATGTTTAAATAGTTTTTATAGCTTGAAAACATCACCATAAACATAACCCCATTAACAAAATAGATCAAACATCAAAAATAAAACAAACACCCCCTTGGCCGTGGGGTTCAATGAACAAAAAAAATTAAGCTTGTTTAATCATTATCCCATGTTTATAATCATTAGATTTAACCATGCATTCAAGAAAACTTAATCAAAACCCACTTGATTTTGAAAAATTGTTTTTGTGAAAACCAAAGCCTTGCATGTTTATTTTTAGTGGATCAAAAGACTTAAAATGATGAAAGAAATGATGGTTTATGCTTAGTTTCTTTAAAAACTAAAAAAATGAATGGTGGTGTGGTGGTGGTGTAGCCGTCGGCTAGAGAGAAGAGGAGAGGGAGAGGGTAAAAATTTTGAAGTGAAAAATGAGTGTGTGTGTGTTTGTTGCTTCCCTTTTGTAAGTTTGGAGGGACCAAACTTGCCATGTTAGCTATATTTTGGCCTTATCATAAAACAACTATTTAAAGACGGGAATATAACCCACTAGTCGGTTTTGAATTTCTGCGGGAGTCGGGGTTCGTCCCTGCTAGCTCAAAATACTTTTAAATGGTTCAAACGCACACAAAATGGAATAAAAACGGTTCCGACTCGACTTAACACGCAATAAAAATAAAAACTTCGAAAAATCCAAATATCGATCAATCGATAATAAAAGATAAATTTTGGGCTTCCGTCGGTACCGTAGTCGTTATCGGTTCCTCTTAAATCGTCAAACGTTAAAATTAAGACCTCCAACATTGGTTTCAACTTAAACCGTCAAACATATGACCAACAAAATTTCTTTAAAATTTCAAAGATATACGTAAATTAGGGATAAATAGTGACTCGGTTTCTGGGTATCAAATCCTCCCCTCCTTAAGGGAACGACGTCCCGGCGTTCGGCTCTTCTTATACTCACATTTCGTACCACTAGAACAAATGAGGATACTTTTCCATAAAGAAGTCCTCACGTTCCCACGTAAATTTCGGTCCACGCCTAGAATTCCATGGCACCTTCACAATGGGAATTCTACTATGCTTCAATCTCTTGACTTCTCGGTCCATTCTCCACCGGTTCCTCCAAAAAATGCAATTTGTCGTCGAGCTGAATCTCATCCAAAGGAATTACCAAATCCTTATCCGCCAAACACTTCTTCAGATTTGACACGTGAAACGTGTTATGAATAACCCTAAGCTCATTCGGAAAATCCAACTTATAAGAAACTGGTCCAATTCGCTTAATGATCTTAAATGGTCCAATATACCTCAGACTCAACTTTCCTCTCTTCCCGAAACGAATTACTCCTTTCCATGGCGATACCTTAAGCATAACCATGTCCCCAACTTCGAATTCCAACGGTTTCCTCCTATTATCGGCGTAACTCTTCTCTCGGCTTCTCGCAACGAGCAATCGGTTCTTAATTTGCACAATCTTCTCGGTAGTCTCTAAAATCATCTCAGGTCCAGTCAATTGACATTCCCCTACTTCACTCCAACACACCGGAGACCTACATTTCCGTCCATACAAAGCTTCAAACGACGATGCCTTAATACTTGCATGATAACTGTTGTTATACGAAAACTCCACTAAAGGCAAATGACGTTCCCAGCTTCCACCAAAATCTATAACACACGCTCGAAGCATGTCTTCCAACGTCTGAATAGTCCTTTTACTCTGGCCATCGGTCTCCGGATGATAAGCCGTACTCAAACTCAACTCAGTGCCTAACGTACGCTAAAGAGATCTAAAAAACTCAGAAGTAAATCTACTGTCGTGATCCGAAATAATCGATAAAGGTACTCCACGTCAACAAACGATCTCCTTCACATGCATACTAGTAAGTCTCTCCATACCATCCGTCTTCTTCATAGGCAAAAAGTGAGCAGATTTCGTCAATCTATCCACTATCACCCAAATCATATCATAACCACTAGGAGTTCTTGGTAAACCCATCACGAAATCCATAGAGATCTTCTCCCACTTCCATTCCGGAATCTCTGGTTGCACCAATAGTCCAGACGGTCTTTTGTGTTCAGCCTTAACTTTCGCACAAGTCAAGCACTTACTAACGTATCGAGCAATGTCTGCCTTCATATTCGTCCACCAATACACTTTCTTCATGTCATAATACATCTTATCCAATCCAGGATGTACCTAATACTTCGTCTTATGAGATCCGTTCATAACCAAATCTTGCATTCCAGGCACTCCTTCCTCAGGTAGACATAACGGTAACCAAATTCGATTCTCGAAATACCTCAGTCCATCAGACTTCACCACGAAAAGTGGATTCATCATTCTTCCCAAATTCTCTGCCTTGACATTCTCTATCATCAACCCATTCGCTTGAGCCTTCAATATCATTCCATTCAAATCAACACTCTCCGTCATCAGCAAATCTCTAACTCTAAGAGGCTTTTCTCTTTCCTTCCTACTAAGTGAATCATCTACTACATTCGCCTTTCCAGGATGGTAGCGAATCTCACAGTCATAATCACTCAGTAACTCAACCCATCTCCTTTGCCTCATATTTAACTCCTTTTGGTCCAAAATATGTTGCAAACTCTTGTGGTCAGTGAACACAACACACTTGGTTCCATACAAGTAGTGTCTCCACAACTTCAATGCAAAAACTATAACACCCAGTTCCAAATCATGCGTGGTGTACTTCTCTTCGTGCTTCCTTAATTGCCTTGACGCGTAAGCGATCACCTTCTCACGTTGCATCAATACCGCTCCATAACCCTTGTGAGATGCATCACAGTAAACCATAAAGTCTTCAATTCCTTCCGGCAATGATAAAATCGGAGCAGAACACAACTTGTCCTTAAGCGTTTTAAAAGCAGTTTCTTCATCTATTCCCCACTCAAACGCCCGATTCTTCTCAGCAATCTTTGTCAATGGCTTCGCGATCAACGAAAATCCTTCGATGAATCTCCGATAGTAACCAGCTAAACCAAGAAATTGTCTAACTTCAGTCGACCTTGTGGGTACCGCCCAGTCCTTAATTGCCTCAATCTTGGCAGGATTTACACGAACACCTTTGTTGTCAATCACATGCCCAAGAAATTGCACCGATTCCAACCAAAATTCACACTTAGAGAATTTTGCGTACAACTTCTCTTTCTTCAACAATTCCAAAATTGTTCTCAAATGATTCTCATGTTCTTCCTTGCTCTTGGAATAAATAAAGATATCGTCAATAAACACAATGACGAACTTATTCAAATATGGCTTGCACACACGGTTCATCAAATGCATAAACACAGCAGGCGCATTCGCCAAACCAAACGGCATCACTTGAAACTCAAAATGCCCATACCGGGTACGAAAAGCAGTTATAGGAATATATTCCTCTCTCACTCGTAGTTGGTGATAACCCGATCTCAAGTCGATCTTCTAGTACACACATGATGCTTGTAACTGATCAAATAAGTCATCAATCCTCGACAATGGGTACGGATTCTTGACCGCCAATTTGTTAAGCTCCCTATAGTCGATACACATTCTGAACGATTCGTCCTTCTTCTTCACAAACAACACAGGCGCTCCCCAAGGTGATGAACTTGGTCTAATAAACCCCTTATCCATCAATTCCTTCAATTGATCGGATAACTCCTTTAATTCAGACGGTGCCAATCGATAAGGCGCACGAGCAACTGGTGCAGCTCCAGGCACCAAATCGATCTGAAATTCAACTTCACGAGATGGTGGCAATCCCGACAACTCTTCAGGAAAAACTTCAGGATACTCACGAATCACTGGCACATCTTCCAACTTCGTCTCTACTTCACCGTCGCTAGAAATTTGAGCCAAAAATACATCACACCCTTCCTCCATGTACCTCATCACCTTCAAGCAAGATATTACTCTTAAATGAGAAGTACATTCGTCACCCTTCACCGTCAACACCTTGTTTCTCAACGGAATTTGAACTAACCTTTCACCACAAACAATCACCGCACAATGCGAAATTAAGCAATCGATTCCAATGATTACATCAAACGGTCCTAGCTCTATAGGCATCAAATCAATATCAAACACGTAATTCCCTAACTTCAAGGAACACCCTTTTAGTATAGAATTAGTGCTAACAATCTTTCCATCGACTAATTCTACATTATAGTTAGTTGTTAATATTACTGGTTCTCTATTGATAAGGCGACTGAATTTTACATCTACAAAGCTTCTATCCGATAATGAATCAAACAATACGCTAGCATACCGAGCATCAAGTAAGAACGTACCGGTCACCATGTTCGGACCTTGGGGCTTGTCTGCAGTCCCCACCACATAAGTTGGAGAAGCAACATTTCCTCCTTGTCGATTCCCCGCCTTTGGACAATTTCCCTGTTTGTGTCCCTTCTCACCACAACCAAAACATACCATTACTCTCGTGGCATTTGCACCCGTCGCCACGCCTCTCGCCCTACACTCCATAGCATTATGCCCAGCCTTTCTACATTTATTACACGTAGGAGGGCAATTCCCCACGTGATACAAACTACAACGGCCACATTTGGGGTGACCTTGTTTCCTCTAGGCACTGTGGCAACTCTCATCCCATCATTCATCCTCTGATTAAATTGCTGATTTCTGTTAGCCCCTTGGGTGTTATTATGATAACCCCCACGATTCTGATCTTGCGATTTACTTGCTTAAGAAGACTCCCATTTTCTCTTCTTTCCTTCAGCCACACTGTCTTTCTTATCTTGCACCTTCACATCCATTAGAGCATGAGCCATTTGGAAAGCTTCATCAAAAGATCTTGGCTTTGACGAAGTAGTCTCACCCTTTATGTTGCTTGATAATTCTTTGATATATTGCTTCATTATCTTGCGGTCATCCGCAAAAGCATCAGGGCCCAGCAAGCTCAACTCATTAAACCTCTTTGTATAAGCAGTGATGTCATTGTTTCTCAACACTAGGTGTCTCAGTTCATCTTCTAACTGACCCAATTCCTCTTTGGGACAAAAATTCTTAGTCAAAATCTCCTTCGTAGCAACCCAAGTCCTCCCATTAGCCACTACAAGCCCAACAGTAGACACTTGGTTGTTCCACCAACTCAACGTGTCATCAAGAAAAGTAGAAGCTGCAAATTTCACCTTATTCGCCTCAGTACATCCATTGATTTCAAACGTGCTTTCAATCTTCTCTACCCAACGATGAATTTCCAAAGCTCCTCTAGTCTCACGAAACTACGTAGGTCTACACTTCATAAAACTGGCATAAGAACATTCCTTTGGGACTTGTGGTCCTCCAGCATTTCCACCTTGGCTTTGACCTCTAGCTGCACGATCCGCCTCAAGCGCATTAGCTATCGCCTCTTGAATCATATTGTTCACATGAGTAGTTGTCAACTTTGGAGGCATGGTCCTAGCAACACAACCAAAAAAAACAAAGTAAGTATACACATCAAGATCAAGAAGGATTCCTTTTTCAAGACATAATATAAATACAACAAGCACAATCAACAATGCTACAAATATTCATCAACCAAATCACAAAAGAGCTAGTAAAGATACATCATAGATCATGAGAGGTAAATATAGATTGCATTGATATCAACAAAATCGTGACAAGACTTACCACTACAATCATTCACCGAATAAAACTTAAAGTCATCAAGTTCCATCATAATACCATAATACAGAAGTCTAAAATAGTTTAATTACAACGAAGAAATAGAAATGAAATACAAGTAACTAATCACGTGGTGATCCACATGATTTCTTTGATGGGGCTCATCCTCGTCATCATCATCGTCCTCCTCTTCAGGCTCTTCATCACTATCCTCCATATTTTCCTTACCTTTTGAAGTAGTTCCCTCATCCACCTTCCTTTTTTCCTTTCGAAGTATATCATTCACCTGATGGAATCATACGCTGGGCCAAATACAACTTATCCTCAAAAGTATAGTACTCGCCAACCTCTAGTGGTTCGATCATGAAATGCGTGTTTGCATACTTTGGATCACATCTGAACTTCCATGCATTCATCAAGAAAGTCTTACACGAGCCTCCCAACATCGAAGACGATCATAATTGATACGATCCCCCTTGATTCCTTCAAACTCAGTACATAGAGTTTCCACAATCATCTTCAACTTATCCATCTCTGCCCTTTCACGATCCCTAGTATTGTTAGCTCTCAACACACCAGAATAAAACCTCTGAAAAGCTTTCTCATTTTCCTCAAACCTCTTAATCACTCTTGTCTCTACCACATACCTCTCGTACATCAGTCGATCAAACTTCTTCAAGAAATGCGGTGTTCTCATAATTCCTCGGCCTTGGAAAATAAACCCTTGCAATGTTCTCGTAGAGAGAACGCGCACTAGCCGTAGCACTAGATTCTGCTTGATCATCATCACTATCACGAGCAACTTCTGGCAAACCTCTCAAATAAGCATCACATGTGGGTGTAGCAGAACGAACATGTCGGTGCTTATATCGATTAGTCAGTGGCACATCAGGTCTATATGGTGACCTATTAGGCTGCACAATGTCTGGCTCAGTGTGCCTAACCGCATCCGTAGGAATTCCATCATCTACGAGATCCTCTTCCAGTTCCTCATCGCTATCACTCCCACTGAAATTATCCACATCACTGTCCACTTCATCCCTTGCAACCTCCTTCCTTTCCTCTTGTGGTTCAATCCATCCATTTTTGCCTTGCGGGTTTGGGGCATTAGGTCCACCCTCAACTCCTACAACGTACTCCTCTCCATTTCCATTCGGTGGTACTTCGGCCATTTTTGCAAATACATAAAGTTTGAGGGTATATAAGGTCATTATCCAAAAATTATATATACATGCATGCACATGCACATGCAATTCAAATGTAGTACATATGCCAATATGCAACAAAATGATAGCCATGCAAATGCAATGCAAAAATTACGATGTTAAGTACTCCGCGTACATTCACAATACCTCTATATAATACCATCGTATTTACTTAATAAATACTCAGGAAATCATTTTAGTTTGAAAAGGATACATCTAATAATAAAACAATGCTAAAAGAAATCTTACCGGAGCCATGCAGGATAGTTGTGTGCTTTGGGAACGAAAATATTTACGACACAAAAAGTTATAGTTTAGGACTTTTTCAAAAACGACCTAGTTCTCTATAACTTGTGGCTCTGATACCAATCTCTAACACCCCCAATTTACCTTGCGCAACGGAATATCACAATTGGGTGCTAGTCAAAGAATCATCACACATAAGCCATATTGAACGACTCAAAAGAGACGTTTAAAGAATAAGTAAATTTAAACAAAGTTAAATTACAACAACATTGTCTAATTGTTTCCAAACACCAAAAGTTATAACAAAGTAGCGTTAGGTCCCCATAAATCTCAACCCCTTAAAACCAACCAAATTTTTTTACAAGACATCATGAAATATAGATTGTCTTTAGTAAAAAGGGAGGAAAACAAGTTAGACCGCCCACAAGCCACAACAACCTCCATAACATGCTCCACCACAATCATCCTTCATTACCTGAAACACATGCTTAAAATCGTCAAAAATAATGTTGAGCGAGATCTATAGGTTTACAAAATCAGAATTGAACATAAGTATAAAAATCATTCACGATTATTCAATAGTATGTTTATCATTACAAACTATTATATTGGTATTACTCATTATAGCATAACCAATTTAATTATGTTTAAGCTCATGATACCGACCCCATCAACTAATCACCAGCGCCAAATTCCGGCGTGATTTAAATAAAGTCATTGCCCCTCTTAGGTATTCGTTGCCAATTATACCTTTTTCTCAACACAATTATCCATACGCAGAGGGTACTCAACGTACTAGCTCTCGTCTAGGATAGGGTCGTCAACCCAATAGTACTATCAAGTGTTCAAGCGGCTATTTCCAATCCATACAAGAATCAAACAATAGTTAACGGTTCATGAATTTAGGGCCTTTAGCAACTAGCTACTTAACATAATTCAAGACATCATTTGGGTCCAATAATCATTTCCTTTTCATTTAAATAGCATGTATCCTCCTCGCGGGTAAAAATCATTTAAAAATAGTAGAAAGCGAGGCTATAGACTTACCTTAAATAGTAGTGGTAGTATTAGCAAAGACGTAGACGAAAACAATCACCGACGATGAGGATGCCCCGGGAAATCAATACAAAACCTAACAAACAAACGCGAAATGAATCAACACCTTCAAGTACCATTAAGTACTGTATGTATATAATTAAGAACACTAAAAGTTCATATAAACTCATGCCAAAATCCAAAGTAGTGATATTTACTAGACACGTTCACTTTTATACGTTATTAAGACTATTACTCCAAATAGAATTCTGCCGGTACATACCTAATGTACGGACCGAATTACCATACTTAAACATCAAGAAATTTTACGAAACTAGTTGTAGACTTCACTTACATCATGTATAAAGCTCACAAAAATTTTCATAAAAAGATTCTACTTTTAAGTCACGCTGCCCAACACATTTCAAACCTTGAAAATCCGGGCGGATTTGTACTGTTGCGTCGTAAAACCATTTTGACTCACTTAACCAATTCCATTTGTAAATCCGATTCTTAAGTTTGAAAATACACTCATAACTCCAGGTTTTGAGCTATAGAACAGCCCTCAACCAGTTTTGAAACTCTACTTATAGTCCCCGAGATTTGTTCTAATATCGAACACAAATTCGGATTGCGTCGATACTCGCCTCCCGGTACACAAATCTTCAAACTTACATAACTTTTGACTCGTTTGGAGTTAAAAGCTCTATCTTATACCAAAACGAAGGTAGGAAGAAGCTCGACAAATACATTCTATAATGAGAACCTGGACTTCAACTTAAAACCACGAAAACAACCTTAAACAATCTGCTCTAAAATGACACTTTAAAAATCATACGTACACTTGTTTTCAATCCATTTCATCTACTCCTATACCCCTAATATCATCACTAAATCATTACAAATCATTCATAACATCCTAAATCACTTGAATAATTAACCTTCATCAAAAACCCATTTCACAAACAAACCCTTACACATATTTAAATAGTTTTTAAAGCTTGAAAACATCACCATAAACATAACCCCATTAACAAAAAAGATCAAACATCAAAAATAAAACAAACACCCCCTTGGCCGTGGGGTTTAATGTACAAAAACGAAAAAAAAATTAATTAAGCTTGTTTGATCAATATCCCATGTTTATAATCATTAGATTTAACCATGTATTCCAGAAAACTTAATCAAAACCCACTTTATTTTAAAAAATAATTTTTGTGAAAATCAAAGCCTTGCATGTTTGTTTTTAGTGAATCAAAAGACTTACAATGATGAAAGAAAGGATGGTTTATGCTTAGTTTCTTCAAAAACTAAAAAAAAATCAATGGTGGTGTGGTGGTGGTGGTGTAGACGTCGGCTAGAGAGAAGAGGAGATGGAGAGGGTAAAAACATTGAAGTAAAAATGATTGTGTGTGTTTCTTGCTTCCCTTTTGTAAGTTTGGAGGGACCAAACTTTCCATGTTAGCTATATTTTGGCCTTATGATAAAACAACTATTTAAAGAGCGGGAATATAACCCACTAGTCGGCTTTGAATTTCTGTAGGAGTCAGGGTTCGTCCCGGATACCTTAAAATAATTTTAAATGGTTCAAACGCGCACAAAATGGAATAAAAACGGTTCCGACTCGACTTAACACGTAATAAAATTAAAAACTTCGAAAAATCCAAATATCGATCAATCGATAATAAAAGATAAATTTTGGGCGTCCGTCAGTATCGTAGTCGTTATCGGTTCCTCTTAAATCGTCAAACGTTAAAATTAAGACCTCCAACATTGGTTTCAACTTAAACTGTCAATCATATGACCAACAAAATTTCTTAAAAATTTTAAAAATATACGTAAATTAGATATAAATTGTAAATACGTATTCTATCATTATAATGTAATCACAAAAACACAATCACTCAATATTATCTTTGTTATCTTTCATGGTATCAGAGCTTTAGGTAAGATCCATCATTAAATTTTCTCTCCTCCGATCATCGGCTACATGTTGATGATCCGGAGGGATTCCTTTACTTTAGATTTATGTTTTTTTTGTTCAACAGGTTTTTCTATATATGCATGATCCTCGGGAGCCTCATCTTGCTGCTTTGAAGAGGATTGTTCGTTATGTACGTGGCACTCTTGATCATGGTCTTCAGTTGCATGTTTCTACTACCACTCAGCTCATTGCATACATCGATGATGATTAGGCAGTTTGCCCAGTCACTCGCTGCTCCATTCTGGATATTGTGTTTTCCTGGAGGATAATCTACTTTCATGGTTTGCTAAACGACAGGTTACTACATCTCGTTCTAGTACAGAGGTTGAATATCAAGGTGTTGCTTATGTTTTCGTTGAAACTGCTTGGATTCACAATCTTCTGTTGGAATTACATTCTCCTTTGCATACTGCTACACTTGTTTACTGTGACAATGTTAGTGCCGTTTACCTTTCTACTAATCTTGTACAAAATCAACGTACTAAGTGTATCGAGATCGATATACATTTTGTTCGTGATTATGTGGCTTATAGGCAAGTGCGTGTCTAACATGTTCCCTCACGATTTCAATATGCAGATATATTAACTAAAGATTTGCCTAATGCGTTATTTCTTGAATTTTGCTTCAGTTTGAATGTTTGAAGACCTCCCGCTCAAACTGCAGGGATGTCTTAGCCGAGATATATTGTATGTGGGTTTAGCCCACATTAGTCATTTATTTACATTGGGCTTTAGCCCATGTTTTCTTACTTTCCAAGCTAAGGTTTTGTATTTATATTTGGGCAAAGTATCATACTCTCTTATAAAGCATTCTGATATGTTATTCATAAAATACTTGAAATTTCAAGTTACAACATCTTAAGCTATTTGAACTAGCAAAAGAATCTTACATGGTAAAAGTAGCAACTTGAAACATTTAATTATAACATATTTGTATTAAATTCTATAATTAAAATACCCTATCACCCCATTTTATAATTAAAATAACATATGTTACAAGTAATAAAAGTGAAAGTAGAAAACTTAAAACATCTACTTATACTATTAAAACGACACATTACATTGAATTATATAATTAAAACACCCCTCACACTTAATTTACAACTAAACAACATATAATACAAGTATTAAAACATAATTAGATATCAATAAAAACATATAAATATAATTTAACACTTATATTAAAACTAATTAATACATAATAATTAATATACACTTAAAAGTAAAATTAGTTATTATTATTTTAGTATGTAATTAATACACTCTATTACTTAAATATATAATTATATATACACATTATATACCAATTAAAAACATATATCTACAAAAACATACATATGTTGTCTACCTAAAATGATGGTGTACATAGTTTTAAAAACCGAACCGGGCATACGGGTTCAACTAGAGCCGGAGTCACAATCAGTTTGGCTAGCTAAAATGCCGTCAGAATACGAATCAAAGAGGCTCCATCGAAACTGATAAAAACAACCCCATTATACATATATGTACTATTTTTGAGTAATTGCTATTTAGACTTACAATACATGCCTAAGTATATGCCTATGTTGCACAGGTATTTAATCTTTGATTTCCATGATCGAATGATCATAGCAACATCATGTTCATCATCATCATCATAAATAAAAAGAACAAGAACAAAGGGGATGAACCCTAATAATCTGATATATAATAAAATAAGGGTTGCTTTGAATTACAGAATCCTAAACTATATATAAGGAGTGAATCGGTGTGTATGTGAAGAGATACACCGGTTCTACAAAAGTAATCAACATATCCTTAACTAAACGTTATATAATATAACTGCCATATTTACCCTAATGGGTTTCGGTTTATAGGGCTAAGGTAGATAGTTTATAAGCTTTATTATTTTTGGTATTATAAATATTAAACGGTCCCTTAATGTCAAGATGCCAAAAATCTTCTATTCTTCTTGCACTCCCTGTGATTCTTTGTGGGTTCACCGAACTCCCTACAGTTCTTTGTTGTTGAATCTTCATGGCTTTTGTTGTCGTGTTGCAAAAGATCTGATACTTCTTCGCCTTTGGCCTCACACCTTTCAACCCTCTCGGTTTTATCATCACGATTTCTTCTTGAAGTTCTTATGAACAAAGTTTGTATTCTCTTTCTTTTGTAACAAAAAACACGCAACAATCTTGTTTTTTTTCTCTTCTTCTGATGAAGAATCTACCCCTTTTTTCTTATGTTCTTCCTTTCTTTCCTTATGCCTTTTCTATTATTTTCTTATCATAAACCAAATAATTAATCTTGGAAAAAAAACTTTCTTATCATAAACCAAATAAGAAATCTTTTTAATCGCTCGTCTTCAAAAGGCATCTTATGGTTGCGTCTCCTTTAAAAGAAATGTTGGAAATACGTTTTTACGTATTTAAAAAGGATCGGTCACTCCAACGATATATACATAGTATGGGCTCGTGATCTAGTTATGTAACAATATAACCCATAAAGCCCACTTGTAGGGTGGGCTATATATACCCCCTCCTAGCATGTTAGGAGGGGTTGGTTCTCATTTCACTTTGAAAAAACATTCCTTTCTCTCATTCTCTCCTTTCTCTATCTAATTTCTCTCTCTAAGTTCTTCATCTCTCTCCCTCTCTTTAGATCATTCTAACACACAGACAATCCAAGGATTACGTGGACCTAAAATTGGCATCAAGAGCCATGGATGATTGGTTTGTTCTTGTGTTTGTTCATCATTGATTTGTGAGTTTTGATCTAAAATCATTCGATCTAATTTTTTTTTGTGTTTTTTGTGGTTTAATCTTCCTAAAAATCATCTACATAGTTGTGGTAGTGATTTTAGGTATTTGTTTTGGTCAAAAACACGAAAAAGTTGGGAGTTTTGGCTTGATTATTGGGTAAAAAATTACAAGTGTTTGAGATTTTTGGTCAAATTCGGAATAAGAGGGTTTAAAAATTCGGAATAAAAGGGTTTAGCAGCATTAGATTCCGACTTTGGATTAGACGATCTTTTCTCGACATTTGTGTTGAATTTAAATTCCGACATTTGTTGAAGTGTAGGATTCCGACATTTACAAAGAAAGTGCATTCCGACATTTTGGAAGATTTAATATTCCGACTTACTTTTCATTAATGAATTTAAGTAAACAGTGTTGATTCGGACATTATACAATTTCTGGATTCCGACTTCTTTTAGAAGTCAATATTCCGACTTTTGGTCCAAGTCTATATTCCCACATTTTTTCCTCTTTAGCAATTTGAAGGTTATATTCCGACATTTTTTGTCAAGCTATCATATTCAGACTTTTAACTCATGGATTCAGATTTCTAAAAAAATGAGGATTCCGACTTTCGATGCATAGTCCATAATCCGACATTCTTTTAAGGTTCACATTCCGAATTTTTTCATAAAGTGGATTCTGAATTGTTGTCACAGATTTGATTCAGTTTTTTATTCATAGATTTGATTCCGACTTTTTATTCATAAAGTGGATTTCGAATTCTTTTCTCATTCCTACTTCTAAGCAATTTACACAGATTCCGACATTTTGTTTTCAAAATTATATTCCGACTTTTGTTTTTAAGACTCATATTCCGAATAATTTTTATGTTTACCGAATCCTGTTAATTTTCTTTCCCCAATCCTGAATCCATTTTTACTAGACTTTTTACCCTGACTCGATTTAAGCAACCCTTTCGACACACAAACTGACTTGAAAATCATTTGGATTCAACTCACACTCGACTCCAGACTTGACTCCAAACCACACACAGGACTCAAAGGCAATCACACCCAAACACAAACCAAACACTCTTATTTTTCATAAAACTCGACACGACTGACCACAAAACAGACTCAACAACCTGACTCAAACATTCCTCAAGATCTTCGTAAAAAAACATCATCGATCAAGGACTCACACAGAAAACATAAAAAGTCAGTACCTACCCGAGACCTTCATTTGAAGATCTTGAAGCAACTTTTGTCTCGTGTTCTTCATGGTTTCACGAAAAAACAAAGGATGTATATTCACATCATAGCATAATCAAGATCAGTTCTTAATCTATTTGTTACACGGTGGATTTGGTTTTGTAGCTTTTGATTTATCTGTATACTGAGGTTGAGATAAGTTGGGAGTAATCAAGATAAGTTGAGATAAGGGGAGGGATACGATTGTGGTTGTGGGTGAAGAAGGGTTGTGGTTGATTTCCATTTTATTTTTAGAGTTAGTGTTTTGGTGGTTGTGAGATTTGTGTAAAGATAATAAATAGGACGGAGGAAACAAAGATAAGAAAACTGAGCTTACAAAGATAAGAAAAAAAGGCAGATTGGGTAGTTTGTTATTGTGTGAGTGGGGCGGAGGTTACAATGTTATAACTGGCACGTGTGGGACACCATTTTAACCAACGTCCAGCTGTTGCATTGCATTATTTCAAATCTAACATTCTCATTTTCCTACTTCTTTCCTATACTAAATTCCACATTTGTCGATTTGCTATAATCTTACCCACTTTATTATCTTTCACTACTCACACGTGCGTACGTACACACATATAACGTGTGTAGTTGGCCAAGCCACGTGGTCTTCATGTGTTTAACTACTTTTTATGTAAAACCCGCATGCTTTTACCATGAATAGTACCCTTAAGATCGTACGTACTAGATTAAAACTTTCCTTTTATAGTATGATTACGTTCACGTATAAGAATTTTAAGTATTACGTACGTATTAGAACACGATAAGTATTTATTACGTATGAACACACAATAATTATTGAAACAATAATTAATCACGAACATGCGATCATGAAATCATGAACGTAAATTAATCACGAGCTAATATTAATTACGTATATATATTTATTACGAACACGAATAAATATATTAAGTCACGGTTAATAATTAACCAGAACACATAAAACACGAACACGATAAAACACGAACGAACACTAAAATAATTAGACTCGGAAAAAGGTACGGGTTACCCCAAGTGGGGCCCCCTACCTGCGGCTAAACCAAGTGGATGGGCCAAGCCCATCTAAATTTTACTAACAAGGGGTTAAGGTAAAATCTTTTAGTCATTTTTCACATTACAGGAAAAATAACAAAAACCCTAATCTTGTTCTTCTTGCTCCTCTTGGCCGCCGGCTATATATCATCAAAAGGGGGTGTTCGGATGATTTTTGATCTTGAATTTTGTGCAAGCATTCGTGTGTGTTCATCCTCGTTTGATCCACGCATTCGGTATAACCTTTTTAATACTTTTCTTTTATGTTTTGATTTAATAAATTACATAAGATCATGATGTTTTAAAAAAAACTAATTAAAAACATTTATTAAACATGTCTATGACTATGCGGTAAATCAAAATAAAGGTTTTTAGGGGTGTTACAATTATGGTATCAGAGCCAAGGCTTCGACCTGTAGGCTCTCAAAATATGACCTGTGATTAGTGGGTAGTCACTATGGTCTTCCTAGAACTGACATTCGTTTTCATGCATTCATCATTTTTATGCATACATATATATGTCATTGTCGCAGGTTTATGACTAAGTAATGGTTGGTACATGACTGGCTCTATTTAGTCGCATGTGTTTTATCGAAACTTTTAAATTTGGGACCAACCCACAGGCGTCCCCTCGCCATGTCTTTTATTTTGGGTGAACTGACCATAGGCGTTCACTCTCGAGCATACAAAAGTTTTCATAAAACTGCATCATGCATTCATACACAAATTTTCTTGCATAAAATGTTTCTCTTGATTTACTGGTATAAAATTTTTTTCATGTATATATATATTTTATGTTTTGATCTGTTTAATCATATGTTTTATGTTATACTGTCAGATGGTTCTCACACGTGAGCAGGAACAACTCAATGCAGCAATGCAAGCTGCAATGCAAGCTTTGCTTCCTCAACTAAGGAATAACATCAGGGCTGAGGTTCAAGCTACCAACAATCAGCAGCATAACCAAGCACCTCCTCCTCCTCCTCCTCCAATGACATTGGCAATATGGCTGGAGAGATTCAACAAGCTCCGTCCTCGAGCTTTTGAGAAAACAGATAGCCCCAGTGACGCTGAAAGCTGGTTGGCTCACATCAAGAAGATTTTCAATGCTATGGGTTGTGACCCCGTGTTCAAGGCGAGGTTGGCATGCTACCGGTTCGAAGGTGATGTGTTAAATTGGTGGTTAGCATTGAAGCAGTCTGAGGGAGGTGACGATTGGGTGGCTGGTTTGACATGGGCTCAGTTCAAAGATAGGGTGATGGAAAAGTTCTTTCCCAAGGCTGAGCAAGACAAGCTCAAGAGGGAGTACCATGGGATCCGACAGAGAGCTGGGGAGAATAGCAATGAGTTTATGCAGCACTTTCTTCGCTTAGCTGGTTTCCTTGGTGCAGCAGCAGGTACTCCTAAAGAGCAGGCACATCACTTTAGGTGGGCTCTTCACACATCGGTCGCAAACAATCTGGTGTGTGCTACGTTCAACACTGTAGCACAAGTGGCCGATGCGGCACGTAAGCTGGAGATGCTGCATGAGAGAGATGAGTTCAGGGAAGCTGAGAAACCCGACAAGAGGTAAACATTCGTATTCAAGCGGTGACCAATACGTATTCTTTCTATATATGTCAATTATTCATCTCTTTAAATTGTATCTTCCAGGCAGAAAACTGGGGATCGGTCTCAGCCGGCTACTCAGCAGCAGCCTTATCAGCCCAAAGGAAACAGCCAGACTAACGACCGTTCTGCTATGGATAGGCGTGGCGGTAATGATAATTACCGTAACAACGTTGGACACTCCAACGGCAGCAGGTCCTAATACTTACGCATTTTCTTCTGATTTCATGTTATAACTCATAATTCTAACACTTTATCAAATCTTCCACCAGGAACCATGGAAACGGTAGGGACCAGAACCAGAGAGGTTCACAGCCTAGCCGTCCAGCTATCACTGGTATTCAATCTTACGATTATTCGCATTGTCCTTTGTACCCTATTATCATGTCTCATGTAAAATGTTTTATCAGGTCCTCAGCCAGCCAGAGCACATGCTGGAGGATATACTCATCCTCTTTGCTCTACTTGCCACCGTAGGCACCCAAGGCCATGTCATCGTAACATTGACGCATGCTTCAAGTGTGGTCTTCCTGGCCATATCATGAAGGATTACCGCAAGGGCGAGATGGAGGGCACATCGAGACATGCTGATACCAAACCGCCTCCTACCACTGGACGTGTCTACACGACATCTCGAGACCAGGCCAACAAGTCTACAGGTACCATCACTGGAATCTTGTATATGTCTGGTCAGGCTGCGTGTGTTCTATTTGATACGGGTGCTACTCACTCGGTCATTTATACTGCCTATGCTAAGAACATTAGGATGCTCCCCATGCCACTAGATAATAGACATACTATTTCCACGCCTTTGAGGGACTCTGTATTAATCACCCATGTATACAAGAGTCTTCCCCTAGAATTTGACGATAAGGTTCGTCCTGTTGATGCACTTCCGTTAGACATGAATGACTTTGACATGATTTTGGGCATGGATTGGCTATCCAAGCATCATGCTACCATAGACTGTCATTCATATCAGGTCATCTTCGGTGATGTTAATGCACCAGAGTACATTCATAACGGGTTCGTACCCGGACGGTCTGTACAAATCATATCTACCCTGCAAGCGTGTGCACTACTGTCACATGGCAGCGAGGGTTATCTAGCTACGGTTCACGGCATGGATGCTGAATCTCCATCAATTCAGGATCAACCAATAGTGTCAAGATTCCAAGATGTATTTACAGAAGAACTTCCGGGCATACCACCAGCACGAGAAGTGGAATTCAATATCGAGCTTATTCCAGGAGCTGAACCGATCTCCAAGGCTCCTTATCGCATGGCTCCCATAGAGTTAAAGGAGATGAAGGATCAACTGCAAGAACTTCTTAAACGAGGTTTCATTCGAACGAGCGCATCTCCATGGGGCGCACCGGTCTTATTTGTTAAGAAGAAGGACGACAGTATGCGTCTTTGCATAGACTATCGCGAGCTCAATAAGATTACTATCCGGAATAGGTATCCACTGCCGCGTATAGTCGATCTGTTTGACCAACTCTAAGGGGCCAAACACTTCTCCAAGATTGATCTTAGGTCAGGCTATCATTAGCTACGGTTTAAGGAGCAGGACATCGCCAAGACTGCTTTTCGTACCCGCTATGGCCACTACGAATTTGTAGTTATGCCATTCGGCCTGACCAATGCTCCAGTAGTGTTCATGGACTTGATGAACAGAATCTTCCATGAATTTCTGGACAAGTTCGTCATTGTCTTCATCGATGACATCTTGATTTTCTCAAAGTCCGAGGAACACGAAGACCATCTTCGTACAGTACTACAGATTCTTCGCCAGAAGCAGATGTATGCTAAATTCTCCAAATGTGAGTTCTGGTTAGACAAGGTGGCATTCTTAGGTCACATTGTATCAGCAGAAGGAATCACTATGGATCCAGCGAAGGTTGAGGCCATTACTAAGTGTCCGAGGCCGACATCAGCGAAGGAAGTCCGCAGTTTCTTAGGCTTAGCTGGCTATTACCGTAGGTTCGTGGAGAACTTTTCTCGCTTAGCACTACCATTGACCGAACTGATGCGGAAAGGGGAGAAATTCGTCTGGACTGAAGAACGAGAGAAGAGCTTTGAAGACCTGAAGCAGAAGCTAGTATCTGCACCTATTCTTACTCTCCCATCTGGTACGGGTGGATTTCAAATCTACAGTGATGCATCCGGGAAGGGAATTGGTTGTGTTCTCATGCAACATGGGAAAGTGATAGCGTACGCTTCACGACGGCTTAAGCCTTATGAAGAAAATTACCCTACGCATGACTTGGAACTTGCTGCAGTCGTGTTTGCATTGAATATATGGAGGCACTACTTATATGGAGAATCATGTGACATTTTCACAGACCGCAAGAGCTTGAAGTATATCTTCACTCAACGTGAATTGAACATGAGGCAGAGGAGATGGTTAGAGCTGATGAAGGATTATGACATTAATCTACAGTATCATCCCGGAAAGGCAAATGTAGTAGCAGATGCTCTTAGCAGGAAGTCCGGAATGATCAACGGCATTAAAATTGAGGAGGAAATCATAAGAGACTTAGAGCGACTAGACATCGAGATCATGGTACGTGGACAGCATGGTTACTGGGCTAATCTTAGAGTAGAACCCGAGTTACTCTCTAAGATCAAGGAAGCTCAGAAAGATGATGGAGAAATCTGGGCGATAGTTCAGAATTTGGAGAAACAGACGGAATTCAGAGTAGATGCAGATGGTATCGTATGGCAGGGCACGAGACTTTGTGTTCCTGATGATCAAGAACTCCAGGATGCCTTGTTAGCTGAAGCTCATAGATCCCCATTCTCTATACATCCTGGTTCGACTAAGATGTACCATGACATCAAGAAGTACTTTTGGTGGAGTGGTATGAAACAAGATGTGGCCACTTACGTCTCCAAATGTCTTACCTGCCAGCAGGTTAAGATCGAGCATTAGCGATCTGGCGGTCTCCTTCAACCATTAGATATCCCAGAGTGGAAGTGGGACAAAATCACCATGGATTTTGTTACTGGTCTTCCGCCTACCAAGAGGAAGGACGATGTAATTTGGGTTATCGTAGATCGACTTACCAAATCAGCTCATTTCTTACCAATCTGCAAGGAAGATCCGGTAAGTAAACTCACTGATACGTATAGAAGAGAGATCATGAGACTCCACGGTGCTCCATCCAGCATCGTCTCAGACAGAGATCCTTGTTTCACTTCGCAATTTTGGAAGAGTCTGCAGAAGGCTTGGGGTACACAACTTAAGCTTAGCACGGCTTTTCATCCTCAAACAGACGGACAGTCGGAGCGAACGATTCAAACATTGGAAGACATGCTGAGGTCATGTGCATTGGAATGGACGGTTGATTGGGACGATTACATCTGCTTGGTGGAGTTTGCATACATCAACAGTTGGCATGCAAGTATCAATTGTGCTCCTTTCGAGATGTTGTATGGCAGAAAGTGTCGCACCCCAATCTGCTGGGATCAGGTTGGCGAGTGAACACTGGAAGGACCAGAAATCATAGAGATGACCAATGAAAGGATCGCAGTAGCTAAGCAGAAACTTCAGGAAGCACGGTCACGTCAGAAGAGTTACGCCGATAAGCATCGTAGGGACATACATTTAAACGTAGGAGATCACGTCTTCCTTAAGGTTTCGTCGGCACGTGGTGTTAGACGATTCAGGATTAAAGGGAAGCTCAGTCCTCGTTTCATCGGACCGTTTGATATCATTGAACGAGTCGGTGAAGTATCTTACCGGTTAGCGTTACCTCCGCAGCTTTCGCATGTACACAATGTGTTTCATGTGTCCTTACTCAGAGGGTACCAGTATCATCCCCTTCACATGGTTCAGTATCCACTGGAACAGATACGTGAAGATCTCACCTTCATAGAAGAACCCGAACGAGTTCTTGACAGACAAAAACGAGTCATGAGAAGGAAGACGATTCCTTTCGTCAAAATCCTTTGGAGGGATCATACCGAGCGGGAAGCCACTTGGGAAACAGAGGAGTCTATCCGGGCTTATTACCCTCATTTCATATTTTAAATTCAAGTATGTTCTTCTTCTTCAGTTTACTTTATCTATAATTCGGGGACGAATTATTCTTTTTAGGAGGGAAGAGTTGTAGAACCCGCATGGTTTTACCATGAATAGTACCTTAAGATCGTACGTACTAGATTAAAACTTTCCTTTTATAGTATGATTACGTTCACGTATAAGAATTTTAAGTATTACGTACGTATTAGAACACGATAAGTATTTATTACGTATGAACACACAATAATTATTCAAACAATAATTAATCACGAACATGTGATCATAAAATCATGAACGTAAATTAATCACGAGCTAATATTAATTACGTATATATATTTATTACGAACACGAATAAATATATTAAGTCACGGTTAATAATTAACCAGAACACATAAAACACGAACACGATAAAACACGAACGAACACTAAAATAATTAGACTCGGAAAAAGGTACGGGTTACTCCAAGTGGGGTCCCCTACCCGCGGCTACGCCAAGAGGATGGGCCAAGCCCATCTAAATTTTACTAACAAGGGGTTAAGGTAAAATCTTTTAGTCATTTTTCACATTACAGGAAAAATAACAAAAACCCTAATCTTGTTCTTCTTGCTCCTCTTGGCCGCCAGCTATATATCATCAAAAGGGGGTGTTCGGTTGATTTTTGATCTTGAATTTTGTGCAAGCATTCGTGTGTGTTCATCCTCGTTTGATCCACGCATTCGGTATAACCTTTTTAATCCTTTTCTTTTATGTTTTGATTTAATAAAATACATAAGATCATGATGTTTTTAAAAAAACTAATTAAAAACATTTATTAAACATGTCTATGATTATGGGGTAAATCAAAATAAAGGTTTTTAGGGGTGTTACATTTTACATGTTAAATAAAGAAGTTATATACGTTTTGAGGTTTGGTTATTGACTATTTTTAGTGTGGGGCCAGCTAGTATTTGGGTCAGCTGTTTGTATTGGGCTATATTGGTTAACGGATATATTGGTTGACTATATCTTAAACTATATATTGCACTATATATCGAGTTTATGTGGTCTTGGAGTTGGTAAGTAATTTACTAAACTAGTTGACGGGGCCGAGCACTATATTAACTGAAGGTATTTATGTGGTAGTGGGTTGAAAGGATATCAAGTGGTGTACTCGTTTAGTTTATTAGTATCGAGTTTGTTTTATCAGCGTTTGAGCCGACCAAGAAATTATTGAGCCGAGAAAAATATATACTACCAAACAAGGATCCAAGAATTTTTCATCGAACTTCCATGGAATCGTTGAATTCGACATTTCAAGAGGAAGACTTGCATCAAATGCAAGACAAAGCTAGAGAAAGTGGCATCACTTCATTTCGACTACTTCAGTCTCATATAGTGACTCTTTCATGGCTTCAAGGAGGGAGCGAATTTATGACACTCTTTAGTCAAGATCGTCATATATTCATGGATTCGATGTACCTCACCTTGAACCAACTAGCAGAGCAACTCCACAATGAAGAATTTCATCACTCTGCATCGGCACTTGCATATAAGGCTCTTGTGACACAACTCACGCCTTTTCTCCAATTCAATATCGTCAAGTCTGAAAGTTCAGTAATTTGCAAGTCATTTCTTCGAGACACACATACCGAGCTTCAAGATTTCCGTGGTACACTATTGAAACTCATGACATCGGTCTCGTATTTGATTTATGAAAGATCCCGACTTCGGCAAGCGTATGATAATGGAGTGCAAGAATCTATGATGCAAGAAGAAAATGGTCATACGGTTGACGAACTGGAGGCTGCTAAAGATTGCAAGGACATGGAATCAATAGCAAAGCATGATATCAGCAACACGTCAGGGAATGTTACAGACATCTTTTTTGATGACACCATACCCGTTTACGATGAAGAGCCTACAAACATGGTACAATGTTGTGACAATCCGTTGATTTTAGGTCGTTATTTATTTTCTCGACTATTACGTATTATTTATTTACTTTATTGAGAAATTTAAATTATCGGTTAACTGGGAAATTTAAGGCTTGAAACTTAGCGTAAGAATGTCGTTTAGGTTATAAAAAAAACAACTACTTAAATCATTCACACATTATCTATTGCAGATGACATGCATAAGAAGATCAAAGTAAACAATTAGTTACATACATGTGTAATAGAGTAATATATTTGATCAAACGATATAATATACCCCACAGCATATAAAAATTGTCAACATATATTTGCTGTAAATATATATATATACTATAAAAAAACAGCGAACTAGTACATTATTAATGTGTATATTATTTGATATTTAAATTTTTTAATTTTTTTTGTTTATTGTCTTGTTCTTGTTAACAGGCAAGGAATACGTTAGGGATCGCTATTTATTTCTCGTTATGACATAGAAATATTTTCTATTGTTGTCGTTTAATTTTTATTTTATTTTAATTTTATTATTTTAATTTTAAAAGTATCTCTTTGTTAAACCTTTATGTGTCATTCGCTTATTTGACGCATTAATTATTTTAAGTCATTTAATTATCAAAATATAAATGTCATCCGAATTTTGATGTTTTTATTTTATATTGAGCGTTTATTTTTTTGTGTCTTACGAGTATTTTTCAAATCGCGTAACTTTTAGAATATCAGGCTTCAATAATACCCGCTTTTACAAATTAAGGGGCAAGATTTACTAATATCTTACCCCCACTTATACAAACATAACGTCCCTATCATATTTCCAACCTTATTTTTCTAAAGTTGACTTAGTGATGCATATCATATAGTCTTAAAGCGTAGGATGCAATTTACTATAACTAAATGCCATTTGAATTCACTTATTTGAAATGTATAAACACGTGTATGTGTTGTTTAAAAAGATAGACAACACATTTTCTTACATGTTAAGGAACGAACCAATATAAGCCGCGTATATCAATTTTGGTACAAATTGCTGCCGTGACTAAGCTCATAAATAATATAAGTATCTTCTCAAATATTAAGTCATATTTTCATCAACGTTTAAGTTTTAAGAACCGATTAGAGAAACATAAGATTTGAAGATTTTGATTTGGTGATCGTTGTTATATATCGTTGTGCTCATTTTTAGTATACACGTCTTACTTGATAAGGTGAGTTCATAGCCTCGCTTTTATTTATTTACTTATTTTATAAAACCCGCGAGGGGGATAACATGCATATTTTTAAAATAGAACACAAGGGACCCGATTGTATGCTCAGATGAATGTTATTTATATAAGTTTGCTTATAGCCTCTAAGACCCACTTATCGTGAATTGTTAATTACTTGGTGCGAGTGAACGCTAATACTATGGATAGATCTATCGGGGTGATGCCCAGTCCGATGCGATTAGCTATCGCAATGTGTAGTGAAGCACATGTGTATTAGAGCACATCGGATGCATTAGTATAAGAGAAATATACGCACTTGGCTAGGTGTGTTTGTGGGCTGAAATATATATATGTTAACGTTCAATGTCACGAGGCTTATGAAATAACACAATAATTATGTCCGATCAACATAATTGTTACCGATGAAGGTTTATCAAGATACTTGTGTTCGATTTACATATTTTAAACTCTATGAATTCACTCAACAATTTTTGTTGATTTTATAGCATGTTTTATCTCAGGTCCATAAAGAAGCTACTCAAGGAAGGTGGTTTCTTGAAGCTTGCTTAATTTTGGTGACTTTTGCCTGCTTTTATAAAATATATCCATCCGAAACAACTTTTATCTTTTGATGTGTATTGTAAATATTTTAAAATTATCTGGGACCGTGTATGGATTATTATCTTTAGAATGGATGAATGGATATTTTATTAAAATGACTCGTTTTGAGTCGTTTTCTATAATTGTGTGATTGTATCATGTAAGTAATACTCAAGGACCCTTCCGCTAATGTGACCCGATTTTGAGAGTGTTACAAATGTAATGCTGTATATGATGTATATGCTGATGAAGTGCCGCATATTGAGCATTCCGAACCTAATTATGACAAACATGGGATGCAAAAGAGTGATAGCTAAAAGTCCCTAAACCTAGCTTGAAACGATTAAGAAAGATAATTAACACAAGTAAATACTTTTCAAACGTAGTACTTTATTATTGTATAACAAGTATTACATGTGTTATGGATAACACAGTTTGAGGACAATGTGTTGTGTACACTTTGGACAAAATAAAGCTAACTCAAAAACACATGCACAACTGTTTGTTCTCTGAGTTCTTAAAGAGTTAATGTGTGAAATCTAACAAAGTGAACAACATTAACTCTAGCCTACATATCCTATTTATAGTGGTACGAGGTTGACTCCTAGTATTGGTTGATGGTGACTACACAAAACAGACATCCGTCAAAAGATGCTCTTCTAAAATTGGTAGCCTGCCACAACGCTTTAGGGAAACAAAGCTGACATAGTTTCCCTTTTCTTCATACCTTGTACTTTAGGCTGCATAACTTCCCGCCTAAACACTTACGTATGTCCAAAGTGCATTGAGTGTTAAAAGGGTATTGCCACCCCTGTTAACACTCAACCACTCAGAGTCCTTGATACATCTTGGTTGTTATCCATCATAACCAATGAGTATGTCTTTAAGTAATCTTTGACTTCCTTGACAATGTCTCTGACATGGACTCCTTTGTGGTTGCTCACAGAGACTTAGAACTTTGTGAGTCTTGGTTTACTTGCCTGTCTCCTAGGCACAAGCAAGTTAATATCAAACAGCTTTGTTAATGCAATGATGCCTAAAAACTTTACTTGCGTTTTTCGGTCTCGCTTTGTTTTTATTACGACAATATGTAAAAACAAGCATTTACGAAAACAACGAAAAACGAATTCTTGAGTTCAAGTATTTTTCATTTCAACCATTATCACTTAAGGTATGAACAAACAAGTACTTATCCTAATTAAGCGATCAAAGATTTAATCTTTTCTTAAAACTCACTTTTAATTAAGTGTGACAAAGTTTTTTTATTAAACTTTCTTTTTAGGAAAATGTTTTATTAAATTAATTATTTGAAAATTTGAAATTTGAAAATGGCATATTCTATCTTGGTTTGGAATATCCTTTCAGGATTTTTTAATCCCCAGATTCGAACCAATCCACCAAAAGTCAAAAGGGAGCGGACTCTACGCTGGCGGTTCCTTAGCGCCTATAGCGGTTCCTTATCGATAAGGAACCGCGGGCTCTAATAAGGAATCGCGGGAAGATATAGCCGTTGGATGTTTGTCTTATAAATAGTGGACCATTCTCAGACTTTCAATTCACCTCTTTTGCACATACATTTCCAGATTCTTTCATACTTCTTAAATTACTCAAATCCTTGATCATTTGTTTGATTACTACTTGTTTAGAAGTGAATCTTTCTCCTCTTATCTTTTCCGCTCAAAGTGAAAAGAGAAGAACACTATCATTCTTGAAGTGTTGTGTCTACCTCAAAGATCCATTGAAGATCCAAACTTATTCATTCATTGTTGTGTCATTGTTGTGAAGATCCAAGTAGTTGTGACTATTTGGAAGTTGTGTATATATTAAGGTTAATACTTACTCCTTAAAGTATATTGGTGTAGATTGGTCCTAGCTAAGATTAGGGCTCGACTTTTAGCTTAGAGTCGAAAATTGGTTAAGCGACGTTGTGTACGGTTTCTCCACCTTAAAGAGCTTGTTGATTAGTAAACTCTCGAGTAAGGTGTACTCGAGGAGTGGAGTAGGAACGAGGAGTGAGCTTCGTTTCTGAACCACTATAAATCCTTGGTGTTTGGTTTGATCTTTCCTTCCCTTATCTCTTTACATTCTTTATTCTTTATATTTGTGATTATTAGTTTAGTTGCACTTATAGTTGTGATTATTAGTTTAGTTGCACTATACCTTGTTCATATTCTATATAAGAAGGTTTCACATAAATACTCAAGCTTAAGTTTTGAAAAAGGATTTTTATAAATCAATCTTTAACAAGAAATTTTAAGAAACTATTCAACCTCCCCCCCCCCCCCCCCTCTTCTAGTTTCTACAATTGGTATCAGAGCGTGGTTGCTCAAGATTTTTTAAAACATATTGTATTTTAAAACTTGAAGCGATCTATGGATTCTAACAAGTATCTAGAAGGGTAATCCATGCAAAGACCACCTCTTTTTGAAACCGGTAGTTTTATTTATTGGAAAAATAGGTTTGAGAGTTATGTGAAATCAAAAGATTTAGATCTTTGGCATGTTATTACCAATGGTGATTTTTTGCCATTCCAATATAATGAAGTTTTTAAAAGTAAAGAGATAGTAACTTTTGACAAAGCTAATGATGATACTAAAAGGAAACTTGCTATAATGAGGCTAAAATGGTGAGTTATAATGCTTTACCAAAGAAAGAGTACGAAAGGATTTTTATGTGTGAAACCGCTAAAGACATTTGGAACACTCTTTTAGTAACCCACCAAGGTAATAGCCAAGTCAAAGAATGTAAAATCGATCTTCTTGTTCAACAATATGAACAATTTGTCATCTTAGAAGATGAAACTATTGATAGTGCATTTGCTAGATTTAACACTATTATTACTAGTCTAAAAGCACTTGATGAAGGTTTTTCTAGCAAGAACAATGTTAGGAAGTTTCTTATGGCGTTGCATCCCGAATGGAGAGCTAAAGTCACGGCGATTGAAGAATCAAAGTATCTTGCCAAATTATCACTCGATGAACTCATTGGTAACTTGAAGGTTCATGAGATGATAATTTTGAAGGACTCGGAAATGGTGAAAACTAAGAGTGAAAGAAAGTCTCATGCACTCAAAGCCAAGAAGGCACAAAGTGACCATGAAAGCTCTTCGGATAGTGATGATAAGGAATATGCCTTGGCGGTTAGAGAATTTAAGAAGTTCTTCAAAATACGAGGTCAATACGTGAGGCAACCAAACAACGACAAGAAATCCTTCCCAAAAACCGATTTACCAAAGATGATAAAGGTGACAGGAAATGCTTTAGATGTTGTTATCTAAATCATTTCATCGGTGATTGTCCTAAGCCTTAATGTGACAAGAACCACATGATGTTTGTTGGAGGTTCATGGAGCGATAGCGGTGAAGATGTTGATGACAACCCCAAAGATGAGAAGTGTCTCATGGCTCACACTTCTAAAGAGGTACATTCTGAAACCGAGTATTATAGCAATAATAGTTCTTCTCAAGATGATAGTGAATTAGAAGGTCAATACAATAACTTGCGTAAGCTTAGTCTTAAATTCATTGAAAAGAACAAAGTGATAAAATCAACTAGAACTAAGCTTGAAAACGAGATTAGTGAGTTAAAATAGAAATTAGCTAAGCTTGAGAAAAATAAAGAAGTAGATCTAGGATGCTTAAAATGTGAAACCTTAGACAAGAAAATTAAAACCTTAAGAGCACCTCCATTAGACTTGAAAAGTTCATGAGAGGTACTAATGCTCTTGATGATATGTTAAACAAACAAATTCATTCAAAGGAAAGACTTGGGTTAGGATATAACACTAATGAAGCGTCAACTAGTGAACCAAAACAAGTTAGGTTTTCAGAAAAACACTCCCCTGTACGTGGTTCTCCAATATATGGGGCAGTTACTTAATGATATGGAACCGCGGATAGAGCTAAAGAACCGCGGCCAGAAGAAGATTTTTGTGAAAATCCTGAACTTTCTGAAAAGTAAATTTTAGGTGAAGGACCAAAACATATTCTTATTAACAAGGTCAAAGTACCTATAATTGAAAAGACTACTCTAGATAAATTCTACAAGCCCTTGAGTAAACCTCTAATGGGAACTAGAAACTTATCTAGACAAACATCTACTCCTCCAAGAGTACAAAATTAATCTAAACCTAGAAGTAGAACACCTACACCAAAAAGAGATGATCAAGCCAAATCACGACCTAGAAGTAAAACTCCAACACTTAGGAGGAATAATAATAATACTAGATCAAGATCAAAGACACCTAGGAGCAACTATGGACAACAAATTGGCCATATAAATTGGAATAATTTTCAACATAATAATTTTCCTCATGGGGAATGTCTCCTTCATTCATGCATCCCAACCAAATGCAAGGGATGTTTGGAACTAACAATTTTAGACCCATGAGATATTGGGGACCAAATGTTTGATCTTGTGTGTTGTTACCTAGATATGCTTGGGAATCGATCTAGAGGCCGACGAGTGGATTAAGGATAGTGGTTGTTCTAAACACATGACGGGTAATCGAAGTTTGTTCTCGCACTACAAAGCATATGATGGAGGTAACGTTACATTCGCTAGTAATCGATGTGGTAATATCATTGGAAAAGGTACGGTCTCTCTTAACTCTTTGACTATAGAAAACGTACAGCACGTAGATAATTTAGGTTTTAACCTTCTAAGCATAGGTCAAATTTGTGACAATAAGTGTAAGGTCATCTTTTTGGAATATGACAGTGAAATCGTAAAAGATAGAAAAGTCATTGGAAAAGGTGTTAGAAAGCATGGGGTTTAAGTCATGAAAGTTAATAGGAAGTCAAAGGACAACTTATGTCTAGCGACTTTAGATGATAGTTCTACTCTTTGACATAGGAGATTAGGTCACGCTAATATGCGTTTAATTCAATCTTTAGTCTCTAAGGAGTTGGTAAGACATCTCCCCAAGATGAAGTTTGATAGACATTTTTGTGATGCTTGCAAAATTGGGAAGCAAGTTCACTCAAGTCACAAAGCCAAGAATTTGGTTTTGACCTCTCGGTGGTTAGAGCTCCTACATATGGATCTCTTTGGACCTTCCGCCATACGGAGTTATGGAGGTAACCTTTATACCCTAGTTATAGTTGATGACTACTCTAGATTCACTTGGAATAGATTTTTTGGCATCTAAGAATGAAGCTTTCGATCACTTCGAAACCTTTAGTCGAAGAATTCAAAATCAACTAGGATGTTCAATTGTCTCTATTATGACGGATCATGGTAGGGAATTTGATAATGAAGTGCAATTCGGTGCCTTTTGTGAAGCTCATGGTATTACCCATAACTTCTCGGCTCCTCGCACTCCACAATCAAATGGGGTAGTTGAAAGGAAGAATAGGACCATCTAAGAGATGAGTAGGACGATGTTAAATGAGCAATCTTTGCCTCAAAAATTTTGGTGCAATGTCGTGGACACATCAACCTACATTCTCAACCGGATTCTTATTCGACCTTTTCTAGGAATGACCCCCTATGAGATTCTTAAAGGTAAGAAGCCCTCATTGGAATACTTTAGGGTGTTTGGAAGCAAGTGCTTCATTCTCAACACCAAAGATTACCTTACAAAGTTCGACCCAAAGTCTTACGAAGTTATCTTTTTAGGTTATTCTCAAACTAGCAAAGCCTACATAGTCCTCAATAGAACCTCGGGTGTAATTGAAGAATCACTTAACGTGACATTTGATGAAACCCATCCTTCATCTAAGACACCACCTTTGGTAGATGATGACTTAGATGAAATAGACATAGTTAATGCCAAAGATGTTAGAAACATAGGAATTGAAGACGTTAGTGTTGAAAAGGTAGTAAACATTAACGAGTCTAAGGATCATGCTCTTGATAACATCATAGGCGAATTAAATCAAAGGACCCTAAGATCTCAAGTCCAAAATCAAGGTAACTTCTTTTGTTTTGTCTCCTTGATTGAACCAAAGAATGTTAAAGAAGATTTGATGGATGAGAGTTGGGTCATAGCTATGCAAGAAGAATTGAATCAATTCAATACTAATGATGTTTGGGAACTTGTTCCTCCACCTAGAAGTTCGACCATCATAGGAACCAAATGGGTATATAGGAATAAGTTAGACGAGAATGGTGTTGTTTCTCGTAACAAGGCTAGACTTGTAGCTCAAGAATATAATCAACAAGAAGGTATTGATTATTGATGGTTGAGTTTTTACGCTTTGTTTAGGAAAACAAAGGTAATTAGGGTAAGTATACAAGTGATTTAGGAAAACCACAAGTTATGACCCAAAGTGGGGATCGTTCTCAAGGAGGCTAGTGTGTTGTGTAGAGAGATGATTAATGATGTGATTATGATTATGAGAAATGAAAATAGAAGAGATATTAGAAGAGAATGACGGTTACGATTAAGGATTAAACTAAGACGAAATGTTGTACACGTAAAACCGTAAAAAGTGACAAAATTAAAAATTTACCCTAAAAATTCCTAGAAAATAGCAATAAATCCTTAATAATGTAATTAGAGTTTACAAAAAATCAAAAATCACTCAAACCTTTTATTTAATTAAATAATAATTTTTTAATGCTAATTAAAGCACAAAAAATCAATTTAATTAATAAAAAGCCCAAAATGAGATTTTTTCATTTTTAAACCTCTAAAATACCTTAACTAAATTTTAAACTATTTTTTAAAATTCTAAAATTAATAAAAACTATATAAAAAAATAAAAACTATTTAAACTTAAAATATTCTAAAAATTAATCTAATGACAATAAAAATATTCTAAAAATTGTAAAATTCCTAACTTAATGTATTTAACCTAAGAAAAATATAAAACTTGAAAAATCTAAATTTTAATTTTTAAAAATAAAATAATAATAAAATAATAATAAAATAATATTAAAAATCGAAAATTTATAAAAAATTCTAAAAAGTTGCAAACTAGATTATTTTAATCTAATAAACATAGAAATGAAGTTGAAATTACAAAAATACCCCTATTGGGCCTAGAAATAGGCTAAAAGACAAAACAGTCCCTTAATGGGCTTAATTTAGGCCCAATAGAAAAAGTCAACCAAATAAGCCCAAAAGTTCCAGTCTGACTCAAAATTTGATTTTAAAGACAAAACTCTGAAGGCCCAAAAGCTAAAAACGTGTATAAGCTAGCTTATTTCAAAGCAGCTTATTCTTAATGGGCTTTTTGGCCCATTAAGCTATAAGCTGATACCATAAGCTCAAATTAGACACACAAGCTTCTTTTGAGCTACTTAAGAGATCTGTAAAAAGAAAATTGGAAAAATCACAAGGAATAAGCCTGAAAAAGCAATAAGCTATCTTCACAAAACGACAAAATAGTCATTTTCGAGTTCTAGGCCACCCCAAGAGCTGATTCAACTTTCAAAAGCTTTTAAATGACTTAACTAAGCTTAATCAACGAAAAGTTTTTCAATAAGCACACTCAATAAGCTGGAATAAGCAGATAAGCACTTAATTAAAAGTCAACTTTATGAGTTTTCTAGCAAAAAGTCAAAGCCAAGGTCTGATAAGCTCCAGTTCAGATAAATGGGTCAAATGAGGAAGATTGATCACAAACAGTAAGTCGTTGCAAGTCTGGATAAGCCAATATGGCTTATTAATAAGCTGAATGAAAAATTACACTAGCAGGGGCTAGGTTTGGTGTCTGAGCAGTGGGAAAAGTTTCCATTGCTTGACTTTCTTGACTATTTGTCTTTAGTGACTTTTTTGTGGATTCAAGTTTCACAAAGGCACCCAAATGATTAGTTAATCATAAGGACTCAATAACAATCACAAAAACACAATCACAATCAGCCAATTAGCACAGTTAATTCAAAAGATCACCAGATATAGCCCAGACATGAACAATAAGCAATTTTGGTTCAATAAGCACTTTTAGCACAAATCAGCCAACCAAACTTCACCAAATGCATACACAAGCTATAATTAATTCAAATGAACAAATCTAAACAGGTTTCATGCACTGATTCAAAGCCTAGATCAAGATTCAAGCACCAAAAGTTACTGATGAACACTAGCAGGCAGTTATAAACACTTTGCTGATATATTTGACCAACAAGCCAAATTCAAACATTCAAATCTTCAAATCAGGTTATATAAACTTTGATTAAACACCTGTTATCCCTAAACATGCATATACTCTAAGTATTACCAAAATTTTAGGTCAAAAACAGTCAAAACCAATGAGATATAGCACAATCTTGGATTCAAGGTTTAAAAGCCAATAACTTGTAGAAACTAGCACTCGACCAAGTGAATAACATATAGAAATCATAAACAACACTTTCCACAAACACAATAACACTCTATGATCTTAAACAGATAATCCCAAACACCCCTTATCTTTTTCAAATCAAATTTAAACAAGTATAAGTGTATTCCAAGACTACCCAAGCCCAATCAAACACATAAACAAATGTAATATGCACCATTAAGCAAGATTAGACCATAAACTCCACAAGAACACAAGCAACACACAAAATCACCAAAAATCAAGATTTTAAGCAGATTTAAGGTAGAATGGTTCAAACCTCATGGATGTACATCCACACCCACGAATTTTGAGCTTATGTGCTAGCAAGAACAAGCACAAGCTTCCACAAACAAGCCTGCTAAGATGGAACAAACTTAGAATCACAATTATCAAAAACAGAAAAAGAGGAAAACTTGATTAATGCAACCTTTGTTCCCCACACTTCATTATCCTCAAGTTATAAGCTTCACAACACCTTGATATCACAATATCAGGGTGCTATGATCAACTTATAGCCCAAAAATTCCAAGGTTTGAACAAGACTTAGCAAAATATCAAGATTTAAGGAAAATATACAAACTTTTGCACACTCCTTTGAAAACAGGTTTTAGGATTCAGATTTAGTAAACATTAAACAATAATAAGCAGGAAATAAGAATGGCACTTGACTTTTCTTCACCAATTTCAAACACACTTCATTAATGAAAATGAGATTTACAGAAATGTGAACTTAGGAAAATTCAAGAGCAAAAGCTAAATTACTAAGTACTATGCCTTATATAGGCTACAAGAAACCTAAATGCTGAATAAAAAACATAACCCCAATGATGTAGAAGTCCAAAATTGCCCCTTGTGAAGTTTGAAATTTTGAGAATCATGTGACTTGTTCTTGGCAGGTTGTGGAGGTGGCATGTGATGGAATTGTGATCAAAGGCTCACAATGAGCTTAGGATGTAAGCAGGATTGTGAGGCGTTGGATGGCTGGCTCAATCTTGCCTTCTTCCTCACCTTTGTAGCAAGACATGTCCCATGTGGCATGTGGGGTAATGTGGCATGTGTTTTTAAGGTTGGGATATGATTAAGGTATGATTAGTCATAAATCTGGAGCATTTGGTGGTCTAATTACAAGAGGATTAAGAAAACCCAAATCGTGTTCTTGAGGGAATAGTGCTATGTTTAATCTGGTTTTGTGTTTAAAAAACATGTTAAGCGCCAAGGAATTAACTAATCATAGATTAGTTATAACAGATTATTAGTGGGAAGTGACATGGCGAGTTTGAGGGTTCTGATTGGTGGAGAGTGTGAGTGGGACAGGTGTCACCCACTCACTGGTCTAGGTTAGTTTTGTTGTCGCCCAGAAATAGCCCCTTACTTCTTCCTTTCTTTTCATTTCAAGTTTATTTAGCCAAAATCCGTTTTCCTTTGTAAATGAAGTTTTCATTTTCATACTTTTGCCCCAAATACTTTTCCAAAGTATTTTCAGGGGTATTTCTTGCCATTTGTTGATTCTTGAAGGGCTGTTTTGGCATTTTCTTCAATGATAATGGTCTTGACTTGTCTTGTTGACTTCTTGGAGGACTAATTTTGACAAATCATGATTTATGAGGGACCATTTTTGCCATTTCTTCAAAGTCAAGGGTCCCTTTTGCAATTTGACATATTTTAAAGGACCAAACTTGTAATTTCTTGTAACTTGAAGGCCTTCATGGTAAGTTTGACTTTAAGGAGGACTAATATTGACAATTTAGTTTTGTTGAGGGACTAAATTTGCCAATTCTTCAAAGTGGAGGGCCCTTTTGTAATTTTGACAAACTTTAGGGACCAATCTTGTAATTATGAAGATACAAGGGTTTAAAGTGTCAATTCTTCAATATTGGAGGACCCTTCTTGCATAATCTTCAAATCTTCAAGGGTTATTCTTGGAAAATCTTCATTAGGGCTTGGTTCTTTGTGCGGCTTCGTTTCCCGTGTTCGTTTTTGCATGATTCTTGTGATCTTTTATCATTTTCTCAATATCCGTACCTAAAATACACAAGTAACAAACACAAGCATATATTTGGCCATTTTCATGATATTTTATGCATTTAAAGACCTTTTTGGACGATAAGACTATGTATAAAAGCAGTCTCATCAATTATGACGAGACATACGCACCCGTAGCTAGATTAGAATCCATTAGAATCCTTTTAGTTTACGCTTGTGCTTTAGACTTTAAGCTTCAACAAATGGATGTAAAGAGTGCATTTCTTAACGGTTTGATCAATGAGGAGGTATATGTGGCTCAACCCCCGACTTCATTGATTTTGAGAAACCGGATCATGTTTACAAGCTTAAAAAAGCTCTTTATGGTCTCAAACAAGCACCCAAAGCTTAGTATGATAGACTTAAAGCGTTTCTTGTAAAACATGAGTATACCATGGGTATGGTAGACAATACACTCTTTACAAAGAAGAAAGGTTCTCACCTCATTATCATACAAATATATGTTGATGATATTATATTTGGTTTAACTTGTCAATCATTGTGTGATGACTTTGCCAAAATCATGCATGACGAGTTTGAAATGAGTATGATGGGAGAATTTAACTTCTTTTTAGGACTCCAAATTAAACAAATGGACGATGGTATTTTCTTTAATCAATCTAAGTATGTTAAAGAAATGCTAAAGAAATTTGGATTAGAAGACTCTAGACCAATGAAGACCCCTATGGCCTCGGATACTAAACTCACCGTAGATGATGATTGTGAGTCGGTAGACAACACCAAATATAGAGGTATGATTGGTAGTTTGTTGTACCTAATGGCAAGTCGACCGGATATCATGCTTAGTGTTTGCCTTTGTGCTCGCTTCCAAGAGGCTCCCAAAACCTCTCACCTTGAAGCGGTTAAGCGTATCTTCCGATACATTAAGGGCACTATACATTTAGGATTATGGTATCCTAAAGGGACCAGCGTAGAAACCATTGTCTACGCGGACTCGGATCATGCGGGAGACTATGTGGATCGGAAAAGCAATAGTGGAGTTTGTACCTTCATGGGTTCTTGTTTAACTTCTTGGTTCTACAAGAAACAAACCGCTCTTGCCATATCCACCACGGAAGCCGGGTATGTGAGTGCCGGTAAAGCTTGTCAACAAGCTCTATGGATGAAGCAAGCGCTTGTTGATTATGGGATTTCTCTTGATGATGTTCCCATCATGTGCGACAACAAGGGTGCAATAGACCTTAGCAAGAATCCCGTGCACATTCGCGAACTAAGCACATAGAGATTCGCCACCATATTCTTAGGGATAATGTTCAAAAGGGGAACATCTCAATAGAGAAGGTACCCTCGGTAGAAAACTTAGCCGATATCTTCACTAAGCCATTTAAGAGGGAACCTTTTAATTACTTGCGTCTAGGTCTAGGTTTAATGGAACATATTCCTTAATTATGCATTCTAATTAATCGAGTCTCTTTTCTATTTTAAGTCTTTTCTTTCTTTGAGCTTTTGAGTATAGTAAACTCTTTTTGGAAAACTTCTCTTCCCTTTTTCAAAACTCTCAAAATTCTTTCGAAATGGTCGAGAAATGTTTTTGCATTGTTAATTCAATCTAAAAAGTTTTTCATAGCTTCTTGCTATTCATAATGAGCTTACATAATTCATATGTATGGGTCTCTCAAATATAGCAAGGACAAAACGAAATTATGGAGGATCATTGTGCCATGACCTTGTGTCAAGTTCTACACACCTCCTACATCGATTTTATTAAAAAAAATCCATGTATTTTAGGTCAAAACCTTGTTTGGTGAGCTCTTTTGTGTTTTCTTTGTCTATCTTTGCTTCTTAGCATATCTCCATGATTAGTTAGACTAGAAAAATAGCATTTGCTGAATTGGAAAATCCTCCTTCATCACCAAATTCAACCCACTGTGGGCGGTTCTCTATTGAGACCGCGGTTCCCCAGTGATAAGGAACCGCCGGTTGATGTAAGGAACCGCGCCCAGTACTCTCTTTTTCGGGTATTCCTGAAACTCCAAATTTGTTCCAACACTTTTTGAAATCTTTGTTTCAACCCTTTGACCACCCCAAAATTATCTTGGGCTTTCTATATTTAACCTTAAGCATTTTGCATCCTTTCTCAAATCAAAATGTCTTATTCCCCAAATGAAAGCTTTGATTCTCCTCCATTCTCTCCAATTGCTTTCAATCCCAATTCACCCAAGAACACTCAAAATCACATCTCTTCTCCTTCTAAGAATGTTAATTGTGGAACTTCTTATCTTCCACCACTAGCCTTTAGTGTTCTACCTCCTTCACACGATATTGTCATGCATCATGGAACATATTGTCATTGTTGTCAATATAAACATCTTGCTATGGTTCATATCTATGAAGAGTTGAATTACATCAAGAGTATCTTAGTCAAACCTCCTCTTCACTATAACTATGAGATCTCTACCAAGCTACCACCACCTCCTTCCGCCACTACCTTGTTGTCGCACATGATGGGAATATATTGTTGGGTGTCTCTTCTCTACTACTAACCCTTCTATTTGCAAAGTCTGGTTCTTTTCTTCTTCAGAGACTTTTGCAACCTTTTTGCTTCGAAAAAGGGGGAGAAATGATAAACTCGTCTTCAAAAATCTTGTTTTATTAGATGATTGAGTATGTATTGTCAGAATCAAAAAGGGGGACATTGTTAATGCAATGATGCCTAAAAACGTTACTTGCATTTTTCTGTCTCGCTTTGTTTTGATTACGACAATATGTAAAAACAAGCATTTACGAAAACAACGAAAACGAATTCTTGAGTACAAGTATTTTTCATTTCAACCATTATCACTTAAGGTATGAACAAACAACTACTTATCCTAATTATGTGATCAAGGATTTAATCTTTTCTTAAAACTCACTTTTATTAAGTGTGACAAAGTTTTTTTTATTAAACTTTCTTTTTAAGAAAATGTTTTATTAAATTAATTATTTGAAAATTTGAAATTTGAAAATGGCATATTCTATCTTTGTTTGGAATATCTTTTCAGGATTTTTTAATCCCCAGATTCAAACCAATCCACTAAAAGACAAAAGGGAGCGGACTCTACGCTGGTGGTTCCTTAGCGCCTATAGCGGTTCCTTATCGATAAGGAACCGCGGGCTCCAATAAGGAACCGCGGGCAGATATAGCCGTTGGATGTTTGTCTTATAAATAGTGGACCATTCTCAGACTTTCAATTCACCTCTTTTGCACATACATTTCCAGATTCTTTCATACTTCTTAAATCACTCAAATCCTTGATCATTTGTTTAATTACTACTTGTTTAGAAGTGAATCTTTCTCCTCTTTTCTTTTCCTCTCAAAGTGCAAAGAGAAGAACACTATCATTCTTGAAGTGTTGTGTCTACCTCAAAGATCCATTGAAGATCCAAACTTATTCATTCATTGTTGTGTCATTGTTTTGAAGATCCAAGTAGTTGTGACTATTTGGAAGTTGTGTATTTATTAATGTTAATACTTAGTCCTTAAAGTATATTGGTGTAGATTGGTCCTAGCTAAGATTAGGGCTCGACGTTTAGCTTAGAGTCAGAAATTGGTTAAGCGACATTGTATACGGCTTCTCCACCTTAAGGAGCTTGTTGATTAGTGAACTCTCGAGTAAGGTGTACTCGAAGAGTGGAGTAGGAACGAGGAGTGAGCTTCGTTGTCGAACCACTATAAATCCTTGGTGTTTGGTTTGATCTTTCATTCCCTTATCATTTTACATTCTTTATTCTTTATACTTATGATTATTAGTTTAGTTGCACTTATACTTGTGATTATTAGTTTAGTTGCACTATACCTTGTTCATATTGTGTATAAGAAGGTTTCACATAAATATTTAAGCTTAAGTTTTGAAAAAGGATTTTTATAAATCGATCTTTAACAAGAAATTTTAAGAAACTATTCAACCCCCTCCCCCTCCTTCTAGTTTCTAGAAGCTTTATTTAAGTAAAATTCTATGACTAAGGGAATACTAACAAACTTAGATTCCCAACAATCTCCCCCTATTTAAACATAAATACAGCTAGATCTAAATGAGTTATAGTAAGTGAGATGACAGCTTCTTCTTACACATAACATATCTAACAAACAACTTCATACTTCATTAATACTTAAAAAAATTACAAGTACAATACATAAGTGAAACAAAATATGAGAGTAAAAGTTTAGCTATGAAAACTTCAGTAATCATCATTCTTGATTTTCTCTTCAGCTTCAGCTATGTTTGCTCTAGTATCCAATTCAGCCTGCAAAGTTTGGGCAAATACCTTGGAATACTTTGTGTTAAGTTTAAGCACTTTCTGAAACATAAGAAGCTGAACAGTTGATGCAAGCCCCAACTGATCTTCCCTTTGGAACACATATTGGCATCCCTTGTTCATGTAGGCCATACCTTTTTCAGGGTCAGTGTAAGTCTGACCATCAATAGGACGGACAATCCTATTTGGAAGAATCAGATTAATGTGCATCCCATCCACTAGGATATCATTAGTCACAAAGATTTCTTTGCGGAATTGAGTCATCCTTTTCCTTTTCTTCTCAGCCTTTGTTGGTTCTGGTTCAAATAGCTGTGGGGGAGGATCAATCTTGAGTTTGGTAGTTGTTTCTTCAGCCAGTTGAACTTAGCTTTCAGAGTCTTTAAGAGCAAGAAATTTGTCTTTCCAGTCTTCTTTTCAGCTAAAGCTTCAAGTTCAAACCATTCAGACAGACCAAGTGTCTTAAGTTTGAAGTCCTAAAAAATGTCCATGTTGGCCACTTGATTATCTATCCAAATGATCATCTGTGGTGTATGAGTTGACTTCTTAACAGTGTATTTGAACTTGGTTATTTTCCCTGGTGCATATCTGTTATTGACGTAGGCATCATAGTAAGCTTTTACCTTTTTTAGACCCTCTGTGCATTTAACTTCCATTTCTCTTAACCCTTTTCTTTGTTCCTCTCTGACTTGAGGAGACATGGGTTTTAGCTTGGCTTCATCCATCTCTTTATCCTTCTTGATTTCATTTAATCTTGTAAACTCAAGTGCCTGTTTTTCAATTTCTTCAACAGTTAAGGGTTTTTCATTTGTAGCTTTAAAGGTTGAGAATTGAGATATTTCAGTGGCTGATCCTCCTGTCTCTAGCATCGCATCTATCTTCTTTAGTTTGCCGTCTGAGTCTACCATAACTATTTCTTTCCCTTTCTTCGAGATAAAGGATTCTTCACTACCTTTCTTCAGCTCTTCAGCATGTTTTAAGAATGCTAGCTGAGCTTGGTCTTGTACAGCTTTTGGGAAGGAGCTGACAGTGAATTTGAGTATCTTAGCATTTGGTTCACCATCATCCACAACCTCATTGGTGTTATCCAAGGACAGGGAATTTGATGAATCAACTACTTTGTTAATCTGTTTCTCCCCCTTACTTTCATCATCATCAGGTACAGTGATTGGTGTGATGACTTGGAGAGGACCGGGTGTAGGAATGATGTTTTCATCTGTACCTGTGTTGGTGTTGACAGGTTCTAGTTTCAGTAAATCAGTTTTATCCCCCTCACGTTTAGCCTGTCTCTTGAGACGCTTGGCTGAACATGATTGAAGATACCTAGAAACCTAGTCAACAGATGTAGCCAATTTCTTTTGCCTGCTCCTTGATCCTCTGGAAATTCTTAGAAGCCTGTTGCAATTGCGATTAACAGATCGATCAACATGTCCAGCCAAATAGTGAGTGTGACGTTTTTGCCTGTTGCACACAGCCTCAAATTCTTTGTGCATCACCAACTCGTAGGCTGAAAACATGTCAGGGACTTATTTAATGATAGTATCTTTGATACGAGTGGATAAGTGGCTAAGTCCCTAAGAAACTCCTTTTCTTGTGCCATCTTGGATGGGTTCAGTGATGGCATCTTTAACAGCCTATGAGATTATCTTGGGAAAATTGGTTGTGAAAGTATGAATTTCAGACCCCATTCGATCCAACTTGCGCGACAGGCGTTCAATATCTGAGGCGTGATGATAGGGCCTTAAACCATGAATGTTCAGGCATTGTTGCTCATAGTCATCTTCCTTTGGAAAAAGATCAAAGTTGGTTTGTTGTGGATGATCGAATAACATAAACTCTGTAGTGGGATCATACACAACGGTTGGAAGCTCCTTTGTGACAGATGTAGCAGAAGTAGGAGTCACAACAGCTTCTTTGGGAGGAGGAGTTTGTTCTTCAGCTGTGGCTTTGGGAGGTGACAGAGATGGTTGTTCATCTTCTTCTTCATCCTCCTCCTCAATCATCCCCTCAGGGAGAATTTCATCATCTGGCATAGATTCAGGCTCAGATAAGCTTTCAATGAAGGCAAGCACATCATCTTCAGCATCTGGCATGGGCTCATCTTCTTTGGGCTGATCATGAATCATGTTATCAGCTCCTTCAGCTGTAGCCAGAGAGTCTACATTTGGCTGTTCAACATCAGCCTACAATTTGTGTAAGTTAGTAACAGGGAAATGGATAAGGGGAATGGTCATCGGTTCGTTGTCCCAGAGAGGCTGAGGATGATTATTCAGCCACTCCAAAGGATAAATACTTGGGATTCTTTTAAGTGTGAAAATAATGAGGTTAATGGTCGCCATTCGCTGCCCCTAGGAAAGCTGAGTGTGATTATTCAGCCCCCCAAAAGGATAAATCCTTTGGGACTCTTTTATATGTGAATTATATATGGGTTAAGATCATCTGTTACGCTGCCCCTAGGAAATCTGATGGTGATGATTCAGCTCCCCCTGAAAGGATAAATCCTTTGGGATTCTTTTATTTGTGAAAAAGATATAGTTAAAGATCGTCATATTACGTTGTCCCTAGGAAACCTGAGGGTGATGATTCAGCTCCCCCTAAAAGTTAAACTGTTGGGATTCTTTTTCTGAGGTAACCTAGAGGCTGTGTGAAGTACAGCTACTCTAGGTAGAGACATATATGTATTCAGGTTGTTGTTTGCCTGAATATTGTCTAGAGGGTGCAGGGTCATCAGGGTACTTTATAAACACAAATGAATCACTCCCTGGGCAAAGACAGGGCGTACATAAGTCTTAAAATATTTCTAAGTGCATACACAGACTCATATGGGTCAAGGATAACCCTAACTTCACCACTCTCACCTACAGACATTTGAGAGTGGCTGCTTGTGGACCTCTAAAAATTATAAACTGATTATCTGTGAGATATCAGTGGAATTTGGCTGGTTCCCTGTTGTCTCTGCTGAGATAGAGACGCTAGACTCTTGTTGTTTATCAGCCGATGTCTCTGTGTCTACAGAAGTCTCTGGACCAGAGGAAGGAGAGATGGTAACAATCTTCTTAAACCTGGCCTTAATAACAGCTTGGGTTTTAGAAGAAGAGGGGTTTTTCTTCTTCTTAGGTTGTTGGCCAGTTGTTGCCTTGGACAACGAGGTGTGTTGCCCAGAGGTCAAAGACGCTGACTTGCCAGACACTCCAGCTGCAATCACCTTCTCATAGGAAGGGAGCAAGGGCTTCACAACAGATGGTTGTTTATTAGCAACATTCTTCATATGGGCAGTAGTTGGCACATCGTTGGGTCCCATCACCTTGTATATAGTTCCAGTTATGTGATATGGCTTCATGGCTGTGAGTGCAGAGTTGTGGTAGTTATCACCCAAAAGACTTTCAAAGATGAGAGAAAGAAAGCGAACATAGCATATGTTTTTCTCCCTTACTTGGTTGGTTCCCTTCAGCTTTTCGACAAGGTTATAGAATAGAATGCTTCCAACATCGACGTTTGTTCCCCATATCAGCCCATAAGCAATGGCTTGATGATTGAAGGCCAACCGATCTTGATATCCCTGCATACCACCCAGGGATTTAACTATGTGTGTGAAGAGGACTCTCCGCATAGGGGGGGGGGGGAAACTTGATCTTCAGAGGAAACTTAGCGACCACTTCAGCAGGTGTAAGGGTTGGGTTAATAATGTAGCTATTTTTGTTGTGCAATTAAGTTCGTTTTCCTCGACTCACTCGAATTGATATCGGATTTTAAACGTAAGATTAATTGTTTTCGGTGAATAAAACTTTTTTTAAAAAAAAACTAAAAACTATTTAATTAAAAACTATTTAATTAACTATTTAAACTATTTTAAAATTAAATCTAATTTAATTAACTAAGAACCTTACTATTTAAAATTTAAAACTAATTCAAATAATTAAAACAAATCTATTTTAATTTTATAAACTAATTTTAACTATTTAAGAACTATTTTGAATTTTAAACAAAATTTTAAAAACTATATTTATACGAAAAATATAAAAAGAAACTAAATAAAAAAACAATTTAAATTTATAAAACTTTATAAAGAAAATATAAAGAAAACTTTTAATTAAAATGTATTAAATAAACTATTAAAGTAAAATAAGTGATAAAGAAAATATTAACTAAATTAAGTTTTAAAAACTGACAGCTAAGACTTTATGAAACTATATTAATAAAAAGGTGTGTAATTAAACTCAAAGAAGTACTAGCTAAGATGGTAAAGGCGTAGGGCTTCTGAGCTAAAGGTCAGGGGTTCGAGTCCCGTAGGGTACGTTTTTTTGCAATGATATTTATTTTTTCTTTTTTCTTTTTTTGGAATGTTGAATTTTTGGCAGATAAAAATCACTCAGACCAAATGGGTCTGAGCTTAATACAGATAAGCTAAATAACAATAAGCAACAAAAACCAAACAAGCAGACGAAATACAATCAACAAATAAGCAGATAAAGTAAAAACAGATAAGCAATCAAACCTAAAATAGCAACTAACCAAATAAGCCAAATTAAACAGACACAACAAACACTAGTTAATCTCAACTTCAACCAAACAGTATAAACTAAAACTCAGCAACTTAAAACTAAAATAAGCAAAACTTAAACTAGCATACCTAAACAGATCTTAACCAAAACCAAAATCTAAAAAAAAAACTTAAACAAAACTTCAGCAGATAAAACAATAAGCAGATCCAACCAAACTCAAATCCAAAAAGTAATACAACTTAAAAATTAAGCAGATAACATAAGCTAATCAGAAACTTATCAGCAACGAAGATCTAAAAATAAGCTAATCAGAAACTTAAGCATATAAAAACTACAATAAAACAGATAAATCAAAAACTCAAATAAATTCAAACACAGTAAACTCAATCAAACAAATAATAACAAATAAACTAAAACTTGTAAAATAAAAAGAGATCGATAACCTGTTGATGATAACCTTTGAGAAGATGCGCAGCGCTGAGCTGGCATTAAAAACCGAATCAAACACCACTAACGAACCAAATCATCAACATCATTCTCGAAGCAGCTTGAACCAAAAATATTTAACTTCCCAGTGGGGGAAATTAATAATCCACTTTTTACTTTTAACAATTTAATAATTATAAAAAAAATATTGATAAAAATAGATTGGAAATTAAATAGCAGGAAAAAAATAAGACACGAATTCAACTAAAATTAATTTTTATTAATTACTGAAAATTGAGTACAATACTTTTTGAAAGAAAATTACAATTAACCTACAATCTAAATTTGCATAAAATAAAATTAAAAATAAAAAAGGCACACATGAATTACAGAATGAATGGGTTTTTATAGGAAAACCCTAAAACCTTCTTGATGATCTTGGTGAGCAAGGAAATAAATCCCAGCCGCTCTTTTCTTCTTTCCTCTCTCATTTTCTTGATCAACGGTGGAAAACACACCCCTTGCACACGGATTGCCAACGTGTCAAGGGCTTGTGTTTCTTGTGCTTCTTGAATCTGAGGTGGCCCATTTTTATTGGTGGATTGGTGTATTGGTGCTGTCACAGCCAATCAAAAGAGGGATAGGAGCCACGTCAGGAGAGGACCACACATTGTGCAGCTCCGATTAAGGGGTGATTTAATTAGGGAGCGTGTATTATCACGCGCTTTGAATCAAAAATCCCCAAAAGTGAATTTAGGGTTAGGGTAAAAATAAGTGATAAAGTTGAGTTGTGTTTTGGGAGAAAGATGGTAAGTGACATTGTTTTTATCGAATGTGAATGAGTGTGGGGGTGGGTGAATGGGTAATAAATAGTGTGTGTGAGTGGGATAAGTTTGACCAGGGAAGTTAAAAAGAAAAGTTATTTAACTTTCACCGTTTAGACTTAATGGGCTTTTGGCCATGTATCATTTGTTATGCGAATTTGGGCCATTTTACTCCTTCATTTACTTGTGATAATGGCTTGGGCCATTATATTCCATCCGTCACTTAATAATATGTAATGGGCTTTGTAATTGGGCCCTTACTCCAAAAGTTAGTTAACTTGATCTCCTTATTGGGCTTTTGGGCCCAATACCCAAATGTGGGACCCATAAGCCCAATTGTCTTCATAAAAGGTTTAATCCGCTAAAATGGAGCTTGACATTTGCTTCCTTGCTCTTTTCTTCAAAACCCGTGTCGATTTTGCCATTTTTCGTGATCTTTGGTTTCTTTTGGTTCTTTGACTTTGTCTTTGACTTTTTCTTCAATATTTGACCGTGAAATCCCGTGTTTTCTTTCCTTTTGATTATTTGTACCTATTTCACACAAAAACACAAAACCACGCGTAATTCCAACATTTACGATACTAAACACATGATTAGATCTTGTTTTTCCTTGATTTTAGTGGCAAAAGGATAAGTGTTTACACACTTATTAAATCCCCTACACTTGACCATTGCAATGACCCCATGCAATGCATTATTTTAAAGCATAAAGTTACATTTTTCTCATATTTAATCCATCTTGGCCTTTATTAAAATATACTATTACTACTACGATGAAAAGATCAAAACTTTAAAGGAAACAAAAGTTATAACAATTTATTAACATGGAAATTATTTGATGAAAGAAACTCGTAAAGAAATCTAAAACTTAAATTAGGGCTTTGGTATTATGAATATTAATCACCCTCAAGTTTCACGTTCCTCATACCAAGCTTAAAAACGAGATCATTGTTTACCATAAGTCCTCAAGTTAAAACCACTTATATAAGACAATTGTGTAATATTCTTTCTCCAATTCCTACGTTGTATCTCTAGATTTTATGGATTGTCATTCACCCGTAGGCTCATTTGACTTATTTGATAATTATTAGTCCAAAAAAGAAGGCAAAACGGTGCAAACCCGACACTCAAAACCTAACCTCGTCCTCAAAAACGTTGTCACTAAAGTAAGCCCACATCAAGGATGATTTAACACGATTTGGGGAATAAATTCTCGGATCCAAAATTTGCCAATAGTACTACTTATTAATTATTCCTCCAAAGTCATGTAGACTTTATGTGGAGTTTATCAAGTTCACATCATATACCCTTAGGCTCTTTAAGATGTAAAAATTCTCCTCGTCTATTGTCCACACCCTAAGGCTCCTTGAACGATAAACAAGGGAATTGATTTTTTTTAATCAATTTTTATTCAACACTTACCATGCCATACACCCTAAGGCTCTAATGACAAGGTTCGTGCTGCATGCCCCACACCCTAAGGCTCCTTGTGGTCATGTTTTAATCTTATTCTTTCTTATTTGTGATATATATAGTAGGCCAAATTCCGCGGTCCCATGGTCTGAATACCTCCTACTTAGTGGTTATGAGCCACCTTAGTCGGAAGTCCACAACGCTGGCACCCTCAATGTGTTCATGCTTTAATTACATGGAGATAAAAGATTTGGCTAAGAGTTAAGATATCGAATCTACACCGCAAAAATACTCATTTATTAAGCAATTAAATATACAAGCGGGAAGAAAGAGCCACAAAAACTCATATAAGCAAGAATTAACCTTTAAACTTATTATCAACTCTATCATCTCTCGTTCTCCACAATTTAAAATCTCAAAGAATGAGACTCGTGGATGCTTAGCCTAATATACCAATTAAGGTCCATATGGTTAAGGATACTAGCTAGAGTAAACTTGGATAAGTAAACTCGGGTTGAGTCAAAATATTCACGACGGGCCTAATATATCAAAGACATCTAAACTTGTTAAAACCATTTTATTCATTTATTTATTTTTGACTTTATTCTTGAAATGGAAAATATAAATACGATGCGATGACAAAAGGAAAGTAAATAAATGAAAATACTATTAGGCCAAAATAGATCAAAAATTTGAAAAACGTTGAAAAATTTTAAATTTTCCGGTTAAATGAGGTTAGATTCATGGAAAATCCCACTAAAATCGATAAAAGTCCCCCCTACACTTAATATAAACATTTACCTCAATGTTTAAGCATGTGGGAGAATAAACTCCCCTACACTTAGGACATTGAGTACGTTGTTTAAATCGAGCAAAGGAAGGGACAACTAAAGTGATTACATTTATTTGTCTTATTTATATACATGTATGAATCACAATAGTTTTGAGAGAACCGGGTACACGGGAACACGGGATCACGGGTCGCGTCAAAAACACCAAAATTGGATCAGTAAAGCACATGTCCCTGCACAACATCACAACACACAAACAACCTACTTGGCTCCCCCCCTACACTTATTGGTGGAAATGGGTGAAGGCGAAAAAGGGTGGAAAGGATGGAAAAGGTAAAAAATCTAACCTAGTTATACGATGCTTGAATTATTTATCACGAGTATCTAGCTCGACTCGATTTCCCGAATGTCATCATTCAATTGGGAAAATCATGGGAAAAACCAAGATATCCAAGGGAGGAAAATCTCTCCATGATAAAGGGTGGAACAAAGTCATATAAGGAATACCCCATGAAAATCCACCCGGGTCAAACACATAATTTCCATTACGAAAGGAAATAAACCCCGAGGTGGTAAAATCACACAAGTCAAAGAAAAGAGGGGTACCCTTAGTCAAAAATTTCTTACGAGGAAAGGTGTTATGGTGATAAGGAAATGATTGCACGAAAGTCTCTATTCCGGGATCAAACACCGGTTCCTTAACGGGAAAATAGCAAGAGTTGTTGACATTTAAGCTCAAAATATAATCATAATCCAAAGTGGGAAAGTCGTCCTCTTCCAAACTTGATGTGAAAACATAAGTATCATCAGAGTCATAGGAAAACTCATCCTCTTGAGGAAAATAGGTATTTAGAAAGGTATCTAAATCCTCCTCAAATGGAATATCCTCTAAAATAGGAATGATCTCTATGAGTGGAGGATCCTCCTCGAAAGTCATGACTTCTAAAATTGGAGTATAAAAGTCAAAAGGAGTCTCCATGGAAGAATCACTCATAGAGATATGAGGTGCATTAAGATCATGGGGTGGGTCATCAAAGTTAATGAGATTACTTAAAGAAGTATCATCATCGTAAGTATCAAAGATTGGTGGATTAAAAATGGGTGGGTCAAAAGTGGGTGGGTCAAAAGATGGGTCGTCTAAACCGAAGATAGTGTGATCACTTAAAGAAGTGTCATCTCTATAAGTATCGTAAATCGGAGTTTCAAAAATTTGAGGCTCTAAGGGAAGGGATGAAGTTATCACAAAATCATTTTGATTAGACTTTTGAATTCCAAAAGGATTAATAAAAATCTCTTCATTATAAAAATTAAGAACATCAATCATATTGACCGACTCTTTTCCATTTGATTTTGTTATGATTTTTCCCATTTTAAAAACTTGTTGTTCATCCCTAACCCTAAGAATTAACTCCCCTTCGGCCACATCAACTAAGGCTCTTCCGGATCGTAAGAATGGTATACCAAGTATTAACGGAATACGAGGATCCATTTCATAGTCGACGACGACAAAGTCCACGGGAAAAGTGAATGTACCAACTCGAACAAAAACGTCTTCGGCAATACCAACGGGGTACGCGAGAGTTCTATTAGCTAACTCGAGAGTCATACGAGTCGGTACAAGGTCGGGTAATGATAATTGTTTCCAAACCGAGAGTGGCATAAGATTGATGCTAGCGTCGAGATCCGCTAAAGCCATACAATCATCAATTTGAGGAAACGAGCAAGGTAACACGAATTGTCCGGGATCTCCTAGCTTTTCAGGAAGCTCGTTGAGAAGAATTGTGGAACAATTCTCGTTTAAACGAGTGTTCACGAGCTCAACCATTTTTTCTTTCTTATTAAGCAAATCTTTGAACATTTTCACAAATTTTGGCATTTGAGCAAGTGCTTCAATAAGGCTAATGTTAACATTCACGTTGGAAATCATTTTCAAAAAATTAGAAACATGAACGTCATCTTTGGTGAGCACTTTAGCCTTGTCTAACCTAGAGGGATAAGGGATATTGGGTTTAGACTTTGAAGGTTGAGAAGGAGAAGGACTCGCTTCTTGAACAACCTTAGGGTTGGGCTCTTTGGGCAATGGAGAACTAGTACTAGGAGTGGTAGTGGGAGGAATCACCGGAGGGGAGTAGGATTACTCATTATGACCTCCGGGCCTTGTCTCTCCTTTATGGGCAAAGAGATGGAGGGTTACACTAAAGTGGCTCCACTTCGAGTAGTGATAGCACTCACATTAGCATGAGGGTTAATCTCGGTATAAGAAGGTAAGGCTCCTTGGGGTCTAAGGGCTTGCAACATTTGCACGAACTTTATATCGGTGGACTCTTGCATTTGTTTCATAATTTTCTCATGTTCGGTCAATTTCTGGAGAACCAACTCCATTTGAGGATTATGCATGTTCATTTGATTAAACCCTTGATTAGGAAAACCTTGGTTTTGATATTGAGGTTGAAAACTGTTGTTATTATGAAAACCTTGATTGAAGTTATTAGTTTGAAACCCTTGATTTTGACCATAAAAATTCCCTTGATTTGCATTCCCTTGAAAATTTCCTCTTAGAGGAGCTTGGTTCCTATTTTGGGCGGGTGGGGATGGTCTTTGTGGAGCTACGAAACCCAGGGGATCCAAATAGTTAGTACTCTTATAAGACAAATGGTTAACATCAACATTTGGTTTGAATTGAACCTGCTCATTTTCATTGTTGTTATAAGCATAAACTTGTTGTTGTTGATTGTAAACCTTGTCACAATTAAAATACGAATGTGGTCCACCACAAGTCTCATACGTTTCACAAGTCTCTTTTAAGGCATTTACTTGACCATTGATGGCTTTGGTATTGTTAGCGGTTTGTAGAGCAATTGATTCAACAAGCGAAGTAAGCTTATCAATTCTTTTGTCGTTCTCACCAGTACTAGCACTTTCCTTAGTAGCCCTAACACTCTTGGTTTGTACTTTTTCCTTATTTTCAATTATATCCCAAGCCTCGTTCATGGATTTCACAAGAATATTGTCCCCTGCGGCACTATTAAGTGCGTTTTGGTCATTAAGAGTTAAACCATTATAAAACGTATTGATTTGATGTACTTTAGTGAAACCATGTTGTGGATATTTTCTTAAAAGCTCCATAAAACGATCCCAAGACTCACTAAACGTTTCCCCATATTGTTGTTCAAAGGTAATGATGTCATTACTTAAAGAGGTGGTCCGTGATGGTGGGAAAAAGTAGTTAATGAACTTGGTCTCTAAATCGATCCATGTGGTAATACTTTGGAGTGGTTCCTTATCAAGCCAAATCCGGGCTTGTCCCTCAAGGGAAAAATGAAAGAGTTGTAAACGAATGGCCTCTTGTGGCACCCCATTGTATTTTACGGTGTTTGCCAATTGTATGAAACGTTTGATATGAGCGTGTGGGTCATCATTAGTACGGCCTAAAAATGGTGTAGCGGAAACCATTTGAATAAAACCCGTTTTTAGTTCAAAATTATTAGCTCCAATATCTGGTACCACAATCGCGTCATCGTTTCCTTCAACATGAGATTGGAGAATCTCAATCATTGGTCGATTATCCGTTGCCATCGTGTTGTTCAAAGCTCGATTCTCGGGATCGGCTTGATTGACGGTCTTTTTGTTTTTCTTCTTCTTCTTTTTGGAAGAATTATAAGTATTTGGTACACCAATCGGTATGTATGTACGCGCGCGAGTGCGCATACAATTAAAACTTTAGGAATGAGGTAGGAAACCTCGGTCGACTTTGAGAGGAAAGGGATTATCCTTCTCGAGGTGCAATATTAAAAAGCTACAAAAATATATACTTAATACTACTTGAGTTGGCAAACTAATAATCGGTCGTCCCTCTCAATATACGCACAAGCAAGCGGGGAAACGAGGTGGCACAAAGCACTTAAAAACCTTATTCCTTAGACGGTCTTTTATAGCGCGTCGCCTTATACCCACCTTATAGTTTGTATATATCGAGTTCAAACTTCTTACTAGTATTTTTCTATTTTGCCCTTTTTTTCTCGTTTGGGATTCGAATACAATAGCTAGGTGATGAAATCCCAACTAAGGTCTTATTTGAAAAATAGGTAAATTAATTTTTCTACGTAATATAATATAGTAAAAGAAAAATCTTTTTGTATTTTTTAGAAAAATATATATTCACAATAAAAAGCGAAAGAAATCGAAATAAGAAAAATAACAATAATACGTAATATTTTTGGTGTAATACTTTAGGAAAAGTATTACTTTTATATTTTTTAATTTTTTGGTGCAAATCTTAGGAAAGAATTTGCCTTTGTTAAGATTTTTTTATTTTTTTGTATTTTTAAGTTTTTTATTTTTTTATATTTTTGATTTTTTTTAGCAAAATAACGTTCAAAATGAACGGATCCCAAAATCCAAACGTCTCACGAAAATCGTCAATCGTAACGAGCGAAGCGGCAGCGACGCCAATTTAATGTAGCTATTTTTGTTGTGCAATTAAGTTCGTTTTCCTCGACTCACTCGAATTGATATCGGATTTAAAACGTAAGATTAATTGTTTTCGGTGAATAAAACTTTTAAAAAAAAAACTAAAAACTATTTAATTAACTATTTAAACTATTTTAAAATTAAATCTAATTTAATTAACTAAGAACCTTACTATTTAAAACTTAAAACTAATTCAAATAATTAAAACAAATCTATTTTAATTTTATAAACTAATTTTAACTATTTAAGAACTATTTTGAATTTTAAACAAAATTTTAAAAACTAAATTTATACGAAAAATATAAAAAGAAACTAAATAAAAAAACAATTTAAATTTTTAAAACTTTATAAAAGAAAATATAAAGAATTCTTTTAACTAAAATGTATTAAATAAACTATTAAAGTAAAATAAGTGATAAAGAAAATATTAACTAAATTAAGTTTTAAAAACTGACAGCTAAGACTTTATGAAACTATATTAATAAAAGGTGTGTAATTAAACTCAAAGAAGTACTACCTAAGACGGTAAAGGCGTAGGGCTTCTGAGCTAAAGGTCAGGGGTTCGAGTCTCGTAGGGGACGTTTTTTTGCAATGATGTTTATTTTTTTTATTTTCTTTTTTTGGAATGTTGAATTCTTGGCAGATAAAAATCACTCAGACCAAATGGGTCTAAGCTTAATACAGATAAGCTAAATAACAATAAGCAACAAAAACCAAACAAGCAGACGAAATACAATCAGCAAATAAGCAGATAAAGTAAAAACAGATAAGCAATCAAACCTAAAATAGCAACTAACCAAATAAGCCAAATTAAACAGACACAACAAACGCTACTTAATCTCAACTTCAGCCAAACAGTATAAACTAAAACTCAGCAACTTAAAACTAAAATAAGCAAAACTTAAACTAGCAGACCTAAACAGATCTAAACCAAAACCAAAATCTAAAAAAAACTTAAACAAAACTTCAACAGATAAGACAATAAGCAGATCCAACCAAACTCAAATCCAAACACTAATAACATAAGCTAATCAGAAACTTATCAGCAACGAAGATCTAAAAATAAGCTAATCAGAAACTTAAGCATATAAAAACTACAATAAAACAGATAAATCAAAAACTCAAATAAATTCAAACACAGTAAACTCAATCAAACAAATTATAACAAATAAACTAAAACTTGTAAAATAAAAAGAGATCGAGAACATGTTGATGATAACCTTTGAGAAGATGTGCAGCACTGAGCTGGCATTAAAAACCGAATCAAACACCACTAACGAACCAAATCATCACCATCATTCTCGAAGCAGCTTGAACCAAAAATATTTAACTTCCCAATGGGGGAAATTAATAATCCACTTTTTACTTTTAACAATTTAATAATTATAATAAAAATAAATAATAATAATATTGATAAAAACAGATTGGAAATTAAATAGCAGGAAAAAAATAAGACACGAATTCAACTAAAATTAATTTTTATTAATTACTGAAAATTGAGTACAATAGTTTTTGAAGGAAAATTACACTTAACCTACAATCTAAATTTGCATAAAATAAAAGTAAAAATAAAAAAGGCACACATGACTTACAGAATGAATAGGTTTTTATAGGAAAATCCTAAAACCTTCTTGATGATCTTGGTGAGCAAGGAAATAAATCCCAGCCGCTCTTTTCTTCTTTCCTCTCTCTTTTTCTTGATCAACGGTGGAAAACACACCCCTTGCACACGGATTGCCAACGTGTCAAGGGCTTGTGTTTCTTGTGCTTCTTGAATCTGAAGTGGCCCATTTTTATTGGTGGATTGGTGTATTGGTGTTGTCACAGCCAATCAAAAGAGGGATAGGAGCCACGTCAGGAGAGGACCACCCATTGTGCAGCTCCGATTAAGGGGGTGATTTAATTAGGGAGCGTGTATTATCACGCGCTTTGAATCAAAAATCCCCAAAAGTGAACTTAGGGTTAGGGTAAAAATATGTGATAAAGCTGCGTTGTGTTTTGGGAGAAAGATGGTAAGTGACATTGTTTTTATCGAATGTGAATGAGTGTGGGGGTGGGTGAATGGGTAATAAATCGTGTGTGTGAGTGGGATAAGTTTGACCAGGGAAGTTAAAAAGAAAATTTATTTAACTTTCACCGTTTAGACTTAATGGGCTTTTGGCCATGTATCATTTGTTATGCGAATTTAGGCCATTTTACTCCTTCATTTACTTGTGATAATGGCTTGGGCCATTATATTCCATTCGTCACTTAATAATATGTAATGGGCTTTGTAATTGGGCCCTTACTCCAAAAGTTATTTAACTTGATCTCCTTATTGGGCTTTTGGGCCCAATACCCAAATGTGGGACCCACAAGCCTAATTGTCTTCATAAAAGGTTTAATCCGCTAAAATCAAGCTTGACATTTGCTTCCTTGCTCTTTTCTTCAAAACCCGTGTCGATTTTTCCGTTTTTCATGATCTTTGGTTTCTTTTGGTTCTTTGACTTTGTCTTTTGGTTCTTTAAAACTTCAAAATAATATTCACTAACCTATGTACCTAAAACATCAACAACTGATTCTTCCACAACACTTGAAGTTACCTTCACAATGTTTGGATTAGTAACAGGCATATAATTCAAAGTCCTAGAGAGAGGTTCCAAGTCAAATAACCAATTTTGACCACTTTCAGGATCACTAGGTTTACTTTCTAAAAACTTAACATGTACTTTTTCAAGTATACGTTTTTCCTTCTTAATGTAAACCCTATATCCTTTACTCTGCACTGAATAACCCATGAAGTAGCCCTCATCACCTTTAGCACTAAATTTACCTAAGGCATCACTAGTATCCAACACAACTACATGACAACCAAAAGGTTTAAGAAAACCAATCTTAGGTTTCCTTCCCCAAAGTAACTCATAAGGTGTTTTGTTATGTATCTTGTTGACCAATGCTCTATTCTGAACATAACAAGCTGTATTCACAGCCTCAACCCAAAATGCAATAGGAAAGTGAGCATCAGCCAACATAGTCCTAGCTGCTTCAATTAGGGTTCTATTCTTTCTCTCAGCAACCCCATTTTGCTGTGGGGTTCTGGCAACACTAAACTGTCTAGTAATCCCTTTCTTGGCACAAAAATCATCCAACAGCTTATTTCTAAACTCACCACCATTATCACTTCTAAGTATTTTAACTTCATTACCAGTCTTCTTTTCAATTTGGTTAATAAAGTTAATTAAAGTATCAGCAGTGTCACTTTTCAAAGCTAAAAAGAAAGCCCAAGTAAACCTAGAAAAATCATCAGTAATGACAAAACAGTAAGATTTACCATTCAAGATTTCTATATTAGTTGGACCAAACAGGTCCATATGCAGCGAGTGAAGTGGTTTAGAACTAGAGTGCACCTGTTTAGACTTAAATGAGACCTTGTGTTGTTTGCCTTTAAGATATGCAACACAAGAGTGGTCATTGTGGAAAGCCTTTTCAGGCAAACCATCAACCAAGCCAAGTCTCACAAGCCTGTTTATATTTTTAAAGTTAACGTGCCCTAGTCTCATGTGCCATAGATTACTCTCATTAACTGAAGCTTTAGCATAAAGACATGACAAGTTATTGTTCATCCTAATTCCATTAAGATTCACATTATATATGTCCTTATGCCTAGGTGTTCTATAATCAATAAATTTCTCATCTGGAATTTTAAAATCCTTGCTCAACACCAAGCATTCAGTATCAGTAAAAAGAACCTTGTTTTTGTTATCACAAACTTGTGATACACTAAAAAGATTATAGTCAAGTTCTTTTACCAGAAACACGTTTTCAAAACGCAAATTGTTGGTGAGAAGAGTTCCTTTGCCTGTGATAGTTCCATATCTGCCTCCAAAGTAAACTTTATCACCATCCTTAATGGGAGTGAAGTTTGTGAGATAATCTTCCTTCCCAGTCATGTGCCTAGAGCATCCACTATCCCAATAGCCATAATCATTTACCTGCTTTTGAATGCCATGCACATAAAGAAAACAAATTAGTTTTCTATGGGAACCCAAGCCTGAGCAGACTTGGATTCATTTGGTTGTTCAACAAGAACAGACTTAGTCCTCATAACAACCCCTTGTTCATCCCTTTTTGGATTGAACACCCAGTTAAACCCAATTGGTTTTGTGATGACCTTTGAAATATAATTAAATTTGTTACAGGTCATAGAAATCCCATTAGAATTAGGGTTTTGATCTTGCTTAGGTCTCCATGTCAAGCTAGAAGAAGCTTTAGACCCCTTTCCCTGTGGTTGCAAATATTTACCATTATTTGGTCTGGCAACGTTTCTGTCAGCGTTTGATTTGGTCTGGTCAACGCTGAAATTACCCTTATCAACGTTGAACCTAGGGTTTGCTACAGGAATGTAACACCCCCAAATTTATACAACTCAATACAGCGGAAGACTAGTTGGTGTTACGGGATAGCACATTACTCACATCATAGACAACGCATAAAAATCGCGTCGTTTGTTAATAAAGCATTTCCATTCATAAATATCAAAGTTACATAGGTCCCAAGTCATTTCATTTAATACAGGTTTTACAAAGTATTTGAATGGAAAATATTGTTTAAGTGCGGGCCATGAATTCTTGTCGTCTTCCCGAGAATTACCTTCAAGTACCTGAGATAAAACATGTTAAAAGAAAAGGTCAGCGATAACGCGGAGTGAATTCATAGAGTTTAATAAAATCCATCAATATAACATCGGTATAAAATTATTACCAAAAATCATTTTTGTACAAATCATTGCAATAGGCCATAAAATAGCAAAAATCATTTTATACAAATTTTATCAAAATCATAATATAGGCATGTGCCTTAAAACCATTATACGAATCATTGTCGTTAAAAACACCATACAATACGTTTTGCAACGTTGTATAGATTAAATAAAAACCGTTATATGAATATGGTTATATAAAACCAAAACACGAACATAATATCAATAGTATGACCCTGTATTGCTAGTCAGGCAATACATCGTAATTCGGTGCGTCTATTAGTATTTCGGTAATTGGATTATTATAAGCCGCATGACATTGTTACCTTACTAAACCAAACAACGGGTAGCTAACCCGATACCAATTTTGCCCATCTAAGTTAGCGTGTCGTCACAAAGGTCACGCTATGGAAGTCTTCTCATACATAAATTCGCTTACCAATCAATGTGGCACGACGGGGATCAACCGTCAAGGCGCGAACTGGGGTGATCGTCCCCAAATAGTACTATTATATGCACAAGCGTCTACCAAATCCCGGTAGTTCACAATTCATGCCTATGGGACTTTTAGTGACATAACCTAACTTTAATAATCCATTTGATTTCATCTATCGGGTCCTTTAATCATTTATCGGGTCATACAATCATTCGGGTCCAAATCAATAAACAAGCAATCGGGACAAATGGTGTCCTGTTTTATAAAAACTAACATGTTATCTCCCTCGCGGGTTTATAAAACATTTCATAAAAACATTTAAAAGAGTGCGAGGCTATGAACTCACGTTGATGTGGGAAGGCGGGTTATTGGCAATTCGGACGTACGGTACGTGCTCCAATCACGGAAACCTAGACAAATAATATTCGTCTTAGACTCATGTCCAATGACTTTATAAAAATAATAATTATGTATACATATGATAATTATATATATATATGATGATCAAGTGGGTTTACATATTCTCGTTTACTCATTTTAGTGTTATATGTCGATAACTTTTATACTAGTTTACTAGTTTTACCTATTTACGTGTTTTAAGTCCAATAAACTTATTATAAGTTCTTTAACTTGTATTAATCCATGTTATACTTATATTATCAGTATCTATACTTTACAAGTTGGGCCTAAATGGGTTAAGCCCAATAAATAAGTTTATAAGTGTTTTAGTCCATTTTGTTGTATTATTAGTCCAATATGCTTAGTTAGCTCGTTAATGTCCGTATGTCCTATAGTTCGGATTTTATCAGTTTTTACTTGTATTAGTTACTTATATATCAGTATATGACTTTTAAAAACTTTACATTAGACGGGTTTGATCGTCTAAGTTTTAATTGGCGAAAAACGTTAGTTTTACGGTAATAGCCGAAAAAGTCGTAAAAATCAAGTTTATAGTTTTTATTACTTATAAGTATTATTCCACTACCATTTTTATAATTTATAAACTTATTTAACCTTTTATATATTTATATAAATAAAATCCATAAGTTAGTGGATTTTTATTTTACATTTTATACAATAAAATTTTGAGTGCTTATATAATAATAATAAACATTAATTCTCAAAATCTGATTTTTATTTTCATCTTCACCAAAACTGCCATATCTAGAGTTCTATATGGAGATAGAAGCTCAAATTTTTATGACATAAACTACATGATATGTGCTCCATTTTACTCTTCTATAGCTACTGTTTAATCATCCTCTAAGTATTTTCTAAAAATCTTCCAAAACAGTAAAGTCAGATTTGTACCCTAAACTTGTTTTGATCATATCTCACTCATTACAATGATTCCATTGCATGGCCAACTCTCACATGTGTACAAGAAATTTTACTTACTTTTTATTCATTAATCTATGCCATTTTTATCAGTTCACCATTTGATTCTTTACTGTTTTATACAGCCAACAAATTTAAACAAGATTTTAGCCTTGTTTCTTATAGTCTTTCATCTTTTTAAGCATGTTTATCAACACCAAATCCCCACACAATACTTTTAATCATCATTCATCATCATATACATATACATAAGTAAAAGAAATACAAGATTACATAATCAAAAATAACAAGAGGATGAGGAGGACAATCTTTATACCACCAAGTTGATGTAGGTTATGATTTGGACATGGATTTTGATGGAGAAACTTGTGGATAACCATGACCATCTTCAAGACCACCATTCTTCATGAACACCTTGTGGAAATCAGCCCTATACTCCATAAAAACTCCTCCTTGGATGTTAAAACTTGCACCAATCTTCATCTTTTTTAATGGAGATTAACATATGTTAATTATAACATATGTTTGTGGTTAAAATTTGTATGAATGGGGTGTTTTGAGGGTGAAATGGGACGGCACTTTAGAGAGGAGATGAGAGAGTTGTAGGTTGTTTTGCATGGAGGAAAATGAGTAAGTGGTTTTGAGTTTCTTGTTTTGTGGTAGGCTTAGCTTACAATGTAAGCATAAGCTAACATGTGTAATATTTGTTCATGAGGTTTTGACACCTCATGGTGATAGTAGCTTAATATGGCCGGTTTTGAGTGGGGGTGGGACAAGTGTCCCACTTGTCTCATCCCCATTTATTTACGGGTACTCCTCGATTCTAGTTTGCTCGATTTGCGTGCCCTCGGGTCGTTTTACGAAAAACGTTTTTATAAATTACGAATCAACGGCACAAAACGAATCTAATAAAAATTGTTTCATCAAAAACGGAGTTCGAAAACGTAAATACGTAATCCTAAGGTTTCCGGTTTAGTCGTAAAGGACGTTAAAATAAAATCGTAAGTCCTAATCTCTTCTCGTAAATTTGTGAGTTTATGAACCAACACAAATTTAAAACTTCAAAATAATATTCACGGATAAATTTATTTTCTGAAATGTCGGACTGTCACCAAAAACGGTGTAAGTAAACGTAAGCACGTAACGTTGAATCCTCCGGTTTAAACGTAGTCGATGCTACTTCAAGACGTAAATCCAAATTTCTTCCCAAAAATAAGTGAGTTCATAAAATAATATTTTCAAATAAATATTGAGAATAAAATATCAACCATAAATTGACGGATTGTCACAACATTTACCCCTAAACAGGATCTTTGTCCTCAAAGATCATCTTACTACTCGCTTCTTATAGAGTTAAAGCCATGTGGGTATTTCCTCCACATTCGGTCTTTTCTCACAAGTGCAATTCATTACAATACGTGAGTTCTATCAAACATAACTACGGGAATAAGATCAGGCTAAATGTTGACTTACCTTCTCTATCCATGATGTTCACGGGTTTCTGATGAATGTAACTTTTCGCCGATCTAAGCTTTAGTACAAAGAATTCAGATTTTCACTTGATAAATATTCCATAAAGTTCGATATACGAAACATAATTCATGCATCTCTTGAAGTCCTTGGGTAGATCCAGCTTATATGCCTTTCAAACCAAATCTTTTACATCATCTCAATGGTCCCATACAACGGGGACTTATATCCCATGATTTGTCAGATCATTAATTCATTTCTCCAAGGTTAAAATTTTTAGCATAACTTCGCTACCCATCTGGCACTTCAAGATCTACATTTCATATTCACATAACCTCCTGCCCACTATCGGCAGTCAATAATCAGATCCTAATTTCAATAATCATTTCAGATCTCGCGGGTCGGGTATTTTGTAAGGTTAGGTTTGCCATTATAGGAAACCTTAAACCTAAAAGACATGTCCAACTCACAATGGGTGTATGTCGGGTGTCTTCATCTCAACTTCTGCTTACCGAGGCTCTAATATATGGATCCTAACAAGATTAGATCTCGATCCTAATACGATAGTTATCAATGATAATATCTCCAAAAGAAAACGATTATGCGGTGTATTACCAAAGGTCAATCATTCAAACATAAAACAGCACTTATATTACTTTGTATCGTTACTTTACCTCGTCCCTTCGATTTGGGGTGGTACATAGTATTCTCATCAAGGTTCGTTCTCAATGATTTCTGAGCAAATCTCTAGAAATACGATGCGAAGCGAGGATCTTGATAAAGATGTTCGATACAGGCACACTATGTTTACATAACTCCTTTGCATTTATCATTAACGGGAATGATATTAGCAGATTTGGTCAGTCTGTCGACGATGACCCAAATCGAATCAAATTCAGATGATGACCTTTGCAATAGCTAGACGTTTACTAATGTATGAGGCGATGTCTGCCTTCATAATTGCCATCAGTACAACTTCTTCAGACAAAGATATTTTTAGTCATTAATGACATAAATAGAATACTTATACTTACAAATTCCAACATAACTATATCTCACAATCTCCATATTTAGGCAACCACAAGTGGCCTTTAAAACATTTAACGCTATCGGCTTCTCAACTCTAATGGTTCACATTAGCCGCGAACCCCATTTATTATCTATATTATCCTTTTTACAAACATCGTTCATACTTAAATTGTTCGGCAATTTATTTTGCACGTTCACTATTAAGAAATATATCCTAATTGATTCTTTATCCTTTCCTATATAATGTGTTAGTAATTACGTTCACTTTCCTGGTGAAATAATTATCATAACCGTATTTATTTAAAATTCTTTCTTTATATTTTCTAAGTTTTAGTTTCGTCTCAACTATCATCTTTATCTGTTTTACTCAATCCGACGTCTAAAGCGTCGATAATTATTACATGTAAATTAACAATAATTATTTAATTTTTATGAAACGTAAACGTAAAAATTTTAAATTTCTTAGTTCGACCAATTATATAAAGATATTCAAAATAAATTTAAATTTTATTAACACGATTTTTGTTGATTTATCGAAAATATTTAATAAGATTCGTAAATGTTCGAAAAACCTTTGTTTGTACTTTGGTCAAAGTTTTCTTAGTTTGAAAAGCAAAAATTGTCGTTTTAAGTTTTCAGGTTATGGTATAAATGGTTTTACTCAATCCTTCTTAAGTTATCTTGAGGTATACACAAACATTTACCCCTAAACAGAAGTTTAGTTAAATGGTTTGTGTATAAGGGAATAATCCCTTAAAATCCTTTGTTAAAACATTTGTCAAAATATATTTACACTTTCTTTTTAGTCTAACTCAAAGTCTTAAATGACTTCTAAATTTTGAAGAGTCAATTTATATTCCATTATCTATTAATCACACGGTTAAATCATGTAAAGTATTAAGTCTTAAGTCTTATGTTAAATATTCAAGGTACAATTTTTTTTTTAAATTGTTCGGCCAATTCAGGGCAATCTATAATTAATTATTAACTTCATTCTTATTCTTGTAAATAATCAAATAGTTCTTAATGATCACACGCATGAATTTATCAAATTACAGTCTACACACGTGATTCAGCAATTTATGAATGCTACATGTGCATCGGTCAATCCAAACGACATCACGTGAAACTCATAATGTTCATTACAAGTACTGGATGTAGTGATTGGAATAGATAATCTTCTTCACGGACGCGAAGTTGATAATAACTATGCCGTGGATCAAATTTTTAAAACATACGCTAGAACCTTGTAAATGATCGAACAAATCTTCCATTTCGAGTTATGGATATCGTTTTCGATTGTCAATTTACTCAGTTCACGGTAATCTATAAATATAAGGAATGATAACACCATAGCTCTTCATGATGACGAGCTCGGTAGAATAAAATCTTTCTCCGACAACTCTCTCAGTTGTACGGTAATTCCTTTAATTCAGATGGTGCTGACGTACAGTGCACAAGCCACAGGTGCAGCACCGGAAATATAATCAATACCAATTTCAACTTGCCTTAATAGCAAAAGTCTAGTTAATTTACCTACAAATACCTACTAAAGTTTCAGATAACATAAACATCTTTTAATACATTCACTTTTTAAGTTCTTTCTAGATTATTATATTTATAACTAATTCACAACCATTCACGTTATAATTTCAAGTCTAAATGCGGGATATGGTCATCCATCAAGAATTATTTAGATCACTTTTGATAATCAACATCTTATCATTTAGGGGAATTCTATTCGAGTTCCCATCAATTAAGACAATGTCGTCATGTCATAATCAATCAATCCATTCTAATGGCACTATCAACTTTCCAGTTGCATTGTCGTCGATAAGATGTGAACTTCTCGAAAGACTAATAATAATTCATAATCCTTCACAAATTCAGGGATATTAGGATACACAACTACTATTAAAAGAGTAAGGTCAACGCCTAATCTATGCGAGAGAATTTCAAATCAGATACAAACGAAAACATTTAACGAATATGAATATATCCCATGTTTTCATAATTTGAGTACGCATTCGAAAGCTCCTCGGATCGTTACCCAGGTCATTCAAATGAAATCAAATCAAAAGAAATGATATGAACGTCGATACATCCAGTCGGGTATCAACACTCGATAATCAGATACTTTTTCTAAGAATCTCACTACGGGAGAATTGGACAAGAGAGAATTGTCAATTGTCAAATAAGACAATTTCCACAGATGAGTAAATTCGACTCAGAAGAATAGATGCTACAGGCACATATGTAGGTGTCCCTAACACTATGTCCCTATTTTTTTTTCACTTCTTGCAGATCTTATAAAATTTAATCTTTCACAATCTTCAAAGAAAATGTAGTGTTTATTCATTAGTTTTATGGTGACTACTAAACAGTCTTGCGTGGTCCATTCCAAATTGTATGTAGGCGCGCAACTATATACAATTTCAAGATTAACGATGCAATACTCAGTTCGTCAAAATTTTATCATCATGTTTATAATAAAACATTTTCATGCTTAATTCTTAAATAAGAATCAAGAATAAATTTACAAAGATTTTCTTTGTTATGAAAACAATTAAGTTTTCCAAGGTGTTTTATAAACAACTTCATTTCAATAACGATTACTTATAAGTCTCACTTTAAATAAGCCATATAGTGATGAAAACCCAATTTTCCTCAAGGGATACTGTTTTATCTTATAAAAACAATGAGTGATTTGCAAAGGAGTGATGAAGAGTGGTTCACCAAGAACTAACTACGATATGATAGGAAATGAGCTTAGCCAAATAATCATGAGGTTCATGACCTCGATGGCACTCACGAAGAATCATTCACAACGCAACTCAAATCGAGATGAGTACTTGTTCAATGGTTGCATCTCTAATGCGAGCATTAGGATGAAGCAATAAAAGATAGATAACATCGATACATGTAGAATTTAGCAATCAAAGGTAGTCTTTTCATTAATCACAAACAAGTCAAATTGTACCGTAACACATTATGTGTCACTATGTCATACAATTCCAATATCTCATCCTACCAATGATGTCTCAGTTAAGTTAGGGATTATTTTTAAAAGATACCTCAATGAATACTAATCTACAAGAGTCATTAGGTGTTCCACATGTCCCAGAAGATCCATCGGTCCCAATTTAGAAGAAGATTTCTTCAATTTATTTCTTGGACACTGGGCATCCTCGTTAGTGGACAATAGCCTAGGAACAACCCTTAACACGAATTAATAATCAATCAAAACCTTATAATTCAATCACAGAACTTAACGACTTCCTCTTAACAATTTCATATTCCATACAGGTTAAATTTTATTCATGTTTTAACCAATTTTATACTCAATTCGATATCCTACCTCATATTCCAATACTTTCAACCTTATTCTTATACCTTCAAAGTGCAATAAAAGTTCGATATGAACAACACTTAATTTCCGATTCTATAACTTCTTCATCAATAGTTATCAAATGAGTCACTAGTATGAAATGACTCGATCAGTCAATTAGACTTCTCGGAAAGGTACTAGTGGCATGAGGCTTTTGGGTAATGGTTCCAATGACAGCCTCAAGTGCAACATACACCCTTTCGATTTCAAATTTAAGAATTAGGTGAAAACGAATCAGATGACATCTTTCTAGGTGGTAATGTTTTGTAAAACTCCACTCTATAAGAAAAGATCGTCATGAAATCGATATCAGATTTAATCTTGCCAATTCTTTTTTAATATCACAATCAACTAATATCTACATTTCTACGAATATCAACCATTTGTTGGGATCATAAATATCCACAACTTGGTTTAGATCTAGGATAGCTAGAATTCCTACGAGAATAGCTTCGATTAATTTACTAGGGGATTTAGGGTTTCTTGTGACAATCTACGTCGTATAAATACCTCGTATAAATATAGAAATAATCACCAAACAATCATGTAATAAAATTACATCATATATATATATATATATAATCCAAGTTATATATATATATATTAAAATAACACTTCTCAGTCTGGCCTTGTCGGTAACTCGGGAATTCTTCGGCACCGTTATAGTCAAAATATTTTTAGACATTTTGGGAAAAATGTTTATAGTTAAAATATTTTGAAATGTTTTATTCAAAACTTTGGTTTAAAAAAAATCTTTCGTTCTCTATAACGAGAGCTCTGATGCCAAACTGTAACACCCCCAAATTTATACAACTCAATACAGTGGAAGACTAGTTGGTGTTACGGGATAGCACATTACTCACATCATAGACAACGCATAAAAATCGCGTCGTTTGTTAATAAAGCATTTCCATTCATAAATATCAAAGTTACATAGGGCCCAAGTCATTTCATTTAATACAGGTTTTACAAAGTATTTGAATGGAAAATATTGTTTAAGTGCGGGCCATGAATTCTTGTCGTCTTCCCGAGAATTACCTTCAAGTACCTGAGATAAAACATGTTAAAAGAAAAGGTCAGCGATAACGCGGAGTGAATTCATAGAGTTTAATAAAATCCATCAATATAACATCGGTATAAAATTATTACCAAAAATCATTTTTGTACAAATCATTGCAATGGGCCATAAAATAGCCAAAATGATTTTATACAAATCTTTATCAAAATCATAATATAGGCATGTGCCTTAAAACCATTATACGAATCATTGGCGTTAAAAACACCATACAATACGTTTTGCAACGTTGTATAGATTAAATAAAAACCGTTATATGAATATGGTTATATAAAACCAAAACACGAACATAATATCAATAGTATGACCCTGTATTGATAGTCAGGCAATACATCGTAATTCGGTGCGTCTATTAGTATTTCGGTAATTGGATTATTATAAGCCGCATGACATTGTTACCTTACTAAAACAAACAATGGGTAGCTAACCCGATACCAATTTTTCCCATCTAAGTTAGCGTGTCGTCACAAAGGTCACGCTATGGAAGTCTTCTCATACATAAATTCGCTTACCAATCAATGTGGCACGACGGGGATCAACCGTCAAGGCACGAACTGGGGTGATCGTCCCCAAATAGTACTATTATATGCACAAGCGTCTACCAAATCCCAGTAGTTCACAATTCATGCTAATGGGACTTTTAGTGACATAACCTAACTTTAATAATCCATTTGATTTCATCTATCGGGTCCTTTAATCATTTACTGGGTCATACAATCGAGTCATACAATCATTCGGGGCCAAATCAATAAACAAGCAATCGGGACAAATGGTGTCCTATTTTATAAAAACTAACATGTTATCTCCCTCGCGGGTTTATAAAACATTTCATAAAAACATTTAAAAGAGTGTGAGGCTATGAACTCACGTTGATGTGGGAAGGCGGGTTATTGGCAATTCGGACGTACGGTACGTGCTCCAATCACGGAAACCTAGACAAATAATACTCGTCTTAGACTCATGTCCAATGACTTTATAAAAATAATAATTATGTATACGTATGATGATTATATATATATATATATATATGATGATCAAGTGGGTTTACATATTCTCGTTTACTCATTTTAGTGTTATATGTCGATAACTTTTATACTAGTTTACTAGTTTTACCTATTTACGTGTTTTAAGTCCAATAAACTTATTATAAGTTCTTTAACTTGTATTAATCCATGTTATACTTATATTATCAGTATCTATACTTTACAAGTTGGGCCTAAATGGGTTAAGCCCAATAAATAAGTTTATAAGTGTTTTAGTCCATTTTGTTGTATTATTAGTCCAATATGCTTAGTTAGCTCGTTAATGTCCGTATGTCCTATAGTTCGGATTTTATCAGTTTTTACTTGTATTAGTTACTTATATATCAGTATATGACTTTTAAAAACTTTACATTAGACGGGTTTGATCGTCTAAGTTTTAATTGGCGAAAAACGTTAGTTTTACGGTAATAGCCGAAAAAGTCGTAAAAATCAAGTTTATAGTTTTTATTACTTATAAGTATTATTCCACTACCATTTTTATAATTTATAAACTTATTTAACCTTTTATATATTTATATAAATAAAATCCATAAGTTAGTGGATTTTTATTTTACATTTTATACAATAAAATTTTGAGTGCTTATATAATAATAATAAACATTAATTCTCAAAATCTGATTTTTATTTTCATCTTCACCAAAACTGCCATATCTAGAGTTCTATATGGAGATAGAAGCTCAAATTTTTATGACATAAACTACATGATATGTGCTCCATTTTACTCTTCTATAGCTACTGTTGAATCATCCTCTAAGTATTTTCTAAAAATCGTCCAAAACAGTAAACTCAGATTTGTACCCTAAACTTGTTTTGATCATATCTCACTCATTACAATGATTCCATTGCATGGCCAACTCTCACATGTGTACAAGACATTTTACTTACTGTTTATTCATTAATCTATGCCATTTTTATCAGTTCACCATTTGATTCTTTACTGTTTTATACAGCCAACAAATTTAAACAAGATTTTAGCCTTGTTTCTTATAGTCTTTCATCTTTTTAAGCATGTTTATCAACACCAAATCCCCACACAATACTTTTAATCATCATTCATCATCATATACATATACATAAGTAAAAGAAATACAATATTACATAATCAAAAATAACAAGAGGATGAGGAGGACAATCTTTATACCACCAAGTTGATGTAGGTTATGATTTGGACATGGATTTTGATGGAGAAACTTGTGGATAACCATGACCATCTTCAAGACCACCATTCTTCATGAACACCTTGTGGAAATCAGCCCTAATACTCCATAGAAACTCTTCCTTGGATGTTAAAACTTGCACCAATCTTCATCTTTTTGAATGGAGATTAACATATGTTAATTATAACATATGTTTGTGGTTAAAATTTGTATGAATGGGGTGTTTTGAGGGTGAAATGGGACGGCACTTTAGAGAGGAGATGAGAGAGTTGTAGGTTGTTTTGCATGGAGGAAAATGAGTAAGTGGTTTTGAGTTTCTTGTTTTGTGGTAGGCTTAGCTTACAATGTAAGCATAAGCTAACATGTGTAGTATTTGTTCATGAGGTTTTGACACCTCATGGTGGTAGTAGCTTAATATGGCCGGTTTTGAGTGGGGGTGGGACAAGTGTCCCACTTGTCTCATCCCCATTTATTTACGGGTACTCCTCGATTCTAGTTTCCTCGATTTGCGTGCCTCGGGTCGTTTTACGAAAAACGTTTTTATAAATTACGAATCAACGGCACAAAACGAATCTAATAAAAATTGTTTCATCAAAAACGGAGTTCGAAAACGTAAATACGTAATCCTAAGGTTTCCGGTTTAGTCGTAAAGGACGTTAAAATAAAATCGTAAGTCCTAATCTCTTCTCGTAAATTTGTGAGTTTATGAACTAACACAAATTTAAAACTCCAAAATAATATTCACGGATAAATTTATTTTCTGAAATGTCGAACTGTCACCAAAAACGGTGAAAGTAAACGTAAGCACGTAACGTTGAATCCTCCGGTTTAGACGTAGTCGATGCTACTTCAAGACGTAAATCCAAATTTCTTCCCAAAAATAAGTGAGTTCATAAAATAATATTTTCAAATAAATATTGAGAATAAAATATCAACCATAAATTGACGGATTGTCACAAGGAACCCATTGCCTATTAGACCATGTATTGGTCTTCTGAAAAGGTCTTTGTCCATAAGTGTTAGACCCTTTAGTAAAGAATGGGGCTGGTCTAACAACTTGTGGACTTTGCTCCACAAATGTTTGGGTCTGACAGTGTTTGACCTTTTGTCAGCGTTGACCTTGGAAGCGTTGACACACTTATAGGCTAAATGTGAAAAGCTACCACAAGTATAACAGGATTTTCTAGACATAACTCTAGGTCTAGAAGAAAAGAAACCTGTTCCATTATCACTAACTTGGCTTTTTGGTGACCTAGTATTCCTATACATTTCTGCATATTTAATGCTAGGTTTTCTAACAACGTTTGAGCCAAGGTCAACAGTCTTGCCAGTGATTGGGTTTGTTACTTTGATAGGGGTAGACTCATTTGGGCTATCACTAAGCATGCCACCCTTGACAAACAAGGTAGGGTTGGCTTTCTTCCATTCATCCAAATCAGTCAACTTTTGCCTATATTCTTCTACTAGGGTAAGGACTCTTGGTGGAGGAATAAATTACTCTTCTTGGAGTTCTGGTAAACCAGTCCAAGATAAGTCCTTTCTTTGGACACCATAGAAGTCCCCAGCTGGTGGTGGAACACCAGCATACTCTTTCATCCCAATCCCAGTCATGTCCCAAGAATCCCTTTGTTTGCTAACACATTCTCCTAGGGTTTGTGAGGCTTTATCAAATCTCTGAATTTTAAGATCTACATTATCCTTATTCTTGATAGCCTCATCTAACTTAACTTGTCATCTAACTTAACTTGTAGTTCAGCATTGACCCTCTCCATGATGTTTCTAATATCAGTACTAGCATTTAAATCATGTTTTAAGATATTTATTTTATCTTTTAGGTCAAACTCCATTTTTTTATACTCAGCTACAGTCTTTTCAGTTTGAGTAAGAGCAAGTTGATAGTTAGACAATTTGCATCTCTCATTACTCACATCTGTTGACAACCTTAAAACCTCTTTGTTAAGTCTTTCAGTATTTAGACGACAACCCTTACTACAAAAAGCATCATCATATACCTCATTGTCTGATGAAGATGAGGAGTGTGCCATGAGAGCATATTGAACATGCTCTTCTTCTTCTATCTCAGCAACCAAAGCTTTATTCTCTTCCTCATCCTTAGCCAAATAGCTCCAATCCCATCCAACACCATCAATTTCTTGCATTGCCATCATGGCCTTGGGATCCTGAGCCTTAACAATTTGGCTTGAGAGTTTTCCAGCATCAGATCTTCTTGGAGATCTGCATTCTCTCATAAAGTGACCCATACAATGACAATTGTAACACTCAACCTTGGATTTATCAAATCCAGCAGTGTCCTTAGCATTAAAAGTCATCTTCTTCTTGAATCTTCTATTCCATCTGTTTGCTCTTATACTTGCAAGAGCCATATTCCACTTAATATCCATCTCCTCCAAATGCTCATCACTAATTTGCTCAAGGTCCTCATATGTAATGACTGAACTATTGGGCAATGAAGCAATGTATGCACACACAGTATCCAGATCAATACCAGCAGGCTTAACTCTTGGTGAGTCAATTTTGTATGTGTCGGCGTCTGAATGTGAGGCGTTGATAGGATCTGATCCAGTGTTGACACATGTTGATCCTGTAACTGTAACTGGGTGCATGTATGAATCCTTTTGATCAAATTGACCTTCACTATGCGAGAAGAAGGCCATGTTTCCATTGGTAGACTTACTTCCATGATCCAAAAGAGTTTCATTCTCCAACAGCCTCAGTTTGTTATAAACATCATCAAAAGTAGAACTTTTGTGAGTGTTGTTGGCAATTATAGATCTTGCCTCAATCTTCCATGCATCACCAAGGCTTTTAAGAAAAGTGGCAATAATGTCAACATCACCAATTACTGTCCCCATGAATGACAGCTTTCTTGTAATGTCAAGAAGTCTGCTTCTCACACTACTTAGCTTCTCATTAGATTGAGCCTTAAAACAGCATACTAATGTAAGAGTTGCTTCTTTTTCTCTTCTACAGTATCAGCATTACCACCATAGGCAACTTCAAGGGCTGCCCAAAGGTCTTTTGCAGACTCATAACCTCTGTATTTGTGCTGATTTTCTTGTCCCAAAGAGAGTTACAGAATGCTTAGGGTTTTCATATCAACCCTTCTCTTTTCTATGTCCTCAGTAGACACAGCTCTACCATCTTCAGGTTTTTCTTTTCTATCTGCTTTAGAGCATCCTTGAACAGCTGTTCTTGTAGATATGACAGCTGCAATCTTTCGAGCTTTATCGAATGTGTTTCCATATTCAATGATTTCCCATAGGGTGTAATCATGGATTTGTAGATATTGCTCAAAGTTGAACTTCCATAGCTCAAAATTGTCTGCATCTAGCATGGGAATCTTAATGTTGTGGTTTGAGGAGGAGGAGGAGTTTGTTTCTGGGGTAGACATGGTGTTTTTAGGGTTTTGTGAAAATTAGGGTTTTTGGTAGTTTAGGGTTCTTGTGTTCTTTTAGATCAAAGTTTCTCAACAAGCTCTGATACCACTTGTTGATCCCAAACTTAGATCGATTTAGCTTGTGTAAACAAGATTAGATCAAGTTAAACACGTAGAGAAACTTTGTTGTGTATAAAACAATTCAAGTATTATGCGGAATTAATACTTAAACAAGAACACACAAACAGTTGTAAAACAAACTTTCACTTGATTGATAATAACGAACTTGCTTACAATGAAAGTGTTATACGTATGAAAACTTATATGAAACATAACCTAAAGGTCTTCTTTTATAGACATAAGAAGCCTTGTACAAGAGTCTACGTATCAGCTATTCTAGGTAAAGATAATTATAGAAGATACATTGTTGATCATATCTTTACTAGAAACAAACTAGAAACATAATACGCATAGACCATATCTTTCTATCAGTGCTTGTCTTCAACCTATCAACGCTTAACTTCTTCCTGTCAACGCTTGATCTGTCAACGTTTGTTTTCTTCTTATCAACGCATGTTTTCTTCTTGTCAGCGTCCAAGTGTACTGGCTACATTTTATTCCCAACACACAAAGGTTTCTTTGAGGAATTGAGTCATCCTTTTCCTTTTCTTCTCATCCTTTATTGGTTCTGGTTCAAATAGTTGTGGGGGAGGATCAATCTTGAGTTTGGTAGCTGTTTCTTTCAGCCAGTTGAACTTAGCTTTCAGAGTCTTTAAGAGCAAGAAATATGCATGTCCAGTCTTATTTTCAGCTAAAGCTTCAAGTTTAAACCATTCAAACAGACCAAGTGTCTTAAGTTTGAAGTCCTCAAAAATGTCCATGTTGGGCACTTGATTATCTCTCCAAATGATCATCTGTGGTGTATGAGTTGACTTCTTAACAGTATATTTGAAGTTGGTTATTTTCCCTGGTGCATATTGTAATTGACGTAGGCATCATAGTCAGCTTTTACCTTTTTCATAGCCTCTGTGCGTTTAACTTCCATTTCTCTTAATATTTTTCTTTGTTCCTCTCTAAGTTGAGGAGACATGGCTTTTAGCTTGGCTTCATCCAGCTCTTTAGCCTTCTTGATTTCATTTAATCTTGTAAATTCAAGTGCCTGTTTTTCAATTTCTTCAACAGTTAAGGGTTTTTCATTTGCATCTTTAAAGGTTGAGAATTGAGATATTTTGGTGGTTAATCCTCCTGTCTCTAGCATCGAAACTATCTTCTTTAGTTTGGCGTCTGAGTCTACCATAACTATTTCTTTCCCTTTTTTCGAGACAGGGGATTCTTCACTAGCTTTCTTCAGCTCTTCAGCATGTTTTAAGAATGCTAGCTGAGCTTGGTCTTGTATAGCTTTTGGGAGGGAGCAGACAGTGCATTTGAGTTTCTTAGCATTTGGTTCACCATCATCCATAGCCTCATTGGTGTTATCCAAGGACAGGGAATTTACTGAATCAGCTGCTTTGTTAATCTGTTTCTCCCCTTACTTTCATCATCATCAGGTACAGTGATTGGTGTGATGACTTGGAGTGGAATGGGTGTAGGAATGATGTTTTCAGTTGTACCTGTGTTGGTGTTGACAGGTTGAAAAACCATCAATCTTGGGGAAACCAACTACAAATCCGTTTGTCAGACAACCGACTGCACTTAGATCCGAGCGACCACAATCCTCGAGACCGCAGTTTGCCTCCCAAGTTGATATGGTTCATGTTTCTAGAACAGTCACTCCACCACCTAGGTCTAATGTGACTAAATCAGATTTTGCAAGACCTAATCACATGATTGCATCTAGGCTCCCTAAGAATAGTTCAAAGAATACGTCTAGAACTAGTTCAAATGATGCGCGCCATAATTTTGGTCTAAGTGAAGCTATTCAAAGATAAAAGTAAGAGATAGGAATTTTAAACCTAGTCAGATGCCTTCTAGATTACCCAACACTGCTAACCATAGCATGTCATATACTAGGAGCATTAATCAATCATCTAGGAATTCTAGATCTTACTCGGACATTAAATATGCTACTTGTAAAACATGTAGGAAATGTGTCTTTAAGGCAAATCATGACTCTTGTGTCAAGAAATTCCTTCATGAGGTGAACTCCCATGCTAGAATTAAATCAAAGTGGCTAGCTAAAATCAAACCCATTGGTAAAGTTTGTACCCCACTGGTAGAACTTTCACGCTTATAGGAAACGAGTGCCCTATAACTAGGATAGTCTCTGATCCTACTAAGACTACTAGGGAGGAAATTGAAAAGGATGATACATCACTTAAGCCTGAACTTAAGGTATTCTATAAAAGGAAATGAAAACTATGAATCCACGCATGGTTCTAAGATAGATATCGCTAACCCATATAAAAGCATAAAAACTCCAAATGATAATGCATGTACCAAAGTCAAGGATCAACAAAAGCAAACCGCTCCGATCTTTGTATACCATTCAACTAAGGACACTCTCAGAGTTTGGTTGCTGAAGAAGCTGATATCTAAGAAACAAGTGTCTCAGAGGATTTTCATTTAAGCTTACAATTACATGGCTCATTGTTAAATATCAGATGATGACCCGGTCTTCAAATAAAGGAAAGTTTATCGCTGATGGTAAACTTATCCTCACAAACGAGAAATTAAATTTTCTCGGACACGAGCTTACATTAAAACTATTCCAAGGTTTTAAGCTCGTGTAAAATGGTTCATTGTTAAATGACAAAAAATGACCGGGACTTCAAAGAAAGGGAAGTTTATCTATGCAACGATAACTTACCCTCAAAACGAGAAATTAATTTTTCTTGGACACGAGCTTACAATAAAACTATTCAAAGGTTTAAGCTCGTGTAAATGGCTTACAAATGGATCACAGATTGTAACCTGAGCATCAAAGAAAGGAAAGTTTATCACTGATGATAAACTTATCCTCACAACGAGATATTAATTTTTCTCGGGCATGAGCTTATATTAAAAACATTCGAAAGTTTTTAAGCTCATGCACAACGGCATACAGTCACATGACAGATTATAACCGGCGCTTCAAAGAAAGGAAAGTTTATCATCGATGATAAAACTATCCTCACTAACGAGAAATTAAATTTTCTCGGACACGAGCTTACATTAAAACTATTCAAAGGTTTTAAGCTCGTGTATATGGTGTATAATTATATCTCATATTATGCCCCGGACTTCAAAGAAAGGAAAGTTTATCGCCGATGATAAACTTACCCTCACAACGAGAAATTAATTTTTCTCGGGCATGAGCTTTTATTAAAAACATTCGAAGTTTTTTAAGCTCATGCACAATGACTTACAGTTAAATATCAGACTGTAACTCGGACTTCAATTTTAGGAAAGCTTATCTTTAATGATAACTTATCCTCGTAACGGGAAATAAATTTTTCTCGATCATGAGCTTGTAATAAGACATTCCAAGTTTTAAGCTCAGAAAGGAAAGTGTATCTTTTAAATAAGAGAACTTTTCTTCATAACGTGAAATTCATCTTTCTCGGTCATGATCTTTACGTTAAAACATTCAAAAGTTTTTCAAGCTCATGAAAACGAATTCTAAGTAAATATCAACTTAGGACTCGTTCTTCAATTAAAAGGAAAGTTTATCGCTGATGGTAACTTATCCTTAACAACGGGAAGTTTACAACTTCTCGGACTTGAGCTTGTTTAGTAAGATATTCAAATTCTTAAGCTCAAGTAATTGGTTTTCAAAAGGTTGAACATAATTTTTCAAGAATTTTTCAAAAGGTTTTTCTAAATCTTTCAAAATTGTGTGTTCAAAATGTTTTGATAAAAAGAGCATGTCTTCTGGAATCGATAATATTTACGAACCTAGAAATGTCGTTCAATAATGACACGAGGTTGTAAATAAAGTTCGAGAAGAAGTTTAAATGATTTAAAACATGCTCAAAATGGCTTGCTATTATTTCATATAGTAACCCGCTTTTCATATTCAAATCAAGCATTTCACCAGAAAACTGTGACTCAACAATGGGAATTAATTTTTTCGGGCATGGTTTACTTTATAACCATGTAAGGGATTGTGTTTACATAATAACACAATCTAACACAAATCTATGTACGTGTCAGTGCATTTATTTGTTAAAACAAGAGAAATCTTGTTTTTATGAAGTTATCATCTCCATAAACCGTAGCAATTTACCATTGGTATCTACATAATCGACGATGCGACTACTCAAATGGCGACTATATCTCTTTAGATAGAATACGGGTCAAAATTGAGGGGGAGCAATTGTCCAGCATTCAGAATCTTTGATGCCGAAAGTGCCAAGTTCACAAATTGGTGTCAAGACAACGATATCAATCGTACATATAGTGTCAAGAGATAACTTCAGACGTGACGAGGCGACCAACATTCGTGAACACGAACCATGTGATTCTATCATATGATGTTCTCCATCATTCAGGTCCAACCTCGTATATTATTAATCTTGTGAATTGATTATCATATATGATCTTTACACGTGATAAATACCTTACACTTGTGTTTAAAAGGTATTTAATTTACGTTTCAAGTACACCGTCATTAATTTGAGGGGGAGCTTGTGTAATTCATGAAGATAATTGGATTTGCTTTTTTTTCCCCAAATTTTTTCAAAATTTTATTAAATCAATATATATTAAAAACATCGATTGGGTTAATATTTTTAATATGGGGGAGAAAAAGTGACTTAATATTGAGATCAATAATGATTTACTTAATGTGTTGGCTCATCCCGACATGTGCGAAATATTTTCGAATATCGTGTCATATGTTAAGGGGGAGCAAAATAGATTTGGATATCAAAATGGATTTCATGGTGACATACACTTACCTAAAACATCTCTATTCACGACGGTGAAGATTGTGGTGACATAAGGATGGTAGGATAGGTTAAAGTCCAATGATTCTTCTAGAACCGGAGGAATCTTCCCAATGACATTCCATAGCTAGAAATAGTAGTCCTTAGGAAAGATGGAGAAAGATTGTGAACGTAGTTGAATACCGACCAAGTACTTAAGTTAGCACTGGAACAATCACAACAAGGTGCTAGTTATGACGTATTGGTAAGCATTAAAGGGGTTGAAGAATGAAAAAGAATTGTAAAGATAAAGGGTGTAAAGAAAGTAGCCCTCCTTACAACCTTACGCAGAAACCGGGTCAACTCATATGCTATTGAGATCATTTTTAACGATGCTCGATATTGAAGGTAGACATCATGGACCTAGTGATGCAATGCACAACCCATCCCAGCTAACTCAGATATCTCTTAAAAGGTATTTGTTTTAATCACACGGAGACAACGCATTATCTATCGAGTTATTCACTCTAAATATATTGATATTGAAATGGTGGCATTCCTCTCTAGCCTCCGATCACTAAAAATCCAAAATTCACGATCGAGTCTAGAGCCATTTGAGATCTATTAATAATCTCATTAGAACACATTTCCATATTTACTTTCTTCTTCACACATTGTGAAAAGTAAGAAAGATATTAAGAGTCCTACGCAAGTTCTTCATGATTCTTGCCTGAACATCTGAGTAATAAAAAAGTATTTGCCTGAACATCTGAGTAATATATGTTGTTGTAATATGTAGAATCTCGTCTATTTATTTTACTCTCACACCGATGTTTGAGGTCCTGCATTCATTTTGATTGTTATATTCGTGTTAATAATAATTTAATTATGTTGCATTGCTTGACTTTGTTAAGTGTCAAAATAAAAATAGACAATAATTTATGTTTTTATTTGAATATTTATAATTATGTGATTTGTTGATTTTTTTAATATTACATATATGTTACATTTTTAAAATATAAAGTATATTGGTTATAAAGTTTAAGAGGGTATTTTGTTTATTTTTCAAAGTTGTTAAAAAATATGAAAAATATAAGTTTACACTTAATTCCATTTAATTTATTTAGAATTAACCACTAACGTTTTATTGATCCTCTCATTTTTTAAGTTTTTATTTTTATAAATTTTAATATAGGGTGTGATACAATTTAAGATAACTTGGTAAAGAAGAAGAGGAAATTGTGGAATAATAATATGCTCATTCAGCCATACGGCAGTAGGGTTTAGAGTATCCCAAAATTACATAAATCCATACCAGTTCCTAAGTTATTCAAATAAGACATAATGACCCTAAATAAAAACCAAAGCAAACAAAGTATTAAACGGAAATAACGGTAATAGCTGAGCGTAACAATACTCCCCCCCCTTCAAAGCTTTTTGTCCTCAAAAAGGGCAATCTGCAAAATATGGAAATCTGAGTTGAAACTCATCCAAAAACTCCCATGTCGCATCTTCGGCCTGTTGTCCCTTCCAATGCACTAACACCTTCATATCCATCCTTTTGTTTCTTTTAACCATCTGCTTATCCAATATTGCTTTTGGTTGGAAGTGGAACCTAGCGTCTCGTGGTAGGGGAATAACCGTATCCGGAGGACCACTCGCCTGCTTTAATAGTGACACATGGAATACGGGGTATATTTGCGCCTTGTTTGGTAGATCCAATCGATAAGCAACTTCTCCCACCTTTTCTACCACCAAAAATGGACCAAAATACTTTAGCGTAAGTTTTGAATGCTTGTTCACCCGGAGTGACTTTTGCATGTAAGGTTATAACTTTAAATAAACCCAAGTTCTTGTTTCGAAGACTCTTTCTGATCTCTTCTTGTTCGCCTGTTGTCTCATTCAATTTTGAGCAGTATATAATGATTCCTTCAAGAGCTTAATAGTAACTTCCCTATTCCTCATCATCTCATTAGGTCACCATCACTAATATCCTTCGGTACATAGGGGATGTGTAAGGGTGGCGGGTAACCATACAAAGCTTCGTACGGTGATCTTCCTAAAGAAGAATGAAAAGTCATGTTATACCACCATTCTGCCAAAGTTACACATTTGACCCATGTTCGGGGTCGTTCCATCACCATACATCGCAAGTAACCCTCTAAACACCGGTTTACTACTTCCGTTTGGCCGTCAGTTTGGGGGTGATACGCGGTAGACAAGTGGCTAGCTATACCCTGTAGTTCCAAAAATTCCTTCCAAAAAGAACTCAAAAATATCGGATCCCGATCAGATACAATAGTTACTGGACAGCCATGTAATTTAAATACGTTGTCGAGGAAAACTTGAGCTACATCCTTAGCGGTAAATGGATGACCTAAAAGCATGAAATGGCCATATTTTGTCAACAAATCAACGACTACAAATATGGTATCTTTTCTGTTCACTCTTGGCAACCCCCTAATAAAATCCATAGAGATGTCGGAAAAAATAGCATCTGGTATGGGCAAAGGTTGTAACAAACCCGGTGAAACTACATTTTCATGTTTGGCTCTCATACATACATCACACCCCCAGACTATACGCTCAACCACCTTTGTTATTCCTCTCCAGTAGAATATCCCCTTAACCCGCTGAATAGTGGTTGTTACTCCTGATTGGCCCCCCATTGACAACCCGTGGAAAATCCGAACAATCTCCTCCCGTAAGGGTATGTCCGATACTACTACCATACGTCCTTTCTTGGTGAGCCATTGTCCCTTCTATTTCCAATCTTTTATACATTTTCCCTCTTGAATCTCTGTAATGATGGTTTGCAATTATGAGTCATTTTCTTGACTTTAAATAACTCGTTGCAATAAGAGAGGCTCCAAGGTCGATACCACCATATTAAAAAGCTGCGAATTTTGCACCCTCGAGAGTGCATCAGCGGCTACATTTTCGCGACCCTTCTTGTACTCGATAGAATATTCATACCCCATAAGCTTCGCTAACCAATTGTGTTGTAATGGCGTCGTCACCTTTTGTGTCAGGAGATGCTTTAGACTTTGTTGATCCGTTCAAATAAAAAATGGTTTGGTGATGAGGTAAAAATGTCATTGCTTTGCCGCCAATAAGATAGCCAACAATTCTTTTTCGTATATGGACAAAGCTTGGTGTTTTGGTGATAACGCCTTACTGATGAAGGCAATGGGATGGTGTTGTTGCATAAGAACAGCTCCTAATCCACCTGCTGAAGCGTCTGTTTCAACAACGAATGGTTTTGATAAGTCAGGTAAAGCGAGTACTGGAGATGAGGACAACGCTTGTTTCAGTCTTTCAAAGGCCTCATGTGCATCACATCCCCATTGAAATGCATCTTTCCTTAACAAGTTAGTTAATGGTTTGGCCAGAATTCCAAAGGATCTTATAAAGCGGCGATAGTAACCTGCTAACCCCAAAAACCCACGTAGTTGTTTCAACGTCTTAGGAGGGGGCCAAACTCGGATAGCTTCAATCTTTGACGGATCGGTCCTTACCCCTTCAGCGCAAATTATAAAACCCAAATATTCAACTGATCGGCCTCTTATGGTGCATTTCGACTCCTTGGCAAACAACTTGTGTTCCCTCATTAGTGATAATACTTGCCGTAAATGTTGTTCATGTTGTTCTTTAGCCTGGCTATATACTAATATGTCGTCAAAAAACACAAGTACCCCTCTCTTATTAGTGGCTTGAACACAAAATTCATCAAAGCTTGGAAAGTCGCTTGTGCATTTGTGAGACCGAACGGCATCACGAGGAACTCGTAATGACCCTCATGGGTTCTAAAAGTCGTCTTATGAATGTCGTCCTTTGCCATCCGGACTTGGTGATAGTCGGATCGTAAGTCTAATTTCGAGAAGAAAGTTGCTTGACCCAACACATCGAGAAGCTCTTCAATTAAAGGAATGGAGAACTTGTCTTTAACTGTTGTGTCATTAAGCCTACAATAATCCATACACATTCTCCACTGAACATCTTTCTTTTTTACCAACACGAACGGGGCTGCAAAAGAACTATGACTATTACGAATTACACCACTTTCAAGGAGTTATCTGGTCATTTTTCAATGATGTCTTTTCGAATTGTCGGGTAACAATACGGTCTTAGGCTAATAGGTTGGGTGCCATCTTTTAGTGTTATCCTATGATCAAATGGTCATTCGGACGGTAATGTCTTTGGCACATGAAAAACATCTGTGAATTATTCTAGCAATTTAGCCCAGTGTTGCGCATCCCCCTTTTGAGGCCCTTCTTTTCCCACATGTGATATAACTGATAATTGAGAATGGTCCAAATATAAACTAAATAGTTGAATGGGTCCTCTACCTGTACACTTTTGTAGCATTGATTCCATCTTTTTTGCTGAGCACACGGAAATTGTGTTGTTTTGAATCCCTTTTAGCTCGCAGACCTGGCCACCCACTTTGAGTTTCATAGTTAGTTTCTCAAAGTTCCAAATGATGTCATGAAGTGACGACAGCCATTGGACTCCCAATATCATATCATAGCTGTCTAACGGAAATTCCGGGAAAATTTGGGTGCAAGTAAGCTTATTACCGTTTGCAACTCCCACATTGAGTGTCGAAATATTTTTATCCTCACATCTTAATTTCTGAGCCAAACTTGTGTCAATTTATGGGTTGATCCCGAGTCAATGAGGATATGTAACTGACGAGTGCCCATTGTTCCTTGCACCCGCATTGTGGAATAAGACGGTGACCCTGTAAGTGCGTGGATAGATATTTGGAAGTCATTGTCTTTTCCCACTAAGTCTCTTGAGCTCCCATTGTCGTCATTAGCCTCAGTGTCTTCACTTGTCTCGTCTTCCTCCTCCACCTCAATGAGGTACAATTGTCGTTTAGTTTTTCCACGACAATCATGACCTCGTACCCATTTTTCTGTACACCAGAAACATTCATTTTTAGCCCGTTTAACTTCCATCTCTTTTTCAGAGAGTCTACGGAAAGGGGTGTAAGTGGACTTAGTGGTATTTGTGGTCGCATGGTTAGGGGTTGGTAATATGGTTAGTTTTGTGGCGTTGGAGGGTGGCGTTATTCTAGGTTGGTTGTTGTATTTGTATGATCCCGCTTTACTCTCTGAATGGTCATTATTCATACTTTGGATTTTCGCTAGACCGTACGCCTCACGCAAGGTACTTGGCTTAAACATCTTCACGGGTCCTCTGATTTGTTGTTTGAGTCCCTTTAAATAGAGGCTAACAACTTGTGATTCACTAAGAGTGACTTTATTTAACAGGCTATCAAACTTATTGTAGTAGTCATGGAGTGAGTCGGTTTGGTTAAGTGATGCAGGTTCCTCAAGCGGGTCTTCGAACATAGCGTTCGAGAACCGGGCCGATAGGGCTCGAACATGATCCGCCCAAGTAATTTCAGAGACTGTTGCTCCTCGGGTGCGCATAAAAGCGTGATGCCATGTATAACATCCTCTTCTAAATGGATAACCGCGTACCTGAGTTTCATGTTTTCTGGTGTTTCGTCTATGGTGAAAAAATGCTCGCATCGATACACCCAAGCATCAACATCTTCACCCGAGAACCGAGGGAATTCGACCTTTCCGATACGCATGGGTCGGTTGGTACCCCGAGAATCCAGATCGCTGAATAAAGATGATTGTGGGCCACCTTTTGAATGGTCGTGTATAGCCTTTAGAATTTCTTCCTGTTGTGTGGAAGCCTGTTCTTGATGTTTCAACATTGCTGAAAGTGTAGCTTGAATGTCAGAGATTGCCTTCTCATGATCCTTAAGGGCCTTATCGATCTCTTGGTTGCGTGTGGTCATGGCAGCGAGAGTACTTCCGACGAGGAATCAGAAGGCTCTAATACCCTTGATACGATTTAAGATAACTTGGTAAAGAAGAAGAGAAAATTGTAGAATAATAATATGCTCATTCAGCTATATGACAGTAGGGTTTATAGTATCCCAAAATTACATAAATCCATACCAGTCCCTAAGTTATTCAAACAAGACATAATGACCCTAAATAAAAACCAAAGCAAACAAAGTATTAAACGGAAATAACTGAGCGTAACAGGGTATGCACATGCATACCTTGTGTAGAATCTGAGTAGTGTAAATGGATTTTGATTTTTTTGAATGTTTGAGCAAAATACACTACAATTTTACGAGTGCACACCCTCTAATCTGATGGAAAATTGTTGGTACACATCCATGAATTTATAAAAAAAGAAGGGAAAAAATATGACTGTAAATTAAAATGTCGGCGTTTGCACAGTTACAAGGTTACGAGGAAGAAGAACTAGCTAGTCGGTTATTTAATTATACAGTATATTTTAAGGCCCAATGGTTGAGTTTAAACAATTAGTTTAATCCATTTATTTTTTTCTCCTTAAGCCCAACCCACTAGTCTGTTTTAATACGTAGTTCTTATTTCTTCCTTTGAGTTGAATGGAAAGCTAATTTGTTTCAAAAATTTGTCTTTTACTTTGTATAAAAGGATTGTTGTTTACTTGTGGTCATTGATTTGTGTTTGTTGATCACAATGATTAACATAAAAGTTTAGTTTGTTACAAAATATTACCGTTGCATTATGCATAACCAATATAATCTCGATAAACAACGCTATCCTAAATTTCTAGATCCGCCACTGCTTGTAAGATAATATCAATAGTATCAATCGTATCTCGTTTCCCTTCTGACATGTTACAATATAAAGCACTCTAAGAATGTTCTAGAGTCGGGCTTGAGCCCGTTACATAATAATACTATACAATACGGGCTAACACTCCCCCGCAGTTGGAGCGGGAGTAGAACGGACACTCAAACTGGATCGAAAGTCTTCAAATAATGTGGAAGGCAATCCTTTAGTGAAAATATCGGCATACTGATAACGGGAAGGAACATGAAGAACTCGAACTTGACCAGCAGCAACCAAATCTCGAACAAAATGAATGTCAATCTCAATATGCTTCGTACGTTGATGCTGAACCGGATTACAAGATAGATAAACGGCACTAACGTTATCACAGTAAACAAGCGTAGCGGAAGATAAAGGTGTATGTAACTCACGAAGCAAATTCTGTAACCAACAAGTCTCAGCAACAGCATTGGCAACCCCACGATACTCTGCCTCTGCACTAGAACGAGAAAGCGTTGGCTGACGCTTAGAGGACCAAGATAGTAGGTTGTTGCCAAGAAAAACACAGTAACCTGAGGTTGATCTTCTAGTAGTAGGACAACCAGCCCAATCCGCGTCTGAATAAGCAACCAAAGATGTAGTAGAAGATGCAAACAACTGAAGCCCATAGTCCAAAGTACCCTGAACATACCTCAAGACCCTTTTAAGAGCCGATAAATGAGGTTCTCGAGGATCATGCATATAAAGACAAATCTGCTGAACTGCATAAGAAATATCCGGGCGAGTAAAAGTGAGGTACTGAAGAGAACCTACAAGACTCCGATATAAAGTCGGATCAGAGACCGGATCACCATCATCACCTAGCTTAGACTCGGTATCAACTGGAGTCCGACTAGGATTACAATTGACCATGTGTTCCCTCTCAAGAATCTCAATAGCATATTTCTTCTGAGATAAGAACAACCCAGAAGAATCCCTTGTAACAGAGATACCCAAAAAATAATTAAGAGCACCCAAATCTGTCATAGCAAACTCCTGATGTAAAGAAGCAATAATACGCTGTAACAAAGTCTCAGAAGAAGCGGTGAGAACAATATCATCAACATACAGTAATAAATAAGCAGTATCCATCCCATGTTTGTAAATAAATAAAGAAGTATCACATCGACTATGATGAAACCCAACACGGGTGATATAAGATGCAAAACGGTGAAACCAAGCTCGAGGTGCCTGCTTAAGACCATAAAGTGGGCGCTTTAATAAACATACATAATCAGGATGCTCAGAATCACGAAACCCAGGAGGCTGGTGCATATAAACGGTCTCAGATAAGTCACCATGTAAAAAGGCATTCTTAACATCAAGTTGATGAATCGGCCAATGCCTAGAAGTTGCCAAACTAAGAACAGTCCGTATCGTACCTGGTTTAACAACAGGACTAAAAGTCTCGTCAACATCAACCCCCTCTATTTGCGTGCTACCATTCGCCACGAGTCGAGCTTTGTAGCGACTAAGCGTGCCATCGGCTAAATATTTATGGCGAAAAAGCCACATGCATCGGACAATATTGGCGTCCACAGGTCTTGGTACTAAAATCCAAGTGTTATTCTTAATAAGCGCATTATATTCATCGCGCATAGCATTTTGCCAATTTGGATCATTAAACGCAACATTATATGACTTAGGTAAAGGGGAGATAGTGGACACATGACAAGTATACTTAGGATTAGGACGATTAGTCCCGAGTTGAAAACGTGTGACCATGGGATGAACCGAGACGGGGTTCGGGTTGGGTAGTGGTTCAGGAATATGGATTTGAGGCGTGTCATCGTTGTCCATGTGTTGTGGTGTAGCCTGCTGATTTATGGAAGAATGGGTCGAAGGAGAATCGGGTACGGAGGTTTGAGGTAAAATATTGGCAGCAGCGGTAGGTGATACATGCGATTCGATGTTTGGTGGGTTATTGGGAGTAACAGTAGGTGTGGGGATATGGTGCATAGGGGTATCTGGCAAGTCATCAAAGAAAGAATATGTTGGAGTGGTATTTGGGGTGGTAGATCCATAAGGAAATACAGTTTCGTCAAAAGTAACATGACGAGAGATGATGATTTTATTTGTGTGTAACTCAAGACATCGATACCCACGATGGTTAGATGCATGCCCCAAAAAAATTGAGGGTGTTGCGCGGGGTTCAAGTTTATGGCCAGGATACAGGTGGGGATAACATAAACATCCAAAGGTACGTAAGAGGCTATAGTTTGGGGTGGTACCAAACACACGAGTGTAGGGTATGTCGTTGGAAATAGCGGTCGAAGGTAAGATATTTAGTAAGTGAACAGCCATATTAAGGGCTTCAACCCAAAAGGTTGGTGGAAGGTTTGCTTGAAAAAGTAGTGTCCGAATTTGGTTGTTGATGGTGCGAATTATACGTTCAGACTTGCCATTTTGTTGGGAAGTTTTGGCACATGAAAATCCAAACCGAATGCCATTTTCTGCAAAAAGTTTATGGAATACACGGTTATCGAATTCACCTCCATGATCACACTGAAAGGACCGAATTTCACACTTAAATTGAGTATGAACATACTTACGAAACAAGATAAATTTTGACAACACGTCAGATTTATGTAGCAACGGATATACCCAAACAAACTGAGAAAAATGATCCAAAAACAAGACATAATATTTGTAACCGGAAAGACTCGGAATGGGTGAAGTCCACACATCCGAGTGAATAATGTCAAAACAAGAATTAACGACAGTATCTGAACTAGCAAACGAAAGCCTCACGTGTTTGCCAAGCTGACAAGCATGACAAAGAACGGGAGGTTTCTCTTTATTACATGAAATGAAATTACGAGAAGCAAGACGACGTAGCACGTCACTTCCTGGATGTCCAAGACGTTGGTGCCACGTATGCTGACTAACAAGGAAAGCTTGAGGAATTGGAGAAGGAGCCGTGACCGGGTAAAGATCCCCCGTGCTATCACATCGGAGTAGAACCCGTCGAGTCCGAAAATCCTTAACAGAAAAACCAAACGCATCAAATTCAACAGTGCAATTATTATCACGAACAAATTGACGAACAGAGATTAAATTTTTTACAATATTAGGGGTAATAAGAACATTTTTAAGATGAAGGGATCTAAACGGAGTTGGCAAAATGCTATGGCCCGTGTTAGTGACGGGTATAGAGCGACCGTCACCAACCGAGACAGATGAATATAGACGAGTATTAAAAACATCACTAAGATTAGTAACAGAGTCATTTAAATGAGAGCTCGCACCTATATCCATATTCCAGGCACCTGTGGTTGGATCATGAAGCGTCCCAGCAGTAAACGCATGCGGTAGGGTAGTCGCCTGTCCTGATGGAGCTGTAGAACCCGATGAAGCAATATGGGCCGAAGAGCTTGCTTGTTGGGCTGGTGGTGTTGGACCTGAATAAACCGGTTGGCCACTATAGTACGGGTTGACATTAGATGTTAGATAACCAAAACCAGGAGGAGGCCCTGTAGGATAAAGAGACGGCGGGGCTGCAAAATTGTAACCGGGCCCAGGAGTAGCATAAAGAGCCGTGGGATTTGTGGGATGTGCACTGCTCAATCCAAAGTGGCCTCCTGGTGTACACATATTATTTTTATCCAATGTGTTATTCATTCCCAAGCGTGCCAAAACTTTAGCCAAAATATCATCAACATCATTATTCTTACTTTTAGTACCACTGTTGGAGCTTGGTTTCACATTGACGTCATGCACGTAGCGGCAAGCCTCGCCAAACCGACACATCCCTTTAGCAAAATGAAAACATGGCCTCGAAGACTTGAATTGAGGGTTAGAAAAACGACGAGAAGTACCGCAGTCAGTCATAAGAACCATAGGGGAAGTGTAACTAGAATCCACGGGTAGTGCAAGTTCCTTGGACTTCAAACGCATCTCTTTCGTAATCAACAAAAAACGGGCTGTTTTGAGATCAGGAAAGGTTTGTTGATAGTGCATATAGCCACAAACTTGATTGTACTTATCCGGTAGACCTTCGAGTGCATAGTGAACCACATCTTCTTCATTGACATGTGACTCAAGACTCTTGAGTATGGTGACAAGTGACTCGATGTGTTGAAAATAGGCCTCCATGCTTTGTGTTCCAAGTTTGACGGATCGTAATTCGGCCTTTAAAGCGGAAGTACGAGACCGTTTATTTTCTTTCACAAGATCACTAATAAGACCCCAAGCTTCCTTAGCCGTTTTGGGGCGTGCAATGACTAACCTCTTTTGAAGTGCATCCGAGAGAGTCGTAAAAATCCAAGAGAGGATGATCTTATCGACTTTGAGCTCGTCAGTTGTAAGAGCAGCAGGGGTACTGGAACCTGCGGCAGCAGTGTCATCATGGATAAACTTGGTAACATCATAGCTCGAACAAAGTTGTGTAAAAAAGAACTCCCAAGACCCATAGTTCCATTCGGTAAGGTCAAGTTTGACAGGAACCCTCGTCAGGAGGTGATGATGAGTGACCAAAGAGAGCTTTTCTGAAAGTGGGATGGTAGCATCGGAACCTGTCATCGAGATCGGTGTTTGTATGAAACGATTTTAGATATAATACAGTGGACGTGTATTATGGAGGGTGAATATAGGGTTTGTATGGATGTGGGGACGGTTTGTATACAAGAACGAAAAATCAATTTCTGTTGGAGGAATTGAGAGACAGTAAAAAGAACAAACAAAATACTTTGTGACCTAATTAAGCACAAAGACTCACATACACATCACCAATCACTGATTCAATAATTAGTTCGTTACCTTAGAACGAATCACGAAAAGAAAAGAAGAAAATAAATCGTTTGTGTCTGTGGTTTTTTTTTTTTTTTTTTTTGGATTAGGGTTTAAAAGATCGTTGATTAGGCTTGATACCATGTAAGATAATATCAATACCATGTAAGATAATATCAATAGTATCAATCGTATCTCGTTTCCCTTCTCACATATTACAATATAAAGCACTCTAAGAATGTTCTAGAGTCGGGCTTGAGCCCGTTACATAATAATACTATACAATACGGGCTAACACTGCTTACAATGACTGAAATTCATAATCGGATCACAAATCTTCAGTCTTGGAGATCATATTCATTCTCTTCTGCAGCGAGTTCATCGTTTATTCGTTGTTCCGTCCCTTTTGCTGCCAGCTTTTCTTCTTTCTCTGCCATCTTCACATTGAAATAGTCAATGAGACCATGTAGAGCGATGTCAGGGTCATCATTCTTGAGTAGTTGCTCTGCTACTTCAGCCGGGGTTATTTCTGCCTTTCGAATCAAATCCTCTATTCTATCAAAAAGACTATGTTTGTCAATATTGAAATAGTTGGAGACTAGCAAGCGGAAGCCACTTGGTGTGCAATACGACATGTGGATATGAACGTCCATACGCCCCGGACGAAGAAGCGCTGGATCAAGTTTGTCTTTCTTGTTAGTAGTGAATATGATGATCCTTTCGTCGCCACAACTTGACCATAACCCGTCAATAAAATTAAGGAACCCAGACAGTGTCATCTGATCCAAAAATTTGTACTCAGATTTATATTACCATAAATATAAGTTTTCATCTACCATAATTTCGGATTGAAATAACATAACCACACCATTCATATTCTTAAGAGCTACCCACAAATACTATTGAAGCATATGTAATTTCTGAACTTATGTACGTAATAGATAATAGGAATCACAAACCTTTTGTATGAGATCGCCGTTACCAAATTGTTGATTTTCTAGAGCTAAAGACTTGGCCTCCTCTATTGCATCACGATCATGTAGCTGCGCAGAGCAATCTATATCCTCCACAACTAGTATTGAACGGTTTTCTGTTGCCAACAACAACCTCCGCAGCTCGGAGTTTGAACTAACTTCCGTCAACTCCAAGTCATATATGTCAAAGTTTAAGTAATTTGCCATAGCCGCAATCAAACTTGATTTCCCTGTCCCAGGCGGACCGTACAGCAAATAACCTCTCTTCCACGCCTTTCCTATTTTCCTATAATACTCTCTCCTGGCAACAAACCTATCCAAATCCTTAATCAGATTCTCCTTTACATCGCCATCCATTGCCATCGTGGCAAAGCTTGATGGATGGTCTAGATTCGCTGATATCCAGCATGTTGGGTAATTTGAATCATCCACGGTGAATATCTTCACACTTTTGTCTTGTTGTTTCCTTGTTTTCGAGTAGTTAAGTATAAACGGCAAGTAGTCATTCAACGTGAGATCTTTGTATTTGTGATGGAACGTAAGCTCAAATGATCGTGATTCGATCATATCGTTCTGATTACTAGATTGTTCTCTCATTGGGGATGTTTTAGAAATCAAACACCATTTAAATTTGATACCATTGTAAGTATCAATAAACTCTTGGTCGATTTCCATTGCAACGTTGATGATTTTATCGTTTGAAATTTTGGTGACCTTGAGACGTGGAACCTCGATAGAGATTCGAGAAGCAAGGTAGACTGATGTTGCGTTGTATATCTCGTTCATGTTTAATCCATCCATTTCGTGGATGACCATAGTTAAGTCCGTGGAAAATTTGTTGATGAAATTTTTGAGGCCGAAATAAAGGTATTCTTGGAACTCAGGAGGCAAGAAATCACGAGCCACGCTACGAACCACCATCGCTGTTGCAGCAATGGACCCGACCGTGGTAACGATTGTTTTGGCCCTGGCCAGCTTCGATGTGTTTGATTTTGGCATTTTGGAAATGAAGTTGCAAAAAGAGAATTAAGAGTAACAAAGACAACCTAGGTGGAATCTATATAGTATGGATTTAGAGACTAAAAGTTGGTGTAATTGGTTTAACTACTTAGTTAATCAAAATCGTGTATACGCGGATTGTACAGTGTGTTATAGCTTATAGTATATACTCCCTCCATCCTAAATTAATAATCTCCATAAAAAACACATTTTTTAGAAAACATTACTATTCATTCATTCTTTCTCTTACTTTTTTACAAAAGGACACTCGATCCTTTATACAATTAATTAAAACTTCATATATAATTTATAATTTCTAATACAATTAGATGCAATATCGTAAACTTGTTACATTAGTTACATCTATTTTTGGAAGTGGACTATAATTTTGAGACGTCCCAAAATAGTATAGGGAAATATAATTTTAGGACGGATGGAGTACTACTTTCGTCCTTTAAGTATTGTTATCGAAATACTCAATTTAAAATGAATACATTTATTACTGTTTCCAATTTTGCAAGAATAAAAAAAAATTATCTTTTATAAATTATTTAATATTTGGGTTTTGCTATCAAGTTTAAACATTTTTTAATTATATATATTTTTATAATCAAACTCATTATTTTTAAATATACATAATTTTGATATATACAATTAAAGTAAAAAAATTTAATTAAAGTACTTATTAATATAAATATAAATGATTTAATATATAAAAATATTTTTTAATTATGATACGTTTAGATATCACTCATTGAGTGTTTATTAGTAATAATTTTTATAAAGTTTTGTAAGTTAAATTTATGATTAAAAATAATATATTAAACTTAAATAATTGAAATGATAGTAATAATTTTAAGACAAACTGAAAAGAAAAAAACGTGTGAAATTATTTTAAAGAAGGAACGAGTAAATATATTATCGAGGGGTCGCCTTTACCTTTTTTACTTTGGGAAATGTATTTAATATAGTATGAAACCGAATATAAAGGAGTGCGGTTCTTCGTGGAAGCCATAACATCTAAGCATATCTAAAAGAGAACAATCTTGTTTTTTAATTGTACAGAATAAACGTTTAATTTGGATCAAATTAAGTTATTTCTATGAGAAAACAAAGAATATCTTAACCAAGAAAAATCGTCACTATAAAAGTAGCATTAGCATGGGTCTATGACTGAGATTTTACTTTATTAGATGCTAGCAAGATGTTAGGAAATTAAAAAAAAAAATAAGATTTGAGTTTTTAACCCAATCAGTCCAAGACATTTTAGATTTATATCTAGTTCTAACCTAGACAAAAGACTTGGAGACAATCATGTCAAAAATCAAGCTCCTAGAACGAGAGATGTGACCGAACAAAATCTCATTACGCCAATTCCAAATAGACCACCATGCGATGAAACAAATGTCTTCAAACACCTTCTTAAGCTTTGACGAGAGACGAATACTCAAGATCCAGTCATTCCAAGAATTGTAGGAATCAACTTCTATGGAGTCTTTGTCCCACCACTTTCTGGTCTTATTCATAATCTGGGCAATGAAATCGCAAGAAAGAACAAATGTCTAGTCGTTTTCAGCCGAATTATTGCACAAGGGACAGATAATAGAGCTCACATCCATACCTCTTCTAGACAAGTTGAATCTGGTGGGAAGGTAGTCATCAAAAACTTTCCAGACAAGAATGTTAATCTTGATAGGGACCTCATGAACCCATCTAGTCTTCAGGTTGCCACCTGGAAGATAGACATCGTCAATAATCTTTCGAAAAGTGGAAACTAAAAAATTGTCTGAACCATCTACATCCCACGACCATCTATCATGTTAGTGAGTGGGAGAACAACCATCCAGACATTCCAGAAGCGTATCCATCTGATGAGATTCCACCCCACTCCTAAAATTTCGTCTAAACGACCAGACGATGTCCTCATGAGACATTTTAGAAGCCACAGTAATATCTTTAAACTTTTCAAGCAAGTAAAGTCTCGGCACCAGATCTTTGAAGGCCACATCCCCTCTCCACACATCGCACCAGAAAGACGTTTTAGCCCCATCACCACATATAGGTTTAATATGACTTAGAATATCAATACCACGGAGTTTCAGATTCTCGACTTCTTGAACAATCCTTAACCAGATTGATGGAAAGCTATGATTAAAGTTACTGCCAATCTTACCGTCTTTGCCATGTATCGCAGAAATCACACGAACCCATAGAGAATTTTTTTTAGTGATGAATCGCCAAATTCATTTGCACATAAGGGCCTAGCTGGTTCAGGTGGGAAAAATTCACGCTATCATAAGTTCTTTTATCATAGTTTATCGGCGATTACCTTGGACAGATTTCTTTCTGACCATCGTCCAATTTTATTGCGTGAATCACACCATAACTATGGTCCGACTCCATTTAAATTCTACCATTTCTGGTTTGAGCTTGATGGCTTCGATAAGTTTGTAGAGGATTCTTGGAAGGAAATTTGTGTTCCTGACAACAACGACTACTTAAAGCTTATGAAAAAGCTTCGTTTACTGGAAGTTAAAATTAAAGCTTGGATTAGTGTTCACAAGGAGAAAACAATGGGTCGAATGAGTATTCTTAAATCAGAGCTCAATAATCTTGACTCGGTTGTTGATAAAGGGGGCGGTTCTAAGACAGAGATCATCCAAAGAACCAAAATCATCCGTAATATTCTAGAGTTGGAGAAATTAGAAGGCCTTGAATTGGCTCAAAAAGCTAAAATCAAATGGGCCCTCGAAGGCGATGAGAACTCCAAATATTATCATGGAGTTGTTAATAAAAAAAGAGGTAATCTTGCCATTCGGGGTGTATTGGTAGACGGAAGTTGGGTGGAGACTCCTTGTTCTGTTAAAAATGCTTTCTTTAATCACTTTAGAGAACGATTTGATAAACCTGTTCCATATGAGATTTCTTTAGACAAAGAGTTTGTTAACAAAATCAATGTTGATCAGGCCGAAGGTTTGGATAGAATGGCGACTAAAGACGAAATTAAAATAGCGGTTTGGGACTGTGTTTTTGAAAAATCCCCAGGTCCGGATGGATATACTTTCGGTTTTTATCGTCGTTACTGGAATTTCATCTAGGAAGATGTTGTCAATGTTGTTACATGGTTTTATAAGCAATGAAGGATGAGGAAGCAATGAAAGAACTTTGTGGGAAAAATTTCCTTCCAAGAATCCTCTACAAACTTATCGAAGCCATCAAGCTCAAACTAGAAATGGTAGAATTTAAATGGAGTCGGACCATAGTCATGGTGTGATTCACGCAATAAAATTGGATGATGGTCAGAAAGAAATTTGTCCAAGGTAATCGCCGATAAACTATGATAAAAGAACTTATGATAAAAGAACTTATGATAGTCATGGTGTGATTCACGCATGGTAAAAGAACTTATGATAGCGTGAATGAGAAATGAAACCTGATACGCCCTCAAGTGGGAGTAGTGAGTGAAGTCGACGACAAGGCGTACATAATGACTATCAAGCTAAGTACAACTCAAAGTTTAGATATCGTCATTGTTGAGGAATTTTAAAAAAGAGTCAAAAATTTATAGAATGATGATGAAGAAAGTCAAATCAGCAAGACGTTTAAGACACCGGAGTCTGGGATGCTAGTTCTTTCCAAAGTATTGGCCACAGTGAGGTTCAACGACCAATCGGTAGGGAAAAAGCCAAAGATGTTGCTGCGAGGAAGAAAAAGGATCAATCGTTGTGTTCGTCAAATGCGTCCTAGGAAGATGAGTTTGCTAGGTTGATGGTAACCGAGATGATAAATGCAGGCAAAGACAAACGCCTAGCATTTTTGAACATGAAGGAAAAAAAAGTTGGAATGTCGTAAACTCGAGTTGGCAAATCAAGCTCGACAATTGGAACTTGACGCCGAGCGTCAGAGAAGAGAACAACTCCGAAAAAACGTAAAGACTTGGCATTCTATATGTCTCCCTACAATCATTTAGAAGGGCATGTACTGACATGCCATGAACAACTCAGGGAGGATATCAGGGATCAGTGGAGTTTGGATTTTTTGTTTTTTATTTACCCATGTATTGTGTTTAATTTCTTTCGTTTAAGTTTTATTTACCCGTGTATCGTATTTTATTTGATGAAATAATAGTTTTAATTTATGAATAAAAGAAATAAAAGTGATAGTGGAAAGGTGAGATGAATGTGAGTTTTTTTTTCTTAATTAGTACTTTTGAAATATGAGTTTTTAATTAGTTAGTGAGAGAATAGATAAAGTAAAGGTGACACTGAGATGACAGTGAATTTTTTTGTTAACCACTTCCTAGCTTAATGACACTTTTTTTTCATTAAATCTTTATATATTTTTAACGATGATATTTTATCAAACTAACAAAAATCTAGTAAATCATAACAAAATTACATAAGAGATGTGCAATAAGATGATTTTTAAACTAATTGACCCAATTTAAAATTAACTTACCTTCTACTATAACTATAATTTAATGAAACAAAATTATAAAAAATAAATTTTGCTTATGTTAGGGCATCCATTATAATAAACTTTTGTATAGGTTTATAAAATTGTCACATCATATAATGTCATTAATTATTAAACTTTTTTGCATCATGAACCAATTGTCACTATGAATTAAACTTTTTGAGGTTTTTAAATTGTTTAGTTTATAAAATGAATTAAATGCACATAAAGTTTCAGACCTCTTCAAAATCTTACACCTCTTCATAACACATAGGCATTAAATGGTTTTTCACTATGGCACAAAAAGTTTTAAACCTCTTCATAAAATTTTAAACATCTTCTTAAAACACCATAGTGGATGCTCTTACTTCGATAAAAAATGCAAGCAATACAAAACGTCCAAACATGCCTTTTTCTTCATTTATATCCTCTTTAAAGTTTAGTTTTTATTTTTTATAGTTTTTATTTTTTATAGTTTTTATTTGTTTACGAAACTATGAAACGAAAAAATGTGTAATCATAAAAATAAAGTTGGATATGTCAAAACTAAACTGACAAAAAATACGAAAAAAATATTAAAACTTGTGTTAGACACTAAAAAAGGTTAAAAATAATCTTTTGTACCTTTTAATATTTTTTTCTATAAACTAAGACCGGAGGGAGTGGGAGTAAAATCTCACATGTGAGTCCTATGTGGCAAAAGCCACTCTATAAACCTCACCATAACCCACGCGTGAGTTTTACTTTAAAAATCCATCAGTGGTCATTTCCTCACCGCTCGGCTTGTGTGTCAACTTTTCATTTTTTATTTTTCTTAATAAAATGTGAGTGTATTAGAGTATTTAGTGGGTATATTTTATATAAAGTTTGGTGAGGTGGAGGTGAGTTTTTTCTTCCTTATTCCTATGATGGGGTGAGTTTTTTGTGAGTTGTGAAAAAAGCTAATCTAACGATGAGGTGGCGTTAGAATTTTGAGGTGCCACTTCCTCCAGCCTAAGAGAGGTACCAATAGGATCTTTAATTTTTTCGTCTATTTTTTACGTCTAATCATAAATATTACTCTCTTCTTCTCATAATTATATTTCATCGAAAAGACACACAAGTTAAAATAATCGCTATTATTACAGTTTTCTCTCTTACTTTTTGAATAGTGACAAATTTACACTTAATCAAATAATTAATAACTTCTTTAATATCTCTCGTTATCACCTCAAATGAGAGTAGTACGGTAAATTTACTCTAAATCCTTTATCTATTTAATGACAACTCAAAATAGAAACCTGAAGTATAATCATGAGACAGAGGAAGTACTGTTTTTCTTAACTAAGTATAATAGTTTTACATTGATACAAGCAAATTCTCAAGGTAATTCATTAATTTGGGTTGCAATCAAGTTAAACTTTTATCAAGTAATTTGAGCTCGAGTTTGAACTTGGCTCGATAAAGCCAACTTTTATCAAACTCAAACCTAAGCTCAAGCTTAAAAAATAGCTCGAAATAAGTTCAAGCTCAAATTTTATAGATCCGCTCGAGCTCTTATCAAGTTTTTTCAAGCTTTGATAAAAATATGTTTTTATGATTAATGCATATAAGCATTTAAGGGTTAACTTGAGTATTAATCTAATTATAATTATAAAAGTTTATTTTATAGATAAATAAATAATTTTGTATGCGTTTAAACTTTTTAAATCAAGTTTAAATTTTAATTGAAGTATATCAAGTTAAACTCAAATATGATTAATTAAAAATTAATAAACTATCAACTTAAACTCAAATTAATAAATTTTTTTATTAAACCAAACTTTAAACCTTATTAAACTCGAGATTGGTATACACATTTGATTACACATGTTTAAATTTGATGTGGGTAGGATGATAAGTAGTAGGATATAGTAGGAAGATTTAGCATTGCTCCTACTATATGATTTTGACAAATGAAATTATCAATAGATGAAATTAAAAAAAAAGAATAAATGAATTACACATTTTTTAATTTGATGTGATATAAATAGGCTCCAATTAAAATATATCACACCCATATGGCCATATAAATAAACTTTTGACTAAACATGTGTATATAAAGTACTTGTTATCAGGGACGGAGCTAGGGGGTTCCCGCGGGTGTCCGTGACCCTTATGGATTTTTTCTGTGTAGTGTTACTTTGTGAAGAAAACATCGATTTTTTCTAAATACATCTTAAATGCACCCAGTCAATCGGAACGTATTTCTACCCTTCGTTTTAATTCATTTTTTTACATCTATTATATTACGATTCAAAAAATATGTGCACCCGGTCATATTTTGTCATGGCTTCGTCCCTGCTTGTTATTAACTTTAATCAGTTTAAAATGAACCAACGTTAGAATCACTTGATATATGCTTAGGCTTCACGTTATAGATATTCTAACGTGGGGATCACGTGGTGATCAATTGTATATGTTTTAAGTTTCAACGCGTTTTGGCTTCTCATCTTTTCTTTCAATTTTATAAAAAGAGAAATGTTAAATCTTCCTACTATATTCTATTACTCATCCTCCTACCCATATCAAATTAAAACATGTGTAATTCGTCAAAAGTTTATCTATATGGTCATATGGGTGACATATTTTAATTTAAGCTGAAGTTATTCGTTTTAGGGCTCAAGGAGCTGTGGTACGCGCTATGGCTTATTAGTCCTTTTTTTACGACATATCACTTCTTTGTTGATGTCATATTTATTTGCGTCACAAATATCTGCTCAAGAAAAATTTGCGTTGTTGTATTTTATTTTATTTTCTCTTAAATATTAAAGTAGAGTTATTATATTAATTTTTTATTCTTTAATATATTTTTTTTACTTACCACTCTTTATAAAATATTATGTCATAAAGTTGTTGGTGCAATAGCATATGTACCACACTTTTTTCTCACCACATCAACTTTTATGGCTCGCCGCTTTGGATCCTCTTAGAGGTCTAAGGTTTAACCATCAAATGATCAAAAATAACAGCAGACTGGTCGGATCATTTTCATTGAAAATAGTACCAATCCCTTGAAATGATCCTAAACCAGTAGTAGACATTAACATCCGGTTCTTGAGCACTCATTAATACTTGTGTTGCAAATTATAAAAACCTTTTATCATATTAACACATTAATAATCACGAGTACGCAGCGGAATATAGGATCACGTATAGACAAGTAATTAACATAAACGATAAAGAAACGCGTACCTTTTAGCGATGGATTGAACACCTTTATCGAACCACCAATATAAACGAAAACCCAAAGATCAAACTATGATCTCTCTAAGAGTACGCACACAATACGTTATAGCAAATAATTAAGTATGCTAGTACCAATAGTGATAAAGCTATTAGATAAAACTTGATTTCTCAAATCAAGTAAATATATAAACAACAACCTATCGCAAAATTAAACAAAAGAATGTAAATCACTTTTGTTTATTATCGTAAGGAATCTTTTTCATCACATGTCACATGTATTGTAGTATATCACAATTGCAAATTGGTTTGTGGTATTAACGTAGGAATCTTATCCTATAATAATGACCAAAGCATTGAATATATACATGCCATAGTCGGTGGTTCCAAACAATTAGGGATACCAATTTGACGTCAAGATAACTTATATCATTATATCCAATTTTGCTTTTATTGTTTTATATATAACTTTTTATAGTTAACGTTTAACTATCGTTTATAAAATCCCGTTAAATAACTAATTAATTAACGTTCGTAATAGCTTATCACTAATTAATATATTACGCGTAATATATTAATGTATAATTGTTTTATGTATTAACGCGTGCGTCTCCTTAGGCTCGGGACGACTTCCGGACATATATTATTTACGTGTACATATTCCTTCAGCTCCCACTTGGACATGTACAATAATATAATATAATAACATTGGTTAGCATCTAGCAACACGTCAATGCTCCCAGAACCTCTCGAGTGTAGTTTTTCATAAAGTACATTTAAATGACTTAAACATTTACAATCCCTTTGTTTCTCAAATGCCATGTTAATAATGGATATGGATCAAAGTCATTCCATTTTAACTATTCTGTTTCTCGCATTACATAATTAATATAGATTACCAATCTAATCGAGACGTATCTAGATTACCATTGGGTATGGCCATACAAACATCTAATTAATTAACGAGGGGCCCAGTAGCATTATTCTTCAATCCTAGTTAAAAGAACAAATTCTATCTTGACTACACGTGCCTCTTACATGTTTCAAGATACAAATGATTATAGTCTTTATTACTACCTTATTCAGGATAGCGTTAGAACTATAGCAAAAAGTACCATCCACATATATAAGACCTGCTTGCATCTCAAGTCAAAGGATTTAGTAATGTAAATCATTTACAAGTTTCACTTAAAGACGCCGATCCATAAAGTGATTGACTTGTTAGTAGGAGATGTCCAATATACAACTTTTGGATATTGTATGAGTTGGTGAACCGTTCTTGCATATTCTACGAATATTACCATCTCTCATATATGTCTTAATTCAATTATATTCCCATATAATCAATCGACATAGACAATTTAGAATAACATATTATTCAAGGATTTAAACATGCAAAAATAGGACCAATAAATATTAGTGAAAACGAATATATCCAATACTTCAATTCACAAAATAAATATTGTTTAACAATATCTTTTATTCGAATACTAAAAGATCAATGCATGATAACATTAGTTGAAAATCATGCCTCAAAATATGACGATCATACTTGTTGTCAATGCATATATTTCATAAAACTCTACTAGGTTTGATCTTTGGAATTTTGAGAATACTTATTTCAAATTCACAATTGTGAAAATCTCTGAACATATATAATGATTGTTATTATGTACATTTTTACATATGAACACAGCAAAATGGGAGTATCGTTGTTGTACATCCTATAAGGTGTGTGAGTCCAACAAAACACCTTATTGAAAACAATCTTCTTTAATAGCTTCTTAAACTATAAAGTATTCTTTATTCTTTTAATATGTATTGCAACATTACGCTCAATTGAACATAACTAATCCACATGGTCATCATCAAAGATGAAATCGTACCATGATTAGTATTGAGTGTTATCTCAATCAATCTATCATCCATGTCTAGAAACATCACTATGATATATTATAATCCATAAACTATAAATTATTACTATGATAATATTTGGTGTCTTTCTAAACTCGAAGTTTGTTGACAATGATAATTACATCTTATATCATATAGAATATTTATTACTTGGAACAATTCAAGTTTGTAATAATCATTCTATCTCAAACAAATCTTATCATAACATTTGTACTAATCATCTAAATGATTTTCTCTTTAAGCAATCGTTGTTGTCAAATCTTCTTGTACTTATACAAGTTTTACAACTATCCATACACACAATATGATTTACATGATGAATCCCTTAAGTTTTCATCTTATCATCAAATGAGATATATTCATTGAGACTTTCTAAATGATATTTCATGTTGTGTTGGATTTCATTAAGCACAAATGTTTATTACAATAAACATACATATCAAGGTCATACGTTTAATTTCTAAACCCTTTCATATCAAACCTTATTCCAAGCTAAGGTTTAACATCTAGCTTACATGGAATATTGTTTTCCATATGTTATACATCATATGTGATTTAAGAAATAAACATAATACTTCCACTAGCTTTTGGGTGTACTCACAAGTTATCTTAAATCTAATTAAAAATCTAAACATGGATTTAATAATTAGACCTGATATATATTTCTTAGATGCATGCATTAATCCATACATGGATTCTTGCATTATGTACACTACATAAAGATTATTGTAATTTATAAACACTTTGATCCCAACCGTCCTCGCTAATGTAATCATATAAAAGTGTTTAAATATTACATTGTCATATTTATTATTATAAAACTATCATGACAACAAATCATCTTTATTAATGCATGTAGAACTTTTCTATCACATATTGTGCATTAATCATGTATACAATATTGTCCATATGATTCTTTCACTAAAGAAACTTATATTCACCTCACGGTCTAACCGATTGGTTAAAGATTAATCAAGTTTCAAAAATTGATTATCTTGTATGGACTTGCATCTACTCATTCATAGTTTTATTCAATAATGACATTCAAGATTCAATAATACATCTATATGGTTAGTAGGGTCACCATGATCCTCTAACATACATTACTTAGTATTGACATATCAATATATTATTCAAGTACTAAAGACATCCTTGCGGATCTATGAATGTGAGTTCTATCATCACGATGTTCAACACTTAATGTTCACCATCATTATGACATTCGCTAGTATATTTAGAAGGTTGCGTATTTTGTTATTTATCTCTTAAAGATCTACGAGTCCTCCCACTTGCTTTTAGTAATCATAGACTATTCTTCAAATACTTAGCATGCAGGGCAATAACAAATTGTTATCTTTTGGGACACGTCACAAAATACCTTGATAGTTCTTGACAAATTCAGAACTTCAATTTAAAAGACTCAATGTGATTCATCACATTCCATAGCTTGATGGTGTCTTAGTTTCCTTCTAGGTCGGAGTAAAATTTAAGTATATGCATTGTATACTCAATTTCCAAACCTTGACAACTTTTAGAGGTAAAGTATTTCAAGTTATCAACATCAAATAATTCTAAAGAATTTGATTTATCACTCAAGACATTCTATGAGTATTTGAAATTGTGAGACAAATATCACAATTCCTAAATAACTTAAGACTCCTTAGGTTAAATACTTATCAATTGTGTCAAAACAAATTGAAATTATATAATATATAAAACCTAGTGCATGCTCTAATGTAAACATCTTTAAATAGTTCAATAACTATATATACATTGTTTATCCTTTGAATAATTCAAAGACTTCATGTTCATTAACAAGAAGACATAACAAGTAAACTATTTACTTTATGTTATAAGTATTTTAACAATTAAAGACTATATGCTTATGCTTTACAAGAGACATAAACATTCATAAAGTAACTATGAACAACTTCAATAGTTATTTCAAGTTAATTGCGTACTTCATTTATATTATTGTGCATTCCAAGAAACATTCCAATAAATATAAACAAATTAGTTGAAGTAGCTTGTTATTCATATTATGACATTTTCTAAACAAGACAACATACATTGACAATTAAATGTATAAGTCTTAATAGAATATTAGATTCATATCTCACGGTCAAGAAACCATTGACATATTGTTATATGTTGTACCTTGCACACAATAAAGATTTCTCCCACTTGTGTATGGCACAACATCATGTACACATATAAACAACCACGAAACGTAATTGTTTATTTGAACAATATGATAATGTCATGTATATTTGAATAACTAGTAGAATGTCAACCACATAGTTTTATAATAAATTCTGCATAATTATTATATGGAAAATACTTCAAAAGTGATAATCACATAAAATAAAATGAATTTATCCTTAAAACTATGGTTCTTCATATTCTGAAAGTAAATTATTATTTCAAGTCAAACTAGAAATAATATGGATTACTACGAAGGTAAACAAGCTTGTAGCTCCCACTGAATTAGACAACATTACATTAATGTATTTCGCAACGCTCCCACTGGATTTGACAACATTACAAATGTTACTTCACCAGTAAATAGCAAATAGCGATTTATTTACTTCTCTACTCGCTTTAAATGCCCATAAGTAACAAGTACTTATGTATTATAGAGAGTGTATGAATTTTACCATTTAAATGAGAGACTATCTATCATGCTTTCATTAACTTGAAAACTGGCATGCGATTTCCTCCATATAAGGCCTACCATTCAATAAGGGTATTTAGTGCCTACGTTGGGTTAAAAACATAATAAGTAGGATAAATAAAGCTAGTTATTATAATCACAATAAACAAACAAAACACTTGTTTTGTTCTATCGATTATAGCCTTAAGGGGATCGATATGTAAAGAACAAAAGAAGTATTGCTTGTCTACAGATTGCTAAGAGACTTATTAGTTTGAAAGATGCTCAAAAACTCAAAAAGATTAATGAGATCTACTTGAAACAATAAGTTGTGCAAATCTACTTAACCATTTAAGTTCACTTAAAGATTGATAATTACAATAATTCAATCACACCTATTAATAGCTTTTCCTTGCACCGAAAAAGGATAGGTATATGTCTCTTTTGTTTCTTACAAGAAAACGAGACTTTGTTTGTCAAACAAGCATTAGTTTATGGAACTTTGTTGCAATAATACGTTTAAAAGAATCACAAAATTCAATTTTAGTATTTTCGATAATAGTATCTTTATAGAAAATTAAATACCCATGTTTATAAATCAACAATTAATTTTCTAAAAAGCTAGAATCCACCAAGACATACCGCCACCGCATCAGTTGATCTGCTAGTGATGATGATATTCAAGGGGTAATTGACGTTCAATAATTGCATCCAATACAACTTCTAGAATTATGGGACTCAACTTTATATATATTACTTGTGACAACTCAAAAGTGAAAAAGCGAGCATGTTTATCCCATCTATTGCCATGAGTTAAGGTCTCACCTATCTTAACTTGCTTAAGTCGTCCAACCAAAAATCGTGATTATATAGCACCGACGTCTCACAATCAAGTGTATTATATCACCTTGGGTTACAAAATCACCACAGTCTCACGTATGGTGAAAGAGCAAGTGCAAGTGCTTTTACGAGTTGGATGGCAAATAAACTTATTTCAAAGGGTATAAATTTTGACAATTTCAAAACATGTACAAAGAAGCATGCAACATCTTTGTATCATGATAATTTAAAAAATTTACTCAATTTGTTAATTATAGACATCACTTATTTAACTCGCAATTCAATTGTATAAATAGTGATATCATAAAAATTGACGATTCAACATGTATTCTATTTAAAGAAGTTTAATTTTATCACGGGAAAAGATTAAAGAATGATTAAAATCATTCAAATCCTAGACCATTCACGGCTTCCTAAATAGTATGCAAGATAAGGAGACTACAAGTAGTCATGTATTATAGGGCAATGGTATCTACAAGACCGAAGTCTTGATGAGTCTTCCCGAACCTTATCCTTGCAACTAGATAGTACTTTTGCAAATTACGTCATTAATAAAATTTTACTAATTTAAATAAGAAAACAAATTATAAACTTGATTCTTGCTAATCACGGCGTGAGTTAGATTTAAAACCATGTAAGGGCGACTCATTTGTTGCCACATATGATCGTGCAAGAACAAGAATTATAATAAATCAAATTTCATATAGTTTTAGTCCGGTTTATTTTTATTTTTCAAAAAACCCTTTGCTTTAACCATGATATATAACAATTATAATCAAAAGCAAAACAAATAAACATTAACCTAAAACATATATCCAATTATCAATTAATCACATACTTCATGCATACCACATCAATCATGACTTCAATTAAAACAATTAACCAAGAACACATGATCCATGGTAAACTTGCATGATTCCCATGGATCGAACCATAATTTAACAATTAACAACGTGATAAATAACGACTAATTAACAAGTAACAACATATTTATCAACAAAAATTGCATATAACTTAGGGTTTGTCTAATTAATTTTATTAACCCTAATTAGGGTTTAGGAAAACCTAATTATCAAATAAAATAATTCAAACGCCATCATATTAAGTTTACACAATTTTATCTCTTTCGTTATTTTTGATGTAATTAAAAGCTATACGAACGGCTCTGATACCACTGTTGCAAATTATAAAAACCTTTTATCATATTAACACATTAATAATCACGAGTACGCAGCGGAATATAGGATCACGTATAGACAAGTAATTAACATAAACGATAAAGAAACGCGTACCTTTTAGCGATGGATTGAACACCTTTATCGAACCACCAATATAAACGAAAACCCAAAGATCAAACTATGATCTCTCTAAGAGTACGCACACAATACGTTATAGCAAATAATTAAGTATGCTAGTACCAATAGTGATAAAGCTATTAGATAAAACTTGATTTCTCAAATCAAGTAAATATATAAACAACAACCTATCGCAAAATTAAACAAAAGAATGTAAATCACTTTTGTTTATTATCGTAAGGAATCTTTTTCATCAGATGTCACATGTATTGTAGTATATCACAATTGCAAATTGGTTTGTGGTATTAACGTAGGAATCTTATCCTATAATAATGACCAAAGCATTGAATATATACATGCCATAGTCGGTGGTTCCAAACAATTAGGAATACCAATTTGACGTCAAGATAACTTATATCATTATATCCAATTTTGCTTTTATTGTTTTATATATAACTTTTTATAGTTAACGTTTAACTATCGTTTATAAAATCCCGTTAAATAACTAATTAATTAACGTTCGTAATAGCTTATCACTAATTAATATATTACGCGTAATATATTAATATATAATTGTTTTACGTATTAACGCGTGCGTCTCCTTAGGCTCGGGACGACTTCCGGACATATATTATTTACGTGTACATATTCCTTCAACTTGAACTAAAACTTTGTAGATTTCTTTTACCAACAAAAGGTAAGATGAATTTCGCTTTCAGATAAACATGACTAAAGTTGAAAGTGCACAACTTTACTTACTTTAGTATGATTGAGACCTCTTGACAAAAATCAAGAGCCTCACCACTAAGGCCAGTCAAAAGATTCTCTATACATATTTGCTTGTTGCTTCCTGATGCAAATGTGCGTCAACACTATATAATTAGAAAATGGGAACTGGAATTGGAACTGGTCTAGAACGAATCTTGCTTACTTTCGTGATATGTTGAATAAAATTGGTGATGTCAACATGATGTTGCGGAAGACACTTGCTATTATTGGTCCCTTGGTTCTAATGGTAGTTTCACAGTTAAAGAGGCTCGTCAAATCATTGATCTTAAGACTCTCCCCTCGCTTGATCTCCAAACTACTTGGGAGAAAGTGCTACCTCGAAAAGTTAATATCTTTATGTCTCAACCTTTCTTCCTGAGGTATGGAGTCACGGCTATATCTTGTTCCTCTTGCAACGCTTATGTTGAATCTGCAAATCACATCTTCTTTGAATGCAACACGACTATGGAAGTTTGGAGGCCTGTGAATAAATGGTGTGAGATTTCTTCTCCTCAAGTTACTTCTTATGAAGAGCATCAAACCCACTATTCTTCTTGGAATGTCTCTAAGAACAGTGCTACTTTAAAAACATTTCAGATTTCGTGTAATTAAAATAAACTAGCTTTCAGATTGTAGGATTGTACCAAGGGCATCCGAAACAGGCTCTATCAAACTTATCTAACATGTTTGTTTTTTTGTTTCAAAATATCTATCTGGTGCCGAAAAAAGAAACTAGATACACAATCCAAGAGGTCAACGGCTCATCCTCAAGGAGCCAAGGTTGGTCCCTTGCCTCTTGGGAGTTACTTTACTTTACTTTACAAACCAAGACCTGCTCATAATTGCAAACGCCTCTACGTTTGAAGGCAAATCACCAGCAGCATAAGTTATTTAGGGATAACATAACTTACAACAACCATTCAAGAACACCAAACACATGAATGACACTAAGCAGCAAATACCGTTCATTCATACTACTAAAGGTTCCAACATTTCAACGTGAAACAGCCAAATCAAGACAATTGATAAATGTCATAACAGTTTTGAGCTAATAAAAGAGACCATAAGAATGTACATATTCATGTCTTCTTGAGCTGTATTCACATCCATGAACCATAAACCATCATCCACTTCAAAGTAATCCAAATGTATTCTCCCCACTGTAAGTCATGTAAAGAAAACCATCTTCGTCTTTGTTTTCTTCGTATATAGCAGACATCATTGCAGCTACAGTTGCAAACAGCAATAAAACATACATATGTATCAGAACACATACCCAAGCTCTTAAATATCATATGAAACTATAAAACTTATTCATACCAGTAGGTGGCAAAATGTTCTTGACAAAAATAAAGATGGCCTTTTCAGCACTGAGCTTAATTCTCTTTCTCACAACATACACAAACTGTCCAACAGTGAGATCAGCAGGAACCAGATATCTGCATCGAGCACATTGCGGTTAGATTTTATACATCCAAAATTTGAATCCAGCAAAACACCATTTCAAAATCTTACTCAATACTTTTAGTTTTTTAATTTTAGAAAACATATTGTCTGGCAAACATGTTCAAAATTTGTTATTAAAAAAAATCATATCTCTATTCACTTCACCAATACGGCATACAGACATTAGCAAATCACAATAGCCAAAAAAAACTTTTAAGGTAGAAACAAAACAATTCTTCTACCTAATCAATCCCAGACACAAGCTTTTATCCCAGACGAATTAATTTATAAAACAGGTTGAAGCCCATAAAGGAACAGAAATATAGAATAGGAAGAAGACATGTGCAATTCATAAGATATATGATTATTTAAAAAGCATACTTTTTCTTGTCAATGTCAGGTATGTCGGTTCTTTCAGCCTTCTCTACAATAACCTGTAAAAAAACAGAGTATGAGTAACAAGTTTAATGATGCATACATGAAATAAAACATAACTGAAAATTTTAAGTACCGGAATTCTGTCAGGATACTTCTCCCTGATACGAGCAGCCTCAGCTTGTCTCCTCTCTGTAGAAATTTAGCAGCAATAATAGTAAGTCAAAAATGTAAATTAGAAACCTATAAAGTTCTATATTTGAAAGTTTTTCGTTCAATTTTTCCACATGTAAGAATGGCAAGACTTCGAGTAAATGTTCAAAAACAAGTGAATGACACTCTGTTAAACGAAAGACTGTATGACAACACATACCAAGAACACATAAAACCTATTTTAACTACAAGAAACGTAATGAAATTATGAGACTGTGGCATTAGTAAAACGAAGAACAACTTGTTTTCACCAAGTATACACATTTGGTTCAAATTGGTTTCCAATAGTAAAACTGAAACAAAAGTAGCACCATTTAAACTAAGGGGCTGTTTGTTTTAGCTTATATAATGTAAGCCTACCTCGGCTTATATAACATAAGCCTATTTTGTGGCCTATTTGGAGACTTATGGGCTTATCTAAGTTTGTTATGATATAATATACTTATATAAGCCCATAAGTCACCAATAAGCTTAAAAAATTAGAGTTTATGAAATATAAGCCGAAATATGGCTTATTTTCGGCTATATAGCGTAAGCCCCAATTTTGTGGCTTATTTTGAGACTTAGGGGCTTATATAAGTTTATCATGATATAATAAACTTACATAACCCCATAAACCTCCAATTTAGCCACAAAATTGGGGCTTATGTTATATAAGCCAAAATGGGCTTACATTATATAAGCCAAACCAAACACCCCCTAAATTAGCTATAAAGAGATCTCAGATCCAGTTCAAAACAAGCAATGACATTGTCCATCACTCCATCTCAATATAGAAGGCACACAAAAGCCGCAGAATCCAATTAGAATTTCATGAAAAGAAAAAATATTCGTAAATCAAGCTTTCAAGAACAATTTGCAAAGTTACATCTAACACGTTTTACTTAAAACAGATTTGTATGTTTTCTAGCTTTAATGCATACAAGAAGAACAATGACAACAACTTCCGTCTCACCGGAGAATGTAGACATATCACAAAGTGATTAAAAAACCTAGCAAATGAAAGTATCAAACTATAACGAAACTAACTACATCAACAAATAACCAAATAACCAAATAACGCACGCCTAAAGACTTTGTCCAATGTATCTCGAGATTCTATCGCACGCATACAAGAACTGTATAAACCAGCTAAGATGACAATATACATAAACTAATTATGCGTTATTTTCACCAAACCGAGACAAATCATCGGTTGTAACTAGTGCGAAAAGCACGTCACAAAGACGATAATAATCATAGCTACACACCATTAACAAACAAATCCCCAATTAGCAGATCAGATCAAAATCCCCAATAAATTATTGTCTACACAAACCCTAAATTAACAATTAAATCATAATTAAAAAAGGGAATAGACCTAGTGGATGTTCCAATTTGAAAGAGCTTTTGGCCATCGTGATTTGATTTGATTTGATCGATCGATGGAGTAAATTGAAATTAGGGTTTTGATTGTGATATATGTTTTTATAGCAGGTCAGGATATTGTGTGTGTGTTTATATATGGGTTTGATTTTGTTACTCTATTATTCTTCTAGTTTGTTACGTTTTCTAATACGACGTCGTTTGCGTTGGCCCCACGAAAGCCCGCTTATCCACTTACACGTAATTTCATCTCACAAGGGTTGTAAATATTACGAAAAGGATGGGTTATTTGTATTCTCTAAAAAGTACTGTAATTATGAAGAAGGTATGGTGTAGTTGATTTGCTTTCAAATTTGTAGTTGATTTGCTTTAAACTTTCCAATTTTTTAGTTCAAAAAAAAAAGTTTCTATTTCTTTTTTTAAATCAAATATCGTATAAACAGTAAATCGTGATAAAAAATACATTGAAGCAAGAATTAAATTATTATTTTTATCATGAAGCACATGTATTACTTTTGATTAACCCTTTTTTTTAAGAAAATCAAATATGATTTTAGAAATTCATATTACTAATATGATCCGTGATACGAATCATATATGATTTTCTTAGAAAAAAGTTCGTCGAAAGTATATATATCTAGCCTTCGATAGAAAGATTACTTAATTCTCGTCAAGATGATATGTTTTGTTTTATATAACGATTAACGGTTTGTGAGATATTTAATTTTTTAGATGAAAAAAATAAATAGTTGTAATTGTTTGATTGGGTATATGCTAAAAAATGTGTATATTGAACTTTTCCGATTTTAACATATTATATAAAAATATCTTTTCAATCATGACATACCACCAACTTCTTTAATTGAGCTCATTCACTCACATTTTTTTTTCTAATTTTTACACCAAATAAATTTATTTTATTAAAATAAATATATTAACATAAAAGATAAACTTCAAATTTACAAATTTACTTTTATAAAACACACTTTCTACCGATTAATCGAATTTGTAAATATTAATTAAAAATTAACAAACGACAAACCATAAAAGTAAAAAATGTAAACCGATGAATGATCTTTTTCAGCAAGACGGATCTTGTGCATAAAGTTCTTTGCCCTAGAGGTCAATAGTAATAGTAGGTAATATGATGGATCATAATTCACTTTCCCCTCTTCCTACCTAGATAATGCTCCTTGTTAATACAATAATGCCTAAAAACGTTATTTGCATTTTTCGGTCTCGCTTAATTTTAATTACGACAATATGTAAAAACAAACATTTACGAAAACAACGAAAACGAATTCTTGAGTTCAAGTATTTTTCATTTTACCCATTTTCACTTAAGGTATGGATAAACAAGTACTAACCTTAATCAAGTGATCAAGTGATTTAATCTTTTCTTAAAACTCACTTTTTATTAAGTGTGACAAGTTTTTATTAAACTTTCTTTTTAAGAAAATGTTTTATTAAATTAATTATTTGAAAATTTGAAAATGGCATATTCTTATTTGGTTAGAAATATTCTATCAGGATATTTTTTAAACCAGATATGACCTCCACCGCTAAAGGACAAAAAGAGAGCGGAGTCTAGTCCAGCGGTTCCTTAGCTCCTAGGCGGTTCCTTATCGATAAGGTACCGCGGGCTAAGATAAGGAACCGCGGGCAGATATAGCCGTTGGCCCTTTGTTCTATAAATAGTGGACCATTCTCAGTTTTTCAATTCACCTCTTTTGCACATCTATTTCCAGATTCAAACACTCTTCTTTAATCACTCAAATCTTTGATCATTTGTTTGATTACTACTTGTTTAAGAAGTGAATCTAGTTCTTCCCTCCCTTCCTCTCCAAGTGCAAAGAGAAGAACAATATCCTTGTGAAGTGTTGAGTCCACCACCAAAGATCCATTGAAGATCTAATTTTATACATTTGTAGTTGTGTCATAGTTGTAAAGATCCAAGTAGTTGTGTCTATTTGGAAGTTGTGTATGTACTAAGTATAGTTGTGTAGATTGGTCCTTGCTACGATTAGGTCTCGACTTTTAGCTTAGAGCCGGAAATTGGTTAAGCGACGTGTACGGTTTTCTCCACCATTAGGAGCTTGTTGTGTAGTGAACTCTCGAGTAAGGAGTACTCGAGGAGTGGAGTAGGAACGAGGAGTGAGCTTCGTTGCGGAACCACTATAAATCCTTGGTGTTCGGTTTGATCTTTCTTTACCCTTAACTCTTTATATTCTTTATTCTTTGTGCATATATTTTTGTTAGTATTAGTTTAGTTACACTATCATTGTTCATATTGTGCATAATAAGATTTCACATATTTCCTCAAGCCTAAGTTTTTGAAAAATGATTTTTGAAAACCACATTTTAATAAATAAATATAAGAAACTATTCAACCCCCCCCCCCCCCCCTCTAGTTCCTACAATTGGTATCAGAGCGGGTTGCTCAAGAATTTTTAAAATATATTGTATTTTAAAACTTGAATCGATCTATGGATTCCAAGAAATACCTAGAAGGGCAATCTATGCAAAGACCGCCACTTTTTAAAACCGATAGTTTTATTTATTGGAAAAATAGATTTGAAACTTATGTGAAATCAAAAGATTTAGATCTTTGGCATGTTATTACCAATGGTGATTTTTTACCTTATCAATTTAATGAAGTTTCTAAAACAAAAGAATTGGTCACTCTTGACAAAGCTAACGACGACACTAAAAAGAAACTTTCAAAAAATAATGAGGCTAAAATGGTGATTTATAATGCTTTGTCTAAGAAAGAGTATGAAAGAATTTTTATGTGTGAAACCGCGAAAGATATTTGGAACACTCTTTTAGTAACCCATCAAGGTAATAGCCAAGTCAAAGAAAACAAAATCGATCTTCTTGTCCAACAATATGAACAATTTGTCATCTTAGAAGATGAAACTATTGATAGTGCATTTGCTAGGTTTAACACCATTATTACTAATCTAAAAGCACTTGATGAAGGTTTTTCTAGCAAGAACAATTTTAGGAAGTTTCTAAGGGCTTTACATCCAAAGTGGAGAGCAAAAGTCACGGAGATTGAAGAGTCGAAAGAACTCTCAACTTTATCACTCGATGAACTCATAGGCAACTTGAAGGTTCATGAGATGATAATTTTGAAGGACTCGGAATTAGTGAAAACCAAGAGTGAAAGAAAATCTCTTGCACTTAAAGCCAAGAAGGCACAAAGTGACCATGATAGTTCCTCAGATAGCGATGACGAGGAGTATGCATTGGCGGTAAGAGATTTCAAGAAGTTCTTCAAGAGACGAGGTCAACACGTTAGGCAACCCAACAATGATAAGAAACCATTCTCAAAGACTCGGTTTGTCAAGAACGAAAAAAGTGATAGGAATTGCTTTAGATGTGGTGATCCAAATCACTTCATTGGTGATTGTCCAAAGCCCTCTCGTGATAAGAATCACACGGCGTTCGTTAGTGGCTCTTGGAGCGATAGCGGTGAAGATGACGATGACAACCCCAAAGAGGAGAAATGTCTTATGGCTCACACTTCTAAAGAGGTACATTCCATATTATAGCAATGATAGCTCCACTTTTGATGATATTGAATTTCAAGGCAAATATGATAGTTTACACAAACTTAGTCTTAAATTCATAGAAAAGAATAAAACCTTAAAATCAACCAAAATTAAGCTTGAAAATGAGATCAATGAACTTAGGGAGAAATTGGCAATACTTGAGAAAAATAAAGAAGTGGATTTAGGTTGCTTAAGTTGTGAGAAACTTAGATTAGAGAATGAAGATCTCAAGATCACCTCTATTAAATTGGAAAAGTTCATGAAAGGTACTAGTGCTCTTGATGATATGTTAAACAAACAAGTTCATTCTAAGGAAAGACTTGGTCTAGGTTTTAACTCAAATGAAGCCTCAACTAGTGAACCTAAACAAGACAGATTTTCACAAAAATCACCCAGGTCGGTTCCTTATCACTATGGAACCGCCGCCATAGATAAGGTACCGCGACCAGAAGAGGAGTTTTGTGAAAATCATGAACTTTCTGAAAAATCAAAATCAGGTGAAAAACCAAAGCATCTTATTGTTAATAAGGTAAAATTACCCATACTTGACGACAATGCTATTGATAAGTTCTACAAGCCATTAAGTAAACCTCTCATGGGAAATAGAAGTTTATCAAGACCATCTTCTACTCCACCTAGAATACGAAATGAGTCTAAGCCTATAAGTAGAACGACAACGCCTAGAAAAGATAATCAAAACAATTCACGATTTAGAAGTAAAACCCCAACACCTAGAAGAAATGATCATAACTCTAAACCTAGATCAAATACACCCAGGAGAAATAACGAACAACAAAATGGTTATATGAATTACTACCCTCCTCCATTTTGTTCTCCATGGGGAACCCCTCCTTCATTCATGCATCCCAACCAAATGCAAGGGATGTTTGGAACTAACAACTTTGGACCCATGAGATATTGGGGACCAAATGTTTGATCTTATGTGTTGTTACCTAGATATGCTTGGGAATTGATTTGGAGCCCGACGAGTGGATTAAGGATAGTGGATGTTCTAAACACATGACGGGTAATCGAAGTTTGTTCTCGCACTACAAAGCATATGATGGAGGCAACGTTACATTTGCAAGTAGTCTACGTGGTAATATCATTGGCAAAGGTACGGTTTCTCTTGACTCTAAGACCATTGAAAATGTTGAGCACGTAGATAACTTAGGGTTTAACCTTTTAAGTATAGGTCAAATTTGTGACAATAAGTGTAAGGTCATCTTTTCGGAACATGACAGTGAAATCGTAAAAGATGGAAAAGTCATTAGAAAAGGTGTTAGAAAGCATGGGCTTTATGTCATGAAGGTTAATAAGAAGTCAAAAGACAACATATGTCTTGCGACTATAGATGATAGTTCTACTCTTTGGCATAGGAAATTAGGTCACGCTAATATGCGTTTAATTCAATCTTTAGTCTCTAAGGAGTTGGTAAGACACCTCCCCAAGATGAAGTTTGATAGCCACTTTTGTGATGCTTGCAAAGTTGGAAAGCAAGTTCATCAAGTCACAAAGCCAAGAATTTGGTTTCGACCTCTCGGTGCTTAGAGCTCCTACATATGGATCTTTTTTTACCTTCCGCCATACGGAGTTATGGAGGTAACCTTTATACCCTAGTTATAGTTGATGACTATTCTAGATTCACTTGGACTAGATTTTTGGCATCAAAGAATGAAGCTTTCAATCATTTCGAAATCTTTAGTCGAAGAATTCAAAATCAACTAGGATGTCCAATTGTCTCTATTAGGACGGATCATGGTATGGAATTTGATAATGAAGTGCAATTTGGTGCCTTTTGTGAAGCTCATGGTATTACGCATAACTTCTCGGCTCCTCGTACTCCACAATCAAATGGGGTAGTTGAAAGGAAGAATAGGACTCTCCAAGAGATGAGTAGGACGATGTTAAACGAGCAATCTTTGCCTCAAAAGTTTTGGTGCAATGCCGTGGACACATCGACTTATATTCTCAACCGAATTCTTATTCCACCTTTCCTAGGAAAGACCCCCTATGAGATTCTTAAAGGTAAGAAACCCTCATTGGAATACTTTAGGGTGTTTGGAAGCAAGTGCTTTATCCTCAACGCCAAAGACTACCTTACCAAGTTTGACCCAAAGTCTTACGAAGGTATCCTTTTAGGTTATTCCCAAACTAGCAAAGCCTACATTGTCCTAAATAGAACCTCGGGGGTTATTGAAGAATCACTCAACGTAACCTTTGATGAAACCCCTCCCTCACCCAAGACACCACCATTGGTTGATGATGACTTGGATGAATTAGAAGTAGTAAAAGCCAAAGAGGTTAGAAAAATAGGAGTTGAAGACCTTAGTGTTGAAAAGGAAGTAAACATTAAGGAGTCTAGGGATCATACTTTCAATAATATCATTGGTGATTTAAATCAAAGGACCCTAAGATCTCAAGTCCAAAACCAAAGCAACTTCTTTTGTTTCGTCTCCTTGATTGAACCAAAGAATGTTAAAGAAGCTTTGACGGACGAGAGTTGGGTCATTGCGATGCAAGAAGAATTGAATCAATTTGTTGCCAATGATGTTTGGGAACTTGTTCCTCCACCTAGAAGTTCTACCATTATAGGAACCAAATGGGTATATAGGAATAAGTTATATGAGAATGGTGTTGTGTCTCGTAACAAAGCTAGACTTGTAGCACAAGGCTATAATCAACAAGAAGGGATTGATTATGACGAGACATATGCACCGGTAGCTAGATTAGAATCCATTAGAATCCTTTTAGCCTACGCTTGTGCCTTAGACTTTAAGCTTCAACAAATGGATGTAAAGAGTGCATTTCTTAATGGTTTGATCAATGAGGAGGTATATGTGGCTCAACCTCCCGGCTTCATTGATTTTGAGAAACCAGATCATGTTTACAAGCTTAAGAAGGCACTTTATGGTCTCAAACAAGCACCCAAATCTTGGTATGATAGACTTAAAGCGTTTCTTGTTAAACATGAGTATACCTTGGGGATGGTAGACAATACGCTCTTTACAAAGAAGAAAGGTCCTCACCTTATAATCGTACAAATATATGTTGATGACATCATATTTGGCTCAACTTGTCAAGAATTGTGTGATGACTTTGCCAAAATCATGCATGAGGAGTTTGGATGAGTATGATGGGAGAACTTAACTTCTTTTTAGGACTCAAAATTAAACAAATGGACGATGGTATTTTCTTTAGTCAATCTAAGTACGCTAAAGAAATGCTAAAGAAATTTGGATTAGAAGAATCTAGACCAATGAAAACCCCTATGGCCTCAGATACTAAACTCACCGTAGATGATGATTGTGAGTCGGTAGACAACACCAAATATAGAGGTGTGATTGGTAGTTTGTTGTACCTAACGACAAGTCGACCGGATATCATGTTTAGTGTTTGCCTTTGTTCTCGCTTCAAAGAGGCTCCCAAAACCTCTCACCTCGAAGCTGTTAAGTGTATCTTCCGATACATTAAAGGCACTATACATTTAGGATTATGGTATCCTAAAAGGACCGGCGTAGAAACCATTGTCTACGCGGACTCGGATCATGCGGGAGACTATGTGGACCGAAAAAGCACTAGTGGAGTTTGTACCTTCATGGGTTGTTGTTTAACTTCTTAGTTCTCCAAGAAACAAACCTCTCTTGCAATATCCACCACGGAAGTCGAGTATGTGAGTGCCGGAAAAGCATGCCAACAAGCTCTATGGATGAAGCAAGCGCTTGTTGATTACGGGATTTCTCTTGATGATGCTCCCATCATGTGCGATAATAAAGGTGCTATAGACCTTAGCAAGAATCCCGTGCAACACTCGCGAACCAAACACATAGAAATTCGACACCATTTCCTTAGGGATAATGTTCAAAAGGGGAACATTTCAATTGAGAAGGTACCCTCCGAAGACAACTTAGCCGACATCTTCACTAAGCCACATAAGAGGGAACTTTTTTATTACTTGCGTCTAGGTCTAGGATTAATGGAACATCTTCCTTAATTTCTTTTCTTTTTGTGTGTTTTCTTTTACCACTATGAGTCATTGAGTCTTCCAAACTCTTTTTGAAAAACTCTCTCTTCTCCTTTTCAAAATTCTCAAAGTCTCTTTCGAAAATGGTTGAGAAATACGTTTGACATTGTTAATTCAATCTAAAAACGATTTTTCATAGATTCTCGCTATTAATCTAGAGCTTACATAATTCATATGTATGATTCTCTCAAACATATCAAGAACAAGATAGAATCATGGAGGATAATTGTGTCATGACTTAAGGTCTTGTCTTACACACCTCCTACATCGATTTTTTTTTAAATCCATGTATTTTGGTCAAATCTCTATTTGGTAAGTTTGCATATATTTTCTTTGTCTATCTTTGCTCTTAAGCATATCCCTATGATAAGTTAGACTAGAAAAATAAGATTTGCTGAAAAATCTTCCTCCAAACACCAAACACAGCCTCTGCAGGCGGTTCCATTTGTGAACCGCGGTGCCTTATTGATAAGGTACCGCCAGCCTAGATAAGGAACCGCCTATAGTGCCTTCCTTTTTCGGGTTTTTGTCTGAAACTCCAGATTTGCTCCAACATTTTTGAGAATCTTTGTTTCAAACCCTTTGACCACCCCAAAAATACCCTAAGCCTTAAACCATAAGCATTTTGCCATACTTCACACCTCAAAATGTCTTACTCTCCCAATGAAAGCCTTGAATCTCCTTCATTTTCTCCAATTGCTTTCAATCCCAACTCACCCAAAAACCATTACAATCCTAACTCACCCAAGAACACTCTTAATCACATCTCTCCTACCAAGAATGTTGATTGTGGAACATCTATTCTTCCACCACCACCCTTTAGTGTTCTTCCTCCTTCTCATGATAATGTCATGCACCATGGAACATATTGTCATTGTTGTCAATATCAACATCTTGCTATGGCACACATCTATGAGGAGTTGAGCTACATCAAGAGTCTCTTAATCAAGCCTCCTCTTCACTTTGATTATGAGATCTCCAACAAGCCACCACCACCACCCTCCGCCATTACCTTGTCTTTCATATAAGCATTGGTTGCTTATCCACAAGACACCAAATTCAAGCAAATCTTAGAATTCTAGAATAACTAGGATTAGATTTATGCTTTTGGCTTGTTTCTTTCTCCATACATCTTTGTATGATGTTTTTTTAGTAACCTATCTTGGATCTTTGTCTTTTTGTTTTCTTCTCTTTTATTTTGTGACCTATTGCTATATCTTGTTGGTTGTTTCTTTTGTTCAACTAACCCTTCTATATAGCTTGTCACCATCTCTCGATTCCTCGGTGCCCCAAGCTAGGGGGAGTAAGCACCAAGGGGGAGTCTTTGCAAAGTCCGTCTTTTCATCACCGACTTGTGCAACCTTTTTGCTTCGACAAAGGGGGAGAAATGAATAAACTCGTCTTCGAAAATCTTGTTTTGTTTGTGACTGAGTTTATGTATTGTCGGAATCAAAAAGGGGGAGATTGTTAATGCAATAATGCCTAAAAACGTTACTTTCATTTTTTGGTCTCGCTTAGTTTTGATTACGACAATATGTAAGAACAAGCATTTACGAAAACAACGAAAAACGAATTCTTGAGTTCAAGTATTTTTCATTTTACCCATTTTCACTTAGGTATGGATAAACAAGTACTAACCTTAATCAAGTGATCAAGTGATTTAATCTTTTCTTAAAACTCACTTTTTATTAAGTGTGACAAGTTTTTATTAAACTTTCTTTTTAAGAAAATGTTTTATTAAATTAATTATTTGAAAATTTGAAAATGGCATATTCTTATTTGGTTAGGAATATTCTAACAGGATATTTTTTAAACCAGATATGACCTCCACCACTAAAGGACAAAAAGGGAGCAGAGTCTAGTCCAGCGGTTCCTTAGCTCCTAGGCGATTCCTTATCGATAAGGTACCGTGGGCTAAGATAAGGAACCGCGGGCAGATATAGCCGTTGGCCCTTTGTCCTATAAATAGTGGATCATTCTCAGTTTTTCAATTCACCTCTTTTGCACATCTATTTCCAGATTCAAACACTCTTCTTTAATCACTCAAATCTTTGATCATTTATTTGATTACTACTTGTTTAAGAAGTGAATCTTGTTCTTCCCTCCCTTCCTCTCCAAGTGCAAAGAGAAGAACACTATCTTTGTGAAGTGTTGAGTCCACCACCAAAGATCCATTAAAGATCTAATTTTATACATTTGTAGTTGTGTCATAGTTGTGAAGATCCAAGTAGTTGTGTCTATTTAGAAGTTGTGTATGTACTAAGTATAGTTGTGTAGATTGATCCTAGCTACGATTAGGCTCGACTTTTAGCTTAGAGTCGGAAATTGGTTAAGCGACGTGTACGGTTTTCTCCACCATAAGGAGCTTGTTGTGTAGTGAACTCTCGAGTAAGGAGTACTCGAGGAGTGGAGTAGGAACGAGGAGTGAGCTTCGTTGCCGAACCACTATAAATCCTTGGTGTTCGGTTTGATCTTTCTTTACCCTTAACTCTTTACATTCTTTATTCTTTGTGCATATATTTTTGTTAGTATTAGTTTAGTTACACTATCATTGTTCATATGTGCATAAGAAGATTTCACATATTTCCTCAAGCCTAAGTTTTTGAAAAAGGATTTTTGAAAACCACATTTTAACAAATAAATATAAGAAACTATTCAACCCTCCCCTTCTAGTTTCTACACCCCTGTCACCACATTTTCACTACCTTTGTTGAAAGAGATTTCATAGTCAAAGCCAAGCAATTTTGATAGCCACTTGACTTGAAAAGAGGTAGTTAAACGATGATTGAGTAGGTACTTCAAGCTAAAATGTTTAGTCTTGATTTTGAAAGGTCTATCCAATAAATAGCTTCTCCACTTCTCCACTAACTAATGTTTTGGAGCCAATGTCTTGCTAAGGTAAGCAATTAGATGGCCTTGTTGTTGGAGTACTACACCAATTTCCAGATGCATCAGTTTCAACCATAAAGGTATTGTTATAATCTTGCAATGGCAATGCTAGAATTGATGTTTGTATCATAGACTGTTTGAGTGTTAGAAATGCTTTGAGCTTCTTCACTCCATACAAAGGCATCCTTCTTAAGCAAATTTGTCAGTCGCTTGCTAAACAAGGCATATCTTTGATTGGTTTATTTTGCATACACCTAATAGCATGTTAATTTAGCATAGTTATATATTTATTTTTTGTTATACATGTACTTTTAATTGTTTTGTGATTATGTAGGTTACGAGCTAAATGGAATAAAATGACCGCATAATTAATTTTTTGGAGAAAAGACATTGTGAGCGCCGATAAATGAAGAAGAAATATTGAAGAAAAAGATTTGAGTGCGTCGCAATATTTTCGGTCATCTTTTATTTGTCCGGGCTTCGTTTGAGCAATTGTTGGCGTTGGGTTATTTTTTTATTGGGCCAAAGTTATTATATGCCAAAAGAATAAAAGAGAAAAAAAAATAATAATAATAATAACTTTTGGGCCCAATACCCAATAACCCACCGACAATGGTATTATATAAATACAAAAAGGGGAGTCGTTGAGGGGAAAAAAACACAAACGCTTACACTAGAAAAAAAGAGCCGTCACATTGGATATACAATACTGCTTTTCATCCTCTTCTGTGGAGTTAATAAATAGCCGCAAGAAAGAAAAAAAGTTGACAGCAACATTGAAAAGGAATCTATCACATTAATTCCTTTGTTAGTGGCACGATCGCCGATGAATTAAAAAAAACATTCATCCATTGTTGTATTTGTAGCAGCATAGTGAAAGAAAGAAATAAAGATGGTGTTTGGTATTAAGCGGGTCGGGTACATCGCGATGTCCGGCTAATTTTGTTGTAATTCCTTCCGGTAACTTTATTTATGGTTTGATCATTACTTTTGGATTATCATAGTTATTTTACATTGATTTATAATTTATTTATAAATTATATTATTTGATTTAATATTATGTTTAATTATTTGTGCGAGAGAATTTATTGTTAGTCAACGATTCATACTTATTTTATTTAGTAAAAAAAAGATGGTCGTATAACCAACATAAGTTGTACCTAAATAAATTATTAAAACATAATTATTGGTTGGGTTAATATAAGATTTATTATCGCAAGTCATTGATAAAAATAATAAATCCCAAAATTAATTCATTCGTATTAAGTCGAAATAATCTTTGTAAACAAACAGAAAAGTTTTGATAATCCCTAAGTGTGACCAACCATAAATATTAGGAGCTTGAAGGGATTGCATTTTTCTTTTAATTGTTTACAGCTTTATTATATATTTCTAGCTTTATTATTAGTTTAATAATTATTTTAATTTTTAATCAACATTTTTATTATCAAGAGTATTTTAGTTGTTAGATTTCTAAACTAAAACTTTTATTAATCAGTGATCACCCAAAAACTTAAACTAAAACCACATATTCCTCGTGGATCGATACCCACTTACCCTATCTAGTATAAGGTAATTAGGTTATTTTTTACCGGCACTTTGACGTCGATAAAAAATTTGGCGCCGCTGCCGGGGAATAGTGAGCGTTTCGTTTAAGTTTTTGTTAACATTTTTCTTAAATAAAATTAAAAAATACAAAAAAGATTTTATTTTTCGTGTTTTGTTTGTTTTGTTTTGTTTCTTGTGAGTGTGCAGGTTAGTGTATGCGCACACGTAGATCGGGACGTACATCACCGTTAGCTTACGATCCTGAGGTTTAGAAAAGTGCACGGTTGAGGAGGAAAACGTTTCGACAGTTTTCTACTAATCTTGATTTTTCAGGTTTAGCAGAGCTTTTCGCTGAAATGCCAGGTGATGAAGATTTTGGCGGAGATGCTAGCGGAAGTAGTAGCGGAGAAGAATCCCCACCACGGGGTGTTGATTCTTATTACAGGCCGGGGATCTTCGAGGATCCCTCGCCTATCGTTTATCTGAATCCGGTTAAAGGGGTTACAAGTAACTTCAAGATTCAGCCGAACCTCATAGCAATCTTTCCAGTGTTTAGAGGTCGGGAGGAGCCATACACACATCTGTGAGAGTTCTTCTCAATTGCTGACACACATCAGGTTAATAACATTACCAAGGATGAGGTAAAACTTCGCCTTTTTCCTTTTTCTCTTAAAGATCAAGCTAAGGACTGGTTCTCAACTCTTGAGCCAGGTAGTATTAACTCATGGTTTGAAATGCAAGCTGCTTTCTTGAGGAATTTTATTCTATAAGTAAAACTGCTGCCATTAGAAATAAGATTAAATCCTTTCGTCAAATCCCAGGCGAGCAGTTTCATGAAGCATTTAGTAGACTTAAGGAGTTATTAAGAACTTGCCCTCATCATGATGTTCCAAAATGGGAGCTTGTCAAAGTCTTCTATGATGGGTTGGATTATAACAACCAACAATTTGTGATGGCCACTAGTGGGGGTATGTTTTTCTCGCGACCTATGGAGGAAGAATGGGAGTTTTCTTTAAAATGAGCAAAGGTTCCAAGACCCAATCTTCAGTGGATCGAAACAACCACCCATCTTCTGCCAATTATGTGTCTAACCAACGTGGCACAAATTCTGAAATTAGCGAGTTATGTAAGAAAGTTAATCTTTTGTTGAAAAATCTAGGAAAAGGTGTTCCAAATGTGTCTAATGTGTCTCATAGTGGGTGTTCAATGTGAGATGATGCAAGTCATTCAGTCGATAATTGTCAAAGTTAGGGGCGCCACCAAATGAGGAGGTGAATGGAGTATATGGAGGTCGTCCACGAAGTGACCCATTCTCCGAAAGTTACAATCCTGGATGGCGCAATAACCCAATTTCCGTTGGAAAGATGAAGACAATCGCCCTAATAATGCCCAACAACAACACTATGGTTATAAACCAAGGTACGAGGGTGCCGATTAATCTAACTTCCAATAAAATTCTTACAATCATAGGCCACAACAACAATATCCAAATCAGGGCCAAGGGCAAGATGATAACCATCTCTTGAACCTTGACCGAAAGTTTGATAGGCTTATGGATTCATTGTCTACCAACAATCAAGAGATTAATAGAAAATTCGAGGTCACCAATCAAAGACACGAGACCACTACTAAATCTATTGCAGCTCTTGAGAGACAAGTTGGTCAATCGGCGTATCAATTAAGCAAAAGAGATGAGGGAAAGCTACCGAGCTATGATACTAGGTTTTTGTATAGGTTCTATATTTTCTCGATATCCTCTCGAATTGATCTTGGCTCTAAGTGGAATGATTTGTTCTTGGTTAATGAAAAGGTGATGGTTTGTTTATCTATTTTAAACTAATGACGATTAATTAAGTGTCGAAGAGTAAACTTAAAGCTTTAAAAGATTAAAGTAAAGAAACGAGTTTAAAAATAAATGTTTGAAAACTTAAAGATTTTATTTTAAAAATAAACGAACACTCAATAAAAACTAACTCTTGGAAAACTTTGTGAAAAATAAGAACTTAGTTGGAAAATACTAAAAGAAAGTAAGATCGGAACAAAACACCTCAAATCGGAATAGTGGAAAAATGCCCTCAATCGGAATATATTCCGATCACTTTGATCGGAATGTTGAAAAGTATGGTGATCGGAATAATCAAAAAGCATGCAATCGGAATACTGTCAATTTGTCTCAATCGGAATGTTTGAAAATAGGTGCAATCGGAATATGGGGAAACTTACCAATCAGAATAATAAAAAACAAAGACAATCGGAATATGCTGAAAAGGGGTCCCAATCGGAATATGGTAAAACTTGCTACAATTGGAATCTACTAAACCCTTTTCCGATCATACGATCGGAAAGAAGGGATGGTGCCTGGTCGGAATACCCGGTCGGAAAAGGGCTTTGCCCTTTCCGAAATCTATGCTAATCCGAAACTTATGCTAGGGAAATAAGCTTATGGAATAAGCTAACTCCAAAACTAACTCGAATCCAACAATAAGCTGATCAAATAAGCACTAAGAACACTTTATCTAGGCTTCAAATAAACAACTTTTAAATCAAATCAATAAAAAGATGAACTTTTCATAAAAACTTTAAAAAGTAAATAAGCTAAATCAACAAATAAGCCAATAAGAACAAGGATCTTAGAGCTTATTCGTGTATAAACTTAAGGAAACATAAAAAGAAATCAACTTTTTAGGCACAAAATCATTGATGAACAACACGGATCATACGAGATTTGTACCAAAATCTATTAAATTCAAATAAAGGAAGGATGAGATTAAAGATTAAAAGCTAAAAACTTGAACTTGATTAATGAAAGATAATACAAAGTTTGATCTTGAAAGAGAAAAAGATGAAATCTAGTGAGAGAAAGTTTAGAACTTTCTCTCTCTAAAACTAAAAACTACCTAAAAACTAAGTGAAAAACTAAGTGCAAATTTTGTGATGTAAAGTCCTATTTATAGGCAAGTCTTGTGGGCTTTGTGAATGGGCTTGGTTTTGGGCTTCTTTTCTTCTTCCTTCTTTAGTCTTCTCGTCTCTTTAAATAAACGTTTCCGACTTTGGATTTTGAGAAGTGTCGGTGAATAATTTCAACTCGTCTTATAATCTTTTATTTAATAGACTCGAGTTCTTCGACATATATGAATCTTCCATCTTTGGCTCTATTCTTCGATAAATCTTTAAATAGGCACAATGACTTCAAATCTTTTGCATCTCTTGGATAATAGACTTCGTCTTGAGTCTTTTTCCTTGATAAAACCCGTGCAATCCCATGTTTTCTTCAATATTCATCTGGTTGACTCTGAAAACACAATAAACACAAAAACCACGCATAATTCCAAACAAATGATATTAAATACGTGTTTTGGTCTTGTTTTAGCCAGAATTAAGTGGTAAAAGGATGGGTGTTTTCACACCTATCAAATCCCCTACACTTAACCATTGCCATGCCCTCATGCAATGCTTAGTGACAAAGCACATTTACACTTTTCTCATAATCAATCAACCTTGGCCTTATCAATATACTACTTAAACAAAAAATGAAAGTACTAAGAGAGATTAAAACTTTAAAGTAAACAAGAGGATATAAAATAGCTTACGTGGAAAAAACTTGTAAAGAGATCGAGGACTTACATTAGGGCTTCGGTGCTGCGAAGATTTATCACCCTCAAGTTTCACGTTCCCTAAACTAAGCTTAAAAATGAGATCATTGTGATTATAAGTTAGCAATTTAAACACTTACACAAATGGCTTAATTAAATGCTTAAACTCCCTTATTCCTAGGTGTATCTCTTATATTTTATTTTTGTCTTAGAATGATCATGAAGATGCATTTTTGGACTTATTTCGATAGTTTATTTAGGCTGAAAGCAAAGTAGGACGATTTGATCAATAGTTAGCTAAAGGACAAAATCTCTTAAAACTGCTTCTCGGGATATCAAAAAGTTCATATCTTGGCATAACTTAGATCGCGATTTGAGACCTTTCTCGGGCCGATATTTGGCATGTACTTCATACTTCATATCTTGAGAGACGTTCTTGAGATAATGGTCTTCTCATCGTAATAGAGTTTCTTCACTTGGAGACTTTTGAGGGGTACTCCAACTTTGTTGACCACGACTTCATGATTATTTCTTCATTCTCTAATTGGGATTTCGAGATACAACGATCCGCCTCCTTTTCGGACTTGGATCTATTTATCCTCATACCTTGTTAGGGTCTTTTCGGATAGACTTCTCCATGATCTTTATGGGAGTTGATTGCTTTTCGTCGTGAGTCTTGATCCTTCATATTTATTTTGGGAATAATGCTTTTCACATCACTTTGGATCTTCAGCAATAGAATAGAATCCTCATGCCTTGTTAGGGCCTTTTCGGACTCGCCAATCTTCGCGCCTCGCTTCATAAGTTATGCCTTGGCTATGAACTCTTATCATTACCGAGCAACTTTTAACGATCTTGGGCTAGAAGCTAAGTAACTTTTCAAATCGTACGACCTTACTTATTGCAGATAAATTATTAGCAAGCGATGGGAGAATAGGCAAATAATTACACCAAGTGAGCTTGTGCAAGAATACCGACTTATAATACTCTATCATTTCTCGTCCTCCACAATTTAAAATCTTAAGTAATGAGATTCGTAGATACTTAGCCTAATAAACCAATTAAGGTCTACATGGTTAAGGATACTAGCTAGAATAAACTTGGATAAGTCTATTCGGGTTGAGTCAAAATAATTACAACGGGCCTAATATGTCAAAGATTTCTAAACTAGCTACACCACTTTATTAATATTTTTTACTTTATTGCGGGATATATACATATGAAAGCAACGATAAAAATTTAAAAATTACGACTAAATGGCCAAAGTTAATTAAAAATTTGAAAAATGTTGAAAAAGATGATTTTCCGGTTAAATGAAGGCATTTTCATGGAAAAGTCCACTTAAAACTTCGATAGAAGTCCCCCCTACACTTAAGATAAACATTGTCCTCAATGTTTAAGCATGTGGGAAAAGTTTCCCCTTCACTTAGGACATTGTGCACGTTGGTTAACTCAAGTTAAGGAAGAGACGACTAAAGTGATCAATTTCAAATGTGAGTATGAAGAAAACTGAATCACGATAGTTGAGAGATAGAACCGGATTTCGGATAACACGGGAGCACGGTTCTTCAAAGGTTCCAAGAGTGCATTCATCCCTGTAATCAAATCACCACACAAAAACAAACAACCTATACAGGTCCCCCTACACTTAGGAGGTTAAAACGAAGAGGGATAGATACTCGGGCTGCCTCCCGAGGAGCGCTTGTTTTTGATAACCGAGTCACGAGCCTGACTCGACCCAAAATTAGTTCATGGGGAACGTGGTGAGGGATGGAATCATCTCCTGAGAGATGTCCTCACCAAAGTACAACTTCAGACGCTGGCCATTCACCTTGAAATTGGGCCCATTTGGCTGAGAAAGATCAATGGTCTCATATGGAAAGACTTTGGCGACGGTGAATGGACCAGACCAGCGGCTCTTCAACTTGCCAGAGAAGATCTTCAACCGAGAGTTGAAAAGTAAGACTTGATCACCAACGTGGAATTCTCAGTTCTTGATTTTTACGTCATGAAGGATCTTCATCTTCTCTTTGTAGATCAGCGAGTTCTCATAAGCTTCATTCCTTAGTTCGTTGAGCTCGTTGAGTTGAATCTTGCGATGATCACCGGCTTTGTTGATGTCGAAGTTAGCCCACTTCAAGGCCCAGTGCGCCTTATGTTCCAGCTCGATGGGAAGGTGGCATGCTTTCTCGTACACAAGACGATAAGGAGTACAACCGATCGGGGTCTTATAAGCAGTACGGAAAGCCCACAGAGCATCATCTAACTTACCGGCCCACGCGGCACGATGCTCTCCCACAGTACGCTCCAAGATTCGCTTCAATCCACGGTTGGATATCTCGGCCTGCCCATTGGTTTGGGGATGATAGGCGGTGGAAAGATGGTGATTGACACCATACTTAGCCATGACTCTTGCAAATTGATCGTTGCAAAAATGAGTCCCGCGGTCACTGATAATAGCACGAGGAACGCCGAATCTAGCGAACAGCGATTTCAAAAGTTACAAACCACCCTTGCGTCATTAGTAGGTAAAGCTTTGGCTTCAACCCACTTTGAAACGTAGTCAACGGCTACAAGGATGTATTTGTTTCCTTTAGATGAAGGGAATGACCCCATAAAGTCGATACCCCAAACATCAAAGATTTCACACTCTTGAATGAAATTCTGAGGCATCTCGTCTTTATGTGTGATCGTGCCTTGTTTTTGGCAGGCATCACAACGTTTAACCATCTCGTGAGCATCATGATAGATGGTGGGCCAATAAAATCCCGAGTCAAACACTTTTTTGGCGGTGTAGTTGGGACCAAAGTGACCACCGGTGGGTCCTTTGTGGCAAGCGTCAAGGATTTCTAAAGCTGTCGGTCCATCAACACATCGACAAATAATCAAGTCGGCACATTGTTTGAATAGATACGGGTCATCCCAAAAGTAAGTCTTAATGTCGTTAAAGAACTTCTTCTTTTTCTGGGATGTTAACCCGTCAACGAGAATTCCACCCGCTAAGTAGTTTGCAATGTCCGCAAACCACGGGGTTTCATCAGCAGTCGAGTTGATAGACATTAAGGTCTCCAAGGGAAAAGAATCATTGATTTCTTTGTTCGGATGATCCCCCTGGTAGGGATCCTCAAGTCTACTGAGATGATCCGCGGCTAGGTTTTCTGCTCCTTTTTTATCGCGAATTTCGATTTTAAATTCTTGGAGTAGCAAAACCCAGCGAAGAAGTCTTGGTTTGGAGTCTTGCTTTGTCAACAAGTACTTCAGCGCGGAATGATCAGTGTAAACGATTGTGGTAGAAAGGACAAGATAGGGGCGGAACTTTTCAAAAGCATAGACAACAGCTAAAAGTTCTTTTTCGGTTGTCGTATAATGCAATTGGGCCCCCGTCATTGTCTTGCTAGCGTAATGGATTGGTTGGAAGTGTTTGTTCACTCTTTGGCCCAAAACCGCTCCAATAGCAAAGTCACTAGCATCGCACATCAACTCGAAAGGCAGCTCCCAATTAGGGGTAACCAAGACAGGTGCCTTAGTTAGCTTATCCTTAAGCGAGTTGAAGGCTTCAAGACACTCTTTGGAAAAGATAAAAGGAGTATCTTTTTCCAAGAGGTGGGTCATCGGGCGAGCGATTTGAGAAAAATCTTGAATGAATCGACGATAGAAGCCCGCATGACCCAGAAAACTTCTCACACCCTTCACGGTTGAAGGTGGATGCAACTTAGCGATAACATCGACTTTAGCACGGTCTACTTCAAGACCGGCTTTAGAAATCTTGTGTCCTAGCACGATGCCTTCTTTGACCATAAAATGGCATTTTTCCCAATTCAGAACAAGGCGAGTGTCTTCGCACCGCTTGAGCATACGTTCCAAATTGGCAAGGCAAGAAGAGAAGGAATCCCTGAAGACCGAGAAATCATCCATGAAGACTTCCATGGTTTGTTCAACCATGTCATGGAAGATAGCTAACATGCACCTTTGGAAAGTCCCGGGGGCATTGCATAAGCCAAAAGGCATTCTTTTGTAACCAAATGTGCCATAGGGACAAGTGAATGTTGTCTTCTCTTGATCTTGGGGATCGATGGGTATTTGGAAATAACCCGAGAAACCATCAAGAAAGCAGTAATATTCATTACCTGCTAAACGTTCAAGCATTTGGTCCATAAAAGGTAGAGGGAAATGATCCTTTCTCGTGGCATCATTGAGTTTGCGGTAGTCTATACAAACTCTCCACCCAGTAACGAGACGGGTAGAAATCAACTCGTTGTTTGCATTGGGCACAACGGTGATTCCGCCCTTCTTGGGCACACAATGGACTGGACTAACCCATGGTGAATCCGAAATAGGGTAAATCATACCCGCATCAAGAAGTTTGATAACCTCTGTTTTGATGACTTCATGGATTTTTGGATTCACCCTTCGTTGGCTTTGATTGTGGGCTTAAAGTCGTCCTCCATTAGAATTTTGTGTGTGCAGAAGTGAGGATCAATTCCGTGAATATCAGAAATTTTCCAAGCAATAGCGCTTTTATGCTTCTTCAACACGGCGATAAGGCGAGTTTTCTCTTCATCTTTCAAGTCCTTCGCGATAATGACGGGCGACTTCTTCTCTTCTTCAAGGAACACGTACTCGAGATGAGGCGGCAACTCCTTAAGCTCTAAATCCGGAGGATTTTCGATGGGAGGCGTTTTCAAAGTCGGAGTATCGATAGCAATAACCGTGGGAGATGGTGGAGAAAGATTTTCTTCGTTGAGAAGGTTGTCAAAGAAATGCATGTCTTCATCCCCATCGGTGGGAGAATCATCATTAGCTAAGTTCACATCTCCCATGGTGGCTTCAAGATCGTTCCAAAACAAATCACTTTCTCCAAATAGAGACAGTGATGAATCAATAGAGGAAACGGTTTCAACATTGGGAAGAGAGGTAGGAATACTTTTGCAAGCATTTTGGAAGTGTGCTTCACAAGCCTCATCAAGAACGTCAATACAATTAACACTCTCGTATGAATAAGGTTGTTTAGACAACTTTCCCATGTTGAAGACGATTTTATCGTCACCCACTCTCATGATAAGCTCACCGGCCTCAACATCAATGAGAGTGCGACCGGTCCTCAGGAATAGACGGCCCACGATCAAGGGAACACGAGGGTCCATCTCGTAGTCGACGACGACGAAATCGGTAGGAAAAGTGAATTTGTCGACTCCTACAAAGACATCTTCGGCTATCCCCACTAGATAAGCAACCGTACGGTTAGCTAATTCCAAAGTCATTTTGGTGGGGACTAGCTCAGGGAGAGATAATTGCTTCCAAACGCTTAGAGGCATTAGATTAATACTGGCACCTAGATCGGCTAGGGCCATGCAATTCTCTACTCCCGGGAATTTGCAAGGGATTAAGAAACGACCCGGATCACCAAGCTTGGTTGGCAATTTCCTTAAGAGCACTGCAGAGCAATTCTCATTAAGTTGGGTGTTGGCAATATCGAGAAGCTTTTCCTTGTCGCTCAGAAGATCTTTAAACATTTTCGCGTACTTAGGCATGTGAGCGAGAGCCTTAGTGAAGGAGATGTTGAAATTCAATTGTTTGAACATCTTAAGAAAGTTAGAAACCTGAATATCGTCCTTGCTTTTGAGCTTCTCTTTCCTCAACCTAGATGGATAAGGTATATTGGAAGAAGAGGAAGGCTTTGGGAGAATAGGATCACTCACATCCTTGGGTGGAGGAGGGGTAGAAGGAAGGGGTGGAGAAATTGGGGAAGGATAAGGATGAGGAATAGGAGCAGGTGACTCGTTCTCCTTAGTCACAATCACCGGTGGAGGTATAGGAAGCTCGGGTTCCTTGGTACCTTTGCCACTGCGAGTGGTGATTGCTTTCATCTCCCCTCTAGGATTCGCAACGGTGTTACTCGGAAGAGTACCCGAAGAAGAGGGTTGATTACTTTGGAAAAAACTAGCCATCATGTTCTTCAAGTCATTCGTTTGACTATCCAACGTGTTTCTCATATCAGCTCTTAGATCGTTCCCTTGTTTGACCAGGTCTGCTTTCAAGTTGAGCACTTCTCTCTGAAGATTTCCCACGATCACATCGTTAGTCCTCATGTAGGTTTCCACTTCTTGGTGTAAAGCGGTGGGTTGGTTGGGAGGAGCATTGTATGCGGGTGGTTGATAAGCAGGTTGCTGGTAAACTTGGTTGTTTCTTTGAGGTGGTTGTGGTTGTTTGTGAGGAGGTATGTATGGTGTACGAGGTTGTTGTTGTTGTTGAGGAGGGCGATTGAGGTTTTGTTGTTGGTTTGGGTTGTTTGGAGGAAAACCGGGTGGTGAGAGGTAGTTGTTGGAGCGGTAGCTAAGCAAATTACGGTCACCTTGAGGACGGGCTTGATAAGCGGGTTGAGGATAGGTGTCGTATGCTGCATTCACATTGTCAGAAGGGTAGTCTTGGGTGGCAGTACAAGTAGTATAAGAGTGAGGACCCCCGCATATCTCGCATGGTTGGCTAACAGCATTGACTTGAGCGTCTTTAGCGTTTCTAGCGTTGATGCTGTTGGTGTTGCTGGCGGTTTGGGTAGCAATCGATTCAAGAAGCGTAGTGATTTTGTCAAGTCGCTTATCGCTGTCACTAGTACTAGCACTAGCAACATTGGTCCGAACACTCTTGGTTTGCACACGAGACTTATTCTCAATGATATCCCAAGCAGCATTGGAAGTCTTAGCCAAAAGATTACCCCCCGAGGCACTGTTTAGTGAATCTTGGTCATTCATGTTTAAACCATTATAAAAAGTGTTAATTTGATGCACTTTGGTAAAACCATGTTGTGGGCATTTTCTCAAAAGGTCTTTGAAACGATCCCAAGATTCACTAAACGACTCATCGTACTTTTGTTCAAAATTTATGATTTCATTCCGCAAAGCGGTAGTACGAGAGGGTGGGAAAAAGTAATTGATAAACTTGGTCTCTAAATCCGTCCACGAGAGAATACTCTGTGGCTGTTCCTTAGCAATCCAATGCCGGGCTTGTCCCTCTAAAGAAAAGGGAAAAAGTTGTAGATGGATTACCTCTTGTGGAACACCATTGAATTTGACCGTATTGGTGAGTTGCAAGAATCTCTTGATGTGGTCATGTGGATCATCAATGGTACGCCCCAAGAATGGTTGAGCAGAGACCATCTGGATAAAGCCGGATTTGAGCTCAAAATTGTTGGCTGCAATCGCTGGTATAACAATTGGATCAGTGTTGCCATCTACATGAGCTTGCAGCAGTTCAATCATCGGACGATTATCAGGTAGAGGCTCATTGTTGTTGTTATTATTGTTGTTGAAAGGTGGGTTGTTATTGTTATTATTATTGTTTTGAGGTGGTATATTGTTGTTGTTTTGTACACCGGCCATGTCTAAGTTATCGAGAGGCTCGGGCTCTTGATAAGACGTTGATCGAGTGCGCATACACCTGCAAAAGAACTAACAAGGGAAAAACAAAGCAAAAATATTTTTGGTTTTTATGTTTTTTAATTTTTAGGATTTTTGAAAATTTTATATTTTTTAGTGTTTTTGAAAATTTTTATGAAAAAGTAACGTTCACGGTGAACGGATCCCAAAATCCAAGTTCTCACAAAAAACTTTTGATCTTAACGAGAAGAGCCGGCAGCGGCGCCATTTGATACTAGGTTTTTGTATAGGTTCTATATTTTCTCGATATCATCTCGAATTGATCTTGGCTCTAAGTGGAATGATTTGTTCTTGGTTAATGAAAAGGTGATGGTTTGTTTATCTATTTTAAACTAATGACGATTAATTAAGTGTCGAAGAGTAAACTTAAAGCTTTAAAAGATTAAAGTAAAGAAACGAGTTTAAAAATAAATGTTTGAAAACTTAAAGATTTTATTTTAAAAATAAATGAACACTCAATAAAAACTAACTCTTGGAAAACTTTGTGAAAAATAAGAACTTAGTTGGAAAATACTAAAAGAAAGTAAGATCGAAACAAAACACCTCAAATCGGAATAGTGGAAAAATGCCCTCAATCGGAATATATTCCGATCACTTTGATCGGAATGTTGAAAAGTATGGTGATCGGAATAATCAAAAAGCATGCAATCGGAATACTGTCACTTTGTCTCAATCGGAATGTTTGGAAATAGGTGCAATCAGAATATGGGGAAACTTACCAATCGGAATAATAAAAAACAAAGACAATCGGAATATGCTGAAAAGGGGTCCCAATCGGAATATGGTAAAACTTGCTACAATCGGAATCTACTAAACCCTTTTCCGATCATACGATCGGAAAGAAGGGATGGTGCCTGGTCGGAATACCCGGTCGGAAAAGGGCTTTGCCCTTTCCGAAATCTATGCTAATCCGAAACTTATGCTAGGGAAATAAGCTTATGGAATAAGCTAACTCCAAAACTAACTCGAATCCAACAATAAGCTAATCAAATAAGCACTAAGAACACTTTATCTAGGCTTCAAATAAACAACTTTTAAATCAAATCAATAAAAAGATGAACTTTTCATAAAAACTTTAAAAATTAAATAAGCTAAATCAACAAATAAGCCAATAAGAACAAGGATCTTAGAGCTTATTCGTGTATAAACTTAAGGAAACAAAAAAAGAAATCAACTTTTTAGGCACAAAATCATTGATGAACAACACGGATCATACGAGATTTGTACCAAAATCAATTAAATTCAAAGAAAGGAAGGATGAGATTAAAGATTAAAAGCTAAAAACTTGAACTTGATTAATGAAAGATAATACAAAAGTTTGATCTTGAAAGAGAAAAAGATGAAATCTAGTGAGAGAAAGTTTAGAACTTTCTCTCTCTAAAACTAAAAACTACCTAAAAACTAAGTGAAAAACTAAGTGCAAATTTTGTGAAGTAAAGTCCTATTTATAGGCAAGTCTTGTGGGCTTTGTGAATGGGCTTGGTTTTGGGCTTCTTTTCTTCTTCCTTCTTTAGTCTTCTCGTCTCTTTAAATAAACGTTTCCGACTTTGGATTTTGAGAAGTGTCGGTGAATAATTCCAACTCGTCTTATAATCTTTTATTTAATAGACTCGAGTTCTTCGACATATATGAATCTTCCATCTTTCGCTCTATTCTTCGATAAATCTTCAAATAGGCACAATGACTTCAAATCTTTCGCATCTCTTGAATAATAGACTTCGTCTTGAGTCTTTTTCCTTGATAAAACCCGTGCAATCCCATGTTTTCTTCAATATTCATCCGGTTGACTCTGAAAACACAATAAACACAAAAACCACGCATAATTCCAAACAAATGATATTAAATACGTGTTTTGGTCTTGTTTTAGCCAGAATTAAGTGGTTAAAGGATGGGTGTTTTCACACCTATCAAGCTACCCCACCATGAATCCCGCACACAAGAAAAATGGAAATGAGCACGTGAATATGGTGACGTCTCTTCGGAACGGTAAAATCTACAACATTGACAAGGGAATTCCAAATTCTCCTGATGTCGAGGATTTCGTTACTGATGACGAAATTATTGTTGAAGGTTAAAATTCTGATAATGTTAAGTCCGGTTCTGAGTTGGTAAATGATTTGTTAAATGATTTTCCTAAACCAACAACACCGAATCCTAAAGCTACTGAATCTCCCGAAGTTGGGGAGGGTGGTCTGTCCAGCACACCTTACCCTACGGATTTGGAGAAATCGACGTATGCAAGGTTAGCTAAAAAGGGTCCTCATACTGAGGATATGTGGGAGACTTTCAAGCAAGTTAAAATCGATCTCCCCCTTATTGATGCTATCAAGCAAATTCCTACATATGCCAAGTTTTTAAAGGACTTGTGTACTCAGAAGAGCAAGTTGAAGGCGTCTTTGCCTAAAAAGATTGACCTAACTGAGCATGTTAGTGCTGTCTTATCTAGCTCTCTTCCTCCTAAATTCAAAGATCCTGGAGCACCGTTAATTTTAGTTGTGGTCAGAAATATTGCCATTAAGAAGGCGCTCCTTGATCTTGGTGCCAGTATAACATCCTTTCTGCTAGTTTGGTTGATAAGTATGACTTAGGAACTCTTCGTAAGACAGACACCATTATTTCCTTAGCCGATCGATCTACCAAAATTCCTAGAGGTATCTTAGAGGATGTTATTGTGAAAGTTGATGACTTCTATTACCCAGTTGACTTCTTTGTTATGGACACCGAGTCATAATACAAGGATGTTCAACCAACTATTATCCTTGGGCGCCCATTCTTAGCCACACTAGATGTTAGGATTAATTGTCGAACTGGCGCTATGGATATTGCATTCGGTAATAAGAATATAAGATTGAATATGTTTAATTATATGAATTCTCCTACGATGAATGAATGTTACCAAGTAGATGTGATCGATGAGGAAGTTCAAAAGCATGCCTCCCGTATGCTCAAGGATGATCCTTTGGAATTATATCTCACTGGTGAGAACGAGGAGATTCTTGACGCTGCTGAAGTTCAAGAGATTCAAGAGTGTTTGGTCAGTTCTTTGGACCATCAAAAACCACCTTGGTCTTATAAAGTGGAGCCCTTGCCTTCTACTTTTGACACGACCACTAAGCCGTCTTTAGAGGTGCCTACAACTCTTGAGCTAAAACCTTTGCCATCCAATCTCAAATATGCTTTTCTCGGGCGTAACAATACTTTACCCGTTATTGTTGCTTCTGATCTTTCTGAATCACAAGAGGGAGCACTTCTAAAAGTGCTTTCCAAGTACAAAGCAGCAGTGGGATGGACGATTGCAGATTTGAAAGGGATCAGCCCTTCATTATGTATGCATCGAATTGTTACGGACCCAGATATTAAGCCATCAAAAGATGCACAAAGGCGTCTGAATCCTAATATGAAAGAGGTAGTGAAGACGGAGGTTCTTAAATGGTTAGATGTTGGTATCATCTATCCCATCTCGGATAGTAAGTGGGTAAGTCCTACCCAAACGGTGCCAAAAAAGGCCGGAATCACCGTTGTGGAAACCGAGAGTGGGGAAAAACTTACTACCCGACCAGTTACTGGGTGGAGAGTTTGCATAGATTACCATAAGCTGAATAATGCCGCATCGAAAGACCATTTCCCGCTACCCTTCATTGATCAAATAGTTGAGAAGCTTTCTGGTAAGAAGTTCTATTGCTTCCTGGATGGGTACTCTGGTTATAATCAAATACCCATTCATCCTGATGACCAGGTCAAAACTACGTTTACATGTCCTTATGGAACATTTGCATTTCGAACAATGCCTTTTGGCCTGTGTAGTGCACCCGCTACCTTTCAGCGGTGCATGATGAGTACCTTTTCTGACATGGTTAGAGAATCTGTAGACATATTTATGGATTATTTTTCCATCTTTGGTCAGTCCTTTGAAAGCTGCCTTGATCAGCTGGAAAGTATGTTAAAAAGATGCACCAAAACTAATCTGGTGCTTACTTAGGAGAAGAGCCATTTCATGGTTCGAGAGGGAATTGTATTAGGGCATGTTGTGTCTGAAAAAGGATTTGAGGTTGACCGTGCCAAAGTTCAAGTAATTTCAACCCTTCCTCCTCCCACTACCATCAAAGGTGTGCGATCTTTTCTTGGTCATGTCGGGTTCTATAGGCGATTTATTAAAGATTTTAGTGCAATATCAAAGCCTCTTTGTAATCTACTCTTAAAAGATGCACGATTTGACTTTAATGAATCATGTCTTAAAGCATTCAACATGCTTAAGCAAAAGCTTGTGGAAGCCCCTATTCTACAATCACCTGATTGGTCGAAGCCTTTCGAGATCATGTGTGATGCGAGTGATTATGTTGCTGGGGCGGTTCTTGGACAGCGGGTCGATAAGAAACCCGTTGTAATCTTTTATGCTAGTAAGACTTTTTCAGAAGCTCAAATGAATTACACCACTATTGAAAAAGAGTTGTTAGCCGTGGTTTTTGCTCTTGATAAGTTTAGGTCATATATTTGAGGGCATTCTAAGGTGATAGTATTTTCAGATCATAGTGCCTTAAGACATTTATTGACTAAGAAAGAGACAAAACCGAGGTTGCTTAGGTGGATTTTGCTTTTACAGGAATTTAATCTATAAATTCGGGATAAAAAGGGGTCAGAAAATGTAGTTGCCGACCATTTATCTAGAATTATCCCTCCGCCGTTCAACCCTTCTGATGTGATTAAGGAAAGCTTTCCGGATGAAAGCTTATTTGAGGTTTCTAAGGTTCCTTCGTACGCAAACATAGTTAATTACCTAGCTGTTATAAAGCTTCCGGATTTTTGGTCCAAACAACAAAGAAAATACTTCTTCTCCCAGTTGAAGCATTATTTTTGGGAGGATCCGGAGCTATATAAAGTGTGTGCTGACCAAGTTGTTAGGAGATGTGTTCCTGACCATGAGCATATGGACATATTGGCTCATTTTCATTCTTATGCATGTGGTGGACACTTTGGTGCTACGAAAACTGGGCATAAAATCCTACAAAGCGGTTTCTTTTGGCCGACTATTTCAAGGATGCTCAGTCTTTTGTGAAAGCATGTATTCGTTGCCAACAAGTTGGTGGGATTCTAAGGCGTGATCAAATGCCTATGAATCCCATACTTGTTGTTGAGATCTTTGATGTGTAGGGTACTGATTTTATGGGACCATTCCCCACTTCCCATGGCAATGTGTACATCTTAGTGACAGTTGATTATGTGTCTAAGTGGGTAAAGGTTGAGGCTACTAGAACAAATGACCATAGTGTAGTTCTTAAGTTTGTTAAGAAGAATATCTTTGCTAGACATGGAATTCCTAAGGCTATCATTAGTGATGGGGGTTCCCACTTTAAGAACTTTAGATTTGGAAAATTATTGAAACACTTTGGAGTTAATCATAGGATAGCTACCCCTTATCACCCATAGACTAGTGGACAGGTGGAAGTATCTAATAGGGAGGTTAAGCGAATCTTAGAAAAGACCGTTTGTAGTGATAAGAAAGATTGGTCCTTGAGGTTAGATGATGCCTTGTGGGAATATAGGATGGATTTTAAGACTCCTATTGGTATGTCACCGTATAAGTTGGTATATGTCAAGGCATGTCATTTACCGGTTGAGATAGAGCATAGGGCTGAATGGGCGATTAAGACCGTTAATCTGGATTTAGAGAAAACGGGTAGTTTTAGGAAACTTCAATTATCTGAACTAGATGTGATTAGACGTGATGCTTATGAGAGTTCTAGGATTTATAAGGAGAAAACCAAAGCTTTTCATGATCAACATATCACTAAGAAATCCTTCTTGGTTGGTCAAAAAGTTTGGTTATTCAATGCTAGACTTAAGATTTTTCCAAGAAAGTTGAGAAGTAAATGGACGGGTCCATACATTGTGACTCAAGTCTCTCCACACGGAGCCATTGAAATAAAAAAATATGGTGGGTGGAGAGCCTTTTAAAGTTAATGGACACCATTTGAAGCTGTATGTTTAGTTGGAGAGTGATCAGATGGAAACGGTGGATGTGGTTTACTTGGAACCACTCCAACCGTCTCAATAGATCATACGAGTTATGTCTGGCTGAAGACGGTAAACTTAGCATTCGCGGGAGGCAACCCGTGGTTTGTGGTTTGTAGTGTGTGTATTTTCTTTTGCAATTTATTATTTTATTTTTGTGTGTGTTTGAAACTTTGTCGGTGTGTTCACTACAAACCCCCACGAGACAAAACTCGTCCAGTCGGGCTACCGCGTGGTTTAAAGGCTTGTTGCATACGTTAAATGCAACCGTGATTCCTACGAAAGTGAGTTAGGTTGTTGTTTTTGTGTGAGTTTGTCAAATTGATTTTTAACAAAAATTTCAATTTAAAGTTTTTGCATTAGGGGAAATGCAATGCTTTAAGTTGAGGGGGGGTGGCACATGTGTTACATGTAATTGTGTGAAATTTTGGTCAAAATGGGTTAAAATGTGATTTTTTGGGAAAAATTGAAAATTCTTAAAACTTTTAAATCACATTATAAGAGTCTTGTGCTAATTAGATGTGGAAGTTTCTTCTACATATATGTTTGTTGAGTGTTTGTAGATTATGAAGATTAGCTTGTGGATGATTTATTGGAGCAAGTTAGAGGATTTGGCCATAATTATCAGGTGCACCCGATTCCATTGTATAATTTGGTTATTAAATTGATTTGATTGTTTGCATGTAGTTAGGCATATGTATAATTTAGATGATCAAAGCACGCCGGTTGAATTCCCTCTACTTACCTTTGCTTAGATCGAGTAGAAAGTTTGAATAAAATATGAAATATAGTAATATAATAGTTGGGTTAGGACACTTGAAATTGATCTTATTCGGCTCGCCGCCCGCGCACGGTGGCCTTAGAAAAGAGTTAGAGAACTGTCATAATTATTGGTGGTAGTCATATGCTGGGCTTGCCTATCTGATTCGTCACCCGCGCAAGGTGATACTTTAGTTGTTAGCATGGGTCAGACGCCAATTTTAATGATGGATATCATTGCACTTTGCTGAGACAATTTTATGTGAAATAACCCAATCCTTGTATTGTTGTAATGAAATTAGGAAGATTAGTTTAATTTAGTGCATTGATTAATTAGATTATGTGGTAGATAACTCCATCATATGATGTACCAATAGGCACGACGTATAATTGTTCCCATTTAATTAAAATAGATAAATTAACCGGTTCTCATGTGCCAATGTGTCTTAGTATGCACCTATAGGATAGATATTCATTTTTCTGAATAATTATCTTTATATCAACCTTAAAAGGAGTGTATAAAGCGTTTGGGATGACTTGTATAAGAAACGATCCCGGATGGCTAAAAAGAGAGCTTATGTGTGAAGTGAAAAAAAAGTAAAAAAAAATGTGAAAAAAATGATGAAAAAAAGTGAAAAAAAAACAGAAAAAAAGAAAAAGAAAGGAGGTGAAAGTATATAAGCTAAAGTATGATGGCTTATGATGTGCTCTTATGGTATAAAAACTCCAATGTTATAAAAGGTGTAAGATATTCTCACCTCTTGTTTTAGATTAATGTTTAGATTGATTATAGGTGTGCATTAGGTACGTTGGACACATGGTTAATTATAAGAAACATAAATTAAATGAAATGGGAATGGTTATGATAAGTGTTTAAGAATGACAAAAATATTGGTAATCATTTTGGATTATTTGTCATGTAGGATGGTTATTAGTGTATAAAGTTAAATTTAATCTTTTTTATAAAATTTCAATGATATGATTAAAAATTATGAAATTAACATGCTTGTATATTACTATTTTATTTTTACTAAGATAGTAAAGGTTAAGTGTGAGAGGGTCTGATTGGTGTATTTTGCATACACCTAATAGCATGTTAAATTAGCATAGTTATATATTTATTTTTTTGTTATACATGTACTTTTAATGTGTTTTGTGATTATGTAGGTTACGAGCGAAATAGAATAAAATGACTGCTTAATTAATTTTTTGGAGAAAAGACATTGTGAGCGCCGATAAATGAAGAAGAAGTATTGAAGAAAAACATTTGAGTGCGTCGCAATATATTCAGTCATCTTTTATTTGTCTGGGCTTCGTTTGAGCAACTGTTGACGTTAGGTTATTTTTTTATTGGGCCAAAGTTATTATATGCCAAAAGAATAAAAGAGAAAAAATAATAATAATAATAATAACTTTTGGGCCCAATACCCAATAACTGTCACACCCCACCGTGGCGGAATATGGGACGCGACGTATGGGTATCATCACAACAACAGCGTGAGAGAACCATATGAATTAAAAATGTCATAAAAGGTGACACAAATGTCATGACAATATCTCATCAATGCATGAGTCTAGGTAAGTAGGTAACAGTCCTACCTCTTACCCAAGACAAACAAATAACACAAACAAATCAACATATAGGTTCATAGTATCACTTATTGAAACAAACAGAAAAATAAACTAAGAAGGAAAAGGGATCTCCTTCTAAATACATTCCTACGCGACTCCAATCCTAGCCACATATGTTCTCACACTTAACCACTTTATCACCTGAAAGAGACACTAAAACACGTCAACATAATGTTGGTGAGAGTCATAGGTTTAGACTCCAACCGAAAATAGATTATAATAAGCTGTGAACAACCATAAACCACTAAACATATGGACAATGTGCTACAAGTATGCATTAAAAACTAACATTCAAGATCAATCATTCCAAACCAAATCCAAGGCTCCCAGCCTTACCAAACACCATGGTACCATAGGCGCCCATACACCTATGTACCAATCCCAAGGCCCCGCCTTGTCATTATCCATTGGTCCCATAGATGCTCACATATCTATGTACCTCAACAAGGCCCCGCCTTGTCAACATCTCCTTGGTACCAAGTAAAACCACAATAACTGAGACGGTACGTGTCCCCCGATCCAAATCATAAACACAATCAAGAATCACATAGCAGTTAATCACATAAGTGCACACACAAGTCCATCACAAACCATAAAAACATTCACAACATTAGTTACAAAACCATACAGTGACTATGAAACTCACCTGATTGAGCTTCTCCAAAAATCCGCGCACTAGCAAAAAGCTAACAAACAAAAGCACACAATCAAAACATGAACCAAACACTAAAACGCCTTATCAACCTATGATGGACATCTAACATTCTCACATATATATACCTCATTTATATGCTCTAAGCATCTCATTACACCCTCTATAAAGCCCTTAACTCAGTTTACTTCATAACCCGTCCCGTTAACATTTTACCCAAAACAGTCCCGGTTTTTAGGTCTCCTAACTATAAGCCAAACGCCCACCTAAACATACCCATGATCTCTGTAAAGGAAACCCTATTCCCTTACATATGTTAGCTAACTCCTCCTTTTTGCCCCAACCTTAAAGCTACTGTTAAGGCCCCGATATATATATATATATATATATATATATATATATATATATATATATATATATATATATATATATATATATATATATATATATATATATATATATATATATATATATATATATATATATATATATATATATATATATATATATATATATATATATATATATATATATATATATATATATACTTCTGCCTATCCGCATTTTACCGATTTTGAACATACAAAACGTTTGTTATGATTAGGGGGTCTTACCCTAACCCATTTTATTAGCCCCACCCCTGTATATTATTTAATATATAAACCAACTCCCATGCTCATTATAGGGTTCAAGTGTACTCCTAAGTACCCCAATCACCTTAAAACGTTAAATTAAACCCGACTGATTTCAAAACTGTTTTGACCTCCGACTGTTGTAACCTGTTTTTGACCCACCTCCCGACCTCCAATTTAGTTCTCGTTTCTTTCATTTGAAAGCCACTTCAATTACCTATTCAGGGATGCTTGGATCGCAAAATAAGAGTTTGTAGAACTCTAGATATGATCAAAACAAGTGACTCAAAAATCTGCCTAGTTTTTAAAAACGAATTTAAACATGATTAAACCCTAATTAACATCATTAATAATCACCAATCATTATCCTAATCATGTTAATTGTTATAAGACCCCTAATTACAGATCTATTAAGAACTCTAATCCATCATATAAATTGATTACATAAAACTTGAAGCCTTAATGCTATAAAACAAGAAAACTATAAGAATTAAATCAAGATTTTTACCTCAAATCTTCAAGAAAATTATTTTTGATGAATCCCTAAATTAGGCTTGTAAAAATTCGGCCAAAAGGGGAGAAAGTTAATGAAAAACTGATTTTTGTGATATAAACATGGTATTTATATGAACCAGCTGAGCTAGCTCAGTTGGCCACCAAGGGTAACCTTTGGGAGGTATTCTTGGAGAGGTCTCGAGTTCGAGTCTCACCAAGAACCTTCAGGGGCCCGAATTAAGAAGCAGGAGTGGGGTTTATCCCCTAAGGAGAAGGTTCGAGGCTTGCATACTGCCCAATTGGATGTCACTGTAAGCTCGAATCACTAACTACTAACTCGCCGTTCAAAAAAAAAAAAAAAAAAAAAAAAACATGGTATTTATATGTTTTATTAAAAAGGCTTTTCCAAATTGGGCTCAAGTTGGTCTTTTGGCCCATTATCCTTTCTTTTTCTTTTCTAGTCGGTTTAAAACCCGATTCATATATATTTTTTTATTTTTAAGACTTATTAATATATTATTAATAATACCTTAAGTTACCTTAATTTATTTCAGCTCCTAAAACCTTAAAACCGTAAAACTAGTCAATTTACGCGTATACCCCAAAAAAACGTAAAATATACAGTTTTAAAAGAAACTCTTGAATTTTGAAATAAACTTTTAAACTAAGTCCTAGATGACTTAAAACCATCCCAAAAAATACTCCCATGACTAAACACCTTACCCGAGACCTCTAAATGCTAAACCCCAAATCCTAAAAAAATACAATTTACTATAATACTTATACGTATACGTAAACACCAAAATAACACCATTTCATTTCATAGTCACTAATTGTGAGCTCATGAACATGAAATAATCGTTCCTCGATTTACTTATGAGTACTTTATACCCATATACGATATCCACACCAACCTCGTTCACGCAAAATAAACATGTAAACACGCTAATCATATAGTCACACATAAGTTAACCTAAAAATAGGACCAAGTGACGAACCTCAAAACCATGGTTGTCACATCACTCCCTCCTAATAGAAATCTCGTCCTGAGATTTACTCCTTAGGATCGTCATTATCAATTAGCTGAGGATACTTGCTCCTTATAAATCCTTCCCGTTCCCACGTGAACTCTAGTCCACGTTCCAAATTCCATCTACCCATAACTACGGTATATTACCCTTTTTATCCAACGTCCTAGCTTCACGACCCAAAATCTCTATCGGCTCTTCGATAAAACGAAGACTCGTATCCATACTAATATCATCTAACGGTACTTGCAAGTCAGTTCTTGCTAAGCATTTCCTTAAGTTTGATACATGAAATACGTCATGCACACTACTCAGTTCCTCCGGTAATCTCAACCTATACGCCACTAGCCCAATCCTTTCAAGGATTTCAAATGGACCCACAATCTAGGTGCTAACTTCCCTTTTCTTTCCAAACCGCATCACCCCTTTCCATGGTGAAACCTTTATCATATATTTATCTCAAATCTCAACGGCTTACGCCTCTTGTCCGCATAGCTCTCTTGTCGGTTCTTTGCTATTTTCAACCTCTACTTAGTCACTGCCACCACCTCCATAGTTTTCCGATCCACCTCCGGTCCAATACGTTGGCCGCTTCTAACTTCATCCCACTATAATGGTGATCCACCTCATCTCCTATGAATTAACTCCAACAGTTTCTACTACAATTCCTATCTCCAGACCTAACGGCTTCTATCCTCTACGGATTTTCCATCATTCAGAAGTTCTCCCAACCTTTATCACATCCAATGGTATATGCAGGATTGCATAACCAAAAGCTTCCCATAATATTCACAAGAAACATGTCATAACCACCACCTCATCCTTGCTTTCCCATGCTCGGAACCAAGTAACTAACAATTCTTCATACTAACAGGTGCTACACCTTTTCTCTAGGTGAACGTTCTATTATTCGTGTCTACTAACCTCTTGCTATAACGGTTTTCCCTTCAATATCACCCCACCATCTTGACAACCTCTTGCTCCCTCTAATCATTCTTCCTCCATACTACTTTTCGCTTGTATTTCCACAATCTTAATTTCCACACCATCTTATATCTCGTCTTCAGCCTATAATTTAGGCGTTTCCTCCTTTATTCCCTACATCCTCATCAATGGGGAACATGCCCCTATCACCGGTGACTCTCTCTTTGTAGGAGAATTCTTCCTAATATATTGCGTTCTCCAACTATCTCCAAATCTCACGCCAATGCTCTAGGCGTCTTTCTCAATTACCTCTATAGTCTATCAACGATATACTACGCTTGCTTCGCATCGTTTCTTCCCTTGCCATAATCCTTCATAAGGTATTCCATACCTATTAGGTTAACTTTTACACAAAACCTCCTATTCTATCGCATTTGGGCGCAATCCTTCCAAATTCTCAACTATGTGACTTCCCATTCCTCTTGAAATATGGGATGAATTAGTCCGTCTGTCGACTATCACCTAACTCTCATCGTACATATTCCTCCACCGCATTATGTATCCCTTCCACCAAATTCGTCTTTACATTGCCCTTTCTAAGCCACTCCTATCTATGTAGGAAGTATAGTCTACGTCCCTTTTCTCCATATGATTGTCCAATCCACGCAACATAAATGTTGGCACGTTCTCTACATTAGACAACTCAACTCGTGCAACCTACATCCTGCATCCAAACCACCCTAATACGTCATCCATATAGTTCAAGTTCGTCTCAGCTTCACTTCATTCTTTTTATTCCATGTCTCATCAACCATGCTTGCCTTTCCCAGATGGTACTTAGCCTTGCAATTGTCTTTCATCACTTAACTCCACCCATCACCTTTGCCAAATGTTTAATCAAAATGATTGAATATGTGTTAGAGACATTCATGATCCGTATAGATCATTCTCTACGTCTAGTACCCCAAATGCCTCTAGCATTCTAGGCAGATATAACAGTCCAACTCCATTGACTAAGTCTTATCTAGTTTCCAAATCTTCAGTTCCTACATCGTATAAGCAATCGTCTTTCTTTGTCGTTCTCGTACACCTCCAAATCCTTGCTCTACGTATCGTCATGCTTCGCGAATTCATCCAATCCTTCCGATAATGCCAAGACCGGATCATTATCCAATCACCTCTTCAGCCTCCAAAACGCTTCATCATCCCTCTTTACTTCGCCCCTTGCTGGTTCCATGATATACCATCATCTCTAACTACTCATCCTGGTCAACTTAATCCTAAAACTCACACTTGAAAATCTCATGTATAATTCCCTTTCCTAACAATTCCAAAACCAACTCATAATTCGCCTCACTCTCCTTTTTAGACTTTGAGTAGATCAAGATGTCGTCGATACACCCGATGACAACTCGTTTATATACGTTCATGCACACTCGGTTCATTGACTCCATGAAAACAGCTAGTGCTCTGGCGAAGCTAAATGCATAACCGTAACCCAAAGCATTCATACAACATCCTTAGCAGTTTTCAACTACGACCTACTTGCACCCTCTCTTAGTGGCAATACGAATAAATTCCTACCTCGTTCTACTCGCAAAATTCTACATGCATTCTAAAAGACCAATACTTCCTCTTATCAAACTATTCAATCGTTTTTCACATCCAATCTACTACTAAGCAACTCAACTTTTATCTTGCATTCCTTGCAATTTCTAACAACTCCTGTTTTTAAATCATTCCATCAACAATTGCCTTGGAAAGGCACTAAATAAACTCCTCTCACTTCTCCTACTTGCTCTATTCATGGTTCTACCTCAAAGTAATAGGCAAACCTACTAAATCTCAGGAAATTTTCAGAAAACTTACATGCCTTACGAACAATCATAAATACCTTTGAGGTATTATATCCCCTTCCAACACTCTCTATGGCGCGTTATTTGTGCCAATATCCATACATTATACAAATCTCTATTCATCTCCCTTGGCACTCCTAATAGACCTCATGACCACATTAGTTCGTCTACGAACTTCTAACTCTTTCCTCCCCACTAAGGGCATTCCGACCATTCTCTCATGGTCACCTACTTAATCGTGTAGGCGCGACCAAGTCTTTCATATGACTACCTCAACGCTCCCAATCAATACGCAACCAAGACTACATCCTGAATCCACTAGATACGATCGACGAATCAAACCCAAGGATAACTAACGACATTTCACGTGCACGAGTTAAAACAGACCAAAACCACGAAAACTCAAAAGGAAAACTCAAACAGGTACCAATTCAAATGACTCATGACAAAGAAAAATGATCCAAGAAACACTTAATGGCAACCAAAACATCTTACACCCTGCGACATATTATTTAAACCGTGCACAAGATCGACTTTTCCAAAAGAATATTTTTTATTTTTTTTCTTTACCTCCCCACATCTATGTGACTCAAACAATCTACAAACAACCCTCTTAACGAACTCAAAACTCAACTCAAAGACTAGGTATCCCGTGCATCCCAAATCATAAAAATAAACTACTATTCAAAACTCAACCTTTAACCCGACACTTGTACAATAATTTAGACCAGGATACTGACCTCCCATGACTATACATTCTGAATATTTGAAAAGTACGTTCCGAGTACATAATTTTAGGTTTTTGAATCACCCAAAAAGCTTTAAAAACGAACAAGTTACGACCAAAATAATTTTATACTAGTTGTTTTAAAAACTAAAGAATAAACTTAGTGATTAATGCAATCCTTTTAAATGAAAGAAATAATCGTATGTGAAATTTTCATGAACTCAATTTAACCTTGTATAAATAATTATAAATGACGTAAATCGGTTAAACTCAATTATATAAACTATGTAAATAGAAAGAAATTTTATTTCGCTTTATTTAAAAAAAAAGTCTTTTAGAATTTTGAAATAAGTAATTGTTGATTAAGAATTCTTATGTTACATCTTGTTTCAAACACGATTCCAACACCTTACCCTTATGTTACCGTATACAACCAACTATCCAACCCTATAGTAGATTTCCAAGTCTATTCAATATATACCGACAAAAAGGAATGTAAGACTCAACACAAAAGATTTCATTATCCCAAAAGAAATCTCAATTTATTTCAATATACTTAACACCAAGGACACCATTTTAAAACGGACACGTGAAATAGAAAACTCGAAGAATACGCCACAACGGAGGTTGGATATCTAAGAAGAAGCGAGCTAGCCACCCTCCTAAGGATACAATCGATAATTATAGGGGTTCATACATATATAGGCATATCGGGATACATATACTTAAATCCGTCTAACATCTACTATACAAGCATGTATTAACCCTCTTTCATGCAATCATACTTAGGAATCCATTGGAGTTATGGTACTTGTATAACTATGTTGGCCACCAACTTATACAATTACCCTTTCCCCAATGCACTCCCTCCTATGATGACACTTATAAGAATTAATACAACACATAACACATATATCCATCTACTCACATAAGCTCATAACCACATAAACAATAAAGTCCAAAACTCCATCCATTAAAAAATATAATCAAACTATTGGAATACATAAATCCATAGTCTAGCTAAAACAGCATAGACTAAATCCAAAACAAAAACATAATCAGTTATAAGTCATGTCGCCCATAAGAGTGGAAACAGCTTAAATCCTTCATATCCACCTACTCCTAATAACTCTAACCACCACGTGATTCTCAGGGACATGACTTAAACATCAAAAGAAAAATACTATACCTCAGGTACATAAAATAACTTAACAAAAGACAGAAACTACCATGTACCAAATTATGTACTATAATGTACAATTTAAGCAAAATACAACTATGACTAGCGTGGATGATTATGGTTCAACCAGCACTAGTCACACCCCGAAAAGAAAATAACATGTGGCTAAGTATGAACTACTATGGTTCAACCCATACTAGTCAAAACTTAACAAACATCGCAAGTAAAAACCAATAACATCCAGAAAACTTTAATTAATATAAAATGCACACATATTCCTATGACGCCTATATGCAGGGACCCTTAAGCTATAGACTAGGTTACTAGACTAGGCAACCTAATTCTCTATAACCATTCTCTCCGATACCATTCTGTCACATCCCACCGTGGCGGAATATGGGGCGCGACGTATGGATATCATCACAACAACAACGTGTCTATAGAGAGAACTATATGAAATAAAAATTTCATAAAAGGTGACACAAATGTCATGACAATATCTCATCAATGCAGGAGTCTAGGTAAGTAGGTAACGGTCCTACCTCTTACCCAAGACAAACGAATAACACAAACAAATCAACATATAGGTTCATAGTATCACTTATTGAAACAAACATAAAAATAAACTAAGAAGGAACAGGGATATCCTTCTAAATGCATTCCTACGCGACTCCAATCCTAGCCACATATGTTCTCACACTTAACCACTTTATCACCTGAAAGAGACACTAAAACACGTCAACATAATGTTGGTGAGAGTCATAGGTTTAGACTCCAACCGAAAATAGATTATAATAAGCTGTGAACAACCATAAACCACTAAACATATGGACAGTGTGCTACAAGTATGCATTAACAACTAACATCCAAGATCAATCATTCCAAACCAAATCCAAGGCTCCCAGCCTTACCAAACACCATGGTACCATAGGCGCCCATACACCTATGTACCAATCCCAAGGCCCCGCCTTGTCATTATCCATTGATCCTATAGATGCTCACACATCTATGTACCTCCCCAAGGCCCCGCCTTGTCAAAATCCCCTTGGTACCAAGTCAAACCACAATAACTGAGACGGTACGTGTCCCCCGATCCAAATCATAAACACAATCAAGAATCACATAGCAGTTAATCACATAAGTGTACACACAAGTCCATCACAAACCATAAAAACATTCACAACATTAGTTACAAAACCATACGGTGTCTCTTCCATCCCATCTGGAAGTGAAAATCATTAAAAGATATGGGACTATGAAACTCACCTGATTGAGCTTCTCCAAAAATCCGCGCACTAGCAAAAAGCTAACAAACAAAAGCACACAATCAAAACATGAACCAAACACTAAAACGGCCTATCAACCTATGATGGACATCTAACATTCTCCCATTTATATATATACCTAATTTATATGCTCTAAGCATCTCATTACACCCCTCTATAAAGCCCTTAACTCAGTTTACTTCATAACCCGTCCCGTTAACATTTTACCCAAAACAGTCCCGGTTTTTAGGTCTCCTAACTATAAGCCAAACGCCCACCTAAAAATACCCATGATCTCTGTAAAGGAAACCCTATGCCCTTACATATGTTAGCTAACTCCTCCTTTTTACCCCAACCTTAAAGCTACTGTTAAGGCCCCGATATATATATATATATATATATATATATATATATATATATATATATATATATATATATATATATATATACTTCTGCCTATCCGCATTTTACCGATTTTGAACATACAAAAAGTTTGTTATGATTAGGGGGTCTTACCCTAACCCATTTTCTTAGCTCCACCCCTGTCTATTATTTAATATATAAACCAACTCCCATGCTCATTAGAGGGTTCAAGTGTACTCCTAAGTACCCCAATCACCTTAAAACGTTAAATTAAACCCGACTGATTTCAAAACTGTTTTGACCTTCGACTGTTGTAACCTGTTTTTGACCCACCTCCCGACCTCCAATTTAGTTCTCGTTTCTTGAATTTGAAAGCCACTTCAATTACCTATTCAGGGATGCTTAGATCGCAAAATAAGAGTTTGTAGAACTCTAGGTATGATCAAAACAAGTGACTCAAAAATCTGCCCAGTTTTTAAAAACGAATTTAAACATGATTAAACCCTAATTAACATCATTAATAATCACCAATCATTATCCTAATCATGTTAATTGTTATAAGACCCCTAATTACAAATCTATTAAGAACTCTAATCCATCATATAAATTTATTACATAAAACTTGAAGCCTTAATGCTATAAAACAAGAAAACTATAAGAATTAAATCAAGATTTTTACCTCAAATCTTCAAGAAAATTATTTTTGATGAATCCCTAAATTAGGCTTGTAAAAATTCGGCCAAAAGGGGAGAAAATTAATGAAAAACTGATTTTTGTAATATAAACATGGTATTTATATGTTTTATTAAAAAGGCTTTTCCAAATTGGGCTCAATTTGGGTCTTTTGGCCCATTATCCTTTCTTTTTCTTTTCTAGTCGGTTTAAAACCCGATTCATATATTTTTTTTTATTTTTTTTCTTTTTAAGACTTATTAATATATTATTAATAATACCTTAAGTTACCTTAAATTATTTCAGCTCCTAAAACCTCAAAACCGTAAAACTAGTCAATTTACGCGTACACAAAAAAAACCCGTAAAATATACAGTTTTAAAAAAACTCTTGAATTTTGAAATAAACTTTTAAACTAAGTCCTAAATGACTTAAAACCATCCCGAAAAATACTCCCATGACTAAACACCTTACCCGAGACCTCTAAATGCTAAACCCCAAATCCTAAAAAAAATACAATTTACTATAATACTTATACGTATACGTAAACACCAAAATAACACCATTTCATTTCATAGTCACTAATTGTGAGCTCATGAACATGAAATAATCGTTCCTCGATTTACTTATGAGTACTTTATACCCATATACGATATCCACACCAACCTCGTTCACGCAAAATAAACATGTAAACACGCTAATCATATAGTCACACATAAATTAACCTAAAAATAGGACCAAGTGACGAACCTCAAAACCACGGTTGTCACAATAACCCACCGACAATGATATTATATAAATACAAAAAGGGGAGTCGTTGAGGGAAAAAAAACACAGACGCTACACTAGAAAAAAAGAGCCGTCACATTGGATATACAGTACTACTTTTCATCCTCTTTTGTGGAGTTAATAAATAGCCGCAAGAAAGAAAAAAAGTTGACTTCAACATTGAAAAGGAATCTATCACATTAATTCCTTTGTTAGTGGCACGATCGCCGATGAATTAATAAAAACATTCATCCATTGTGGTATTTGTAGCAGCATAGTGAAAGAAAGAAACAAAGATGGTGTTTGGTATTAAGCGGGTCGGGTACATCATGATGTCCGGCTAATTTTGTTGTAATTCTTTCCGGTAACTTTATTTATGGTTTGATCATTACTTTTGGATTATCATATTTATTTTACATTGATTTATAATTTATTTATAAATTATATTATTTTATTTAATATTATGTTTAATTATGTGTAATTATTCGCATTTCCTGGTATTATTTTATTCTTTTATTCATGCTTCTTGAATGTTCTAACATGTTATATTTTCTTGTATTCTTCATACGTAAATATTGAGATCTCGAAAATTTTAATTAAATTATATTTTAATTATTTTTCTGATCATTGATAATATTTTATTCAGAATTATATAAAAAAATTAAATATTTTTATTTTTCCATATTTATTTATTGTAGTAACTCGAAATTTGACTGACCTCTAATTCTATTTCTAATATTCGGACCAATGTTTATTACCGGACTGCTAGTTATCATGTTCGTTTTTACGAATAATATTGAGTTATCGGCTAACCGACATGATTAAGGCTTTAACGTATCGAATACGTGTCATTTATTATTTATCGGCAAAGTATATGTCCGACTTGACCGTAAACATTCTCATTATGACATAGAAATATTTTCTATTGTTCGTCGTTTTAATTTCTCGTTTTACGAGTATTCTTCGTAATTTACGTTAAGCCTTTAGGCGTCATTCGTTTTTACGAAGTGTTAATAATAATTAATTATAAGTCCTCGTTTATTTATCGAAATATCAACACTTCTTCGAATGTCAATGTTCTATTTTATATTGAGCGTTTATTTTTCGTGTCTAACGCGTATCTTTTATATCGCATAACTTTTAAAATATCGGGCTTCAATAATACCCGTTATACTTATAACCTAACGAAAAAAAACAAACTAAAAACATAAGCCCATGATATACATCGTGGCACTAAACTAGTAGGGCATAAGAAACGTGTCTTGTGTAGAAGCATTTGTTGGCAATTATCTATTACAAAATACATATTTTATTTGACTAAATTTTACATTTTCCTAGTCACATACTCATAACAAGAAAAGTCGTCCATTTTGTTTCTCTTCTCCTCTACAAAACCGTGATATCAAACAACATCAACATTACAATTCTTAGAATTTCACTTGTTAAATTATTCAATCACTCATGAGAGGTTTAATTTATTTCTTGGTTATTTCCACTTAAATATTATCATCAACATCATTTTAATTAAAGATCATTTAGGGGCTGAGTTCAAAGAATAATTTTAAAGGTTTATAAGATTTTGGCTTGAGTTGCTTGGTGGTTGGTTATATCTTTGATTTTGAAAGCTAGAGATGATTTCTTGTTCTAGTTGTATTTCTCTTCAACCTTAAAGTGAAGGTATGGCTGTCATGTACTTAAGCTTAGGTATAGAACTACTAAAAACTACGTAGTTTCATATAAAAACATCTCGACCACAATATTTGCATTCTTCTTTTGATCACTCGTCCACTTCTCTTTTACTATTGCACAATATTTGCATTCCTCTTTTTAACAGTGGTCCACTCCTCTTTTACTATCCAATATGACACCAAAGTACTACAGTACTATTACTTTACTTGTGTCATTACCCATTTAACCTCTACATATATACTGCAATATTACAGAAATCACATTCCAATCAAACTAAAACAAAAACTTCTAAATGATAACAAAAATAACAGATGCTAAAGGGGATAATGTGTATATTGATGACTGGAAATTGTGAACATATATGTTTCTCATAACATTTTTAATAAAATAAAGTAGACCACAGAAACACATCATTATCAGTCTATCACAAAAAGAACATGTTACTGTCTTTTTAACAGTTATTTATCTTGCATGTTAAGAGCCTTCTTTTCTTTACATCCATTGATGTTGTGGCCTTGTTTCTTACAAAAAGAACATGTTACTGTCTTTTTTTGCTTCACCTCTAAAGGATGTTTGGCTCTTGTTGCTTCTCTTGGACGTCCTTTAATCTTAGTAAGCACAACAGGATCTCGAACTGATATTTGAGGCATCGAATCTACTTGAGAAGTTTCAACACGAGTGTCTTTATTTGCATTCGCAAGCTCCGTAGGCCTTTTTCTTATAATTTGGTCGTCTAAAAATTCCACCAAAAAATGATTGAGTCTCTTTATTTCCAAAGGCGCATCTCTTGCTTGTTCAATTGCCTTGTTCCAATTAGCTTGAACATACCATAATGCTAGCGCACTAACACCATTTTCACAATTTGTTTCCTCAATTCCGCTACTAGCATTACTAGCTTTGTACCTACAATCAAGTGTCCACCGAGGTAAAATATAATGATCCGGTAGGGTCTCGACATGTTTTTTCTTCATTACATATAAGATATGTTTGCATAATACCCCATATGTCTCGAACATTGCGCATGAACACGTGACCTCCAAGTTTTCCAAGAAGCGAAAGTTAACGACCCTCTAATATTTTTTATCAACATTCACTTGCCCGACCCAATAACTAGTTTGCTCCGAATTCTTGCTTTTAGTCGCAGAGTTAAATTGTTGGTCGCTTGTATCCACTCTTTTTGGAATATCTCAAATATCTTTTTAGTATAACATTTACCTACAAGAATAAAGTAAAAAATTATATTGGCTAATGAGAAAAAATGGCGAACATTAACTATTTACCGGCTTTTACTTCTATCAGGTGGACAGATGAAAGAATTGGCCTCGAGTTTATAGTCTTGAAGTCTTCATCTTCTTCAGCGGCTCTTCGAGTGTCGACGACTTTATCAAATTGGATAACAAATTCATTCAACATAGTCTTCGAATTCACGAATCCATCAAAAAAAGAATGAATACTTTCACTTCTTCCACTTGTTGTCATTCCAGCAAGAAAAACATCTTTAAAGAATGTTGTAACCCAAAATTTGCGTTGGTTATACATCTCTATCATCCAACTACTACTCTCGAGATTATACTTAGGACGTAAAACTTCCCATTGGGTTTCAACCTCTTCGATGGTATCACTTCTTACCCACTGTTTAAAAGATTCTTGAAAATCATCATAACGGACTCTGAACGGCTGAAGATGTTCCAACACATGCTTTTTTATGTGCCATGCACAATAGTGATGCCGAGTGTTTGGAAAAACATGCTTAACTGCATTACAAATTGCTTTATCTTGGTCAGTTATAATCGCACCAGGAAACTTGTCAAACATGCACTTCAAAAATTGCTCAAATAGCCATTTGAAAGTCTCCTCCTTTTCATTTTCTAGCAAAGCACCACCAAAAATTATAGATTGGCCATGATGATTCACCCCAACAAACGGGGCAAATGGAAATTTAAATTTATTCGTCAAATATGTAACATCAAACACAACGACGTCTACAAATTTTAGATAGGCATCTCTTGATCTTCCATCCGCCCAAAATATGTTTCTAGGAGACCCATCATCAAACAAGTCTATTTTAAAGTACTGGTTACTATCTACTGCAACCTTTTCTTGGAAATGCTTGATAAGAGAATAAAACTCCTTACCTTTGTATTGTTTTCTTTCCTCGGCTAATATGTCAGCACATTGCTTTGAGGTAACATTTGGTTGATTTGGAGACTTCATTGCATTTACAGCTTTTCTAACTTGACAAGGTTTTAAACCGGACTTACCAAGTTCCACCATAAGAGACTTGCAAGCCATGGACCGATGAAACTTATTGTGAGAACGATGTTTCATTACTTTCGTTGGTGTAGGGGTCAAATCATGATTGTGTGTATCGTAAAAGATATCCACACACCATTTACCATCTTTTGTTTTAGATATTCGGAGCTCCGCTTTACAACCGGTCCTTACATGTCTTCGACGTTTCTTAGTTACCTGGATAGAACTATCATCCTTTCGTCTTTTAAAACCTTCCTTGTTGCAAACATATAACTTTCTATAAACCTCGTTTGTCGTCTTATTCTTATAATACCAATGTATACGTATGCCGAACCCGTGTAGGAAAGCATATTGATTATAAAACGTATATGCATAATCAGGTGTGTTAAACATCTTTCCCAGAATGTCATCATTAACTTCAATTTCATGACATCCACTATTTTCTCGGTCTTCATTCGGTTTCTCCAAAATATCATCTTCGTTAACTTCGTCAGAATATGGTATCTCACAATCATATTCTGTATTATTATGGTCAACCAAATATCCATTTGTGTCAATATCTTCAATTGAATGAGTTTTCAAAAGATCACTTATTGGTTGGTTCTCCAAATGCATTGTGTGACAAACCCCCTGTACATGTTTGTTTTATAGAGGAAATTAGCAATCACAACAAAACTAAAAGGCAATAAAAAGTGAATTATCAATTAGAAATATAAAATAAAGATACATCTATATAACATGATCGTGATTCTTAATTACTGTATATTTTTACAATTAGCTATGGTTTTCTTTTTAAATCAATTTTAAAGATAATCTAATACTTGTATTTGGTAGTTTAGCAATAACTTACTCACGTGAAGGATTAATGATCAAGAAAATTGATGGAGAAAGATTGATGTTTGATCAAGCAAATTGATGGAGAAAAACTGTAGAACTAAAGATTCGGTTAATTTGGGGAAAAAGATAAGTGTTTAGTATTCTTTATCAAAACTACGTAGTTTTGACAATTCTATACCTAAGCTTTGGTACATAACAACCATATCTTCACTTTTTCTCTTTAAATTATTTATGTAATAGTTGCTTAATTTTTTTTAACATTGTACGTATGTAATTGAATCATAAAAACGAGCTAAAGCAAGCCTTGGTAATTGTTGTGATTTATAGCTTTAGGTCACTAGCAAAAGATATTGTTTTAAAACATTATTAGATAGCGAGTTTTTGTTAAAAAAAATAAGTAAATTGATTGGTTGTTCGTACGTAATTTTTGTGGGCGTCTTATGGAATACCTGATGAATAACATTTTAGGAATGTTGATTTTTTTATTGAATGTTTTATAAAAACTTTTATAAAAATTTTACAATGTTTAAAATTCCCTGAAAATATACTATTTACATAAATGTGATTTATTTCTCGTTTCTAACCGAAGACGCGTCTTGTCATTTTAGGTCTCGCTCGGTCGTGTGTCAACCGTTAGGCATCTCTCTCTCGATCAACGAGTAATTTTATCTTGTGAAGTCGTGTGTCGACTATCAGATGTTTGTTCCTTGATCTACATGTAATTGTTATATCAAGTGAGTTCATAGCCCCTTTTTACTACTTATACATTGTTTCTAAACGCGGGGTGAGATTTTACATGGTGGAACACATTCATTTAAAACTGTATGCTATCCAGAACTTGTATGCTATCTAAAACTTGTATGCTATCCAGATCTTGTATGCTTTCCAGAACAGATTACCATTATTATTATTGCTTTTAGTCTATAGCCCTTAAGTTTCCTCTCCTGATCATGAACCCTTAATTTACTTGTGTTGCTAAGTGTGGGTGGATCCATCGGGACTGACAATCCCCGTCCCATGTTGCGGTTGCTTAACCATTGACGCATTGACATTGAGTTAAGCTTCGGTTCATGAACTAAATAGCAATAATAATGGTTGCGGACTATGGTTAATGATCATAACCATTTTCCCTATTTACTTGTTTTACAAACGAATGCTTGTGTTCCACACCTTTACTGCTAAACCTATGAATATCACTCAACTTTGTGTTGACCTTTTTCATGTTTAATCTCAGGTAATAATTCTTAGTTTTGCTTGGATGGGAGCCCGCATGATATTTTCACAGCTTGGAGATTTCTGTGTTACTTTTTAAAATTTGGTTTTGGTAAAAGCTGACAGAAAGTTTGTCATGTATTTTTAGTAACTATATGTTACAAAACCATGTTTAAATAATAGATTTATCCGGTTATAAAACTCTGGGACCCTTTGTTTAAAAACTCTGATTTTTTTATGATGTATTGTATATGTTTTTATTACGCCAACTTTGTGTCAACAGTATTTCATTGTTTCTTGTACCATGACGTGGAACCCCCTTGTTGCCTACGTGTTTCCTTGCTTGATTTCGGGGGTCCCACAACTTAGGAAGCCTATATAAACCCATCACGCCTCCTTTTGACTGTTTACCATCTACAAACCTTCAAACCACCATTAACGCATCTATCATTCACCATCATCACCAGATCTCTTATTAAGGTAATCCGCGCGACCACTATTTTGTATACACAGCACCATAGTGAAACAGCTAACCGACACCACGTCCATCTTGACCATTGAGCAGCTAGATGAATTTACCTCTGAGTTCTACATACCCGATTATCTGCACCCAGAAGTTCCTAACCCACAACATAGTATAAGCCAATTCCCCGCAGGGAAGATAGGGTTGTACACCTGTTACTTTGATTACACAAACCAACGTATACCTATGTCGCGCTTTCTTTTGAGCGTATTAATACACTACGAGACCCACGCCTCCCAACTACATTGCATAGAGGCATCGAAAATTTCGAATTTCGAAAGAAACTGCCGCACCCTAGACATAGAACCCACAGTAGATCTCTTCTGCGTATTCTAGCAACGGAATTTAGCCAACGGCTGGGTGTCTTTTGCTAAGCGAAAGGGTGGTATGAAATGTTTTGATGGAAAGATAGATTCCTTAAGGAATTGGACCGACAGATTCTTCTGGGTCGACGACGCTGCCTTTCCCTTCCACTTTCCATTCTTGACCCCTGACATCGTGAGGAAGGACCCCCTACCTAGACCCGACCCCTACAACGCTGCAGATGCAGAGACTATGAACAACAACCGCATTCCTGTGCAACCCTACCCGGAGAGTGTGTTAGTCACTCTTGGCCTAAGCCACGCAGTCATCTGTGGCGAGCACATGGTAATAGCGTTCCGTAGAGAGAGTGGTCAGGGTTAGTGGTCCTTCCCGCATTCATCATAACCTTTTGTAAGTACCATCGCATATTAGGAGACTAAAATATGTTTCCCTGTTTTCTGTTTGCTTCCTTTCCCAGTTATTGATGTTCTTGACCTTGTCCGTGGTGCGTTTCCCGAAAATTTGTTGGTGTACTCTCGCCCTCAACAGGAAAATGAAGAATTGCTCCGTGATTGCGCGCAGAAGAATACCATTGACTTAGAGATTGAGGAGCCATCTATCGCCCAAGGGAGCGAAGGCACTGGCGCTGACCAACCACCGTCATCTCCACCAAATCAACAGTTGGAACAGCAGCCACCCGTACAACAACAACCACCACCCTTTCTCAGCTCCTCACTGTCTTCAGATGAGTATACTAGAGACGCCAAAAAAACCACGGCTGAGTTTGAGGAAGAGGACATCATCTCTTTAGGAAAAAGACGCCGAAGCCCCCCATCATCTCCACACAAAATCGCACGTACCAGGGGTTGTCCCTCCTGGACAGGGGTGCGCACTATATAGGAAGAGTTTGAAGAGAACCTTGCAAAGACCCATCCAGGCACTCCCCCGTAACCATCAATCTGAGGTAACCATTTTCTTCTATATGGTAGCGTAAACTATACATTCTTCACTACATCTCTACGTGATCATACTTTAAACGTCCGTCTAACCATTAATTTTATACAGTAGCGACGAACAGGAAAAATCTTCTGCAAAATTCAAGACAACACCCTCCCCCCACAAAGAGGCTTCATCAGCAGGAGGGGATGTGTTCGCCCAGGATTCTACCTTCGCCCCTGACTGGGACCTCCCAGCATCATCGGATCTCACAAGTGCTTTTGACCGCGCAAGCTTTCTAGACAACATCGTGCCCCCTGGCCGAAAGGTAGTGCTTGAAGGGATGAGTGACTCTGTCCTGGCCGATGAAGCAAGTAATCTAGCAGCGCAGCAGGTGACGCTGACATCGCACCTCAAGAAGAGATTCCTGGGATTGTCTGCCAAACTCCATACGATAGAGGAAAAGTTGAGACAGGTTACTGAAGAAAAATCCTCCGCTCTCGGCGATATGCAAGAAAAGATAGACCAAGAAGCCGAGAAAGGAAGAAAAGATGCCGCCCTCCTCCATTCCTTAACTCAAGAAAGAAACAGGTTATTTTCCGCCTTGGATGAAGAGCGCGCCCAGCTTCCCCGGATAAAGGCCTCCAACATTGCTGCTATGGGAGCCTTTGAGGAGGGGAAGGATAGGGTTGTTGATGATGTTGATGCTCTGGGTGCGAGGGTAAAGGAAGATGTAAGCGACCTCAGCTGCCAATTGAAGAGACTGAGTATCGAACTGGATAAGGAGTTGTACCATCGCTTAATGAAGGAGATAGCCGAGAAGCAGTGGTTAGTGCGCCATGTTTTGCGCCTAGCCGCAATGGTTGCATTGGAAGACCCCACCTTACGAGCCTCATTCTCCAAGTCTGTCATAGCCGCCATCAATGACGGTACTTCAAGAGGTTTGGCGACTGCACACAAGGAGAAGCTATTGAATCAAGAACTATCAGAGGTGCCTTTTTACGATCCGAATGCCGACACCAAGCTCACCGCAGCCATGAAAGAAATGAGTGTATGTCCGCTGCCTTCTTTTGGTCTGGAGGATAAGGATCATGAAGTGCCGATTGAAGTGGTAATGGAGGGCCTCACCTTGGCGCGCCATAAGGCAGAGGGCGCAGAATCATTGCCAGACTTTCACCTAAAACCATCTATGGAGCAGTTGACCGTGCCAGTATTCTTGCATCCCAAGGATATTCTTGATCCCTTCAAGATTGAGAAGGAAGTGACACTATTTGAGGTCCTTGCAGCGCACGAGAGCCGCGCTGCTGCCAAGAAAGCCCTGCTGAACATAGAAGCAGCGCCTTCCGCTGGTGCAGCCCACCTTGCTCCTACCATCCCTGTGTTGCCATTTCCATTGCTAGAGAGGGATTTGCGCCTGCTAGACCGGATGGAAAAAAGCCCGAAGGATCATCTCACCACTGCTTACTGCCCTCCTTTGCTAAAACTGAAGAGATCATCCTCTGAGACCCATCTGCTCTCCAATCGCCTTAAAGACGTGTAAACATGTGTTCATGTTTTGTATCTACAAATGTTTGCTTTGTAATAACCACTATCCTTCTTTTGTTATAGAAAGTCTATTTGATGTTTATAGCGCAATTTCGCATAATAAGCTAATGTAAACTTATAAATGGTCCATATGGGTTTGAGAAGCTCATTACGAGCGGTATACCGCTACTACCATAAGGACGGTCAGGTGAGGCTGACCCATTATTAGGTATGCACAAGTGTGTTTTAACAGTCTCAGAGTTTAGTGGCTGTATAGCTTGCTACGACGTCATTAATAGCAAGGGGCCTAACAAGGATACACGATCCATGGTCGAAGGGGGTGCATCCCACTTACTCGACGAGTCTAATTAGTAGGGTAGGCTCATTCCTCTTATTTCTCTTGGAAACGTTGTACACGCGTGCGCCAATAGGCAATATATAATAAGAAAAAAGTATGTATGACATAAAGAAAAAGTTTTGAGAATGCGCCGTGGAACTAGCTAGGGACCACGACTGTTTTATTAATACTTGCAAGATTTTTGAACATAAACAATAAAAAGAAAAAAACAATACATTCACTTGGGAAGTTTCACCTTTAAAGGTATCACTTATTTAGATGGCATATGTTCCAAGGTCTTTGTAGGTCACGACCATCCATGTCGCGCAGCCGGTACGCACCATTTCCATGTACATCTGTCACTATGTAAGGTCCTTCCCATTTTGGTCCAAGCTTCCCTGTATTCTCAGCGCGACTTGTCGCGTTTGAGCGATACACAAAATCACCTGGTCTGAAGGAGGTCTTGCGTACCCTAGAATCATAGTAACCTTTCATCTTTGCTTTTGACTTAGCTTCGCGAATTGCTGCTAACTCTCGTCGTTCTTCGATTATGTCTAAGTTTAATCGCAGCTCATCATCATTAGTAACCATGTCTACCTCTGCTGTGCGGAGTGTTTGCAGTCCTATCTCAGCTGGAATGACTGCTTCTGTCCCATATGTAAGGGCGAAGAGGGTATCACCTGTGGCCGTCTTGATCATCGTGTGATGTGCCCACAAAACATGCGACAACTCATCGACCCACTTCTTATTATGTTCCCCCAATCGTGCTTTTATGCCATCCCCCAAACTTCTGTTTGCTCTCTCCACAAGTCCATTCGTTTGTGGGTGGGCAACCGATGTGAAACGTTGATGTATCCCATTCTTCGCGCACCAATCCTTGAATGGGTTCTCTGCGAACTACTTTCCATTATCCGGGATTATTTCATCGGGTAGTCCGAAGCGGCATACTATCTTGTCCCATACGAACCTTTTCACCTGATTCCCCGTTATCACTGCGACTGCCTTTGCCTCAATCCACCTTGTGAAGTAATCCATCGCGACTATGAGGAACTTGACTCCTCCCGCAGCTAAAGGGAAGGGCCCCGCTATATCGATTCCCTATTTGAAGAATGGCCAAGGGGAGGTAATTGGCGTGAGCTCCTCCTGAGGCTGCCTCGGTACTGGCATGTGCACCTGGCAGTCATTGCATTTGTTAATGAGTGTTCGCGCGTCTGTATGCATAGTTGGCCAGTAGTACCCGCTGCGCAATGTTGTCGCCACCATGGACCTTGGTCCTGCGTGCATTCCGCATGACCCCTCATGGATATCGCTAATGACATACTGCGCCTGTCGTGGTCCTACACATCTTAACCATGGTTCGAGAAATTATCGCTTGTAAAGGATCCCATCTCTGACTTCAAATTGCCTCGAACGTCTTCGTACTCGCCGTGACTCATTTTCATCATGCGGGAGTGAGTTATTCGTTAAATAATCTATAATCGGTGTCATCCATGTAGGGCCTTCTTCCTCTATGACTGACGCGACCTCTTGCTCTTTGATTGACTTATCCTTCAGGATTTCCACCAGGACTTGTTTCGATAGGTGCGCAAAACTGGTGGAAGCTATCTTGCTAAGTGCATCTGCTTTCTTGTTCTCCCACTGGGTACTTGGCGTATCTAGAACCTATGGAACCCCTCAATCAATGCTTTGGATTTTTGTAAGTACTGCACCATATTGTCCTCTTTTGCTTCATAATCACCAAGTATATGGTTTGCTACCAGCCGAGAATCTACATTTGCTTCGAGATTGCGCACGCCCATTCTTGTTGCGATTCTTAGCTTTGCTATCAGCGCTTCATACTCTGCCTCATTATTTGTGGTTGTGAGTTCAAAACGTAATGCATATGTGAACTCCATTCCTTCTGGATTGGTGAGCATGAGTCCCGCGCCTGATCCATCTGTGCAGGATGACCCATCTGTGAACAAGATCCACGGGACTTAGTCTTCTTCATTTTGATCTAGCCTCTAAGCGCCCTCCTCTGGCTTTTCAATGATAAAGTCCGCCAGAATTTTTCCTTTCACGGTATTGTGAGGTCTGTAGGTAATATTGTGTTCCCCCAGTAGAACACTCCATTTTTGGAACCTGCCTGTGACATCCGGTTTTGAGATCACCTACTTTATGGGTTGATCCGTTATCACCACTATCGGGTGCGCTTGGAAATATCTACGCAACCTTTTTGCTGCAAACACTAGCGCGAGCACTAATTTTCCATCGAGGTGTAATTTAGCTCCGAGCTCTATAACGCTCTACTTATAAAGTACACTGGTGTTTGCACACTGTCCATGTCCGTCAAGCACCGCATTGATTGCGCCATGCGTTGCGGATAAATATATTATCAGCTCTTCCTTAGGTCGTGCCACGACTAACATGGGGAGCGAAGCTAAATGCGCTTTTAATTCCTCGAAGGCCTTTTCTGCTTCCTTCGTCCAATAGAAATCCCCTTTCTTAATGCACTTTTTAAGTGTTTTAAATAAGGAAAGCGACTTCTCTGCTGACTTGGACATGAACCTGTTCAATCCTGCAAGATTCCCATTTAGCGACTGCACTTCCTTTTTCGTCTTTGGGCTCTGGAGTTTAATGACCGCGTCTATTTTCTCCGGACAGGGTTTAATTCCACTGGGGTCAATCATGTATCCTAGGAACATGCCTTCTGTCGCCCCAAAAGTGCACTTCTTTGGATTTAACTTCATGTTTATCCTTCTGAGGGTAGAGAACGTTTCTTCTATGTCCCAAATAAGCTCGCTCTCCGTATGACTCTTTATTACCAAGTCATCGACATACACCTCCAAATTTCGCCCTATTTGGCTTTCAAATGCCTTATCAACCAGTCGTTGATACGTGGCCCATGCGTTCTTTAGTCCAAACGGCATTTTTTATGTAACAGTACACACCTTGGCTGGTATGGAATGCTGTCTTTTCCTCATCTTCTTCTGCCATTTGTATCTGATGGTATCCCTTGTATGCGTCCATGAAGCATTTGAAGGGGTATCCCACAATGGTTCCACCTTCCAATCTATTTCCAGGAGTGGGTAGCAATCTTGGAGACAAGCTTTACTAAGGTCTGTGAAATCAACGCACATGTGCCAACTGCCATCATGTTTCTTTACCATTACCGGGTTAGCGAGCCAGTCGTGATAGTAAACTTACCTCATGATTCCTGCGTCCACCAGCTTTTTTACCTAGTCCAGTATTACTTTGTTGCGCTCTGGGGCCTGTCCTCTTTTCTTTTGCCTAACTGGAGGGTATCCTTCGCGGACCTGAAGCTTGTGTTCAGCTATCGACCTTGGCACCCCTTTCATATCTTTGGGTTCCCATGCGAAGACGTCCAGGTTATCCTTCAAAAGGCGACACATGTCCGTCTTTCCTTTGTCAGATAATGTCCCTCCGATCGTTATCTCCTGATCCGGGTACTGCGGATGTATTGCTACCTTCAAGTTTGGTGGTGAGTCCACCTTTGGTTCCATCGTGACCCTAGGCGGTTCTGTGATCGCATTTCATTCTAGGGGTGTAACTGCCGTGTTGAATATCGTTACGACCCCTCCATCAACTGGGAATTTCATCATACCATGAGCCGTAGAAGGTACCGCTCGCATTGCTAGTATAGTTGTACGCCCTATGATCCCGTTATATTGTGATGGCGACCGTATGATTAAAAAATTCAATGGGACTTCCATCGAGTGCTCATCATTTCCCACTCTTACTGCTAACTCTAGTTGGCCCAAGGGCCATACCGCTTCTCCGCTGAATCCAATGAGCGGGGAAGTCGCATGCATCATTTGGCTCTTAATTTCTGCGCTAATCTTTAGAAAGCGGTGCTCGTACATTATTTCTGCCGATGAACCTCCATCCACATACATACAATGTATGTTGTGCTGACCAATGCTTATTTCTATAACTAGCGGTCCATCTGTGATGTTCCTTGCATTGAGTGGGGGAAAAGAAATGTCTTTCCCCTTCGAGAATTTTTTGCTCACCTTCTGCCTTGTCCTTCGTTGCCACGATTCCACCATGTAAATGTTCGCGCTAGCGACTTTTTGTCTATCATCCTTCGTGTTTTCCTTGACAAGGTGTTTTAGCTCGCCTTTCTTTACTCTATTCTCGATATATTTTTGTAGCTGAATACATTCATTCGTAGCATGCCCTCTCTCATTGTGGTATTCACAGTATCTATTACTGGCGCGTTTTTCGACCAGGGTGGTCATTGGCGTTGGCCTTGTAAAACTCATACCTTCTGACACTAGGATTTCTCTTGGGGTTAACTTAAGGGGGGTAAACCTTGAGTTATAAGCTCGCCCCTGCCTTCTCCTTCCTTCGTAATAAAGGGTTGGGGATTTTCCTTGATTGTTGGGTCCTTCATTGGGCATGTGAATAAATTTGTGATCATAAGCGCTTCGTGTTATTTCTAAAGCAGCCGATTCTCCTTGTATGAAAGACCTTACCCGCCTTAGCACTCCATCGAAGGTTTCGGGCGTTCTTTCATTAAGCTTCTTTATTAAGTCGTTGTTCCGTATGCCCGCCATGAAACAGGATACTTTTAAAATTTCTGGGCAGTCCTTTATTTGAAGACACTCGCTTTCGAAACGTTCTAGAAAGTATTCCAAGTATTCGCCTTGGTGCTGCTTTACCCTGGCGAACGACACAGCACTCCTATCATGCCTTTTTTTGTTTCACATAATTTCTTTTGAACGCTTTTTGCAATACTTCGTACCCGTTGACTGTTCGCGACGGAAGCCTATCAAACCACGTCCGCGCGTTCCCTACGAGTGTAGAGTTAAACATATTACACCATACGGGCTCTGGCCATTGTTCGATACATGTCTGGGATTCAAAGACTTTCAAATGATCTTCTGGATCCATTATGCCTTCATAAGTTTTCACGTTCGATGGCATGCGGCGCTTTCCGGTGTCTCTATAATGCTGTATGCGCCTCGTAAAGGTGTTTTTCCTGGCTCTCCTCCAAGGTTGTGAGAAGATTTGGTCCTCCGAGGAATAACTTGCGCGCATACATTTTTCTGACGGACTATCACTTGATCCTGACAGATTGCCTTCCGAGGATGAGGCATGCTTTGCGCGCTTTGATTCTTCTACCATCTTTTCATGTTTTACTACCAAAGGGATGAGTGCTTGTAAGTTATGAGCTACATACTCCTCCATCATGCGTGCCTTTGTAGCGATGACTTCCCCTCCCTCCTCTTGGGGCGTCTTTCTTTTTTGTTTATTGGGAGGAGGCTGTGTTGACTCCCAATCGATGTCTTTTTCCCCCGTGGCGAGTAGGGGAGCTGACAACAGTCCTCCCGTTCTTATAACTGGGGGATTGTTCACGTCCCGAGTGTTTGCCTCACTGGCAGATCCAGGGGTAACATTTACTGATGTGATACGGCCATCTACCGTCGAGGATCCTTGACGGCATTCATTCTTACCGCTTTTCGTCATTTGTTAGATCTTAGTAAGGGTCCCACGGATGGCGCCAACTTGTTGATGCAAAAGTTGGGGTAGACCGAGCTTAACCCAAATTAGGCTAAATTTGGGGTCTTGTAGACTCCGGCTCTCGCACCAAGTGAAACTTGCTTTAGGACCCTACGCACTAAACAGACACTGTTAGGCTTACCGTGGGTTTGTTACCCACGATTAGACTCCGGCGTGAGAGTAAGTAATCAGTTTTGAGTATATTAGTGTTTAGGGTATTGTGTGTATCGTACCTTTGTGGAACCAAAGGAGTTCCTTTTATACTCGAGAGAGTCCAGGCTGGGTTCCCTGTTCTTGCAGCCTAAGGAAGAGATAATGACTCAGAATAGCTTGATCTTCATTATCCAACTAAGGCAAGTGTATATCCCTTTTCCTTAGGCGAATATAACTATAATATAGGTTATATTCGGTTTGATCCTGTCGCACTGCGACGAGGACTTGGCTAAGTAATCAACCTCTTGTGCGACAGCGGCTTACCGGGCTTTATGTACTATGTGCGCACATCGCACAAGTATCCAATCCATTCCTGATGGATGCGGGTAGTACCCGTGAGTCGGACTATCCAGCCCGACTAGGGACTATACGTCATGAGAGTATGAGATGAGTTGATTAGATATTGTTGTAGAGGATATCATAGGCTTCGATTTGATATAAAGTAGAGCTTCTAGCTCCAAACGAGCGAAAAGTTATGATAGTTTGATTATTCGTGTACCGAGGGACGAGTATCGGCACAATATATAGTTGTTGTCGATATTTGGATCGAATCTCGGGGACTATAGAAAGAATTTTGAAATGAGTCAATGACTGATGAAGGGTAAACCCTAGGATGTTGAGTCTGTTTTCAAACATAAGTGTCGGTTTTGCAAATGAAGTCGTTTATAGAGGTCAAAATGATTATATGAGTCGGTAACGTAAAACTGTCCGGTTTTTGTAGTTCGAAGATGTGTCGGGCATGGAACCTTAAAAGTAAAATATTTTAACCAACTTTTGGGAGGACTTTCTATATATAGTAAGTGAAGTCTCTGAGTAGTATCATAAACTTTTGACGTGTTTAAGTGGGGAAAACAGTTTGAACGATTAATATATACCAACATATTTTTAATAAAGGAAATAAATAATAAAATAAAATTGTAAAAGGTGTACATATGTAGGAATTATTTGAATAAGGATGGTGTGGGTTTACTTTTGACTTTGAGTTATTTATTTTATTTTATTAAGTATGAAATACTACTTGAATATATTATTAAAGGTGCGTGTTTTATTTTAATAGATTGTGAATTTCGTGTTCGTCGGGCATCATCAATCGTTGAAAGTCGTCTTACTATTGCTATTACTCAAGGTGAGTCTATAGCCTCGCTTTATACTTGTTTTTAATGATTTCAAAACCTGCGAGGGGGATATATGCTATTTGAAATAAAATGAACACATGTCATGAATAATTGTTGGACCCGAATGTTGCCTATGTTGCTTGTGTTGCCTGATGTTGCCTTGAATTGTATAAGTACCTAAGTTGCAAAAGTCCCTATATTCATGAACCGTTAACTATGTTCTAACTTTTTGTTGTGAGTTGGGAATAGTCTCTTATTCAAATGATAGTACTATTGGGCTGACAACCCTATCCGAGACCAGGGCTTTACACTAAGTAACCTCTGGGAAGGATTATTTACGAGAATAAGAATGTGGTATAACTTGCAACTGATACCCTAGTAGGGGAAATGGAATTCATATATTTATGCTGGCATTTGGCGTGGGTGACTAAGCTAAGGGGTCGGTGTCATGAGCTTAATGCAATTCAATAGCTATTGCTATAAGATAGAATGCCTGATTAATAGATTGTATGGCCACAATGCTATTAAACGATTATGATTGATTTTATCATGTGTTCAAATGTGTTTTGTTAAACCTATAGATCCACGCAGCATTATTGTTGATTTGTTTAAGCATGTATTTCAGGTAACCTGATGTGTTGATCAAGGAGTTTGCTTGGGAAGGTTGTGGTGTCGCTTTTATAGTTGTTCAGTCTGAAACCATTTTCTTTCCCTGTCCTTATGAAATATTGTCTTGACTTCAGGAAAATTATAAAAATCATTTTTGAGTATTTCATAGTTGATAAAGAGTTTGTATTTTTGGGATGGTATCTTTGGAGGACCGAAACGCTACTCTGATATTATATAAAATTAATTTATTGGGATTAAAAACTTTAGACTAAATATAGTATTATTTTATCTTATATTTTAAATGTTTCATTTTTAGATTGTACCAAGTGTTTTTAAGTCACGAGGTTTAAGTTTAGCACCCAAATGTGTATTTTCGCTGCGCAATGTAATTTGGGGGTGCTAAAGATTGGTAATCAGAGCTTTTAGTTATAGCGAATTAGGTCGATTTTTGAAAATGTCCTAAACTATAACTTTGGTGTCGAAAGTATTTTATAAAAGCAACGCAACTTCTCTGCAAGGCTCCGGTAAGATTATTTATTTTTTGTTATGCTTTATTATTATAGACGTATCCCTCAAAACTGTTCTGAATCCCTGAGTATTTATTAAGTAAATACTATGATAAGGTATTGGTATTAATGAAAGGACACAGAGTGCTTTCACCATAATTTCTTTTTTTGAATATTGCATAATTATCATTTGCATTGCATTGCATTGCATCGCGTATGACATACGTAAATCATTTGCATTTGCATGACCATGTATTACATATATATCTTTGAATAATGACCTTATGTACTCTTATGTGATTGCAGAAAATGGCCGATATACCACCTAATAGAAGTAGGCAGGGATATGCTGTAGGCAAACTGGGAGTTCTATTTCCGTGGGGTAATGGTAAGATACGTGTGGATGGTTGGATAATGAGGATGATAAGAATGACTTTGTGGAGTCTGAGAGTGATAATTTAAGGACTGGGAGTAAAGTTGGAAAGACTGAGATTAGAACTGAGGTAAGAAGTTATGGAACTGACTTTAGGACATATCAGGAAGAGAGAGATAGGCTACGCAGGTTAAGTGATTATGAAGCCCACCTTAGGCCATATCTTGAACCGTATTGGAAGTTTCAGGACAGTGAGAAGTATGCTGATTCACACTACATGAAGTATCTGTCGTGCCAAGGTGTGTATCTTAAGTATGGAGGAGAGGATCCGCCGTTCTATGATCCAGAAAGGAGGTGCAGCAAGTTGGAACCGGATGAGGACGAAGTAGAGACTAGTCAAGTTGGATAAAATGATGTGTCATGTCCTATGGAGCGATGAAGTGATGAATCTTTCTTGTGTTTTAGCTTTATGTACTTGTTGTGTTGTATTTGGATTACTTAGACTTTATGATGTAGTAATGTGATGGAACATGTTGTTTTTTAGGTTGATAAGGGTAAGTGACTGTAGTGACAGATCTTGTCACAATTTTCTCGGATTTTATGGATGCAATCTACTACTACCCTTTATTATCTTGATGTGCCTTTATTATTTCTTTTGTGAGTTGATTGGTGAATTTAGGTAGTATTGTGTTGTTTGCACATGTAGTATCCATGGTATATCTTGATGAAAAGATCCTTCTTTCTATCTCGATGTGTATACTTATCATGTTTCTTTCTTCTGTGATAACAGCAGAAAGAATTGAGTGAGATATTTTCTGTCATTAGTGGATCCCCACGTGACTAAGTTTCTTGAAATACGTCTCCAAAATTAACAATCTCTAGGATAGATTATTTAATTATGGAATTAGTTGTTAGAGCGTTTGAAGCTGATCGTGCTGCAAGGAAACAAGGTGCCGAGACTGAAGACGTTGTTGTTCCAGTTGGTGATGCTGCTGCTATTCTGCAAGATTGTAAAGGATGTTGGTATGCTAGATTCCTAGGAATGAGAAGGGATGCGGTGAAGAGTATCATACGATACCAATGGTGATTGGAAATGTACAACTATATGGACAAGTTTGAGTAACTGATGGATATATCGTGATATTGGTAGTAATTTGGAAATATACAAATAGACGAAAGGAAATAGTAATTTAAAGATTGATTCTGATTCGAAATTAAGTGTAGCAGAAAAGATAAAAAGGACGGTATTGCTGCGAATGCCAACAGGGAATGAAAATTTATTTCCTCTAACAGAAGATAAACTCGGAATTCAACAGTCTAAGATAAGGAAAAATGGTATTCATGTTGTTACTGTAAATTGTGTAAGCAAGAGGAATTATAATGTGTAAACGATGTATTTTGCACCATATAGGTAATGGTCTATCTACTTGTCGCAAGTACGGACTAGCTGGAAGGTCAAGCTGCTGAAGGAAGAATAAGGAATGTAGTTATAGGGATTAGTATTTCTGGAGTAGTGAAATGTTTGCATCATGGTAAAAAGAGTATGGGTAAAGAAATTGTTCATAAAATGGAAATCAATAGGAAAGGAATGTTGCTGCTGTTACACCCTATATTTTTGGAAATGCTGATAAGTCTTGAGATTCAGATGTTGTAATTTGCATATTTTTATTTAATAATCATTAGTTAGCCTATTGTTTGAATAATGTATCCGATAAAATTTGAAGATGTTAGATTTTAGTTGACCCGAGGATGAGAAATCAACAAGAATTACCGATTAATTGAAATGAGAATTAACCAATGGAAAAATTGTTAATAATTATATATATTAAGAAGATATTTTCTGAACTTACGGAATTAGGTAATATCACACAATAAACCGAACTAGGGCTGCATTGGAAGTTACTGGAATGAGAATGAAAGTTGTAGGGTATGATAAGTAAAGATGGAAATGATTGATTTGAAATTTTGCTGAGCATTGAGTACTGATTACATGAATTAATAAGTGGAAATTCTATTTAAGAATTTTATTTGGTCAAGGATGAGAAGGTAAGTAGGAGGAAACTGTAACAGGTCGTATTCTCAGTGCACTTCACCAGTAGTAGTCGAAAGGGAATGAGAAGACGAATTCGTATTTAAGAGCATTTTGTGATCATCCTACGGAATCGTAGAGTTCACTGTCGTCTTGGGAAAATGAAATTTGTGTTGGTTTAGTGTTGGAAGTTATGAAAGCTGCTTGTATATTTTGTCATTTGACAATGTTAGGAAATTGAGGATGGTAATTTGATCAATTGTAGGGATTGGCGGATGAGACAACAAAAATAATCTAATAAAACTAAAAGGGTAAGTCATAAGAAACGTAGTATTGAAAGCAAGAAAATAAGCTGGATGTTTTGGGAATAAGATGATTGCTATGAGATTGAACAAATTGATTACCAAGAATCGGTATCCATTGCTGATGATTGATGTTTTGTCTGGTTAATATTAAGGAAGGTGAGGAAAGTATTTAATAACAATTGTAAAATTGTTAAGGAAAGAGGAATGGTGTGTGAAATTCTTTGGATATGATTTTTAGCTGGAGTTGATGTATATTCTGGAATGTGCGATTTATGGCTGAAGTATTCGTGAAAATCTTGACTAGATTGAAGCGATTGAGGATTTGTCGATACCGACGAAGCCGACTGAAGCTTGTTAATTCCTTTGTGTAAGCTGAGTATTATCGAAGGTTTATCGAAAGGTTTTCACTGATTGTTGAACCATTGATAAAGCTGACAAAGAAGAACTAAATGTGTGAAACCCATTCATGCATCCAAGTTGTAGTTTTGAGATCTGATCTTCGTTAGCTAAGGAAGTTGTTTATGAACGCTGAGGATAGGTTGAGTTTTGTGCCTGTATTGTCAGTATCGGAGAAATCTAAAGAAATTGTAGAGCTACGTGATGATATCTTAACATTATCAAAGGGAAAGAGAAAGTGATAAGTGGTGTGTTGATTTAATTAGAAAAGAATAAGGGGAGTTATATAATTTTGAGTTTCGATGATGTGGTATCTATTTTGGAACTGTAAAATATTACTTGTATGGAATCAAGTATGTAGTAATTAATAATAATAAAGGTTTACTCATGACAACATCTGGGAATTTCAATAGAAATGAGTAAAGGATTACTTAGTGATGAGTGGAAAATGATAATCGGTAATTTTTAATCGAAAGTGATTATGATCACGCGACGTGTTATAATTATGTAGGACGAGTGTGGTAGTTGAAGTACTCAGTAAGAAGGAGAAAGAAAAAGGCTTATAAAATTCTAAAGTATTTGAGAATTGAATCTCGAGTTTTGAAAATTTTGAGTCTTGATAATGACGAGCAGAGTGGCTTGAGTGGAATAGAATTTAAAGATTGAATTGATGAATTAATGGAAAGAAATGCCAAGGAAAGAAGATCAACAGGTTGTCAAAATTTTTGAAATGGATTGGTAGTAGGGATGAGTGAGACGGAATATTTTAGAGGAACGAAACCAATTATTGTAATCATCTATTTTGAAAAGGATGTGTTAGGAATACGAGAGCCGGTCGTGAATAAATTTTTCAGATCAGAGAGAATTCAATTTTTCAAAGAGTGATGAGAGTGCCATATTTAGTATTAAAGGAATTTCACAAGTTGAAGTATTGATACACTCTGGTTGGGATAAGATGTATTACGACATCAGAAAAATGTATTAACGGTCAAATTTGGATATAGGAAATCAATGGAATTATCTAAACAATATATGATATAAGAAAGATGTAAATATGTAATATGAATGGTTCAGTGGTTCAGTGCGTTAGTAATTGTTAGATTGGATAAAGGTGTAAGATGAACATATGAAATTATATAGGTGACAGTTACGAGATGCAATATGTGAAGGGAAAAGAAAGAAATCACTAGGAATTTAGTGATGAAATTTGCAATAACACTGGGGCGTAGTTTCAGTATTTTTGAATCTTTGGAAATCGCTGTAAGAAGAAATGAGAATGGAATAAAGTTTGAGTATAATATATGTAACCCAGAGACTGAAGTTAACTTTTAAATTTTAGAGATCTTTACAGAAAGTGAGAGGAATCGAGTTAAGAAAGAATATTGCGTATTTTCGAAAATCAACGGACAGAGTAGGAGGATAATTTGAACAATGGAAATTTAACTTGTGTAGATGCGATTGAAACTTGGGATGATGTTATCTTTAAATATTTTACTATGAGGTCAAGCAAAATCCATTGATGATGGAGTCTTTATGCGATGATAGTCGTCATATCAGGAATTAGGATGTATAACTTGAGATTTTACAGGGTCGTAAGCTAGGTTATCAGGATATTGAAGTAGAAAATGAAACTGAGGAAGTGATGCAGAAGGATTATGAATGATGAAAGATTGGAATTATTGGAAGATGAAATTTGGAAGTTGAAATATAGTAGTATTCTTTGGTATGGTGATATGATAGGAATTAACTTGAACTGGTGTGAAAGACGTAAGTATTTCTTAAGGAAAAGAGGTCACATTGATTCTATAGGTGAGAAATTGCGAGTGTGAGGCGGGTCGAGCGCCGGGACGTCGCTCTCTTTTAGGAGGGTAGGATGTGATAACCCGAACCCGTGGTCATTATTTAATTATATTTTTTATGCATTTTTTAAATTTTTTTTTGATGAGATTGAATGTTATGATGTTTGGTGATTTGAGTTGAACAAATGTTGAGAGTTATATTTTTTTTACGTTTTGACGAGTTACGAGGATTATTAGCGATCGCGATATCAACGGATGCCTGAAATTTTACGTTTTATTTTTAGTCATGTCGATGTTTGATATTTTGACGTTTTTATTTTTAATTTCGCATTAAGTCGTGCCGGGACTATATAATATCGTATTTTGTGTGCGTTTTAAGTTTTGAGAAGTATTTTTATGAAACCCGAGACCCGTAAATATTTTCAAAATTGACTAATAGTCATTTCCCGCTTTTTAAACAAGTATTTGCATTTTGGTCCACAAGAATCACAATTGACAAAAACTACCCTAAACTTTCTACATATAAAAGGAAAATTTATAAACAAAAACACATAACTCTCCAGTAACAAGCAAAATTTTATCTTCTCTCTCCCACCTTCACCCTTGCCGTCACCCTTCACCATCACAAAACCACCATCACACAAAATTTGAGCTTGAATCCATTGAAACTAATCAAAGACCCATCTAAGTTTCAGATTCTCTACATTTTGGTATAAAATTTAGCCACATGCAAGAACTTTTTATAAAAACTCATTTTTAATGAAAATCTTATGATTTGATCTTGTTAAATGGTTGTATGTAGGTGTTTATGGTAATCTATGTTATTTTTACTTGTTGCATGTTAAATTTTTGAATTGGGTTTTATTTGATTTGATCATATAGGATGATATAGGATGTTAGGATTAGAAGTAATAGTATTAGAATGATCATAGTTGTAAAAATAATGTTAACATGGGTTAAAAATATGATTTTGAGTGATTTTTAAGAAGCTATTTTAGACCAGCAGCTATAATGTATATTTTGGAAAACTTAACTTTGAGTATGAGATGAGTTGATTAGATATTGTTGTAGAGGATATCATAAGCTTCGATTTGATATAAAGTAGAGATTCTAGCTCCAAATGAGCGAAAAGCTATGATAGTTTGATAATTCGTGTACCGAGACGAGTATCGGCACAATATATAGTTGTTGTCGATATTTGGACCGAATCTCGGGGACTATAGAAATAATTTTGAAATGAGTCAAGGACTGATGTAGAAGGGTAAACCCTAGGATGTTGAGTCTATTTTCAAACATAAGTGTTGGTTTTGCAAATGAAGTCGTTTATAGAGGTCAAAATGATTATATGAGTCGATAACGTAAAACTGTCCGATTTTTGTAGTTCGAAGATGTGTCGGGCAGGGAACCTTAAAAGTAAAATCTTTTAACCAACTTTTGGGAGGACTTTCTATATATAGTAAGTGAAGTCTCTGAGTAGTATCATAAAATTTTGACGTGTTTAAGTGGGGAAAACAGTTTGAACGATTAATATATATCAACAAATTTTTAATAAAGGAAATTAATAATAAAATAAAATTGTAAAAGGTGTACATATGTAGGAATTATTTGAATAAGGATGGTGTGAGTTTAATTTTGACTTTGAGTTATTTATTTTATTTTATTAAGTATGAATACTACTTGAATATATTATTAAAGGCACGTGTTTTATTTTGATAGATTGTGAATTTCGTGTTCGTCGGGCATCGTCAACCGTTGAAAGTCGTCTTACTATTGCTATTACTCAAGGTGAGTCTATAGCCTCGCTTTATACTTGTTTTTAATGATTTCAAAACCCGCAAGGGGATACATGCTATTTGAAATAAAATGAACACATGTCATGAATAATTGTTGGACCCGAATGTTGCCTATGTTGCTTGTGTTGCCTGATGTTGCCTTGAATTATATAAGTACCTAAGTTGTAAAAGTCCCTAAATTCATGAACCGTTAACAATGTTCTAACTCTTTGTTGTGAGTTGGGAATAGCCGCTTATTCAAATGATAGTACTATTGGGCTGACAACCCTATCTGAGACCAGGGCTTTACGCTGAGTAACCTCTGGGAAGGATAATTTATGAGAATAAGAATGTGGTATAACTTGCAACTGATACCCTAGTAGGGGCAATGGAATTTATATAGTCATGCTGGCATTTGGCGTGGGTGACTAAATTAAGGGGTCGGTGTCATGAGCTTAATACAATTCAATAGCTATTGCTATAAGATAGAATGCCTGATTAATAGATTGTATGGCCACAATGCTATTAAACGATTATGATTGATTTTATCATGTGTTCAAATGTGTTTTGTTAAACCTATAGATTCACTCAGCATTATTGTTGATTTGTTTAAGCATGTATTTCAGGTAACCTGATGTGTTGATCAAGAAGCTTGCTTGAGAAGGTTGCGTTATCGCTTTTATAGTTGTTCAGTTTGAAACCGTTTTCTTTCCCCGTCATTATGAAATATTGTCTTGACTTCAGGAAAATTATAAAAATCATTTTTGAGTATTTTATAGTTGATAAAGAGTTTGTATTTTTGGGATGGTATCTTTGGGGGACCGAAACGCTACTCTGATATTTTATAAAATTAATTTATTGGGATTGAAAACTTTAGAATAAATATAGTATTATTTTATCTTATATTTTAAATGTTTCATTTTTAGATTGTACCAAGTGTTTTTAAGTCATGAGTTTTGAGTTTAGCACTCAAATGTGTATTTCTGCTACGCAATGTAGTTTGGGGGTGTTAAACAGATCGAGAAATATCCGGTGAAGAAATTCGGTTAGCAAGAATACCATCACTACTCCATTGGTCAAACCAAAGAGACGTGGATGAACCATTCCCAACGCGCTTCCGATAGTAATCCCGAATCAAAGGCCTAAGATGAAGAATCTTCCGCCAACCCCATGACACATTAGACCGTAAAGGAACGTCCCAAAATCTTTTCCCCTTTAATTTGTACTCATGAATCCATTTAACCTAAAGAGACTCTTTTAAAGAAAGAAGCTTCTAAAGTTATGCCACCATAAGAGCAGAATTAAAATGCTCAAGACGACGAATACCAAGACCCACCCCCCCCCCCCCCCTCATCTTTTGGAAGAGAAACGACCTCCCACACCACTTCGCTTTCCCCCTTTTCAATTCCCCTTGGCACCAAAGAAACCCGCGCATGATTTCCTCAATGTCAAGAAGAACTCGAGAAGGAATAATGAAGACAGAAGCCCAAAAGACACGCATCGATCATATAACAGATTGTATCAATTGCAATCGACCAGCTATAGAAAGAGATTTATTCTTTCAATCTTGCACACGCATCTGAACTTTCTCAATAAGCTCCTTACAATCTTTGAACATAAGCCTAGACGAAATCAATGGGACCCCAAGATACTTGACCGGAAGTCGTCCCTCCTCAAATGGAAGGATATTCAAAATTGACACCTTAACATGATTAACGACATTACAAAAGTAAGCCGTACTCTTGGCTAAACTTGGCACCAATCCAGAAGCATTTTTAAATTCTTCCAACGTCTCCTGAATAACACTCGCTGATTGTACATCCCCATGCACAAAAAGGAAAAGGTCATCCGGAAAACATAAGTTAATTAAATTCATATTCGAGCAATACGGCTGATACGTGAAGTCTGATTCAGCCACTTTCTTTCTAATCATAAGAGTAAGAATCTCCATGACAAGAGTAAACAAGTAAGGGGATAACGGGTCTCCTGACGAAGACCACACTTACCTTGAAAATAGCCATGTAATTCGCCATTAATACAAGAGGTAGGTGCAGTGGCGGACCCAGGAGCCAAACTAAGGTGGTTCCTTTGCATCGGTGACTAAATTCGCAGGTAAACAGGTCGAGCCGATTTTAACGGATCGAGGCGGGTCGGGTCGGGTCAGGTCGGTGTATGTTCAGAAAATTATGACTTCTATTTAGACTATGATGTTTTAAAACCCGGGTCTTAGATCGACCCGGTCGAGTCGCCGGGTCCGGGTCAACCCGGGTCAATCCGGGTTAACCCGGTTTTTAAAATTTTTAATTTTTTTTTAATTAACAAAATTATACTTATAAAAACCATAAAAACTTACGTATATTGAAAATATAAATTGTTTACCAACCAATATAATATGTAAAAAATAAAATCTCGTTGCAAATACGTAAAATTTTAAAAAAAATTTCAAAAAAAACCCGAAAAATTTGAAACCCGGCCGGGTCTTGAGAATCGGGTTGACCCGGGTCACCCCAAACCCGCCGGGTCAAGCCGGGTTTCGAAAATATGAAACCCGGGTCAATATGACCCGTTTTTTCGGCCGGAACCGGTTCAACCGGTTGACCCGACCGAGTCGACCCGGGTCTGAAAACATTGTATAATGCTACACATTTTTTACAACTTGTGTTGTTAAAAAAAAATAGATGGAAATGAAATAGATATCCCACTTGTACATTGGTAAATAATTAATGTTAGTACGGTTAATAACTTAAAACAATTTAAAACTAATACTGTAACTAGTAGAAAAAGTCTCACTTATTAACAGACATAATTTATTTATACTGTATTTATTCGTACTATACTTTATCTTCTCCAACATCTTTCTCTCTCTCCTATCATCGTTTTTTTTCTTCTTTTATTTCTTTTCCAGTTTTCTTCTTCAACAGATCTCTTTGAACAAATCCACCTTATTTTTTTCTTCTTCTTAGTTCAATCTCATCTCAAGGTGGTTCCCACTTGTTTTCTAAGGTAGGTCCTGATAGAAACTTACATATTACTTGCAAATGAACTCGATTTCTAAGGTGGTTCCCGGGCACCACCTACCATAGGCGTAGGTCCGCCCCTGGGTAGGTGAAACACATTCCATAATCCACGTCACCATACGGGCATGAAATCCAAATCCCACCAGAATGGAACGAAGAAAACCCCAATCGACAGTATCGTACGCTTTTTGGATATCAATTTTAAAAGCACACCTAGGCGTTCCTCGATTTAAATGATAATTATGCATGAGCTCTTGCGTGAGTAAGATATTATCTGAGATGCTTCTACCGACAAAAGCAGACTGATTATGAGATAATCCTTAATTCGGTTTGCAATAATCTTGCTTATACATTTAAACAAGACATTACAACAAGATATTGGCCATCATTAATCACCAACACAAGACGGCAGTTGAACTTTCGGAATAAGGGCAATAATCGTGTGATTCAATTCTTGTAAGATCTTACCATTCCTAAAAACTTCACGGACCACATCAATAACATCCTTCACGACTGTGAAAAAAGCCACTGTAAAACCATCGGGACCAGGCGACTTGTCACTTCCCATAGAAAACATAGCCGACTTGATTTCACTATCACTAACCTCCTGAACCATATTAAGGGCCATCCGGTCATCAAGAACAACATTAAACAAGTTATTAATGTAATGCGTAACAAAAGCCTCTGGAACTTTTTCATTCTCAAAAATAGCACCATCACTGTTAGAAACCACATCAATACGGCTTCTTCTAACTCTATTCTTAACTGCCATATGAAAATAAGTTGAATTCGAATCCCCCTCTTTAAGCCATGAAATCTTAGCCTTCTGAATAAGAAAACGTTCCTGCAAAAGAGAAGCTTCATTAAAAGCTATAACACATTCAGCTTCGGCTTCACGCAAACCCGAATTGAAAGGGTCCTTGTCCAACATAATCTGAATATCATTCATCTTTCTTCTTTACCATAACAATGGGTGAAAAGAAGAGTTTTGACTGTTCCTGACGGTGTCTATAGGGCCTGATATTGATAGGAAGTTTATTGGTTAGGGGAATGTGTGATCATGGGACCTTTGTGGTGGTAACTCCTTTGGTGTGTCAAAAACTGCAGAAAAATCCTGAAGGTGTGTTTGGATTTGAGATTTAGGTGATGTAGTATTTTGTAGGACTTGAGGTTTAGGTGATCTAGTATTCTCAGTCATTTGCATTACTGCGTAACTGGAGACACACACATGGCCATAGAGGATGTCTCGTCCTCATTTGACACTAAACATTGCTCACATGCTTGCCCTGCATCCATTGGAATGAAGATTGTGTTGTGACCCTCAAAACACATCTCTTTCCATTGGCCTCAAAACTTTATGACCAAAGCTTGAAAGTCAAGCTGTATTGTTCCCAATGTGGCCAACCATTGTATGCCCAACACCATTTCACACCCTCCCCCTTCGGCATATGATGTCATAAACAAATCATACGATGTTTCAGCATAGACACAGTTGGATGATTACTATCAAAAAACTAACACGCACTAAACCCATTGTGCGAAACACATATAACATGGTGTCACATCGTTTCATTCCATCTTGATATAGCTTTGTTTCAAACAAACATATGCGCTAACACGTCTTCAGGTAACCTACAGATTATTGCAAATTACACGTATGTGCTAAATAAATGGATTACAGGCATGCAACTTCTAGTATGTATGACAAGCTTATTGTAATACTACCAAAACAAATATTTAGTTATTTACCATCTACCGATTATCAAATACAAAAACATGGGCACTCCTCTTCACCTAAAATAGAGCAGCACCCTATAACGAACGAACCATCCATGTTACCATCAAACTCAGCATCGTATCCTCTTTTTCGAGTGTGTGTAAGTACATAGGTCATGTACATATGTGTTATGGCCCAAACATTTTTCTGTATATAAAAAAACTGACACTGTGATCAGAATGATGCACTCCAAAGAGCATCTTCCCCTTCCCCACACCGTCGGTGAACCTCTTTGATCCTGTCAGCTGACCTGCAAATCCCACTGCAACTCCAGTCGAAAGAAGCCACACAAATGTTCCCTGCTTGAGCTTTCCACTCGCAATCTGCACTTATACAACGACTCACGTTAGAGATGCCAAAACCGATGATCTGGTTCGATTTTGTGCATCAAATATATAGTTTGATCCACTTTTGACCTGTTTCATTTTAAGCTAGAATTATTCTACCCATTTATCTCGAATCAACTCAGTTGTGAGTAAATGACCTAGGCTGATTGACCTGTAAACTACTGTATGTCTACTTCCTTTATAAAATTAGCATCACTAATATATTAGCAGAACTTTCAATCGGTTTCCTGTGCTATTCTTTGATTTGCATATCAGGGATAAATATAAGCCAAACCAATTGTAATTGCCACCTCTAATCAATGTCAACACACTAGAATTAGACGGATACAAAAACATTACCAGGTGGCGTCCCACAGCATAGCTTCCTATCATCAATATGCTCCACATCTAGTCCAATAAACCATGATCCCAGTGATACGTCCTCATTCACATACTTATGTAGCACGTTCCTATAGCATATCAAAACTTAAATCCCGAAACCAATAACAAGGCTCATTATTACAAAAATGGTGACTGGTACATACTGGTTTATCGAGATATAAGTGGCTAAATCTTTTGAGATGGCATATAGTTGTCCAGTTGCATGTCTGAAATACTTGTTCCCTTCTTCACCAAACTTCCAATGCTCGGGTTCATGATATCTCACTCCCCTTTAAACGAAAATGGTTAACGCTCTAACCCACAGAAAAAGAAAGAGTTTAAGCAACAAGAAAACCTATGGCTTACTTATGAGCAAGCACAGGACCAGACTTCATGCATCCAATGTACACTCGTGGATGCACCCTATGCTTGGCTAATGTTGCTCCAAGGGTAGCTGTTCAATACAAGTCAGGTTAGGCAGGCTGGGTAACCGGTCATAGTAAGTAACTTTTTAGTAGATGTCAAAAAGATTTGGATCGGGTTAAATCGACCCGCAAACACTTTTTTTTTTTTTTTTGCTCTTTTTTAAATATCAGTATACTTTGCATTTGTCCCATTCTAGTCATTGTATCTATAAAATGTTACTTTTCTATACAGAAATTGAATTAATATATAATGTTAAGCTTTATACGATGACTTAGGTGACTTAAATATACAAAATGGCCCAAAGTACCTAAAATGGGATAGATGAAAAGTGTGTTAGTATTTTATTTAAAAATGAAAACTATTAAAAATATTTAATATGAAAAATGATTAATGTACATATTGTTACCACGGTGCTAAAATATGTGTGAAGTAGGTTCCCTTATGCTCTTACCTATATTTACATGTACATCGTCATCAACCTTGACATAGAAATCTGCATCCCACAGAGCAACAGCGGTTGTAAAATATGTTTTTGTTTTGGCTGACAATTCAAGGTACCCCTCGATATGCTCCTGCACAAATACTAATAATGTCGGTAATCCGTTTTGATCAGAAATTCAAAAAGAAAATAAGAAAGTTTGTATGTTTACAAGTCTCAAGAAGTCTCCATGCTTTCTATCTTCTGCTTCAATAGCTCTATCGAGAATACCACCGGTTGTAGCACTGTAAAATGAAGTCAAAGGTCAACACGATCAACACATTTAGAATTTAAAGCTCATGTTTAAGTCCATAATGGTAAGATAGTGTACAAGGTGCTTTTCTTACCCATGGCCTATAACAAATCGCATAATGATACCCTTTTCTTTCTCGAGCTTCAGCAGTTTATCACCTGGAGTTTTAAGAACATACAAATGTAATTGACTAAAGATCACTTCATATTCTGCATATAGCAGGTCAAACGGGTTAAATTCTATAAAGAAAAGCTATAAAGGAAAAACGAGTTAAATGGATCAAATCCTTAGAAGGTCATTCAAAACTTTTTTTTTTTACAAATCGTTACATTCAAAAAATTAGATTATTTCTGAAATAATATAGTAATACTCATCATATTTGACAATTTGACACAATAACTAACTTATCAAACATAAATTTGTTGGACAAAAGATTTTCCAATCCGTAAGACCCGGCCTTGTTCAGCACATACAAAATTACCCGTTTTGAGTTGTTACCCACCCCACCCATTCAAACACCTTTAAGTGTCTAACCTTGAGGCATCCAAGTAGCACGTACGGAGTCCCTTCTCTTTCGGCTACTAAAAGCTGTATTAATCCCTACAACCATCAAATATTTTCTTTTCTTAACCGGTTCTGGTAGTATTAAATCATCGGATATAGGGGAGCCTGTAAGTATAGAATCTTGCATTGATCTTGCTGCAGCTAACTCCATTTCCAAGTTTGATATCGTTTTATCCAGTGTTCTGCATCCATAAAATCCTCACAACAAAGTCAGTTTTTCTAAGTTAGACTTGCTACTGTTGGATGATTTAGTCAACTCGGAAAAAGAAACTTACTGGACGGCGTTAGGTGTTTTTGAGACTTCACGGATTATTTCTTTAGAATCCCTTCTTACATCCTTCTAACGAAAACATCATATGACGAAAAATGTGGTTATTATCGGGCGAGAAAGATAAAAAGAGGAAAACCTAGATATTTATATGAAGTTAGTTACTCACTAATGTTGTGTCACATCCATCTGAAACTACTGGAATTTGTTCATCTTTGACTCCGGTTAGTATTGATAGGCCTTTAGGTTCAGGCTCAGTCCACATTCTAAAACCATAAACAAAACAGGAAACAAGCATTAGTCTTTAAGTCTTTAGCCAGTTTTCATCCTTGTAAGTTATCCAACACTAAATCATCCTATGACCTTGATGAAGAGGATAAAAGATAAGGGGTGTATAAAAAAACCGAATCCAAATGTTCCACGATTAAGTAAAGACCCACATTATGCAGAACTACATCAGAAGTTAAGACAAACAGGTAAACTTCGGTTCAGTTTTTAAACTCAAGATAATACCAAAATTTACAAGATACTAAAAACAAAAAACTTCGAGGGAAAGTTAATCTTCAACATGGAAGTGATAAAGTTGCCCAGATGTTATCAAATAGCATGAAACTCTACAAAATTTCATACACTGCAGGAAAACGGGTGAGAATAGCTAATCGCGGAACATTTTCACTCAAAAATCAAATTATATAATCGAAGTTATGGAAAGACAACTCTATTACATATATTCGTGCAATACCAAATCGATACAACATTTAAGAATTTCAAGTAACTACATCGACTCTGAGAACATTAATTAATCAGTACAAATCCAAACTAATACGAGAAGTTCAAAAAATATCAGGAGACTTACTAACCAGCCCAATCCAAATAGCAAGATCACAAAAATTATTAGCTAATTTCTAAGAACCATACTACTATAGAACATTAAGCTAATCAGTACAAATCCAAACAAATATGAAGATTAAACTTTTTACAAGATCCAATCATGACATACTAAAAATAGCAAAATTAACCTAAAGGAAATATAACTAGTTAATCATTTCAATATACTACAAATGGTAGGTAGGGTCAATATAAAAAAAGCATTAAAAAAAACCTGTCGGTGAAGAGCATTCCGGCAAAGAAACAACCAGCACATAAGAACAATGCCAACTGTTTTGACACTAAACTCCTTGAATTACTACTACTTTTCCAAGACATTTTAAAAACCAATCTTTTTAGTTTTTAAAATGTAGCAATTATATTTTTAGCTTCACATCAAATGACACAAATGAATAGAAAAACTTGTTTTTTTTTTACTTCAAACTTCAAAAGAAGCACATTGCAAATCAAAACTTACAAATCAAGAAAATATGGGATTTTTTTGTTTTTTTTTACATCAAATCACAACTCAAATATCAACTTCAAACTTAAAAATATCAAAAGTTATAAATAAATAAAAATGTGGGGATTTTATATATTTTTTGATATGTTTGTTGGGTTAGATGTAGGATGCTTGTCTTAGAAAATGAGGAAGGAGGTTGAAGGCAGGTGAGAGGTGAGGTGGTGATATCCTTGTAGACAAACAATTTAAGAGAAGTAGACCCACTAACATACAATACACAACAGAAAGTGAAAGTGCAAGTGCTTCTTGCCTCTAAAAACAACTTGCAATAATATAGGAAATATTCTCCATTTCTTGGAATAAAAGCTTTGTTTAAACACATCTTGTTTACTTTTTATGGAGACATCCAACATGGGGAGCTTGCTTAAAATGTTTTTGTGTTTTGGTTGAGAAAACTAAAAGAAAGAAAAAAAAAATATTTTAATTGTTATAAGAAATAAAAAATATACAATTATAACGAACATTTAACTGTTTTTTTACATGTATGCACTGTTATACACTTTTTTGAATAAAAAGATTTTTTAATTTTTTTCCTCATCGTTGAACCTTGCGTGAAATATATATATATATATATATATATATATATATATATATATATATATATATATATATATATATATATATATATATATATATATATATATATATATATATATATATATATATATATATATATATATATATATATATATATATATATATATATATAATAGTAGTATTTTATCATATATGATATTAGCTTAGCTATCATATGATAGCTAATATGATATATGATGAAACAGTTTTTTCAAAAGTATATCATAATGTATATTCATCACAAGATAATTAAATACTAGTCGTGATAATATTTTTTTTCGTTTAACATTTAATAATTTGGAAGGTATTTAAATTGTAAAGATGTGTGAAATAATAAAATACTTTTAATTTTATCTGTTAGATGGATATGTAGATGGATGGTAAGATGAGTCCACTAGTATCCATAAAAAGTATACTATCCAAAATAACTCTCCTTTTATTTACGCATAACTTAAGCTACCCACATTCGACAATCGGTCGACCTTCCAAAATCTCCCGTCACCTCAGCTTTCTCTCACCGACGATCTATAGATAAATTTTTTCACATCAAGGCGAAAACTTTTTTATATAAAATTAAAATTCATTCATAAAATAAAATATGTTGATCCCAACTTAAGATCGATTCTCTAGCTTGTAAGAGTTGAGTTAGTTTGGATAAATCCAAGCTAATCTTAATTGGATACTTTGAGAATAACAAAGAGTATGCGAAATCTACTATTTGTTACTTAAAAAAATACTTTGAATATAACAAAAAAATACCATGAATATAACAGTAAACTAAGAACAATGATATCACCACAAGCTTCAATATTACTATGAATATTACGAGTACTCTAACTTAGTAATAGGCTTTACAACCTTGAAGATATATCTCTGTGTAAGATATTTGTTAATCGTATCTCTAACAATGGCTTAGGACCTCCTATTATACACCAAGAGTCCTATACAAGATAACTATGAATGTTCTAGAATACACATCTTCTAAACAAATAAGATATACTCTAAATAACTTCTATACATATCTCTAAACATGTATTGATCTCTTCAACCATTTTCTTGATCATTAGTCTTAATCTTCAAACAATATTAGTAAGTTTAGTACTAACAATACTAACTTCAACACTATCAATACTAATTTGAAACTCCCATATCCCGTCATCATCCTCATCATGCTCAAAAAGCCTTTTCAACTCAACCTATAACTGTCTTTCTTTGTCATCAGAGGGTTCTGTAGAGTTGAACCTGTTCTTTACTAACTTCTAAAGCTAAACCAAGTCATCCCTGTCAAATAATTTAAGCATATCATCAAAGAACTGATGTGTTAGAATTAACATATAATATCTCACATATATCATGCATCAAGAGTAAACGCAACGGAAAATAACGGATCATATATGCACATAATAATTAACATAAGATCTAAAAAATATACATTTTCTTGCAACAATGGTGGAATAACACAAGAGCACCAAACAAAGAAAAACACCTCCTTGATCTACACGAATCACCTCCTAAAACCCAAGATCAAAGTTATGATCTTCTTTAAGTATGTCCACACAACACCTCAATCAACCATCCTTAATTGCCAGGTCTTGCCACAAGAATACTTGTACAAACAGGAGGCAAGAACTCCTCTCTTTTTTGCTAGGCGGTGTTGGGTCAATGAAAGTTCTAACGATGGCCCAGTCTAGATTTGTTTTAAATTAGACTAAGTGTTATGAGTCACTGATGAAGACCAGCGGCAGCGACTAGACCAACTGAAGGCAAAGCCTCATATGGCACACCAGAAACATTCAAGTCAAAGACAACGTCAGAGAAATCGAAGATTATCTGAAGTCATACTCACCAGCAGTTATGGACATGCTGGTATGTATGGTGTTCAAGGACATCTGAGATGAAAATACTCAGAGGTTACTTACAACCCTTGGAAGATTAAGCAATCAGAGACTTGCCTTATCCTTATAGTTTAGCGAGAGAATCTCTAAAGTACTTTTGGCGAGACAAAGTAGAGATTTAAGATAAAGAAGCCTAGAACCTAGTGGGATAAAGTGAACAGTTGGCATAATTGTTCACATAAAGTTGGTTAAAGGTATGTCTCCTTATAGACATGCATTTACATGCATTTAATGTAGTGTACCACTTCCATTCAGAAGTGGACACGTATCAACTACTTCCACTAAGGAAGCATCCTCGTACCACTAGAAATAGGAGGGAGAAAGAATACAAACACAACCCTTGTGCTTAACACTATCATCTTTTTCTTTTCTCCCATTGAACCTCTGAGTCCCTCAGCTGTTAACCAGTGAATCTAAGGTTCACTTGTAAACTTGAGCCTCGAATCAAGTTTACTTGTTCAAAGGGTTCTTTCTTTATTTTCATTCAACGAGTGTATCCATAACACTTTGTAATACTTTGTTTATAAGTTAATAAAGCATTATGTGTTTGAAAAGTAAAATCACTAAGTGTTATTTGTATATTCGAGTGATAGTATTAACAATAGGCGTATTTTGGGACTTTCAATTGGTATCAGAGCGGTTTGATTTATAAAACTTTTATAAACCATTCTCGTTTTTAAAATCAAGATCCTAATATGCTTGATACCATGCCTCCTATGCCACCACCTTTTGGCCAAACTAGTCAACCAAATGCTACGACCACCACACCGACCATAACACCAACTACTACCACACCCACACTAGTTGTGAGTGTGAGTACTAATGATGATAACCTTCCTCAACTTCTTGATGTTAGAGGAGGATCTCATGTATCTAATAGCCCTGCATTTGATGAAGAGGATTTTTCCAGTTAGAAAAGTGAATTCCTCGTTTACCTAGACAACCTTGAACCTTTTCTCACAGAGATTCTAGAAGATGTACCTTATGTTCCAATGACTGTTTCCTCAACCCCTGAGAGACCTATTAAGAAACCCGCTAAACATTGGTCTCCAGCGGATAGTTGTCTGGCTAACCAGAACAAGAGACTGAAAAGTATCATAGTCTCTTGCCTACCCAAAAACATAATGAAGTCCATCATTAAGTGAAACTCCGCTAAAGAGATGTGGACTGAATTAGTTCTTGGGTATGAAGGACCAGAAGAAACTAAAGAAACCAAAATCCAAGCCCTTAGACTTAAGTTCAATACTTTCAAAGCTCTGGAAACTGAAACCATAGCTCATACCTACACCAGACTTAAGATTCTTCTCAATGATCTAGGAAATAATGGAGTAGTATTACCAAAAGCTAAGGTTAATGCCACTTTTGTTAATAGCTTGCCTAGGAAATGGCTTAGTTTGAACCAAAACTTAAGAGCCAACAATGCTATTAAGAATGACACTCTGGGCCAAATTTTTGGTAGATACAACTATGAAGAATGATTTTTTTTAATTGACTCAATCTATAAGTCTGAAACTGATAGGTTTACTACTCAGATCACTGGATCAAAAGCTCTTGTTGCTAGCCACCCTTTTCAAGACAGTGACTCTAATGTAGAAGAAGACACAAGAAGCAGTCAAAAATTCCTTGATGAGCTGAATGCTGAGTGATGAGATGGCATTTATACATGATCTCATCGTTCTTTTCGGGCTTTTAATGCATAAAAATGTCATAAAATACCATATATATGCTTGTGTTTGTTTACTTGTGTATTTCAGGTATGGATATCGTGAAAAAGACAAAATATCACAAGATACAAGGAAAAACGGACACGAGAAACGAAGCCGTACAAAGAACCGGGCCCTAGTTCATGGAATATTCAACAAATACCCTTGAAGACTTGAAGACAAACAAGGTTGATCCTCATTTATTAAAGAAATGACACTTAAAACCCTTGTATATTGATAATTACAAGTTTGGTCCTTTAAGTTTGTCAAAATTACACAAATAGTCCTTCAACTTTGAAAAAATGGCAAGATTAGTCCCTCAACAATTCCAAATTGTCAATTATGGTCCCTCATCAAGCCAAAGATACATTGAAGACCTTTGAAGATCAATAATGTCCAAGATCAGCCCTTGAAATATCTCAAAATGACAAAAACAACCCTTGTAAACCTTTTTCCAAAGTTTTGTGCCAAAACTGCCAAAGTATGAAACTTATTTGCAAAAGGAAAAGAGTTTGGTTGCTGAAAAACGTGTTTTACCAAAATTCCCAAAACAAAAGGGCCAAATGTGTGCAACTGAAACATTTGAAATGAAATTGCGCCAAACAACTTACCTTTCCCCCATTTTCGGATCAAAATCTTTACTATTCACCCTTATGAACCCAATTTTACCTTTACTTAAAACAAAGGGTAAACCTAAATTACCTTGACACACGTTTGATTCACACACTCTAAATCCCATCCCAACCTTAAAACCCTCACTCCCACTCACCAAGAGGCCCCACCATTAAAACCCGTCCACCAATCAAAACACAACTTGTGCTCCAAGCTTAGCCACGTGTCAAGATCAACAGCTGACACTCATTGCTTCATCACAAAGCTAAAATGAACGTTTGGGATCACTTTGGACAGATCACAACCAAGAATTATCTAGAATCACTCAAGGGAATTTTAGAGAAATCAGTGCTAGGGTTTGTGAATAGTGTAGCCTGACATTTGCCTATAAAAGGAGACCTCAACTTGTGAGAGTCCCTTTGTTCCAGTCTTTACCTTTTAAACTTGTAATTCCTTTTTGAAATTTATAAAAGTTGGTATTTTGAGAAAATTGTAATTCCTTTTTATGTTTTTGAAAGTTGGTATTGTTTAAAGGTGATTCTGAGTTCCATTGATTGTTATAAGTGTGCTTGAATCATTTGGTTCAAGGACGTTTATGTTTGGTAAGTTTTTCAAGTTTGAAAAAGCTTGAAAGAAGGTTTCTGATTTTGCTTATATTTGTGTACTAACCCTTAACCATAAGCTATAAGCTCTTGCAAGCTTGTTGACACCAAGCTTGTGAAGGGATTAGAGCCCTTGGTTGAGTTGTTTGCTGTTTGTGTTGAAGAAATCAAGTCCTTGAGGTTCTACTTTGAACCATCAACCAAGGCAGTCTTGCATCTCCTTTGTTGAAGTACCTTGGTCTTGTTCTAGTTGTTGAACAAGGTCCAAGGAGCATAGCTGGCCCTCCTAGGATATTATGGAGGGCAGGTATAACCTTTTGTTAAGATTCCTCTCAAAAATCATATGTTACTGCCTGTTTTGGATTTTGAGCTTTGATTTTGTGTTCTTGTGTTTGTGCTTTGTGTTTTATGGTTGGTATCTGTTAGTTGTCACCTAGTGTAGCTATTTGATTATTAAAATCAATAGGTTGTGTTTAAAAATCAGAAGTTTGTTTGAAAAGTAGTTGATTAAGGGTTGTTTGGGATTACTGGTTCATAAGGCCTTGTGGCCTTGAGCCCTTGGTTCTTAGGGTTTGGATGGTCTAAACAAGTCTTAATATACAATTTTTAGTAATTGGTTAAGTTTCTGAAAGTTTGGAAAAGGGATATGAAGTTTTGCAAAAATCTGATAAAAGTGTTTTTGAAATTGGTCAAACACATCAGATCCAATAACTTCTTTGTTTGTTGGATCTAAGGTCTGAAATCAGGTTTGGGAATAGTTTAGGTGATAAGCTATCTATTGGTTATCTGGTTGTTGAATTTGGTGGCTTATTGTGATTGTTATAGCTTATCAAAAGTTGCTGAAGTGGTCATTTGCATCAGCAAAGTGACCACCTCATTTTGTGATTGCATTTGTTATCCTAGTGTATGCCTTGTGATTTTGCTGCTTGGAACTTGTTTATGTGCTGCTTGTGAGTGGATTTTGCTATTTGGTGTGCTTTGTATCTGGCTTATAAGCTAACTGGCTTATTAAGCCCTTATTGCCAAAATCTGCCATCAAAAGGTCAACTGACCTCTTGATTCACAAGGCCTCCTCCTTGAGTCCTTCACAAAATTTGCTTATAACAAACCCATATACCATTCCTGATCATTTGGTGAATTTTGGAGTACTTTGACTTTTGGTCAAATAAGCACAAATTGGCTTATTTTTTAGAACTGCTTATTGGCACATGCAACAACTTGGCTTTTGTAATAGAAATCGTTTTTCTTAGCTTAATAAAAAATCTGGAAGGTTACAAGTCTTTTGGTTAAGCTTTTGCTAGAAAACTAGCTTATTTGGCTTTTTGAGCCAGCTTATTTGCTCTTACAGCTTATTCTACTTGGCTTTTTGTGATTTTCTTGATTTATTATTCTTAGTTAAGCTATTGGTGAGCTTTTGCAACAAACTAGAGCTTCTGAGGTGCCCTAAATCTCAAACCTGACTATTTTGTCGTTTTGTGGATTTTTACTTTGCTTATTTCTGGCTTATTGAGTGTGCTTTTTCAAAATTTCTTTTTACAGATCTCATAAGCATCCCAAAATAAGGTTGTGTGTCAAATTAGAGCTTATGGCATTAGCTTATTGCTTAATGGGCTAAAAGGCCCAATAAGAATAAGCTGTTTGCTTATTAAGCTGTGATAAGCTCACATTCAGCTTTTGGGCCTTGAGAGTTTTGTTCTTAGAATTAAATTTTGAGTCAGATAGGGCTTTTCCAAGTCAATTGTGCCAAGTTTGACTTTTTGGGCCCAAAAGCCCATTTGGTTTGACTGTTTTTGGTTTTGGCCCATTTGAGGGCCCTGTAGGGGTATTCTGGTCATTTCACTTTGATTTTCTGATTATTTAGGTTAAAATAAACTAGTTTGCAAGTTTTTAGAATTTTTTATAATTTTTGGATTTTTAATATTATTTTAATATTATTTTATTATTATTTTTCAAATTTCACATTTTCCAATTTTTTACATTTTTCTTAGCTTTAATACATTAAAATAGGAATTTAGCAACTTTTAGAATAATTTTATCACTTTTAGATTAATTTTTATAATTATTTTAATTTTTAATAGTTTTTAAATCGTTTTAAATAGTTTACATTAGTTTAAAAATTTCTAAAAATAGTTTTTTATCTTTTTAGGTCATTTTAGAGGTTTACCAATTGAAAAATCTTTATTTGGGCTTTTTGATAATTTATTTGAGTTTTAGGGCTTTAATTAGCATTTAAAAATTGAATATTTAATTATTTAAAAGGTTTGAAAAAGTTTTGATCATTGGTAAACTCTTAGTTTATTTATTTTGATTTTTGGTGAATTTTTGGTAATTTTTAGAATTAATTTTTATTTTTGTAGTTTTTACGGTTTTACGTTTTGTCGTCGTAGTATTATTTTCACGTCTTCGTCATCTTCTTTTCTCATTCCCTTCTAAACCAAATATTAATCTCAAATCATTTACATCTTAGTCACACACATATACCTCCTTGGGAAACGAACTTCATAAGGGTAATTAGTGCTTGATTTTCCTAAATCATCACTCGATACTTACCGCTCATTTGCCCTCTTTTGTTTTCCCTAACCAAGAGGTGTAAGTTTCCTACAACCATTTTGGCGTCGCTGCCGGGGAGGTGTGTCGTGATTAATTTGCATTGTTGTTTTTAATATTAACCATAAATAGTATTTGTATTAGTAGAACTCTACTAATACGTATTATCGGTTTTCTTGGTTTTTCTTGTGAAAATATTATTACTATATTGTATTAAGTATCACAATCAATAAACAATATCTCCAAAATTGTGAAAACACAACCTTGATTCGGGATTTCATAACTCGATCATTGTATTCGAATCTCAAACAAAAAGAAAAAGGCAAAAATAGATAAATACTTTCGTGAAGCTCGATTTTGAAAAATACAAACTATAAGGTGGGTATAAGGCGGGTATTATAAAATATACCCTAAGGAAAAAGGCTCTTAAGTGCTTCGCGCCGCCTCGTTTCCCCGCTTGCTTGTGAGTATTTTGAGATTGAAGGCTAATCGAGGGTTTTGCCGCCCAAAGTATTATTACGTATAATATATTTGCTTGGTTTCTTTGTGATTAAAACCTCTTGAACAATTTGGTTTTCACCAAAGTTCTAAAGTCATTCGAAGGCGTTCACTCCACGTGATCGTTTTCATTCCTTTGAGGCTTCTTTAATCAAGAGTTTGATTCGAGGAGAGATTTTGTAGATTGTTGTCTACGAAGATACATCAAAATCCAAAAAAAAATAAAAAATTAAATACAATAAAAAACACAAAAAAAAATTGAAAATTCACAAAACACCCAAAAAGAATGTTCTTTGCTCACCTCCCATTCTTCGTGAAGTTTATGATCACTCGTAATCAAGCAAAACGAGCTCGTAAACGTCTTCAAAAGCAAGCCAATCAAGAGACATTGATTGAAGAACAACCTCCAATTGTTGAACCTATTGTAGAACAAGAAGTCGTCATGGCTAATCGTACTATGATGGAGTTGCTACAAGCACCCACCGAGGGTTTTGGAGAGGCTATTGTGATTCCCGCCATTCTTGCGGAGAATTTCGAGATTAAGACGGGTTTAATGTCGATGTTGCAAGCAAATAAGCTTAGAGGTCATGAGAAAGACAACCCGCACTACCACATTAGGAATTTTAACCGTCTCACCGCTACTAGCAAGTTTAAGGATGTTCCACATGACGCCATTAAGATGATGTTGTTTCCATACTCTTTAGATGGACCCACAAAAATTTGGCTTGAAAAAGAACCGCCAAATTCGATTTTGACATGGGCCGATCTCGTTTCTAAGTTTGTGAACAAGTTTTTTCCACCATCTAAAACAACACATTTGAAAAATGAGATTTCACGATTTGTGCAAAGAAATAATGAAAGTTTTTCAATGGCATCGGAACGCTTTAAAGAAATGTTACATGAATGTCCACACCATGATTTTACGGAATTGCATCAAATTGATACTTTTTTATAATGGGCTTAATGATTATGCACGAGATTATTTGAATGCCGCCGCGGGTGGTTATTTTTTGTGCAAGACGACAAATGAGGCTTTACAAATCATCGAGAATAGATCTAAGGTTTATAGCCCACGTAACACACCGAGTGTTGCCAATTTGGGTTCGTCGTCATCGTCATCGTCTCGTAGCATTAATGCCTTACATGATGAAGCTAATGAGGAAAATCGGTTTTTTGATAGATTTGCTAATCTTATGTCCCATTGGAAAGCTCAAGAAGCTTCAAATTCCGCTTCAGTTAAAGCGGTTGCTAAGAGTTGTTTGTCTTGTGGTGGAGCTCATGATCTTTCCGAGTGCATTACCGCGGATGGTAACACTTCGAGTGCTTATGTAGCAACGGGAACTTACAACCAAAACGGTCAAGGTTCCCGCCCAAATCAAGCTCCACCAAATCAAAATGTTAATAACTATCGAAACAACAACCAAGGTGGTAATTACCAAGGCAATTCACGTAACTACAACAAGGGGAATTATCAAAATGGGAATGGACAAGTCACTAATCAAAACCAAAACCGTGATTTTCAAAACACTACACAAGGTTTTCAAAATGCTCACACTAAAAATCTTCAAGGAGAATTTTTGGATTATGCTAAAGCAAATGATGCTAAATTTGGTAACATGCAACGTGAGATGATTAGCTTAAGATCCGGGTTGAAAAACGAGCTTAAAAATGAACTTGCTAATGAACTTAAAACTCATGCAAATAATATGGAAGGAAATGTCCAACGTCTTTAACAAAACCAACAAAAGATGGAATTAGGACAACATGAGATTAAGCAAGAGTTATTAAAAGCGGATGCTAGGCAATCAAAATTTGAGGACCGAATGGCTAAGATGTTTGAAGCAATCATGTGTAAACCCTCTTCCTCGGGTGGTCTTCCTAGTGATACCATTGCAAACCCGAAGGGAGAAATGAAGGTTATTACTACACGAAGTGGTAAAACTTTCAAGGAACCAATCTCTCGTCCAAGTACTTCTACGGAGAAGGAAATCGAGAAAGAACCCGAGGTGATGGTCGAAAAGGAGCACATTACAATCCCACGAAGTACCGCTCATACCACACCTACGGTTGAACCAATACCAATTGTGGAACCCGAGTTTCCAAGGCCGTTGCCTAATGACCAACGCACACCACCTTTACCCTACCCTTCGAGACGAAACAAAGAGAAATTGCAAGAACGTAACAAACAACAAATCGAGCTTTTTATAAAAATGTTTCAACAAGTGCATTTTGATGTGAGTTTAGCCGACGCGTTGTTATATATGCCTCGTTTCGCTTCCACTTTTAAAAGTATGATGAACGATAAGGAAAAGCTTTCAAAGCTTGCTAATTGTTCTTCGGTTTATCTTAACCGCATACCGGAAAAAGTTGGCGACCACGGAAAGTTTCTCATTCCTTGTGACATACAAGATATGAAAGAATGCCTCGCCTTGGCCGATCTTGGTGCGAGCATTAATTTGATGCCATTTTCCATTTGGAAATCGCTTTCGCTTCCGGCTCTTATTCCTTCAAACATGTCTATCGAGATGGCCGATCATTCTACGATTTTAGCATGTGGAGTAGCCGAAGATGTTTTCGTGAAAGTGGGGAAGTTCTACTATCCCGTTAATTTTATAGTAGTTGATATCCCCGCGGATCCTCAAGTTCCTCTAATTTTAGGTCGTTCATTTTTAGACACTTCGAGATCGCTTATCGATGTTCATGCAAGAACCATCACTTTGAGATTCAACGAAGAGGAACTTGTTATAAACGCTACTCAAAACTCGAAACCTTCTCATGTTTTTGCAACCGCTACCATCAATCACATTAACATCGTTGATGTGGTTTGCGATGAGTTTTCACAAGAAGTGTTAGGTTTTTCCGATAGCTCGTCAAGTGGCAATCCCACTATTTTGGATCCGCTTCTTGCTAATTCCACACCAAATCTCACTCCATTCCAAGGAGGCGATCTCACTTCAAATGAAATCGACAATGAAGATGAGGTGTTGATTAGTGATGATACTTCTATTCCACCATTTCTTCCGCCGATGGAATTTATGAGTGTTGAACCAAAATCTTCAATCGAGGAACCACCTATCCTTGAATTGAAAGATCTTCCTTCTCACCTTGAATACGCATTCTTGGAAGGTGATGACAAGTTGCCGGTTATTATTGCAAGAGGTCTTTCTAATGATGAAAAAACCGAGCTCTTGAAAGTTCTTAAGGCTCATAAAGGGGCAATTGCGTGGAAAATATCCGACATTAAGGGTATTGACCCAAAATTTTGTACTCACAAGATTTTAATGGAGGAGGACTACAAACCCGCAGTTCAAAGTCAAAGAAGGGTGAATTCCAAAATTTACGATGTCATTAAAAAGGAGGTCCTTAAACTCCTTGACGCGGGATTGATTTATCCTATATCCGATAGCCCATGGGTGAGCCCAATCCATTGTGTCCCTAAAAAGGGAGGAATGACCGTTGTGCCTAATGAAAACAACGAGTTAATTCCCACTCGTGTTGTGACCAGTTGGAGGGTGTGTACTGACTACCGAAAGTTAAATGACGCCACTCGTAAAGACCACTTTCCTTTGCCCTTCATGGATCAAATGTTGGAGCGACTTGCGGGAAATGAATTCTATTGCATTTTAGATGGTTTTTCCGGTTACTTTCAAATCCCTATCGACCCTCGTGATCAAGAGAAGACTACGTTTACGTGTCCTTATGGAACGTTCGCTTATCGTAGGATGCCTTTCGGACTTTGTAATGCACCGGGTACGTTTCACCGGTGTATGATGGCGATTTTTCACGATATGATCGAGAAGTCGATGGAAGTGTTTATGGATGACTTCTTGGTGTTTGGCAATTCTTTCACGTCATGTTTATCTAATCTCGAGCAAATGTTAAAACGTTGTGAAGAAACCAATCTTGTGCTTAATTGGGAAAAATGTCATTTTATGTGTAAACAAGGAATCGTCTTAGGACATAAGGTGTCGAAGGCGGGGATTGAGGTCGATAAAGCTAAGGTAGACGTCATCGCCAAGTTACCTCATCCCAAACCGTTAAGGGAGTTAGGAGTTTCCTAGGCCACGCGGGCTTTTATCGTCGTTTCATCAAGGACTTTTCAAAAATCTCTCGACCTATGACACACCTTCTCGAGAAAGATGCTCCTTTTAATTTCAATGAGGATTGTGTTAGAGCTTTCGAAACTCTCAAAAGGAAACTTACCGAAGCTCCCATTCTTGTTGCTCCTAATTGGGAATTACCCTTTGAAATCATGTGCGATGCAAGTGATTATGCTATAGGGGCCGTCTTAGGGCAACGTTATGACAAGCATTTCCATCCTATCCACTATGCTAGTAAGACGATGACCGAGGCTTAATTAAAGTACACCACAACGGAAAAGGAATTCCTTGCCGTGGTCTATGCTTTTGAGAAATTCCGACCTTATCTCGTCTTGACTAAAAGCATCGTGTATACCGACCATTCGGCTATCAAGTATCTCTTAGCTAAGCAAGATGCTAAGCCGAGATTGCTTCGTTGGATGCTCCTCCTCCAAGAATTTGATGTCACCCGTGCTTGACAAAAAAGGAGCCGAGAATCTAGCGGTCGATCATCTCTCTCATCTAGAAGATCCTCACAAAGATGTTTTCGAGAACAAGGAAATCACCGAAACATTTCCTCTCGAGACTCTCGGTGTAGTGAATTCTAAAGACACCACCCCATGGTTTGCCGACATTGCAAATTACCATGCGGGCAATTTCATAATCAAGGGTATGACGACACAACAAAAACGAAAATTCTTTCGCGACGTCAAGTTCTATTTTTGGGACGACCCTTATCTCTTTCGGGTTTGTGCGGATCAACTCGTTCGACGTTGTGTGTTTGGTTCCGAAGCTTCTAATATCCTTAGAGCTTGTCACGAGGGACCCACGGGTGGTCACCACGGTGCTAATCTCACGGCTAAGAAAGTGTTCGATGCCGGCTTCTTTTGGCCTTCTATCTATCGTGATGCACACACACTTGTGAAGTCGTGTGATTCGTGCCAACGTCAAGGAAAATCGTCTCAACGTGATGAAATGCCGCAAAACATAATTCAAGTGTGTGAGATTTTCGACATATGGGGAATAGACTTTATGGGGCCATTCCCATCGTCTCATGGCAACAAATATATCCTCGTCGCGGTGGACTACCTTTCTAAGTGGGTGGAAGCTAAGGCTTTGCCTACTAATGATGCTCGTGTGGTAGTGAAGTTTTTGAAGCAACTATTCTCTCGGTTCGGAACCCCTCGTGCTATTATAAGCGATCGTGGAACCCATTTTTGTAATGACCAATTCGAAAAGGTTCTAAAGAAATATGGAGTTACTCATCGTCTTTCTACGGCTTATCACCCGCAAACGAGTGGGCAAGTCGAGGTTTCGAACCGAGCTTTGAAGAGGATTTTAGAAAGGTCAATTGGAGAAAACCGTGCTTCTTGGTCCGACAAACTCGATGACGCTTTATGGGCCTTTAGGACAGCTTATAAGACACCTATCGGTTGCACTCCTTATAAGTTAGTCTATGGGAAGAATTGTCATTTGCCCATTGAATTGGAGCACAAGGCATATTGGGCCCTTAAGCATGCAAACTTTGACTTGAAGACCGCGGGAGATCACCAGAAAATACAATTAAATGAATTGGATGAATTGAGAGATAATGCTTATGAAAATTCATTAATTTTTAAAGAAAAGACTAAAAAGTTTCATGATTCAAATATTAAAAACCGGGTTTTTAACGTTGGTGATCAAGTGTTACTTTTTAACTCTCGACTTAAGATATTCTCCGGGAAATTGAAATCTCGTTGGTCGGGTCCATTCACCATTACACAAGTGTTTCCGTATGGGACCATTGAGCTAGCTCAAGATGATGGTCCTAATTTCAAGGTGAATGGACATAGGCTTAAGCACTACTTTGGTGGGGAAATTCCTTCAATGGTTGCCCTCGACCAAGTCACATTCCCCAATGATAATTAGCATTGAGGGGATCGAGTGAGCTCATGACTCGGTAATCAAAAACGAGGTGCCTCGTGGGGGAGATCCCATGCTTATCCTTTATGCTTACTATTCACTAATAAGGGGACTTGTACCCTTTCAACTCGTTGTCTCGTGGTTGTTTTTGATTGTGTTATCTAGATCATCATCATCTACGATTGAAGACTCTCGTGTTCGTTACGTGAGCCTCCATCGTTCGTTTGAAGAAGTTTTTCACGAATCCATGGCATATCCTTTATTGTTCTAACAATTATCTTTTAGCATACTTAATAAACGGCTTTAGATATATTGTTGATCACCCTTTCCATGCTAGATCCTAAGCATTCGATTCTTCGTCTCTAGTATGGGGGTGCTCCACCTTTAGACTCGAAACATTGAGGACAATGTTTACTTTTAGTATGGGGGGTGAATAGGTACTTGCTTTGCTACGCCCTCACGCTTTCCAATTTTCAATGTTTTGTTTTTGTTGCTAATAAGGCTAAAAATGGCCAAATTTTAAAAATTTTCTTAGTTTTCATAAGTGTTTTTAAGACACGAATGTATATTTTCCGATGGGTAGAATAAGAGCTAATTTTTGACTTGATGGGCATTTGGAGCCATTTACATTCCTTAACCCGCTCAATTCAAGTTTTGCTAGACTTTTATATAGGGAGCTTTAAAACGCGAAAGTCTTAACTCATTCGGGTTAAGAACAAGAACTTTTCGCAAGTTCCTATAATTGATCCTAGAAAGTCACTTATCAAGGGAACTATAAAACGCATTCTCTAAACTTGAAAAAGTCCAAGAAAGTGCAAGATCCTATAGGTGGCTTGAAAACCCAAAACTTTGATTTGATATAGTCTTAATGAAAGCTAATCCAAATTTGGCTTAATTTTGACTTGCATGGCTAAGTATTCACGAGTCTCTTTAATTAGAGGTCTTTATATTGTGAAGAACGAGAAATGATAGAGTTAGACAAGTGATCATGCTAAACGTAGAACATGGAAGTGTTATTTCAAAAACTCATATGTTTTTAATTGTGGCTTTTTCTTCCCATAAGATCAATGCATTAGGAATAAATCATAATTGCAATAAGTAAGGTCGTACGATTTGAAAGGTTACTTAGCCTCTAGCGCAAGATCGTTTAAAAGTTGCTCGGGGTTGAATAGAGTTCATAGCCAAGGCATAACTTATTGAAGCGGGACGCGAAGATTGGCGATCATCCAAAAAGGCCCTAACAAGGCATGAGGAGCTCTATTTTTTGCTAAAGATCCAAGATGATGTGAAGTATCATTATTCCTAAATCAATATGAAGGATCGAGACACACGACGAAAAGCAATTACTCCCCTAAAGATCATGGAGAAAGTCTATCCAAAAAGACCCTTACAAGGTATGAGGATAAATATATCCAAGTCCGAAAAGGAGGCGGATCGTTGTCCAAAGTAAAGATTGAAGAAAAATGATGAAGTCGTGGTCCAAATATGAAGAATCTCTCAAAAACGTCAAGTGAAGAAATTCCAAATATGTGAAGAGAAGACCATAATTTCGAGAACGTCTTCCCAAGATTTGAAGTATGAAGTACATGCCAAATATCGGTCCGAGAAAGGTCTCAAATCGTGAAACGAGTTATGCCAAGGTATGAACTTAAGGAGATACACGAGAAGCCGTTTTAAAAGATTTTGTCCTTCGGCTAACTATCGATCAAATCGTGCTACTTTGCTTTCGGACTAATAACTACTCAAATAAGTCAATATGAATCACTTGTGATCTATGACAAATAGTTAAAAAAATGCTAGTAACCCATTTCCTTTTATAATAACTAGGATTGCGGGGAGAAAAAGTATTACACAATTTGGACGTATGAGTAGTGTTAGCATTGTGACTTGTACCAACAATGATCTCGTTTTTGCACTTAGCATGGAATGTATGACAATCAAGGATGACGAAGTTTACTCTAAGGGACATTTATTTGTTTATATTCTTTAACCCTAAAAGTCACCTTTCGTGATGAAAATGATATATTATGTCTTTACACATCTTCGTAGTATGTTGCAAGTCTTTTACTCTTCAATAAAGGATAATAAAATTGAACTTTGGTGATGCTTATATACTTTATTCTAGCATTGCGTGAGGGCACGTCAATGGCTTAGTATGGGGGAGTGATGAGATGGCATTTATACATGATCTCATCGTTCTTTTCGGGCTTTTAATGCATAAAAATGTCATAAAATACCATATATATGCTTGTGTTTGTTTACTTGTGTATTTTAGGTATGGATATCATGAAAAAGACAAAAGATCACAAGATACAAAGAAAAACGGACACGAGAAACGAAGCCGTACAAAGAACCGGGCCCTAATTCATGGAATATTCAACAAATACCCTTGAAGACTTGAAGACAAACAAGATTGATCCTCATTTATTGAATAAATGACACTTAAAACCCTTGTATATTGATAATTACAAGTTTGGTCCTTTAAGTTTGTCAAAATTACACAAATGGTCCTTCAACTTTGAAAAAATGGCAAGATTAGTCCCTCAACAATTCCAAATTATCAATTATGGTCCCTCATCAAGCCAAAGATACATTGAAGACCTTTGAAGATCAAGAATGTCCAAGATCAGCCCTTGAAATATCTCAAAATGACAAAAACAACCCTTGTAAACCTTTTTCAAAGTTTTGTGCCAAAACTGCCAAAGTATGAAACTTATTTGCAAAAGGAAAAGAGTTTGGTTGCTGAAAAACGTGTTTTACCAAAATTCCCAAAACACAAGGGCCAAATGTGTGCAACTGAAACATTTGAAATGAAATTGCGCCAAACAACTTACCTTTCCCCCATTTTCGGATCAAAATCTTTACTATTCACCCTTATGAACCCAGTTTTACCTTTACTTAAAACAAAGGGTAAACCTAAATTACCTTGACACACGTTTGATTCACACACTCTAAATCCCATCCCAACCTTAAAACCCTCACTCCCACTCACCAAGAGGCCCCACCATTCAAACCCGTCCACCAATCAAAACACAACTTGTGCTCCAAGCTTAGCCACGTGTCAAGATCAACAGCTGACACTCATTGCTTCATCACAAACCTAAAATGAACGTTTGGGGATCACTTTGGACAGCTCACAACCAAGAATTATCTAGAAGCACTCAAGGGCATTTTAGAGAAATCAGTGCTAGGGTTTGTGAATAGTGTAGCTTGGCATTTGCATATAAAAGGAGACCTTAACTTGTGCGAGTCCCTTTGTTCCAGTCTTTACCTTTTAAACTTGTAATTCCTTTTTGAAATTTATAAAAGTTGGTATTTTGAGAAATTGTAATTACTTTTTATGTTTTTGAAAGTTGGTATTGTTTAAAGGTGATTCTGAGTTCCATTGATTGTTATAAGTGTGCTTGAATCATTTGGTTCAAGGACGTTTATGTTTGGTAAGTTTTTCAAGTTTGAAAAAGCTTGAAAGAAGGTTTCTGATTTTGCTTATATTTGTGTACTAACCCTTAACCATAAGCTATAAGCTCTTGCAAGCTTGTTGACACCAAGCTTGTGAAGGGATTAGAGCCCTTGGTTGAGTTGTTTGCTGTTTATGTTGAAGAATCAAGTCCTTGAGGTTCTACTTTGAACCATCAACCAAGGCAGTCTTGCATCTCCTTTGTTGAAGTACCTTGGTCTTGTTCTAGTTGTTGAACAAGGTCCAAGGAGCATATCTGGCCCTCCTAGAATGTTGTGGAGGGCAGGTATAACCTCTTGTTAAGATTCTTCTCAAAAATCATATGTTATTGCCTGTTTTGGATTTTGAGCTTTGATTTTGTGTTCTTGTGTTTGTGCTTTGTGTTTTATGGTTGGTATCTGTTAGTTGTCACCTAGTGTAGCTATTTGATCTTTAAAATCAATAGGTTGTGTTTAAAAATCAGAAGTTTGTTTGAAAAGTGGTTGATTAAGGGTTGTTTGGGATTACTGGTTCATAAGGCCTTGTGGCCTTGAGCCTTTGGTTCTTAGGGTTTGGATGGTCTAAACAAGTCTTAATATATAAGTTTTAGTCATTGGTTAAGTTTCTGAAAGTTTGGAAAAGGGATTTGAAGTTTTGCAAAAATCTGATAAAAGTGCTTTTGAAATTGGTCAAACACATCAGATCCAATAACTTCTTTGTTTGTTGGATCTAAGGTCTGAAATCAAGTTTGGGAATAGTTTAGGTGAGAATCTATCTATTGGTTATCTGGTTGTTGAATTTGGTGGCTTATTGTGATTGTTATAGCTTATCAAAAGTTGCTGAAGTGGTCATTTGCATCAGCAAAGTGACCACCTCATTTTGTGATTGCATTTGTTATCCTAGTGTATGCCTTGTGATTTTGCTGCTTGGAACTTGTTTATGTGCTGCTTGTGAGTGGATTTTGCTATTTGGTGTGCTTTGTATCTGGCTTATAAGCTAACTGGCTTATTAAGCCCTTATTGCCAAAATCTGCCATCAAAAGGTCAACTGACCTCTTGATTCACATGGCCTCCTCCTTGAGTCCTTCACAAAATTTGCTTATAACAAGCCCATATACCATTCCTGATCATTTGGTGAATTTTGGAGTACTTTGACTTTTGGTCAAATAAGCACAAATTGGCTTATTTTTTAGAACTGCTTATTGGCACATGCAACAACTTGGCTTTTGTAATAGAAATCTTTTTTCTTAGCTTAATAACAAATCTGGAAGGTTACAAGTCTTTTGGTTAAGCTTTTGCTAGAAAACTAGCTTATTTGGCTTTTTCAACCAGCTTATTTGCTCTTACAGCTTATTCTACTTGGCTTTTTGTGATTTTCTTGATTGATTATTCTTATTTAATATATTGGTGAGCTTTTGCAACAAACTAGAGCTTCTGAGGTGCCCTAAATCTCAAACCCGACTATTTTATCGTTTTGTGGATTTTTACTTTGCTTATTTCTGGCTTATTGAGTGTGCTTTTTCAAAATTTCTTTTTATAGATCTCATAAGCATCCCAAAAGAAGGTTGTGTGTCAAATTAGAGCTTATGGCATTAGCTTATTGCTTAATGGGCTAAAAGGCCCAATAAAAATAAGCTGTTTGCTTATTAAGCTGTGATAAGCTCACATTCAGCTTTTGGACCTTTAGAGTTTTGTTCTTAGAATTAAATTTTGAGTCAGATAGGGCTTTTCCAAGTCAATTGGGCCAAGTTTGACTTTTTGGGCCCAAAAGCCCATTTGGTTTGACTGTTTTTGGTTTTGGCCCATTTGAGGGCCCTATAGGGGTATTCTGGTCATTTCACTTTGATTTTCTGATTATTTAGGTTAATATAAACTAGTTTGCAAGTTTTTAGAATTTTTTATAATTTTTGGATTTTTAATATTATTTTAATATTATTTTATTATTATTTTTCAGATTTCACATTTTCCAACTTTTTACATTTTTCTTAGCTTTAATACATTAAAATAGGAATTTAGCAACTTTTAGAATAATTTTATCACTTTTAGATTAATTTTTATAATTATTTTAAGTTTTAATAGTTTTTAAATCATTTTAAATAGTTTTCATTAGTTTAAAAATTTCTAAAAATAGTTTTTAATCTTTTTAGGTCATTTTAGAGGTTTACCAATTGAAAAATCTTTATTTGGGCTTTTTGATAATTTATTTGATTTTTAGGCCTTTAATTAGCATTTAAAAATTGAATATTTAATTATTTAAAAGGTTTGAAAAAGTTTTAATCATTGGTAAACTCTTAGTTATTTATTTTGATTTTTGGTGAATTTTTGGTAATTTTTAGAATTAATTTTTATTTTTGTAGTTTTTACGGTTTTACGTTTTGTCGTCGTAGTATTATTTTCACGTCTTCGTCATCTTCTTTTCTCATCCCCTTCTAAACCAAATATTAATCTCAAATCATTTACATCTTAGTCACACACATATACCTCCTTGGGAAACGAACTTCATAAGGGTCATTAGTGATTGATTTTCCTAAATCATCACTCGATACTTACCGCTCATTTGCCCTCTTTTGTTTTCCCTAACCAAGAGGTGTAATTTTCCTACAACCACTGAGTTTCATGACAGATCTCTTCTTGCTGATAAAAAGAGGTATTAAAAAAGATCTGGCTGAGTTGGAGCAGCTAAAGCTGACAAATCCAAAGTGATATGCTTCACCTGTGGAAAGTCTGGCCATTTCCAGAAAGATTGTTGGGCTAACAAAACCTCTTCCCTAAGCTTTCCCTCCTCCAGCAATGCTCACAACAAGAAAAGGTTTTCTCCAACTTCTTTCAAACAAGCCTCTCACTCTGACTCAGAGGGAAAGAAAGACTAGTAAGTCAAATACAAAGCATTGAAAGCTGAGCTGATGAAGCTAAATCAAAAGGCTAATGAAGCAGCCAAGAAAAAGGAGAGCAAAAAAATAGAAAAAAGTATGATTGCTACATCTTTTGACTGGGATGATGAACCCCTCACTTCTGAAGATGAAACCACTACCACTATTAGAGCCTACATGGCTGTTGCTGAAGATGAACCAGCAGTTAGTAAAAGTGAAGCTAGATCTGGCCAATGAGTTGACATCACCATAAAAAAGGTACAAAGATTGCTCACTATGTCTGAAGGTATTCTTTATAATTAAAATCTTTATCATTAAAATACATCCCAAAATGATTTTTCATCCATAAATTTACGAATACCTTTTTCAATTAAGTAAACGTGTTCTTTATCATCAAAATCCTCATCTCGAAAACCGTTCTTTTTAATTCTTTCAAAACACGCATCAAGCCTCATTTTTTCCGCTAAAGTATGTACTTTGAATTATCAAATTTTGAAACCTCGGTTTTGGTTTGATCATTTTGCACTTGGGATCTACTCGCGAAAAATTCCATTTCATCCTCCCCATATTTCATAGTTAATTACCACAGTGAACGTCGATAATGGCACGAGTCGTCGATAAAAATGGGCGACCTAAAATAAAGGGACATTTAGGATCACACTCATAATCAGAAATGACGAAGTACGCGGGAAAAATAAACTTTTCAATTTTAACATAAACATCCTCGGCTATTCCAATTGGTTTTAATGGTGTACAATTTGCTAGCTCGATTGTCATGTTTTTGGGGACAAGATTAGGCAATCTCATCAATTTCCAAAGAGAGAGAGACATGAGATTGATGCTAGAACCTAAATCGACAAGTTCTAAAGATCCCTCAATCTCGGGAAAATGACAAGGTAAAAGAAATTAGCCCGGATCTTCTTCCTTTCTCGGCATATACCTTTTAGGTTTTCGTAGGAGAATCGAAGCACAAGTTTCCTCAAGGGTTACTTTCGTAAGGTCGATAGAACTCTCTTTTTGAACCATGGATGGAATTTTAGGTACACGAGGATGTGCACTCTTTTCGTTAGTCACCACGTTCATTCCCTCGACTTTAGAACATGAAGGCGTTTTTAGGTCGAGGGTAGAGACGAATGCACAACTCTAAAATCATCAAGGTTTTGGGGAATCATACGACCTTTTCCATTAGACGATGTAGCGACTTTGACGTGTTTCTTCGGACTAACCACGGTGTTCTTTGGTGACACACTCGAAGACGAACTCGATTGATTGCTCATAATTGTCGAAACATCTTCTTAATCTCACTTTGACCTTGTTCAATTTTATTATTTTGACCTTTCAAAGTGTTGGAAAATTCGTTTTTCAAAGTACCAATTTGTCCCTCTAATCGTCTCATATTAGCCTCATTCGTTTTCATATATTCTTGAAACTTGTTTGAAGAACCATTTTGATTAGAATCAAAGTTTCCTTGGTTTTGATTATTTCTTTGAAAATTCCCTTGATTACCGCTTGAAAAATTGTTTCCTTGATTGTTGTTTTGAAAATTCGAGTTTTGATTGTTGGTTAAATATAGATTTTGCCAATTCAAGTTACAACCTTGATTATAATCACCTCGATCTCCTTGATTATTTCCTTGTTGATTTTAAAAATTGTTTCCACGATTATAATTGTTGCCTTTCTTATAGTTCCCTTGTAATGGACCCGCGTTATTTTGATTTTGATTTTGAAAATTACCATTTAACGCGTTAACACTCGACGTTTGGCCATCCGTAACCACACACTTGTAATAATTATGAGGTCCACCACATAACGTACACGAAACCTCGACCACTTACACAATAGCGGGAGCATTGTTGTTTTTCATTTCGATAAAAAACGACGTAAAAGTATTCGTCAATTTGTCGAATTTCGCATCAACCCTCTTAATATCGCGATTAGAATGGCTAACATTGGCGACATTGGAAACACTCGGTGTGCTACGGGGTTGGTAAACCTTGGATCTATTTTCGATAATCGATAATGCTTCCATAGGAGTTTTACACAAAAAGTTACCGCCCACGGCGGAATTTAATGAATCTTGCTCTTGAAAATTAAGACCTTATAAAAAGTGTCGATTTGGTGTAACTCGGAAAAATAGTGGTGAGGACATTGCCTAAGAAATTCCTTAAAACGATCCCATGCGTCTCTAAACGACTCATTCGACTTTTATTCAAACCTCGTGATCTCGTTTTTTAAAAACGTGGTCTTAGACGGTGGAAAGAAATGATTAAAGAATTTAGAAACGAGATCCTTCCACGTAATTATGGAATTAGGTGGCTCTTTCTCGTACCAATCCTTGGCGGGACCATCGAGCGAGTATGGAAAAAGCATAAGCTTAATGACATGGGTGTCAACGTTCTTAAAATTGCTCGTGGATAAAAGACGATCAAAATTCCGAATGTGATCATGAGGATTATCCGCCTCACGACCTTTAAACTTTGTTGCTTGTATCAAAGATAGCATTCCGCTTTTTATCTCAAAATTCTCCGCTTCGATTGCGCGAATTAGCATCGCGTCTCCATAACCCTCGGTGGGTGCTTGGGGCAACTCCATCATCGTACGATTCTCGGCCATCTCGTATGCGGTTTCAACAACGATATTAGGAACGTTCGTTTCTAAATTACGTCTTCGTTGTCGATTCCTTCGATTTTGATTACGTCGATTCGAAACGTTGTTAGAACTCGAATAATCCTTCGATCGAGTGCGCATGCACTAAATGTAGAATGGGGTAGCAAAAAAGATTCTTTTTGGGGTTTTAAAATGTTTTTAAAAAAATTGGTTTTTGATTTCTTTTTGTTTCTTTTGGATTTTTGGTGTATTACGTAGAAATTAATCCACAAAAACTTATCCACTAATCAAAGGTCTCGATTAATGAATCCAAGAGTGTGAAGGAAATTACATGAAGTAAAAACCTTCGTTCGACTTTGAAACGTTGGCAGAACACCAAAACGTTTAATATAAACTCACAAAAATAGATTAACAATACTTGAATGGCAAACTGTTAATTAATCGTCACTAAATCAATACGCACAAGCGAGCGGAGAAAACGAGGCGGCGCGAAGCACTTAAGAGCCTTTTTTCCTTAGGTCGTGAAATTCAACCGCCTTATACCCACCTTATAGTTTGTATCAATTGAGATTAAATCAAGCAAGAGTATTTATCTATTTTTCTTTTGATTTATGTTTGAATTCGATACACTTAATAATGACCGGAACACCCACTATTAAGGTACGATTTCTCGCGTATTTGGATAATTATTGTGTATTAATTGTGATACGTAAATACAATATATTATTCACAAGAAAAACGAAAAACAAAAATGATACATTGAAATATATGTGTGTGTTAAATGAGGAACAATTTAACACGATTTATTTGGATATTTATAATATAGTAAAAAATAAAAACGAGTATGTACGATATTTACGCTTTCCAAAAATGAAAAGCAAAAACGCACTACTCACACAAACACGATATATATAATATGGCACACACAACTTCTCCGACAGCGGCGCCAAAATGATTGTGGTAAAATTATAATTTGCTTTATCTTAGGAGATATAAAGTAAGTATAAAGTCGAAGTATTAATCGATACAATTTAGTAAAACCGTAAAGATCAACAAGTGAGTTCGTTCCTCTTGTGGGAAGTGTGTGATGTGCCAAAAATAATATTACGTATTTGGGTTAGTGACGTTTTTGAGAGAGAAATGATTAAAAGTAAATGACGAGCTACGCTAAATTTAAACTACGGCGAAAAATAAAACGTAAACGTAATAATGTGACGAAATTAAAAATTTTAACGAAAAAATAATAAAAACCAAAAATAAATCCTAAATAATATAAATAAGAATAAAAATCCAATTATTTTAAAACTTATTATTAAATTATTATTTAATTTTAAATGCTAATTAAAGCCCGAAAACTAAAAATAATTAACAAAAAGTCCAAAATATGATTTTATCAAATACAAACCCTAACTTATATTATTTTAAAACTAAAAAGTATTTTTCTAGAATTTTTAAAATTAATTTCCTATTTTTAAATGGCTAAAAACAATTTTTAAATTAAAATAATCCTAAAAAATAATATAATAATGACCAAAATATAAAAACTTTTTGGAAAATTCTTTTTTACTTAATAAGAACTAGGAAAAATAAAAAATGCAAGAAAAGACTAATTTAGGCCTAATAAGACAACAAAAAACAAAGCTGATAGTGACCTTTTTGTTTGAAAACTAGCAGTGGGAAAACCCCAAAGTCAGTGGGTAGATGGTTCCCACTTACAAGCCAAAAAAATTGCACAGGGAATATTATGGAGCCCGTTTTTGGTGTTCTTGTCGTTTTGTTGGGCAACAAAGGCACCCCTACAACCAGTTGGGTTGTGGGGAGTCACGCAAACACAAAAACTCAATCACAATACACAGATTAACCACAAAAATGCTCCTAGATCAGATAATCAACAAAAACATGCCTACAGAATGGGTTGCTGATGCAATAGGCAAAATCAGTGGTTTTCAACAACAATAAAAGGTTACCTAAAAGTCACCACACACAAACCTAACACTAGGCAGACCTAGACTAGCATACTATCTAATAGATTATCAAATTTCATGAAACAAATAAAAAAGAACAACCTTAAATTGCCTATTGTGCATACATCAGCATGTTTGCTGGTGTACTTCGCCTAACAGTGACTTTTAAAGCAACAAATAATGATCAAAAAGCTAAAAATCCTAAAGTTGCTAACTCATACCCCTACATGACCACTTGGACTAACTGTTGACCAAGTTTTGTGGCTTTTAACATAAAAATGAACCCTACAACAGCCTAAGGGTTGTTTGGCAGATTTTTACAAAACCATTCAAATTTGACAAACCACTTAATCTAATGAAACAAATAAAAAGAAAAGGTCAAACTACACAAAATACAAGGTATGCAAGCAGTAAGAAGAAACTTAGTTGTCACCCTAATTTCTTAAGCATACAACCAAACACCCCCAATAATTTTATAAACAGAAATTTTAACAAAGGAACTTTTCATGAACAAACTTCAACAACTTTTAATCTACCAGAACATTACTAAAATAACACGAGAACTTATTTTAACCACTAAACTACCAATTAACTTGATACAAGCAGATTTCACATAAAACCAAGAACTTAAGCAAAAATTCAAAGGGAGTTCAACTTACTTGCCCTTAACATTGTTTAGGCTAAGCCACGAATAAGGATACCATCAGCTTGTGAAAGGATTAAGGAGTGGATTATGAAGCTGTTTGAATGAAAGAATGAGGTGAAATAAGGGGACAACAATTGTCCTTCCCCAAATGACTACCACAGTCAAGTTTGGGGAAAACACTTTTGTACCTGTTTGAATAAAACAACACCACAAAAGAACAATAACAAAAACAAAGGCTCAAGCTTTTGTTAAAAGCTTGAGCTTCTGTCTTTGCTACAGTGGGTTAGTCCACAATACAATAAACAAGACCTTTTTTAAGAAAAATTTTGGAAAGAAAAATCCTTGCCAGAAAAGGAAAGTAACCAAACAAGAAGGTTAACAAAACCTTATAAGCCTCATAAGCTCATAGTGTGTCGGACTATAATCTTATGAACAGCTTATACGGATTTGGATCTCAAAGATAGTTATGCCAAAAAATCTTGAAACAAAATTAAGACTTTGATAAATTACACTAAGTTTTTGCAAAATAAGTAAAAATATTACACTACAACAGGTAAGTAAATAGAACACATCTTATTTGCAAATTTAATAAAAAAAATTCATTGATTAAAAATATTACAAACAAGCTAGAACAAGAAGTTAATGTTACAATTGATAGTCTATATATACTACATCTATGAGAGAACAAAGAAAAACCCTAAATCGGATACAATTGCCTAAACTACCCTTGTTGATCTTTTTGTGGAAACCTTGGTTTCCGGATCTTTGAAGCTACTAGGAATGATCATTGTTCATATGATTACATAATCAAAGCGGAATTAGAACAACAACCATTAACAAGGTGTTTAGGCACAAATAACATGAATTAAAACAATAGGGATGTTCATTATATTAATAACAAACATCCACTAGACGTGTATACATTGAATCCCACGTCTAGTGCACACACACGTTTAGGTTTACATTGTGAATGAATTATATGAATAAAACCTAAGACCCTTGGTTCCTTTTATAGTGTAAGGATTAGGGTTTACAAGAGATAATGATGAATAAACAAGTAAATCTTCTATTTAAATAAACTTATGCAGAATATCTTTTGCATGTTTATCTAAATAGAAGCTTCCATAAGCTTCTTTGTCTACGTTTTGTCAATGCTTGAATTGCATGTAACAATGCTTACATTGTACATGACAACTCTTGAGCTATCAACGCCTAATTTGCTCTTATCAACGCTGGATTAACTCTTGACAACGCTTGGACAATTTCTTCATGTTTTCTTCGTTTTTGAGTTTCTGCCACATCAAATTTTTGACCCAACAATCTTCCCCTAGTTGATAGTGGCAAAACTCTATGTGTATCTCTTGTAAGTTGTACATGATCTTTAAATTGCTTCCCCTCAAGTGTAGCATGTATTTCTTCCCCTTTTTGTTACATCAACAGGAAAGTAAACAATGTTGCAATCTTTGAAGATTCTCCATATGTAGGCTCTATGTAATGATCTTGAAGAACAATTAATATAACATTTTTGATGTAGAAGTAGAATAACCCAACCTTGTGTTCCATGTCTTGTACTATCCACGTGATGAAGAACTTATACCTGGCAAATTATAAGTAGACCTCTATCCCTTGTCAAGATTCTCATCCTTTGTGAGACACTGAGCACGATAATGTAACTCCTTCAAGTGTTATGACAAGTCTTCGTCACCAAACATGTAAATCACGAACAAGTTACCTTTAAAGTCTATGACTGGGAGTGCACGACTTTAAGATATGATAGAACACAAACTCGCGAAAATCTTCTTCAATCATCAAACTTACCATAAGAATTCTTCCCCTTAAGCCAACACCTCTTCATGACGAATTTTAATGAAATAACATCTTCATACCATATGTAAAAGTATGGAATTGGATAACTCTTTCACAAGGCTATCCCGATTACATAGTTTAAAATATCCATCAAATTCTCACGAATAGTTGCTAACTTGCTTTAAGATCATTAATTCCTTTTAAAAATATCCGAGCCATAAATATCAACATGATATTCTATATTAAAACGGAGATTCCATGTACCTTCGTGTGTATAATCCTCCTTTTTGTGTGCTCAAAACGTACTAATTTTCTCAAACAGCAGCAAACCTTGTGTTGTCCAATATCCTCTTCTGTCCAATATCTTTGGCAGATGAATTGTCCAATATCGGACAATACCTATCAGCGCTTGAAATACCATATATCGGACAACACTGTCAACCTATGAGCGTTGACTTATTCTGTCAGCGTCAAACTCCAATCCTGTCAGCGTCTAATTCCCCTTTGTCAGCGTCTAGGAAAATTATATCAGTGGTATAAATAATACTTATTATTCCAATATTCAAACATAAAAGTAGTTAATATATTTGTGAGATAACTACAAAGAATTACTTTTCTAAATAAATAGAAAATAACTCTTGGAGTAAATCCCAAATATATCAAATTCCTCCACGTTTTTTTTATACTCAGAATAATGCATACCATATATACCTTGCGTTTCTTTTACTGAATAATAATTTTAAATTCTGAAAATCAGCAAACATACGCGTATAATGTTCCTCCTAAAAATCAGTGACCAAAACTTGTCATCCAATCACAACTTCAGAACCGTGTGAACACATTGTGTACCTTAAATCCCATTCGCATGTATCCACCAATTGGAAGTCATCATTCGTGTGAACGCTCCCTCAAGTAACCAATTAGAATCGAAGGGCTTATATCCAGTTTTAGCCTCACGTGAGTAATCATGGACAAGCACATACCTGATCTAAGCCCAAAATACATACATATTCATGTCCTTCTCATGACCAATCAAGACTGAATATTCACCAATCATATATGCAGCATCGTGTGAACACAACGCTGAACGTGACATCACTCGTTTGTACTCCTTTTGTATTCAATTCGTGACCAGTAACACACCTTCAATTATAACTGGTTAGCCAATATTTTGAATAGTTGTATCTTCACACGTCTCATCCAATCAAACTAGCAGCAATCACTTCCCAATACATTAACAAGAGTAGTATTGATCTTGAATCTAGGGTTTACTCAAAAACCCCTTCTCTTGCTGTTAATGATTAAACATCTTGCTGCAAAACATCTCTTCTTGTTTTTAAATAGATCTAGGGTTTGTAGAAAAACCCTAAAACATGATTTTATGTAAACAAGAAAATCTGAAAATCAACTCATCAGCCAACTTCGACGTTTAATAACTTTTGATTGGTGATAAAACTCGACAATCCCTCCGGTGTATGTTTAGATCTATGTATGTAGAACACACATATAAAATTTCGTGACGATCCAACGGTTCAATCAAAAGTTATGACCTTCTGAATACTGCTGCGCACACAAAAACGTCCAGAAAAACCTATACGGATTTTTCTTTTCTTCTCCAAACACGAACACCTTGTTGGTCCTAGCATCACGAGCCACGAGGCTCTGATACCAATTGTGGAAACCTTGGTTTCCGGATCTTTGAAGCTACTAGGAATGATCATTGTTCATATGATTACATAATCAAAGCGAAATTAGAACAACAACCATTAACAAGGTGTTTAGGCACAAATAACATGAATTAAAACAATAGGGATGTTCATTATATTAATAACAAACATCCACTAGACGTGTATACATTGAATCCCACGTCTAGTGCACACACACATTTAGGTTTACATTGTGAATGAATTATATGAATAAAACCTAAGACCCTTGGTTCCTTTTATAGTGTAAGGATTAGGGTTTACAAGAGATAATGATGAATAAACAAGTAAATCTTCTATTTAAATAAACTTATACAGAATATCTTTTGCATGTTTATCTAAATAGAAGCTTCCATAAGCTTCTTTGTCTACGTTTTGTCAATGCTTGAATTGCATGTAACAATGCTTACATTGTACATGACAACTCTTGAGCTATCAACGCCTAATTTGCTCTTATCAACGCTGGATTAACTCTTGACAACGCTTGGACAATTTCTTCATGTTTTCTTCGTTTTTGAGTTTTTGCCACATCAACTTTTTGACCCAACACTTTTAGCATATTCTTCAAGACGCCAAATTTGAAAAAATAATTCTAGGACCTTCTTGGTTTGTCAGTGTACTAGATGATTTCAACACGTTGGATTTGAGTGTTGAACACTTCATTTGATCACGGCCCTCAATCTGGTCAATCATTTTGTTGTCTTGTGGAGACCCGTGATTCTTTAAGCTGACATAGATGGTCCCTCAGCTGACGTGTCTCTGAATAGAACACATGGGTGTGTTCTAACATATCTTAGCTCCAAAACCCCTTTATTAACGCTGGGAAACTCCTTGGAATGAGTCTGATTGGTCCTAAAAGTGTATTAAGGTTTGACGGAATGATGATGGTGATTAACTATGGATTAGATCTGGTTTAGGATTAAAAGTATGTTTCCCACGTGATTTTTTTGTTTAAACCGATTCGGGGTAAACAATCCTAGTAAATCAAACGGGCCAGGGTGTTATGTTGAGCTGATGGTGGGTGTGAGTTTTGGACTGGATAAGAATAATATAATATCTTTGAAAGGGTGGCAGTTTTGACCCTTCTTGTTTTAACTTTAGTCCTTAGCTGAATTTGCACCGTTAGTCCTTATAGCATTACAAAGTTGGTCCTTTGTTAATAAAACTTGGATGAAGGACTTTCTTTGACATTTCTTGAAACTTCAAGGGCTGATTTTTTACAAACATGAAACTTTTAGGGACCCCTTGGTACTTGATGATATTACAGGGGTATAAAGTGTCATCCTTTAATTCTTGGAGGACTAATCTTGTAAATTCTTCAATCTTCAAGGGTATTTTTAGAAATTCACATCTGGATTCGGTTCTTTAATGCAACTTCGTTTACCGTATTCGTTTTTGCTTGTTTATTTTGATCTTTTTATGATTTCACGATATCCGTACCTAAAATACACAATGAACAAACACAAGCATATTTTGCGGTATTTTATGACATTTTTACACATTTTAAGCCCGAAAAGAACGATGAGACTATGTATAATTGCAGTCTCATCATTTAACTCAAAAGAACCATTGAAAATGGAACAAAGGTCAATATACTGTGGAAGAGATTGTCTCTGAAAGCATACTAGGAAATGTTGTCCAGGCAATTGGGGGAAAGGGAATGTATAAAAATCGTATACCTGTGTCCAAAGTCAAATTCATACCATCAGAGGAAACATCTCCTAAAATCACCTCTGAAGTCGAAACTGACTATGATCTAGAATCTAAAGAGACCAATCCTCTGCCTGGTTCACAGGGGCTAGTCCATTTGTATCTATTCTTGGCCTCATTCCTGCTAAGAACTCTGGGAACTCTAAATCCTTAGCCAGAGTTGCTGAAAAACCTCACAAAGGTTTTTTTGGCCAAGGAACCCAAGGAGACCAAACCTATTCTCTCCTTGAGGAATTTCCCCAACCAAGAGACTTCTTCTTACCCTAATGAAAGAAGTCAAAGGTTTAAAGGAACAAATCAAGCCTATGTCTGACTGATCATCTGTTGGGTCTATGGGAGAAGGCACCAGCAGCAGTATATCCAAAGAAAAGAATGTATTCAGACCTTGTAAACATTACAGGTTAAAAAATCATCTTTCTGATAATTATCTAAAGAAACCCAAATGTATTACTTGTGAGTTGAACACTCTTCTAGGGAACATGAGTAGATTATCGTCATCCAAAAGGCCAGGCTAAAAATAAGATCTCAAACTCCTCACAAATCCTCTAGAAGACCTAAACCCAAACCCAGAGCCTCTCTTCAGAGACTCAGACCATCTCCACCCTGTAAGTACTATGGATTTCAAGATCATCACTCTGATGAGTGTAAACATTGTCCTGTATGTGACATCTGTGGTAGTATGATTCATGAAACAAGAGACTGCAGTCAAAGAGGGGGAGAAAGGACCCAAAGAAGGCCTAGAGTTGCTAATCAGCGACAAAATGGACCCACTGGAAAGTGGGTTCTTCATCAAAACTAATATGTTTCATTATATCTATGCAGGAGTACCTAAAGAAATCTGTATGGTATCTGGATAGTGGATGCCCAGACACATGACAGGGGTTAAACAATATCTACATAGATATAAAATGGAGCCTGGTCCCAAGGTAGTCTTTGGTGATGACTCCTCTAAAAGTTTAAACTGGATATGGCACAAGAGACTGTCCCGCCTTAACTTCAAGAACATCAACAAACTGGCCAGAAATGATCTGGTCTATGGGTTCCCTCCTTGACCTTCTCTAAAGACAATCCATGCTCAACCTGTGAAAAAAGGAAGTACCACAGAGCCTCATTTGAAACCAAGCAATCATTCTCCATTAACAAGTGCTTGCATCTTCTACACATGGACTTGTTTGAACCAGTTAAACCCCAATCCCTTAATTACAACAAGTATACTCTTGTCATTGTTGATGAGTTCTTTAGATTCACTTGGGTGTTCTTTCTTCAAAAGAAGAGTGAAGCTGCTGATTGTATTATGTCCTTCATCAGATAAATTGAAAACCTCAATGACTACAGAGTTAAGGCCATCATAAGTGATATTGGTACTAAGTTCAAGAATCATGCTATGGAAGCTTTTTTTGATGAAAAGGGCATATCACAAAACTTCTCCACCCATGGAACTACAGAACAAAATGGTGTGGCTGAAAGAAGAAACATAACTCTCATAGAGGCAACTAGATCCATGCTTAGTGAATCTAGACTTCCCAGGCAATTGTGGGCTGAAGCTGTATACACAGCCTGCTACACACCGAACAGATCCATCATTGTGAATAGACATGGTAAAACCTCTTATGAAGTTTATAGGATGAGAGCCCCTGATGTCAGCTACTTCCAGGTCATTGGTTTCCCTGTTTTCATTCACAACAACAAGGATCATCTGAGAAAATTTGATGATAAATCAGATGATGGTTTCTTCCTTGGATACTCTCCAACCTCCAGAGCATTCAGAGTGTTCAACATTCGCAGACAAGAGCTTGAAGAATCTATCCATGTTACCTTCAATGAATCTGATGATGTCATCAAACACCTCAACTAAGATGCTGGTGATGTTGACTTTAATGAAGTCAAATCATACCCTAAAGATGATTTCTCAAATCCCAAGGAATCATCTCACACATGTCACAAGGACTTTCCTTATTGTTGATACAAAAGTTGGATGATCCTTGTTTAACACGAATTAAGCTTATTTCAGGTGTCTGGGGCTCCGGCTCTTGCACCAAGTAAACTCTGGTTTGGGATCCTGCACACTAAAAGTAACACGCTGTTAGGCTTACCGTGGGAACGTATCCCACTATTAGACTCTAGTGTGAGAATAAGTAATCGGTTTAGTGTTAACAATTAGGCGGTAAAAGTCCTGGTGGGCTTTTACCGAAGCTTCGGCCCCAAGTAAAGGATAAGTACCATAATTAGTTGATTGTTATAATTCTAATTATGGTTAGTGTATATCCTCTACTTTAGGGTGAATCACAATCCTAATTAGGTTGTGATTCCGTCTAACCCTTTACCGGATGTACTGGGCTGTGTGCCACACATGACACATGCAGCCACTGTTCATCCGAGACCCATAGGTTCAAATGACACTACTCTAAACCATCCGTGATGGGCCAGATACGGGTAGTACCCGTGGGCCAGGCTCATGACCTGATTTGGGGACTATACGTCATCATGTCCCCCAATCTAGTTGTTATAGCCGTAGGCGTAAGCTCTAGACTAACCAATGCCCCGTTGTTTGTACAGAAAAAATAGTCGCATAACAGAAGCTGTCAACCGGGACAACATTAATTAGGGCATTAATGGTAGTCAAAAAACGGTTATGTCAGAGTCTGTTCACCTGTCAGAACCAAAAAAGTGTACCCTATGGGTCCTACTCTCAAAACACGTATAATCCTAAGAATGAAATGACCCGTGAGTCCCTCTGACGTTTCATCTGTTCTCCAAATCCCATCCATTAGATGGACGTAGTGGTTTACACGTGTCCTACATCCAACAGTCCTCGGAAGTCGAGGCAACACTATATAAAGGCTTGTGTGTGACAGTGCACACACAGTTTAGAAAACCTTCGTCCACCATTGTTGCAAACCTTCATTCCTTCTACTCTTAGATACGTAATATTTCACTTTTAACTTCGTTTATTTCTCGGTATCTTCACGAATTGATTAATCGAAAGAAATTAAGTTAACTAAATGTTTTTGGTATTTGATTGTTTATATTTTGGAAGTCTAGGTCTAATTATGACAAATCACGTAAAAAGGTAAAAATAATATCACTACGTATCCATACTATGCTAAAAACATCGTGCACATACCACATACAAAGCTAAATGTACAACCAAGTAATGCACAATATGTACAAATGCTAGAAATGTAAAGTATATGAAAGTGTAGGGACTGAAAATGTAAATTCAAAAAGTGTAAGGACTGAAAATGAAAATTTAACCAACTAGTAACTACTTGTAACAAAATTAACTAACTATTCAACTGAAAATGCAACAAACTTACAAGTCTAGGGACTAATTTGCAAAACCTAGAAAGTTTCTAACCAATTAAAACAGTTTAAACAAGTACCTAATTATCGGGGACTAATTTGCAATTTCAAAACTTGTTAAGCTAAAAAACGGGCTATTTGGTTTTTAGGCTGTATATAGAGTTTTAAGGCACTAAATAAGCTGAAATTTGTCACAAAAGTTTGCAAATCTAATATTACCTAGCCGATTTCAAGGAATTTAGCTGAAAAGCTCTAAAAGTCCAATAAGCACTTTTGAAATAAGCTACTTTTAAGAGCCTAGCTAATTGGGATAAGCACATGACCTATATTTCTCAAAATCTGACCAAAAACCCAAATAAGGGACACCTATCCAAGAAATTTCCAAAAACAACCAAGAAATAAGTAAGAAAATCAAATAAGCTGTTTTGAGCTTATGTTGACCCGCGTTGACTTTTGTTGACAAGGTTTGACCAAGGTCCAAACTTATTTTCAAGGATTATTACACTGATTTGTGAAAGAAAATTAGGTAGTTTATGAAAGGAATAAGCTGGAAATGAAAATCAGTTATCACAAAAACAACAGCTTATTACAAAGACTTTTCTTAGCTTATTCTCCTTCAAATCTTAGAACTATATTGTCTAGCTTATATTTCTAGAAAGGTTGGATGTTAAGCTTCACATAGGATCAAAAATCACACTCTGAATCACAGTAATGAAGATTTGAGACTGATTTGAAATAGGCATGTTTTGGACTTAAACTCTGACCCAAAGCTTTTGAACACATTTTGCCTGTTTGACTATTAGGTTGACTATCAAAACTTGCAAATTCACTTGTAACCAGTTTTTGAGTAAACACAAACACTAAACACTCAATATTTCTAACTGAATCAAATATTTGAACATCTACCAAACACTACTTACTGGTTAAGAGCAAATTTGAGCTAAGATATCTACTCAAATCAAACAGATTGGGACAATAAGCTATCAAATCATATCAATGAACTCAAAGTGAACAATTAACATGCAATATCATATCGCATTACACTAGAACAAAGAAATAGCATGCAGACTTGTATTTTTTAGTGGAAAATGTAAAGAGGGACTTAGTAATGACTTTGAAGGCTCCTTTGATGAAGAAGTGGAGCGTTGAGCTCACTTTTTTCACTACTCAACACCTATCAATCAACAACCAATCACCAAATCAACATCAACTATCATCATCACCATAATTGCCCTGCTACACAAGTCTGATCAAAGGATTCTGGCTAGAGACTAGAGAGAACTAGGACTGTAACAATTCTGAGCATACTAACAGCTTCCAAAACACTAACAAACTCTGTTATTCCATAGGAATAACATAATTAAGCAAGAATGAAGAATGAACAGTAGTAAAGGTAGTTATTTAAGAGAATGAGAGTGAATTGAGTGAAACTGAATTTTTCATTAATGCAAGTATGTTGTTACAACTGATATAACTGCCTAACAAACCTTCTAAGAGTGGGTGTCAATCACTCTTAGAGGTTTAACTACTAAGGAAGAAACAGAGTTGAGAGAAAAATTAAGAGTGTGTGTGTTTTCACACTCTAACTACCATACTTAAAATGAAAGAATACATTGGTATTTATAGAGCTAAGATAGAGTGTTGGTGAGGGTGATGTCGTGTTGGAGCCATTAGCCAAGTGTCACCTGTCTATAATCTGCTCTTTGTGTTCTTCAAGTGTTTATCGCATATTGGGGGTTTTTAATCCACTGGATGATTTGCTAATTAAATTGGGGGATGAATTCGCCTCATGATCTTGATCACTTTTCATTTTGAAAGATTTTCATGAAAGTGCCTAAGTCATTATGTGATTGCTGGAGTTGAGATGATACACGTGGTAGAACGTTATTAGTTGAGAAAATGAGACACGGATCATTATCTAGTCTCTAATTAATGATTGGTTAGAAAGTCTGAGTGGAGCTACTGTTGAGATCGCCTACCATTCGTCTCACTCTTCATTTATTACACCAAAGTTGGTAATCCACTATACCAAAATACTTCATTCTGATTGGTTCCTAGCCTTAACACACGGATCAAGTCTTGTTTTCTTTCCAAAAATGGCAATTTTAGTCCTTTTGATTAGCAGATTTGTATCTTGAGCTCCAATCTTCAAAAACTAGTCATTCTCGGCCCTTTGACTTTGTATTTGACCAGATTTGACCCTTTGACTTGTTGACTTTGATCTTGAGGTCTTTTGAATTTGTTCTTAACCTTATCAAATTTACACTTTTAGTCCCTTAAGTTTGACAGCTTGTCAAGAAAGGTCCTTTGACTTGTTGACTTGTCATCTTGAGTCCTTCTTTTGTCTTTCTTCAATATAAATGCCTTGGAATTCATGTTTGCATCAAATTTGTATCTTTTTACCCACAAAAGCACAAACAACAAAGAATACCCCATAATAATGCTTTTACACATAAAATCTGGTATTTTCTTTGTATTTTAGGGTTTAATATGATATAATTGATATGAGATTTCACTCACATCAAATCCCATACACTTGATCATTACCATGGCCTCATGCAATGCCATATTTCAAAGCTCTAGATTACATTTTTCTCATAATTAATTCACCTTGGCCATTATGAAATGCTTTTACACTACACTACACTATAGGATGCATGATTTTGATTTTTACAATGCAATGCAAAACATAAACTCTATTTAGTTATTTTTGAATTTTCTTGAAATGGTTTGATGGAAATAACTCATAAAGAAATCATTGACTTCGATTAGGGCTTTGGTACCATGAACACTTATCATCCTCAAGTTTTACTTTCCCCATACCAAGCTTAAAAACGAGATCATTGTTATTCATAAGTGAAAGTGCATCGACTTATTCATAAAAATTAATTGTGTTACCATTATACCCCCACTTATTATGCCTCTAAGACCGGTTATTATTTGAGCAAATTGTTTGAGAGCAAATTTGTCATTATTTAAAGCGTCAAATATAAGAAGTGTAAAATCTAAAAATACGGAAGCACGGTTTTAATCCTAAGTAACGATCTTATCCATTACTCGAAAAACCGCCCACAATTAATATAAGTCCGACCCAAAATAATAAGTCATTCGTCTTATGTGTAAGTTCCTTATGTCATGCATTAATAAGTAGCTACACACTCGCAAAGAAAAGAAAAAGAAACTCACGTAATAATTTATATCCGCCGCCTTTTTGAGACCTTGGATCTTCAATCCGGCAACCCGTCAAGGTAATATTGGATTGGAGCAACTATTAAATCCCCGCAACCCTTGTGAGAGTAATATTAGAATTTAATAGCTACTATAATTAATACTTCACTGCCCCTTGGGAGTCTTATATAATTATTATCTTTTTCTTTTTTTTTCTTTTTAATAGTCACTCGTTTTTTATAAGCTGCTCTTATTTTTCTTTATTCCTCACAAAGAAAATGAAAATAATTAAAGGAAAAACACCCGCTAAGAATTAAGCATGACATAAGTCTAGTACACATAAAACGTTCTAACATAGAATCTTAAGACGTACTTATACCAACCACGAATGATTAGTAAAAAATGCATAAGAGACTACAAACCGATTAAAACCGTTCTTGATTATTTATTAACAATATATACATGCGTTGACAAGAAAGTAAAGTTATGAAAGGGGATATAAAAGCCACAATTAATTAATATGAGGTTTATCTATCCCTTTACACTTACTTCAAACTCTATCATTTCTCGTTCTCCACAGTTTAAAATCTCAAATAATGAGACTAGTGGATGCTTAGCCTAATAAACCAATAAAGGTCTGCATGGTTAAGGATACTAGCTAGAGTAAGCTTGGATAAGCAAACTCGGGTTGAGTCAAAGGATTCATGGCGGGCCTAATATGTCAAAGACTCCTAAACTTGTTAAACCATATCCTGTATTATATTTTTCCTTTTATATATATTTTTGATGAAAAATAAAAGAAGAAATTTATACAATGCAATTATGTTATGCAAATGAAAAATGATTTATGCAAAAATATGAATGCATATTTTTGGTGGCCAAAGTAGATCAAAAATTTGAAAAATGTTGAAAAATTAATTTTCCAAATTATCCTGAAGGCAAGGCAATGTTATAGGTAAGGTCACTTCGATAGAAGACCCCCTACACTTAAGATAAACATTGTCCTCAATGTTTAAGATTATTGGAGTAACTCCCCTACACTTATGACATTGATTACTTTGGTTAACTCAAGCTAAGGAAAGGTCTACTAAAGTGAATTCATTTTAGACATTATTAAGAGTCAATTTTGAATCACAAAACTAACGAAGTGAACCCGATACAAGGGGCTCCTCCATATCCAATGCATGAAATGAGAGAGAGCAACCCTACAAACACTAAGAAGACAAAAGATAGGCACCCCCTACACTTCATCTCAACTATATACCCTTTTATTCCTATCGTACCACACTCTAGTCTAAATGATCTAATCCTAGTTATTCAAGCTTGATTTAAGGAGTCTCTAGCTCGACTCTTCCCATAATGAATTAATTCATAGGGAAAATGGGGGTCTCTTAGACCATTTCAATGGAAATGTCCTCCCCAAAGTAATGCTTGACGCGATGACCATTCACTTTGAAATTTGGGCCATTTGGTTGAGAGAACTCAATAGTCCCATATGGAAATACTTGAGCAATAGTGAATGGACCGGACCATCGTGACTTAAGCTTGCCCACAAAAAGTTTCAACCATGAGTTAAAGAGTAAAACCGACTCTCCAACTTTGAACTCACGATTCTTAATCTTAGCATCATGCAATTGCTTAGTCTTTTCCTTATAAAGCAATGAGTTTTGATAGGCATTGGTTCTAAGCTCATTCATCTAATTAAGTTGGTCTTTCCTATGTGAACCGGCTTGATTAAGATCAAAGTTAGCCCATTTAAGTTCCCATAAAGCCTTGTGTTCTAACTCGAATGGGAGGTGGCATGATTTTCCATAGACAAGTCTATAAGGTGTACAACCTATTAGTATCCTAAAAGCGGTTCTAAAAGCCCACAAAGCATCATCAAGCTTATCCGACCAAGAAGCTTGATACTCTCCCACCGTACGTTCTAAAATCCTTTTTAAACCACGATTTGTGACCTCGGTTTGCCCATTGGTTTGAGGGTGATACGCGGTAGAAAGTCTACGGTTAACACAATATTTCTTCACGACTCTTGTAAATTGATCATTACAAAAATGAGTCCCACGATCACTTATGATGGCACGAGGTACACCAAATCTAGCAAATAATTGCTTCAAGAACTTTACTATAACTCGAGCATCATTAGTAGGTAAGGCCTTAGCTTCAACCCACTCAGAAACATAATCCACCGCTACGAGTATGTACTTATTCCCCTTTGAAGATGAAAAGGTCCCATAAAATCTATGCCCCATACATCAAATATCTCACACTCTTGTATGAAATTTCGTGGCATCTCATCTCTTTGATTAATTTCCCCTTGTCTTTGAAAAACATCACAATATTTCACCATTTCTTGGGCATCTTTGTAAATGGAAGGCCAATAGTAACCCGAATCAAAGACTTTTTTAGCCGTGTAGTTAGGCCAAAAATGGCCCCCCGTGGGTCCCTTATGGCAAGCTTCTAAGATCTTAAATGCTTCGGGCCCATCTACACAACGTCTTATGATTTGGTTCGCACGTTTCTTGAAGAGGTGAGGGTCATCCTAAAAGTAGTATTTAGATTCCTTGAGAAACTTTTTCTTTTGTTGGGAAGTGAGACCCTCAATTAGCACATCCCACGTAAGATAGTTTACAATATCCGCAAACCAAGGGGTGGCATCTGTGAAGAGATAGACAAGAGTTCCTCAAGTGGAAAGGATTCATTAACTTCCTTATAAGGCAATTCCCTTGAAAATGATGCTCAAGTCTACTCAAATGATCTGCCGCTAAGTTCTCGGCTCCTTTCTTATCACGGATCTCTATGGAAAACTCTTGGAGCAACAAAACCCATATCAGTAATCTAGGCTTAGCATCTTGCTTTGTCATAAGGTATTTGAGAGCGGAATGGTCCGTATACACTATCGTCTTCGAAAGCACAAGAGAGGGTCTAAATTTCTCAAAAGCATATTGTAACACCCCCAAATTTACACAATTCAATACAGCGGAAGACTCGTTGGTGTTACGGGATAGCACATTACTCACATCATAGACAACGCATAAAAATCGCGTCGTTTAATAATAAAGTATTTCCATTCATAAATATCAAATTTTACATAGGTCCCAAGTCATTGTATTTCATACAGGTTTTACAAAGCATTTGAATGGAAATTATTATTTAAGTGCGGGCCATGAATTCTTGTTGTCTTCCCGAGAATTACCTTCAAGTACCTGAGATAAAACATGTTAAAAGACAAGGTCAGCAAAAACGCCGAGTGAATTCATAGAGTGTAATAAAACCATCAATGTATCATCGGTATATAATTATTACCGAAAATCATTTTTGTACAAATCTTTATAGTAGACCATGAAATAGGCCAAAAATATTTTATACAAATCCTTGTCAAAATCACAATATAGGCTTTCGCCTTCAAAACCATTATACGAACCAATGTCGTAAAAATATCATACAATACGTTTTATTACGTCGTGTAGAGTTAAATAAAAAACCGTTATATGAATGTGGTTAGTGTTAATGCAAGTAATGCCTAAAAACATTATTAGTGTTAAATAATCTTTCTTAGTTTTGATCACAACAAACCATACAAAACATTTAGTGTAGAAACACAAAATGAATTATTTAACTAACACTATCATCAAGGTAATAATCATATCACTAACCTTTCTTAATCATACTTAGTGATCACCAAAATGATTATCATTAAAACTCACTTTTGCTAATAAGACAAAAGTCTTTTTAATAAACTTTCTTTTTTAGAAAATGTTTTATATAATTGGAAAATGAAAATTTGAAAATGGCATATTCCAAATGCTGTTAGAATATCCTTTGAAGGGTTTAAATACCTCAGATATTCCCACCCCACTAAAAGACAAAAAACAGAGCGGAGTCTAGTGGAGGTACCTTAAGTACCTACGCGGTACCTTAGCGATATGGTACCGCGGGGTGAGATATGGTACCGCGCACAGTAGCCGTTATATATCCGTTGTAACTTTGTCTCCTTTAAATAGTGGGTCAAGTCTCATTTTCCAGTAAGCCTCTTGGACGATTTTCTCAGCCCCTTCTCTATTTTCTATAGCATAATCATTAGTAAATGATCACTTAATTTGTTAAGGATGTTTACATATGATTATCCTCTTGATCCCCTCCTTTACCATGTCCAATGAGAAGATCACTCACTCACTAGTGTAGTGATAAAGATGAATTTATGAGCTAGTCATATTCATCATGATACCCCTTTTTGTTTTAGGTGAATCCAATGTATTTATGAATACTTGGACTAGTTGTGTTCATCCAAGTTATTTGTGGATACTTGGATTTGTTGTGTACATCCATTGCATATGTGTTTGCTTGGATTTGTGTTGTGTAAATCCAAGCTACATGTGTGTACTTGGATAAGTCTAGTTGAGTTGTAATATATTTGATTAGGAGTTCTCACTAAACTATAAAGTGATGTGGTTGTGTCTTGTGAGTTCTCACTAAACTTTAAAGTGATTAGTAGTTGTGTTGTGTGAAGTTCTCACTTAGCTTCAAAGTGAAGAGTCGTGAAGATTGGTTCTAGCTTTCGATTAGAACTCGACATCTAGCCTTGTGTCGTAAAATGGTGAAGTAGGCAACGTCGTGAAGACTGGTTCTACCTTTCGATTAGAACTCGACATCTAGCCTTGTGTCGTTAAATTGTGAAGTAGGCAACGTCGTGTAGATTGGTCCTAGCTAAAGATTAGGTCTCGACATTTAGCTTAGTGTCGGAAAATAATGTAAGCAACGATGTAAGGTTTTCTCCGCCGAGAAGGGAGCTTGTGGATATAGTGGAAATCTCGAGTAGGTGTACTCGAGGAGTGGAGTAGAAACGAGGATAGAGCCTCGTTGTCGAACCACTATAAATCTTGGTGTCTTCCCACTAGGTTGTCTCCTTCCTTGCTCTTTATTTATTTCATTATCATTATACTTGCTTATTATCCTTGTTAGTGTATTTCAGTTGAACCTAATCATTATGCAACTTAGCATCAAGTAAAAGATAGTTTTGATACAAACCAAATTGAAAGTAATTTTAATTTGGTCACCAATCAAAGAGAAACTATTCAACCCCCCCCCCCCCCCCCCTTCTAGTTTCTACAATTGGTATCAGAGCGATGGTTACTCAAGATCTTTGAACTATATTGTACTTTAAAACTTGGATCGATCCATTGTCTCCTCAAATTAGAAGGTCTAGTTGTACTAAAGTTTCTCTTTGGTCAAAACTTTGTTTTCTTTGAAAAATAGGTCTTTTAATTGATAACATTGCATCCCACTTAAGATTAGTAGCCTTTATGCATTTTAGATATACTCTTGAAATGTATCTACTAGTTTGCATCTTGCTTTGTATAGGTACTCATGAAGATCAATCACTTTATTGGTTGTGGATTGAGTTACTTGCACTTTTAGAAGAATCATCTTCATTGATCTTTAACATCTTTGAATGATGATACCAAGATGATTGGGAATGATACTAGTACTTGAAGACTTAGTACTCATCATAGTCAATTATTGGGCTTAGCACTTGTTCCTTCATGGATTGCTCTTTGTGGCCAAGGTACGCTTTCGTTCTTCCACACGCCCTTTGATCATTCTTTTGATCATTACTTGACTATGTGCTTGTTCTCGGCATCCTTGCCTTGAAATTTATTTGTAGTTTGTGCTTCTTTTCTTTTATCCTCTTAAACCTTCATTGCTTGGATACTTGACTCACTATGGTGATGTAGAGTGAGTTAGTAGAAGCTTAAAGTATCAAGCATGATTTCCATGGTTTGCACCCATACGGTTAGTAGGCCCTTTGTGGGAGAGAAAGTGAATTAATACTTTGCTCATATTTTGGTTTAGACTAAGACTATTATTGAAAGTGATCTTAGTTTAGACTTGAATAATTGCTTTGTGCTCATTCATTACCAAAGCCGTTTATCGTTTCGCCGGAAAGGCACGTCTTAAACCACTATATATGACACAAGCTCTTCGTTTCAACTACTTGAAGATTGTCATTAATCCCTTGAGCATTGATCCTAGTCTTGATTCACTTCTCTTGACTTCTCTCCACTTAGTCGTTTTGCTACGAGTAGTCGTTTGTCCGTTTCGGTTCTTTTCGATCTTGATGTAACTCGTAATCCTTCGTTAAGGCATATTGCTTAGTGTTATGATGATCCAATGATATTCTAAAAGGCTCATGATTTAATTTTAAGTATTTTAGAAAAACTGGATTTTCAAAATTTTGCGTTTTTCAGAGATAGAAACCTGCCTCTGTAGGCGGTTCCTTATCTCCGCGGCTCAAACCCGCGGTACCTTATCAATAAGGTACCGCGGGCAGTAACTTTTGTCAGAGCGTCAGTTTGTGTTTTTTATTCTTTTTCAAACCAAACTCTCTCTCTCCCAAAAACACATAGCCGACGGGTTTTACCTTTTCCACCATTGTTGAAGCTTCCAAAACCTTCAATCACTCAAATTAATTGATTCCAAGTTGTGGGTTTCACTCATCCTTCATCTAGCATCAATTAATTGTAAGTATTTTCTTTCAATTTCATATATTTTGTTCTAGGGTTCATCCTTTCATAATTGGGGATTTTTAAAATTGAAATTGAATTAAAACCTTAATAGGAATGTGGGTTGACATGGTAATCTTACTATGATTCCTTAGGTTGATATTCATTAAGATTTCACTAAAACCCACTTATAGAACAAATCCGAATTTAGGCTAAATGATTTTGGTTGAATTATGGATTTGAGATGAACCCATGAACAAGTAGGTAATGACATTGTTAATGCTTACCTAAAAACCTTGTTTTGAAAAACCAATGTTCTAATCCATTGTTGATATAACATAGATCATGTGTTCTTGGTCAATGATGGAATAGACACATTGTGAACATGAAAATGATATGGATTCAATCCTATGTTTGTCAAGAAATTGATATAACACATTTTCATTTTTCGTTTTCCTTTTTATTTTTCATATGAGTGATTGGAGAAATATTGTCTTGTGTTTATATTTAGGTACTTAATCATGCCTTCTCAATATCAAAAAGATCATCAATACACTAAAGATTATATGGCCGACATCTCCCAAACCTATGCTTCCCCCCAACTTCAAAACGCGTTTCCATCCCTTTCCACTCGTTGTTTCCATGAGGGTAGAGTCGTTGACAAGGAAATAACGGGTTATGTCTATATCCTATCTATGTTTGAGCTTTCGGGGTTTGATTGCTTAATCAACATAGAAGAAGATATTTACCCCTTATTCCTTCTTGAATTCTTTAGCACCTACTCCATGATTGAATACAATGGACAAATCTTCATTCGTTTCGTATTGAATGATCAATTGATTCAATACTCTCTTGAAGAATTTGGTCAAATTCTCGGTGTGCCATATGAAGGCACTTGTCGTTTTACGGATAAATGGAGACTTGATGCTCTCTCGGAATCCTTCGATAAACCTCCAAATGACCACACCGAAATTTATCCAGAGTTCATTCTTGAAATCGTCTCGAATGAGCGTGATGGTAACGTTGTGAGAAGCCTTCATTCAAATGTACGAAATGTGAATCAATATGAAGTGCTCTCTAGCGACCTTAAGGATTTTATGGTTCAATGGGCCAATATCCTTAGGGAGAATGTCTTTTGTCTTGGTGGAAACCGAGATCATATCCCGACGTGTATGGTGCATATGTTGAGTTGCATCTTCACATCCACCAAGTACAATTTGGCATTCTATATCGCTCGACGGATCAATTATGCCCTTTCGAAGCCCAAGACAAACCTTCCCTATGCTATGCTTCTAACTCGCCTTTTCAAAAGGGTTGCTCATGATTTTCCCCACCTTGATCTTTCTCGCTTCTACCTGGTTCATCGGGTTATGTTGCCCATTCAAGAGGCATATGCTAGAAAGACAAGAAGTGATCGAGGATCAAGAAAATCTGTTCATCAAGAGATGGATGATGAGGACATGGACATGCCAACAAGTGATGGTGATGGCATAGGTACTAGTTCTCATTTCCACTCTTCGAGTAATTCCCATCCATCCTCAAACCCATTCGAGGATGAATTTGAAGACTTAGCTCCTCCTCCTCATCATTCTAGCGAAGTACCGAAAGATCTCAATATGGAGCATCTTTACTGCGAAAACCTTAGAACTCGAGGGGAATTTCACGAACACCGGGTTGAATCAAGAAAAGGTTTCAAGTTCTTGGGGAATATGATCAAAGGATTGGGGAAGAAGAGAAGGTGAAAGCATTGAAGCTTTTCTAAGAATACATGTTGGTAAACATGTATTGTTGAACAATTTTATTTTATCTTGGATATTTATTAACTTGTGATTTCATGTTAGAATTATCATTTATCTTGATCCTTAATGTTAATTATGCCTTCATGTTTGTGTTTTACATAGCTTTGTGCATGCCATATGATAGTTAGCTTATTAAATTATGATCTGTAGTTAACTTTGGCTTGTGAAACCTTTGGGAAAAATCTGGGTTTATCAAAAACTGGGATGGGAAATTTTTGAAAACCTTCTGGTCGCGGTTCCATATCGACCCGCGGTTCCTTATCAATAAGGTACCGCCGGTCCTAGATAAGGAACCGCCGGCCACTGTGCACGACAGCATCTTTGCTTTACACTGTTTTCTTAATTTTGTGTAAACCTTGCATGATTTTCAGTAATAAACTACACATTTCCTAAACTAGGGTATCTAAATTCATTATTCACCTAAAATGATTTTAACCCATTACTAGTTTGGATCATCCCCTCACCCATTTAAACCCACCTTGTTTGCCATGTTCTTCACACATCAAACATACTTCCCTAAACCTTAAACCACCCTAATCAACCATGGTGTGTACCAAAACCTCAAACACTTCCAAGACCTCCACCCCAAGAAAAACACTCAAAATAAGGGTTAAGGTAGCTAATCCTAACTCTTCACCTTTCCTCACACCTAAGAATGCGAATGTTCCTATCCTCATTTCTTCATCACCTTCCCCACCTCTTGCACCATGCAAAACTTCTTCCACCCATGGTACTAACCACTCCATTGGTTCTACCTCCTCTTCATTCAATTCTAGAATGAATGAGCTTTCCTTACCCTTCACTCCAAGTGCACCCTTGGAAGTGACCACACAACCTCAACCAATCCAAAGCATTCCTTTTGGGAATGACTTTGATGACACTTTGGTGACTTCACCATTTACCCCTCACAACTCACCCATTTCACCAACCTTGGAGGATTTACCTCCACACTCACCCTTTTCCCCTTTGGGGAACATGCCTCCTCTTTCACCCACATCACCCTTGGAGAACTTGCCCCCTCCACCTCCACCCAACTCAAACATCCCAATTTTGGGTGTCCCACTTTCCCTCCTCTTGGGTGATCCTTACTTTGGGTTTCAACAAACTCATGGTCCTAGATGTCCATGTTGTCTTTACAATCACTACATCATCCATAACCTTAGGATGGACATGTATGAGCTTCATAGGAGGTTGAAAAACTTCTTGCTTGCTTTGTTCTCCATGCCTCCTCCTAGGAGATGAATGATGGAGTTCTTTTAATAAAGATTTTCAACAACAAGCCAAAGAAAACCACCTATCTAGATTTTATGATAAGCTAGCTATGTATTAGTTAGTTTTATTTATCTTTGTACTTGTTTCACTAATGAATGTTTTATGTTGTTGACTTATGGATTTAGCTTTGTGTGATTCTATCCTTTTGTGCAAACTAATCAACTTTAATTTGAAATTAAAATTGAACCTAAATCTATCACAACCCCTAAACTTGACTAAAATTGGTTCAAAATGATATCTAAATTATTTTGTCACTCTTTGTCAAGACATTCTTTGTGAATGTGTTGCTTTATGCAACCCTAGCATATTTTGGTTCTAATAGAGGTAAAATTCCAAGATTTGCAATTTTTTGAAAAAGACTTAGTTTTTCCCAAAACCCAGGAAAAACATGGTTTAAAGTCCTCTGGACGCGGTTCCTTAAAGACCCGCGGTTCCTTCGCGATATGGAACCGCCGGACCATATAAGGTACCGCGGCCAGAATGTGGCTTTTGACGAATTTTTGGTCAAAACCTTTAAACCCTTTTCCCAGTCAAGATTCCTTGTTTACTCAAATTGACTAAACATTCCTTGACAATACACATTTTGTATTCAAATTCTTACCTTGATTACATTTTACTTATACCCCAACCTTGATATTTCATTCTCACACCTTCCCAACCTTGAGAATTCATTCTCACATAACCTTGAGATATCATTCTCACACTCTCACAATGCCTAACTCCTACCTTCCTAACCTTGACATTTCTTTGTCACAACCCCACTCACCCAAAGCTTGCCCATCCAAGCTTTCAAAGAAACGAAAATCTCGGTTCGACCCGTTTGGGTTAAGAAGAATGAACCATCTTCGTCCAAACCACCCAAAAACCCTACCTTCTCTCCAATCAAGTATTGGAATGAGACTTACACCATAAACCCCATCACCGGAGCAAAAGAACATGTTCCACCACCACCACAATCCTTCAATACCCCCCAACTCAATGACCTTTCCACCTTCCCAAACCTCACAAGGCATTGTGAAAACACTCCAAACCCTTTACCCCACCACCACCAAACCCTAAGTTTGATGCCATACCCCCATCAAACGATTTTGTGTTGCATCATGGATCCTCGTGTGATTGTTTCCGTTTTCAACAAATTGAACTTGCTCATGTGTATGAGAAGTTAAATTTTCTTGAATTCCTCCTCACTCGACCTCCTATTCAAGTTTTCGTTCCGGTGGACAAAACTTCGAATGATGCATCGTCGTCTTTTTAGTTTTATTTTATTTTTAGCAATCTTGGAAAATATCACTATTAGACTAGCTTATGCTTAGTGGTTTATTTTTCATATTTATTGCTTTTAGTTACTCATACTATGTGTATGACTATCTTCTTTGTTGTATTTTTTTTTTGTAACTTTTGTGTTATTTGTGTGCTATCTAATTAGTTCTATTTTTGAGTTGATCTTGGTTAAATTTTTACAATTGCTTATGGGTGATTCCATCAATTCTAAAGCTTTAATCCATTGACAAGCTTATCATCTTCATCTTATTGAAGTTTGATTTTGTCAATTACCTCTTTGGACATACTTAGCAAAATACTTGCTTCTAATTTGAGATTTCTTCTCTTTCTCCCTCTCAAGTTACTTAGTAGGTAGTGATCATATATACATTGGTGTTTCTTTCCTTTCTACTAACCTTTGTGTAGCATGTCACCTTAGCTCACAAACTTGGTGCCCCAAGCTAGGGGGAGCAACCACCAAGGGGGAGCTACTAGCAAAGTTCGATGCACTTCAAAGACTTATGCTAACCTTTTTGCTACGATAAAGGGGGAGAAATGATAGTGATAAACTAGTTAATAATTCCATAGTTTGTGTTTATACGTAAATGAGTTTATCGTTTGTCGTAATCAAAAAGGGGGAGATTGTTAATGCAAGTAATGCCTAAAAACATTATTAGTGTTAACTAATCTTTCTTAGTTTTGATCACAACAAACCATACACCACATTTAGTGTAGAAACACAAAATGAATTATTTAACTAAAACTATCATCAAGGTAATAATCATATCACTAACCTTTCTTAATCATACTTAGTGATCACCAAAATGATTATCCTTAAAACTCACTTTTGCTAAGAAGACAAAAGTCTTTTTAATAAACTTTCTTTTTTAGAAAATATTTTATTAAAATGGAAAATGAAAATTTGAAAATGGCATATTCCAAATGCTGTTAGAATATCCTTTGAAGGGTTTAAATACCTCAGATATTCCCGCCCCACTAAAAGACAAAAAACGGAGCGGAGTCTAGTGGCGGTACCTTAAGTACCTACGCGGTACCTTAGCGATATGGTACCGCGGGGTGAGATATGGTACCGCGCACAGTAGCCGTTATATATCCGTTGTAACTTTGTCTCCTTTAAATAGTGGGTCAAGTCTCATTTTCCAGTAAGCCTCTTGGACGATTTTCTCAGCCCCTTCTCTATTTTCTATAGCATAATCATTAGTAAATGATCACTTAATTTGTTAAGGATGTTTACATATGATTATCCTCTTGATCCCCTCCTTTACCATGTCCAATGAGAAGATCACTCACTCACTAGTGTAGTGATAAAGATGAATTTATGAGCTAGTCATATTCATCATGATACCCCTTTTTTTAGGTCAATCCAATGTATTTATGAATACTTGGACTAGTTGTGTTCATCCAAGTTATTTGTGGATACTTGGATTTGTTGTGTACATCTATTGCATATGTGTTTGCTTGGATTTGTGTTGTGTAAATCCAAGCTACATGTGCGTACTTGGATAAGTCTAGTTGAGTTGTAATAGATTTGATTAGGAGTTCTCACTAAACTATAAAGTGATGTGGTTGTGTCTTGTGAGTTCTCACTAAACTTTAAAGTGATTAGTAGTTGTGTTGTGTGAAGTTCTCACTTAGCTTCAAAGTGAAGAGTCGTTAAGATTGGTTCTAGCTTTCGATTAGAACTCGACATCTAGCCTTGTGTCGTAAAATGGTGAAGTAGGCAACGTCGTGAAGATTGGTTCTACCTTTCGATTAGAACTCGACATCTAGCCTTGTGTCGTTAAATTGTGAAGTAGGCAACGTCGTGTAGATTGGTCCTAGCTAAAGATTAGGTCTCGACATTTAGCTTAGTGTCGGAAAATAATGTAAGCAACGATGTAAGGTTTTCTCCGCCGAGAAGGGAGCTTGTGGATATAGTGGAAATCTCGAGTAGGTGTACTCGAGGAGTGGAGTAGAAACGAGGATAGAGCCTCGTTGTCGAACCACTATAAATCTTGGTGTCTTCCCACTAGGTTGTCTCCTTCCTTGCTCTTTATTTATTTCATTATCATTATACTTGCTTATTATCCTTGCTAGTGTATTTCAATTGAACCTAATCATTATGCAACTTAGCATCAAGTAAAAGATAGTTTTGATACAAACCAAACTGAAAGTAATTTTAATTTGGTCACCAATCGAAGAGAAACTATTCAACCCCCCCTTCTAGTTTCTACAATTAGGTAAAACCAAAACACAAACATAATATCAATAATATGACCCCGTATTGCTAGTCAGGCAATATATCGTAATTCGGTGCGCATAGCAGTATTTCGTTATTTTTGATTATTATAAGCCGCATGACATTGTTACCTTACTATACCAAACAATGGGTAGCTAGCCCGAAACTCAATTTGCCCATCTAAATTAGTGTGTCGTCACAATAATCACGCTTGTGTAAATCTTCTCATACATAAATTCGCTTACCAATCAATGTGGCACGACGGGGATCAACCGTCAAGGCGCGAACTGGGGTGATCGTCCCCAAATAGTAATATTATATGCATAAGCGTCTACCAAATCCCGGTAGTTCACAATTCATTCTAATGGTACTTTTAGTGACATAACCTAACTTTAATAATCCATTTCATTTCATCTATCGGGTCATTTAATCATTCATTGGGTCATACAATCATTCGGGTCCAAATCAATAAACAAACAATCGGGACAACTAGTGTCCTATTTCATAAAAACTAACATGTTATCTCCCTCGCGGGTTTATAAAACATTTCATAAAAACATTTAAAAGAGTGCGAGGCTATGAACTCACGTTTATGTGGGAAAGCGGGTTATCGGCAATTCGGATGTAGGTACGTTCTTCAATCACGGAAACCTAGACAAATAATACTTGTCTTAGACTCTTGTCCAATGACTTTATAAAATAACAATTATGTATACATATGATGATTTTATATATATGATGATGATCAAGTGGGTTTATACATTCTCATTTACTCATTTTAGTGTTATGTGTTGGTAACTTTTATACTAGTTTACTAGTTTTACCTATTTACATGTTTTAGGTCCTATAAGCCTATTATAAGTCCATTACCTTAAATTAGACCATTTTATACTTTTATTATCAATATTATACTTTACATGTTGGGCCCAAGTGGGTTAAGCCCAATAAGTAAATTTATAATTGTTTAGCCCATTTAGTTGGATTATTAGTCCAATAATGCTAACTTAGCCCGTTAATGTCCATATGTTATTTAGTTCGGGTTTTATCAGTTTTTACTTGTATTAAGTACTTATTTATCAGTATATGACTTTTAAAAAGTTTACATTATACGGGTCCGACCGTCTAAGTTTTAATTGACGAAAAACGTTAGTTTTACGGTATTAGCCGAAAAGACGTAAAAATCATGTTTATAGTTTTTATAACTTATAAAACTTACCAAACTACCATTTTTATAAAATTTCCATTTATTTATCCTTATACATATTTATATAAATGAAATATATAAGTTAGTGGGTTTTAATTTCACATTTATACTATATTATTTTGAGTGCTTATATAATACTATTAAACTTTAATTTCACAAAATCTGATTTTTAGTTTCACTTTCACCATTTTTATCATATCTTGAGTTCTATAAGGAGATAGAAGCTCATTTTTGGATGACATAAATTTCATATTATGTGCTACAAATAAGTTAGTTATAGCTACTGCTCAATCCATGTCTAAGTATCCTTAACAGTCCCTACAAAACAGACTATTCAGATTGGTATACTAATTTTGTTTTGATCATATCTCACTCATTTTGATGATTCCATTACATGGCCAACTCTCACATGTGTATGACATCTAATACTTACTGTAAATTGATTCCACCATGCCATTTTATCAGTTTATTATTTGGTTAGTTACTGTTTTTATACAGCCAACTTTATAAGCAAGAATTTAACCTTTTTACCTATGGTTTTCCATCTTTTTAACCATGTTTATCAAATCTATCAACACCAAACCCCCACATAATATTTTTAATCATCATTAATCATCATATACATATACATAAGTAAAGAAATTACAAGATTGCATAATCAAAATAACAAAAGGATAAGAAGAACAATCTCTATACCACCATTAGTGATGAAAAGATGAGGTTTTTGATGAACAAGACTTGGTTCTTGTTATCAAATCTTCAACTTTAGCAAGGCAACTTCTTGGGTCCTTTGGATGGATGAACACCTCCATGAAATCATCCCTTTAACCTAATGAAAACTCTTTTTCATAAGTTAAGATCACCTCCAATCTTCATATCTTCAAAAGGACATCATCATATGTAGAAATAACATGAGATTTTGTGGTTGAATTTGATCAAAATAGGTGTTTTAGGGTGATATGGGACGAAATATAGAGAGAGAGGAAGGATGAGAGAGTGGTTTGCATGTGTTGGAAGTGCAAATGGTATGAATGAAGTGGTTTGGTTGGTTTTGTGTCAAGTTAGCTTCCATGTTAAGCTTATGCTAACATGTGTTAGCTTTCTAGCTACAAACTTGACACATCAAGTGATGTGGTGGCAAGTTTTGGTTGTCCCATATGAGTGGGGTAGGATAAACTTGTTTTGTCCCATCCCGTTAATTTACGGGTATTCCTCGATTCTAGTTTCCTCGATTTGCGTGCCCTCGGGTCGTTTTACGAAAAACGTTTTTATAAATTATGAATCAACGGCACAAAACGAATCTAATAAAAATTATCTCATCAAAAACGGAGTTCAAAAACGGAGTTCAAAAACGGAGTTCAAAAACGTAAATACGTAATCCTAAGGTTTCCGGTTTAGTCGTAAAGGACGTTAAGTTATAATGGTAAGTCCTAATCTCTTCTCGTAAATTTGTGAGTTTATGAACCAACACAAATTTAAAATCTCAAAATAATATTCACGGACAAATTTATTTTCTTAAATGTCGGACTGTCACCAATGACGGTGTATGTAAATGTGAGCACGTAACGTAGAATCCTCCGGTTTAGACGTAGTCGATGCTACTTCAAGACGTAAATCCAAATTACTTCCCAAAAATAAGTGAGTTCACAATGTAACATTAAAATAATGTTTTTAAATAATACTTGAGAATAAAATATCAACCATAAATTGACGGATTGTCACAGCATTTACCCCTAAACCGGATCTTTGTCCTCAAAGATCAATTTATCTTACTACTCGCTTCTTATAGAGTTAAATCCATCTGGGTATTTCCTCCACATTCGGTCTTTTCTCTCAAGTGTAATTCATTGCAATACGCGAGTTTCATCAAACACAACTACGGGAATAAGATCAGGCTTAATGTTGACTTAGTTTCTCTATCCATGATGTTCACGGGTCTTTGATGAATGCAACTTTTCGCCGATCTAAACTTCATTAAGTAATAGTCAGATTTTCACTTGATAGATATTTCATCAAGTTAGATATACGAAACATAATTCACGCAGCCCTTGAAGTCATAGGGTAGATCCAGCTTATATGCCTTTCAATCCAATCTTTTTACATCATATCAATAGTCCTATACAACGGGAACTTATTTCCCATGATCTTTCAGATCATCTATACATTTTTCCAAGGTGAAAAGTTTTGGCATAACTTCGCTACCCATCCTGCACTTCAAGATCTACATTTCATATTCACATAACCTCCTGCCCACTATCGGCAGTCAATAATCAGATCCTAATTTACACAATCATTTCAAGTTTCACGGGTCGGGTATTTGCAAGGTTAGGTTTGTCATCATAGGTAACCTTAAACCTAAAAGACATGTCCAACTCACAATGGGTGTATGTCGGATGTCTTCATCCCAACTCCTGCTTACAGATGCTCTAATATTTAGATTCTCACAAGATTCGATCTCGATCATAATACGTTAATTATCAATGATAATCTCTCCAAAGGAAAACGATTATACGGTTTATTACCAAAGGTCAATCATTCAAACATAAATCAAGACTTCTAGTATTTTGTATCGTTACTTTACCTCGTCCCTTCGATTGGGGTGGTAAACAGTACTCTCATCAAGGTTCGTTCCCAATGACTTTTGAGCAAATCTCTAGAAATTCGATGCGAAGCGAGGATCTTGATAGAGATGATCGATACAGGCACACTATGTTTACAGAACTCCTTTAAATATAAAAAGTCAATTTCTTCATCAAGAATCTATCATTATCAGGAATGATATTAGCAGATTTGGTCAGTCTGTCGACGATGACCCAAATCGAATCAAATTCAGATGATGACCTTTGAAATAGTTAGACATTTACTAATGTATGAGGCGATGTCTGCCTTCATAATTTGCCATCAGTACAACTTCTTCAGATGAGATACATTAAATCAGAAACGGCATGAATAGAATACTTAATCTTATGAGATTCCAACATGACTAAATCTCGAAATCCTCTGTATTTAGGCAACCACAAGTGGCCTTTAAAACATTTACCGCCATCGGCTTCTAAATTCTAATGGTTCACATTAGCCGCGAACTCCTTTTTATTATCTATATTATCCTTTTTACAAACATCGTTTATTTTTATATTGTTCGGCAATTTATTTTGCACAGTCATTACTAAGGAACACATCCTAATTAATTATTCATCCTTTCTATATTATGTGTCAGTAATCATATTCACCTTCCCTTCTGAAATAAACATCATGACCGTATTCATTCAAAATTTCTTTCTTCACTTTTTCTAGGTTTTTGTTTCGTCTCAACTATCATTTTTATCAGTTTTGCTCAATCTGACGTTTAAAGCGTCGATAAATATTACAAGTAACTAAATAATAAATATTCAATTTTTATGAAACGTAAACGTAAAAAGTTTTAAATTTTCTCAGTTCGACCAATTTTATAAAAATGTTCAAAATAAATTTGAATTTAATTAACAAGATTTTTGTTGATTTATCAAAAATAATTAAGAATAATTAATAAGATCCGTAAATGTTCGAAAAATTTTTGTTTATACTTTGGTCAAAAAATTTCTTAGTTGAAAAGCAAAAATTGTCATTTCAAATTTCGAGTCATGGTTTAAATGGTTTCCTCAATCCCTCTTAGGTTGTCTTGAGGTATACACAAACATTTACCCCTAAACAGGAGTTTAGTTAAATGTTCTGGGTATAAGGGAATAATCCCTCAAAAGTTCTTTTTGATAAAACATTTGTCAAAACATATTTGCACTTTCTTTTTGGTAAAACCCAAAGTCTTAAATGACTTCTAATTTTTGAAGAGTCAATATATATATATATATATATATATATATATATATATATATATATATAAATATATATATATATATATATATATATATATATATATATATATATATATATATATATATATATATATATATATATATGTATATATATATATATATATAGATATATATATATATATATATATATATATATATATATATATATATATATATATATATATATATATATATATATATATATATATATATATATATATATACATATATATATCTTACCATCATTAATCAAACGATCATTTTTATGTAAAGGATCAAGCCTTAAATCACATGTTAAATATTCAAGGTACAGGTTTTCATTGTTCGGCCAATTCAGGGCAATCTATAAATAATTATTAACTCCTTCTTATTCTATAAACAAACAAATGGTCCTTAGTGATCACAAGCATGAATTTATCAAATTACAGCCTACACACGTGATTCACCAAATTTATGGATGCTACATGTGCATTGGTCAATCCAAACGACACAACATGAAACTCATAATGTTCATTACAAGTTCTGGATGTAGTGATTGGAATAGATAATCTTTTTCGCGGACGCGAAGTTAATGATAACCATGCCGAGGATCAAATTGCTGAATATACACTAGAACCTTGTAAATGATCGAACAAACCTATCATCTTGGGTAGTGGATATAGATTTTTAATCGTCAATTTACCTAGTTCACGGTAATCAATAAATATAAGAAATAATAACACCATAGCTCTTCATGATGACGAGCTTGGTAGAATAAAAGCTTTCTCCGACAACTCTCTCAGTTGTACGGTAATTCTTTTAATTCAGATGGTGCTGATGTACAGTGCACATGTCACAGTTGCAACACCGAGAATATAATCAATACCAAATTCAACTTCTTCAGATCTCATAAAATTTAATCTTTCACAATCTTCAAAGAAAATGTAGTGTTTATTCTTTAGTTTTATGGTGACTACTAATCAGCCTTGCATGGTCCATTCCAAATTGTATGTAGGCGCGCAACTATATACAATTTCAAGGTTAACGATGCAATACTCAGTTCGTCAAAATTTATCATCATGTTTATAATAAAAACATTTTCATGCTTAATTCATAAATAAGAATCAAAAATAAATTTACAAAGATTTTCTTTGTTATGAAAACAATTAAGTTTTCCAAGGTGTTTTATAAACAACTTCATTTCGATAAAAATCACTTATAAATCTCACTTTGAATAATCCTTATAGTGATGAAACTTCAATTTTTCTCAAGGGATACTGTTTTATCTTATAAAAACAATGAGTGATCTGCAAAAGAGTGATGAAAAGTTGTTCACCAAGAACTAACTACAATATAATAGGAAATGAGCTTAGCCAAATAATCATGAGGTTCATGACCTCGATGGCGCTCAAAAATAATTATCCACAACGTAACTCAATTCGAGATGAGTACTTGTTCAATGGTTGCATCACTAATGAGAACATTAGGATGAAGCAATAAAGGATAGGTAACATCGATACATGTAGGATTTAGCAATCAAAAGTAGTCTTTTCATAATCACAAACAAGTCAAAATTGTACCGTAACACATTACGTGTCACTATGTCATAAAATTTCAAGAACTCATCCTACCAACTGATGTCTCAGTTAAGTTAGGGATTTTTAAAAGATACCACAATGAATACTAATCTACAAGAGTCATTAGGTGTCCTACCTGTCCCGGAAGATCCATCGGTCCCAATTCAGAAGAAGATTTCTTCAATTTATTTATTGGACACTGGGCATCCTCGTCAGTGGACAATGGCCTAGGAACAACCCTTAACACGAATCAACAATCAATTAAAACCTTATAATTCGATCACAGAACTTAACGACTTCCTTTTAACAATTTCTTATTCCATACGAGTTAAATTTTACATTATTCAAGTTTCAACCAACTTATACTCAATGCAACATCCTACCTCATTCTACAATACTTTCAACCTTATTCATAAATCTTAAAAGGGCAATAAAAGCTCGATATGATCAACACTTAATTTCCAATCCTATAGATCTTACAACAACAATTATCAAATGAGTCACTAGTATTAAATGACTCACACATTCAATCAGACTTCTCGGAAAGGTACTAGTGGCATGAGGCTTTTGGGTAATGGTTCCAATGACAGCCTCAAGTGCAACATTCACCCTTTCGATTTCAAATTTAAGAATTGGGTGACAACGAATCATATGGCACCTTTCCAGGTGGTAACGTTTTGTCAAAATCCACTCTATAAGGAAAGATCGTCATGACATCGATATTAGAATTAATCTCGCCAATTCTTCTTCAATATCGCAATCAACTAATATCTACATTTCTACGAATATCACCATTTTGTCGGGATCATAAATATCCACAACTTGGGTTTAGATCTAGAATAGCTAGATTTCTTACAGGAATAGCTTAGATTAATTTACTAGGGGATTTAGGGTTCTTTGTGACAATCTACGTCGTATAAATACCTCGTATACGTATTAAAATAATCATCAAACAATCATGTAATTAAATTACATCATATATATATATATATAATCCAAGTTATATATATACTAAAATAACACTTCTCAGTCTGGCCTTGTCGGTTACTCGGGAATTCTTCGGCACCGTTATAGTCAAAAGATTTTTAGACATTTTGTGAAAAATGTTTATAGTTAAAAGATTTTGAAATGTTTTATTCAAAACCTTGGTTTTAAAAATCTTTCGTTCTCTATAACGAAAGCTCTGATACCAAACTGTAACACCCCCAAATTTACACAATTCAATAAAGCGGAAGACTCGTTGGTGTTACGGGATAGCACATTACTCAAATCATAGACAACGCATAAAAATCGCGTCGTTTAATAATAAAGCATTTCCATTCATAAATATCAAATTTTACATAGGTCCCAAGTCATTGTATTTCATACAGGTTCTACAAAGCATTTGAATGGAAATTATTATTTAAGTGCGGGCCATGAATTCTTGTTGTCTTCCCGAGAATTACCTTAAAGTACCTGAGATAAAACATGTTAAAAGACAAGGTCAGCGAAAACGCCGAGTGAATTCATAGAGTTTAATAAAACCATCAATGTATCATCGCTATATAATTATTACCGAAAATCATTTTTGTACAAATCTTTATAGTAGACCATGAAATAGGCCAAAAACATTTTATACAAATCCTTATCAAAATCACAATATAGGCTTTCGCCTTCAAAACCATTATACGAACCAATGTCGTAAAAATATCATACAATACGTTTTATAACGTCGTGTAGAGTTAAATAAAAAACCGTTATATAAATATGGTTAGGTAAAACCAAAACACAAACATAATTTCAATAATATGACCCCGTATTGCTAGTCAGGCAATATATCGTAATTCGGTGCGTATAGCAGTATTTCGTTATTTTGGATTATTATAAGCCGCATGACATTGTTACCTTACTATACCAAACAACGGGTAGCTAGCCCGAAACTCAATTTGCCCATCTAAATTAGCGTGTCGTCACAATAATCACGCTTGTTTAAATCTTCTCATACATAAATTCGCTTACCAATCAATGTGGCACGCCGGGGATCAACCGTCAAGGCGCGAACTGGGGTGATCGTCCCCAAATAGTAATATTATATGCATAAGCGTCTACCAAATCCCGGTAGTTCACAATTCATGCTAATGGTACTTTTAGTGACATAACCTAACTTTAATAATCCATTTCATTTCATCTATCGGGTCATTTAATCATTCATTGGGTCATACAATCATTCGGGTCCAAATCAATAAACAAACAATCGGGAAAACTAGTGTCCTATTTCATAAAAACTAACATGTTATCTCCCTCGCGGGTTTATAAAACATTTTATAAAAACATTTAAAAGAGTGCGAGGCTATGAACTCACGTTGATGTGGGAAAGCGGGTTATCGGCAATTCGGATGTACGGTACGTGCTTCAATCACGGAAACCTAGACAAATAATACTTGTCTTAGACTCTTGTCCAATGACTTTATAAAATAACAATTATGTATACATATGATGATTTTATATATATGATGATGATCAAGTGGGTTTATACATTCTCATTTTAGTGTTATGTGTTGGTAACTTTTATACTAGTTTACTAGTTTTACCTATTTACATGTTTTAGGTCCTATAAGCCTATTATAAGTCCATTACCTTAAATTAGACCATTTTATACTTTTATTATCAGTCTTATACTTTACATGTTGGGCCCAAGTGGGTTAAGCCCAATAAGTAAATTTATAAGTGTTTAGCCCATTTAGTTGGATTATTAGTCCAATAATGCTAACTTAGCCCGTTAATGTCCATATGTTATTTAGTTCGGGTTTTATCAGTTTTTACTTTTATTAAGTACTTATTTATCAGTATATGACTTTTAAAAAGTTTACATTATACGGGTCTGACCGTCTAAGTTTTAATTGACGAAAAACGTTAGTTTTACGGTATTAGCCGAAAAGACGTAAAAATCATGTTTATAGTTTTTATAACTTATAAAACTTACCAAACTACCATTTTTATAAAATATCTATTTATTTATCCTTATACATATTTATATAAATGAAATATATAAGTTAGTGGGTTTTAATTTCACATTTATACTATATTATTTTGAGTGCTTATATAATACTATTAAACTTTAATTTCATAAAATCTGATTTTTAGTTTCACTTTCACCATTTTTATCATATCTTGAGTTCTATAAGGAGATAGAAGCTCATTTTTGGATGACATAAACTTCATATTATGTGCTACAAATAAGATAGTTATAGCTACTGCTCAATCTATGTCTAAGTATACTTAACAGTCCCTACAAAACAGACTATTCAGATTGGTATACTAATTTTGTTTTGATCATATCTCACTCATTTTGATGATTCCATTGCATGGCCAACTCTCACATGTGTATGAAATCTAATACTTACTGTAAATTGATTACACCATGCCATTTTATCAGTTTATCATTTGGTTAGTTACTGTTTTTATATAGCCAACTTTATAAGCAAGATTTAAACCTTTTTACCTACGGTTTTCCATCTTTTTAACCATGTTTATCAAATCTATCAACACCAAACCCCCACATAATATTTTTAATAATCATTCATCATCATATACATATACATAAGTAAAGAAATTACAAGATTACATAATCAAAATAACAAAAGGATAGGAAGAACAATCTCTATACCACCATTAGTGATGAAAAGATGAGGTTTTTGATGAACAAGACTTGGTTCTTGTTATCAAATCTTCAAATTTAGCAAGGAAAATTCTTGGGTCCTTTGGATGGATGAACACCTCCATGAAATCATCCCTTTAACCTAATGAAAACTCTTTTTCATAAGTTAAGATCACCTCCAATCTTCATATCTTCAAAAGGACATCATCATATGTAGAAATAACATGAGATTTTGTGGTTGAATTTGATCAAAATGGGTGTTTTAGGGTGATATGGGACGAAATATAGAGAGAGAGGAAGGATGAGAGAGTGGTTTGCATGTGTTGGAAGTGCAAATGGTATGAATGAAGTGGTTTGGTTGGTTTTGTGTCAAGTTAGCTTCCATGTTAAGCTTATGCTAACATGTGTTAGCTTTCTAGCTACAAACTTGACACATCAAGTGATGTGGTGGCAAGTTTTAGCTGTCCCATATGAATGGGGTGGGATAAACTTGTTTTGTCCCATCCCGTTAATTTACGGGTATTCCTCGATTCTAGTTTCCTCGATTTGCGTGCCCTCGGGTCGTTTTACGAAAAACATTTTTATAAATTATGAATCGACGACACAAAACGAATCTAATAAAAATTGTCTCATCAAAAACGGAGTTCAAAAACGTAAATACGTAATCCTAAGGTTTCCAGTTTAGTCGTAAAGGACGTTAAGTTATAATGGTAAGTCCTAATCTCTTCTCGTAAATTTGTGAGTTTATGAAGCAACACAAATTTAAAATCTTAAAATAATATTCACGGACAAATTTATTTTCTGAAATGTCAGACTGTCACCAAAGACGGTGTATGTAAACGTGAGCACGTAACGTAGAATCCTCCGGTTTAGACGTAGTCGATTCTAATTCAAGACGTAAATCCAAATTACTTGCCAAAAATAAGTGAGTTCATAATGTAACATTAAAATAATGTTTTTAAATAATACTTGAGAATAAAATATCAACCATAAATCGACGGATTGTCACACATATACAATGGCTAGCAATTCTTTTTCCGTGGTAGTATAATGCAATTGAGCACCCGTTATTGTCTTACTAGCATAGTGGATAGGTTGAAAATGATTATTAACTCTTTGCCCCAAAACGTCACGCCATAATCACTAGCATCACACATGAGTTCAAAAGGCAAATCCCAATTTGGTGAAACCAAAACTGGAGCCTTAGTCAATTTTTCTTTAAGGATCTCAAAAGACTCTAAACACTCTTGTGTGAATATGAAAGGAGCCTCTTTTTCAAAGAGGTGGGTCATGGGGCTAGCTATTTTAGAAAAGTCTTGGATATACTGTCTATAGAAACCCGCATGTCCCAAAAAACTCCTAACTCCTTTCACCGTGGTAGGTGGGGGAAGTTTAGAAATAACATCTATCTTAGCACGATCCACTTCTAATCCTTTGTTAGATATCTTATGCCCCAAAACTATCCCTTCTTTGACCATGAAATGACACTTCTCCCAATTTAAAACAAGACGTGTTTCTTCACACCTTTTTAGCATATGTTCTAAATGGGAGAGACAAGAAGTGAATGAATCTCCAAAAACCGAGAAATCATCCATAAACACTTCCAGTTTGTGCTCTATCATGTCATGAAATATTGCCATCATACAACTTTGAGATGTCCCCGTGGCATTGCACAAGCCAAAAGGCATTCTCTTGTAAGCAAATGTGCCATAGGGATAAGTGAATGTGGTCTTTTCTTGATCTTTTGGGTCAATGGGTATTTGGAAATAACCCGAAAATCCATCTATAAAGCAATAGTACTCATTTCTCGCTAAGCGTTCAAGTATTTGGTCCATGAAAGGTAATGGGAAATGGTCTTTCCTAGTGGCATCATTAAGCTTTCTATAATCAATATAAACTCTCCAACCCGTTACAAGTCTAGTGGGAATCAACTCATTGTTTTCATTTGGAACAACGGTGATTCCACCCTTTTTAGGCACACAATGCACCGGGCTAACCCATGGTGAGTCGAAAATTAGGTAAATCATACCCGCATCAAGGAGTTTGATAACTTCCTTTTTGATGACTTCATGGATTTTTGGGTTAACCCTTCTTTGGTTTTGGATGGCGGGTTTGCATTCATCCTCCATAAGGATTTTGTGTGTACAAAAGTTAGGATCAATCCCCCTTTATGTCGGATATTTTCCAAGCTATAGCCTTTTTGTGCTTCTTAAGAACTTCTATAAGCTTTTCCTTCTCATCATCTTTCAAATCTTTAGCTATGATAACGGGCAATTTATCCTCTCCCTCTAAGAAAGCATACTCAAGGTGTGATGGAAGATCCTTAAGCTCTAGGGAAGGTGGACTCTCAATAGAAGGTTGAACTAATGTGGGATCATAATTAGTAACCTCTTGTGGAGTAGGTGAAGGAATAGGATCCTCATTGAGTAACTTTTGGATAGTAAGAATATCTTCTTCCCAATTGATGGGAGAATCTTCATTTCCAAGAAAGTTAGACTCAAATTCCTCTAAGAGAAAATCACTCTCTCCAAATAGTGTTAAAGAGGGAGGAATTGAGGCTACGATCTCAACATGTGGAATGTTCTCATTATCACTTTTGCAAGCCTCATGAAAGTGTTCATTACAAACCTCATCAAGAACATCCACAATGTTAACGGTTTCACAACTTTGAGATCTCTTAGTTACTTTCCCCAACTTAAACACTACTTTCTCATTCTCTACCGTCATAATTAGTTCCCCTTCCGCCATATCAATAAGAGTGCGACCGGTCCTTAAGAAAGGCCTTCCTACAATAAGGGGAACTCTAGGGTTTGCTAACTCAAGTGTCATTTATGTAGGTGTAAGATCGGGAAGAGAGAGTTGTTTCCAAACCGACAAAGGCATCAAATTTATGCTTGCACCAAGTTCCATAAGTGCCATGCAATTCTCTACCCTGGGAAATGACAAGGAATCAAGAACCGACCCAGATCACCAAGTTTAGTTGGTAAAGTCTTCAACAACACCGCGGAACAATTTTTGTTCAGTGAAGTGTTAGGCATATCAATCAACTTATCTTTGTTGGAGAGAATGTCCTTAAACATTTTGGCAAACTTGGGCATGTAAGCTAAAGCCGGCGCAAAAGATATGTTGATATTCAATTGCTTAAACATCCTCAAAAAGTTGTACACTTGAATGTCATCTTTGTTTTTAAACTTCTCTTTTCTCAATCTAGAAGGATATGGAAGATTGGGTTTGGGTAAAGGTTGAGTGGTAGTTGTTGAAGGACTCTCTTTTTGGGTTTCTTCAATGATAGGTGTAGAAGGTGAAGGATTAGTAGGTTTAGGATTAGAAGGTGTAGGCTTAGAATGTGTAGGCTTGTCACAAGGAGGAACCGTTGTAGGAGTTACCAAAGGAGGTATAGGAGGAATTGAAGGGTCAATGGTTGTTTTCCCACTCCTTGTAGTGATTGCATTTACATTTGCCCTTGGATTGGTTTGAGTTGGAAGGTAAAGCACCTTGTGGTCTTTGATTTAAGAGCCATAAACTTCTTATTAGTATCCTCTTGCGTATCCCTCAATCTCTTCTCATTGGCTTGAAACCTCCTTTCATCATCTTGATTCATCTTGTGAAGAATCTCAATAGTGTTAAAATCATTTGGCACATTCCCATGAAATCCTTGAGGTTGGAAAGGTGGAGGTTGATTGTAAAACCCTTGGTTATTGCCATGAAAGTTGTTCCCTTGGTTTTGAAAGTTATTTGGCCCTCTATTGTTGTTGTTCCCTTGATAATTTCTTCTTGGCCATTAGTTTCTATTGAGCATTTGTGGAGTGTTTGGTTGGTTTTGGGTGGGTTGATGGTGAGGGAAACCCGGTTGAGCAAGCTAATTGTTGGACTTGTATGAAAGCTGATTAGGATTGATGTTGGGTTTAAAGTGTTCTCTTTCATCATCATTATAAGCATAGCATTCTCCTTGAATGTTTTGAACTTTATCACATCGCAAGTATGAGTGAGGGCCTCCACATGTCTCACAAGATAAGGTGATGGCATTGACATTGTTGGTAGAAGAATTGTTCAAGGAAACCTTCATAAAATCTTGAAACATCTCTTGATTCATCTTTTGAGTCTTGTTAAGTTGTTGAAGTATTTCATTGTGTTGCTTAAGTAATTGATTCTCAATTGATTGAGGAACACTCTATTGAACAACATGTACCACCTGATCTCTCTCCCTATTACTTTGAACCATGGATTTTGTTTCAATGATATCCCATGCATCTTGAGTGGATTTTGAGATAATGTTCCTACCCGCGGTCGAGTTAAGGGAATCTTGATGGTGAGGTCTCAAACCATTGTAGAAGGTGTTAATTTGGTGAACTTGGTCAAAATCGTGGTTTGGGCACTTTCTTAACAACTCTTTCAACTCTTCCCAAGCTTCAATAAAGTTTTGGTCTTTCTTTTATTGAAAGCCTATGATTTGGTTTCTCAATACGGTGGTTCCTGAAGGGGGAAAGAACTTATTCAGAAATTTCTTCTTCAAATCATCCCAAGTGAAAATGCTATTTGAGGGTTGCTTATCTAGCCAATTCCTAGCATTTCCCTCCAAAGAGAAAGGGAATAAGATCATCTTAACCGCATCGGGAGGTACCCCATTATACTTGATGGTATTACAAAGTGACATGAATCTCTTGATATTGTCATGAGGGTCATCCATAGGTCTCCCTAGGAAGGGGATAGAAGAAACCATTGTAATCATGCATGTCTTAAGCTCAAAATTGTTAGCGGCTATTTCAGGAATGACTATGGCATCCGCATTCCCATCCACGTTGGATTGGACAATCTTAATCAATGGTCGATTGTCCATGGCTTCGTTTAAGTTGTCGAAAGCACGATGCTCGTGATCGGCTTGATGGACGGTTTTGTTCTTGTTTCTCTTCCTTTTGGGAGGAAGTGGTACACCAATAGGTATATGTGCACGCGCTCGAGTGCGCATGCAACTCAACTCGAGGAATGAAAGAGGAGCTCTCGATCGACTTTGGGAAATAATAGATTATCTCTTCCGAGGTTCAATAGTGAAAACCACAAGAAAGTATAATATATATGTAATACTAATTGGGCGGCAAAACCCCCAACAAGCCTTCCTTCTTGAAATACTTACAAGTGAACAGGGGGAATGATGTGGCGCTAAGCTCTTAAGTACCTGTTTCCCTTAGGCTTGCATTTTATAGCAAATCCGCCTTTCTATTCACTTAATAGTTTGTATTCCTCGAATTATTGCTTATTGAAAGTGTTTATCTATTTTTGCCTTTATTCTTGTTTGATTGATACACGTAAATGGGACCGGAACACCCCCAAGTACGGTGTATTGCAAGGCAATACTTATGGAAGTAGGTAAATTGGTTGTTCGTATCTACGTATATGTATTTACATATAATAATATATCAAAAATATTTTTGTATTTATTTGTTTTTTATGAAAATATAATATGTACGTAAAAACAAGTGAAACCAATATATACGATATATTTTTGGTGTAATCTTTTAGGAAAAAGATTACTTTTTGATTTTATTATTTTTTTGGTTCTGTTCTTAGGAAAATTTGATTTTTGTGGTTTTTTATTTTTTATATTTTTATCTTTTTGATTATTTTATATTTTTGATTTATAATACGTAAAAGGAACGTCCACAAGTGAACGGATCCCAAAATCCAATATGCAACCGCCCATCAATCGTCAATCTCCACGTAAAGAACCGGCAGCGGCGCCATTTAATATTTTACTTTTAAGTTCGTTTATTTCTCGGTATCTTGACGAATTGATTAATCGAAAGAAATCAAGTTAACTAATTTTTTTGGTATTTGATTGTTTATATTTTGGAAGTCTAGGTCTAATTATCATAAATCACGTAAAAAGGTAAAAATAATATCACTACGTATCCATACTATGCTAAAAACATCGTGCACATACCTCATACAAAGATAAATGTACAACCATGTAATGCACAATATGTAAAAATGCTAGAAATGTAAAGTATATGAAAGTCTAGGGACTGAAAATGTAAATTCAAAAAGTATAAGGACTAAAAATGAAAATTTAACCAACTAGTAACTACTTGTAACAAAATTAATTAACTACTCATCTGAAAATGCAACCAACTTACAAAGCCAGGGACTAATTTGCAAAAACTAGAAAGTTTCTAACCAATTAAAACAGTTTAAACAAGTACCTAATTACCAGGGACTAATTTGCAATTTCAAAACTTGTTAAGCTAATAAACGGGCTATTTGGTTTTTAAGTTGTATCAAGAGTTTTAAGGCACCAAATAAGCTGAAATTTATCACAAAAGTTTGCAAATCTAATATTACCTAGCCAGTTTCAAGGAATTTAGCTGAAAAGCTCTAAAAGTCCAATAAGCACTTTTGAAATAAGCTACTTTTAAGAGTCTAGCTTATTGGGATAAGCACGTGACCTATATTTCTTAAAATCTTATCAAAAGCCCAAATAAGGGACACATATCTAAGAAATTTCCAAAAACAACCAAGAAATAAGCCAGAAAATCAAATAAGTTGTTTTGAGCTTATGTTGACCAGCGTTGGCTTTTGTTGACCAAGTTTGACCAAGATCTAAACTTATTTTCAAGGCTTATTACACTGATTTGTGAAAGAAAATTAGGTAGTTTATAAAAGGAATAAGCTGAAAATGAAAATCAGTTATCACAGAAACAACAGCTTATCACAGAGCCTTTTCTTAGCTTATTTCTCCTTCAAATCTTAGAATTGTATTATCTAGCTTATATTTCTATAAAGGTTGGATGTTAAGCTTCACTTAGGAACAAAAATCACACTCTGAATCATAGTAATGAAGATTTGAGACTGATTTGAAATAGACATGTTTTGGACTTAAACTCTGACCCAAAGCTTTTGAACACCTTTTGCCTGTTTGACTATTAAGTTGACTATCAAAACTTGCAAATTCACTTGTAACCAGTTTTCGAGTAAACACAAACACTAAACACTCAATATTTCTAACTGAAACAAATTTTAGAACATCTAACAAACACTAGTTACTGGTTAAGAGCAAATTTGAGCTAAGATATCTACTCAAATCAAACTGATTGGGACAATAAGCTATCAAATCATACCAATGAACTCAAAGTGAACAATTAACAGGCAATATCATATAGCATTACACTAGAACAAAAAATAGCATGCAGACTTGTATTTTTTAGAGGAAAATGTAAAGAGGGACTTAGTAATGACTTTGAATGCTCCTTTGATGAAGAATTGGAGCGTTGAGGTCACTTTTTTTCACTAATCAACACCTATCAATCAACAACCAATCACCAAATCAACATCAACTATCATCGTCACCATAATTTCCCTGCTACACAAGTCTGATCAAAGGACTCTGGCTAGAGACTGGAGAGAACTAGGACTACAACAATTCTGAGCATACTAACAGCTTCCAAAACACTAACAAACTTTGTTATTCCATATGAATAACATAATTAAGCAAGAATGAAGAATGAACGGTAGTGAAGGTAGTTATTTAAGAGAATGAGAGTGAACTGAGTGAAATTGATTTTTTCATTAATGTAAGTATGTTGTTACAACTGATATAACTGCCTAACAAACCTTCTAAGAGTGGGTGTCAATCACTCTTAGAGGTTTAACTACTAAGAAAGAAACAGAGTTGAGAGAAAAATCAAGAGTGTGTGTGTTTTCACACTCTAACTACCATACTAAAAATGAAAGAATACATTGGTATTTATAGAGCTAAGATAGAGTGTTGGTGAGGGTGATGACGTGTTGGAGCCATTAGCCAAGTGCCACTTGTCTACAATCTGCTCTTTGTGTTCTTCAAGTGTTCATCACATATTAGGGATTTTTAATCATTTGGATGATTTGCTAATTAAAGTGGTGGGATGAATTCGCCTCATGATCTTGATTACTTTTCATGTTGAAAGATTTTCATGAAAGTGCCGAAATTGTTATGTGATTGATGGAGTTGAGATGATACACATGGCAGAATGTTATTAGTTTAGAAAATGAGACACAGATCATTATCCAGTCTCTAATTAATGATTAGTTACAAAGTCTTACTAGAGCTACTGTTGAGATCGCCTACCATTCGTCTCACTCTTCATTTATTACACCACATCTGGCAATCCACTATACCAAAATACTTTATTTTGATCGGTTCATAGCCTTAACACACGGATCAAGTCTTTTTTTCTTTCCAAAAAATGGCAATTTTAGTCCTTTTGATTAGCAGATTTGTATCTTGAGCTCCAATCTTCAAAAACTTGTCATTCTTGGCCCTTTGACTTTGTATTTGACTAGATTTGATCCTTTGACTTATTGACTTTGATCTTGAGGTCTTTTGACTTTGTTCTTGCCTTTATTAAATTTACACTTTTAGTCCCTTAAGTTTGGCAGCTTGTCAAGAAAGGTCCTTTGACTTGTTGACTTGTCATCTTGAGTCCTTCTTTTGTCTTTTCTTCAATATAAATGCCTTGGAATCCGTGTTTGCATCAAATTTGTATCTTTTTACCTACAAAAGCACAAACAACAAAGAATACCCCATAATACTACTTTTACACATAAAATCTTGTAATTTTCTTTGTGTTTTAGGGTTTAATATGATATAATTGATATGAGATTTCACTCATATCAATACATATAGATATCCTTTTTTCCACCCTTCTCCATATTTATATAAAACATGGTCAGGGATAACCCTACTGATAGTATGATTTTGCTAGTTAAAAAAGTTTGTTATTCTCGGTGTCTAATCGAATTGATCTCCGGTTAAAAGTGTGACTCAATCATTTTTGGTTAACAAAAAGAAGGTTTTGGTTATCTATTTCTATTTGAAAGGTAAATGCGAAAAGTAATAAAAATAAGCCAAAAACAAATAACTAATAATAAAGGAGCGAAACAAATAATAAATTGAAATTTAAAACAAAACAATTAATAAAAATAAAACTAAAAGAAGAAATTAACTTTCGACTTGAAAATAAAGTTTACCTAATGAAAACGGAGGAAATAAAACTAAGTGGCTACTTTAAAACCGAACGAGGCAAAAGCTAAAGCGGGCACTAAATAAAAGATAAAACTTAATCTTTTCGAAAAAATACTAAAACTAAAAATCGATGAAAAATTCAACTAAAAATACGTGACTTTCAGAATTAAAATCGGAACAACTTTCAGATTAAACTAAACGATTACGAAACAATATTAATAACTAAACAAGCTAGCAGGCAAGCTGCTCAAGCAGCCAAGCTATTAGCTCAATTTGGCGGGAAAGAGGCTAAGCTAGCTAACTACCAGGCATGTCATTCTATATAATGTTATACGGAATTTGGTTTTATTTGTTATCCGGGAAATGTTTATTTAGTCTTATCCGGGAAATGTTTTTGTGTCTATCCGGGTTCCTATGTTTAGTGTACTATCCGGGTTTTGGAGTTTGACTTCTTATCCGGGAAAAGAAATCTTGGTATTATCCGGGATTTGTTGTCTGCTTGCTATTCGGGATACTTGGTTTTGAAGCTTATCCGGATTTCCAATTCCCACTACTATCCGGAATAAAGGGGTTTATAAAACCCGGATAAGAACTAAATTTGCAATAAGTAAAAATAAGCTAAAACCAATTAAGCACTTATCTAAAAACTTAACCAAAATGATTTTAAAAAGAAGCAAATAAGCCAAAATTTAAAAACTTTTAAAAACACTAAATAATAAAATATTTAAAATCAACTTTTTATAAAATAACTTTTAAAAACACTTAATTAAAATCAAATCAAGCACACAATAAGCTATAAAAACAATAAGCTAACATAATCAAACACATAAAAACATAACAAACAATCAAATAAGCATGACAATAAGCAAATAAGCATAAAGATTAAGCAAAACAAGAAAGGTAGAATGAGAGATTAATTAAAAACTTGATTAAAAATATAGATCTAACAACAAAATTAAAACTTACTTGAAATTAAAGACAAGAATTTAAAGACAATAATGTAAATTGACAATATGAAAGTGCATGAAATTAAGTGGAGAGCTAAGTTGTCAATTTGGCTAACACCTCCTAATGTGTCATTAGGAGGGTATTTATAGGAGGATTAACATGTGTTATGCTTTCTTCTTTCTTCTCGTCTTTTCGTCTTTTAAATTCTTCGACTTTCTCGACGTTGTCTTGGGATTTGTCGATATAGATTGAACTCGTCTTATAATTTTCTTCTTTTATTAGACTTGGTTCTTCGACTTCATTAACTTCCGTCTTTAGACTTTTTCTTCGATAAATCTTCAAAATAGGCCTTAGACTTCGGTTCTTTTTGCACTCTTGATCTTTTGACTTCGTCTTTTGTATTTTTATTTGATAAAAGCCTGTGAAAGCCCATGTTTTCTTCCCTTTTCACATTTTGATCCTAAATCACAATAAAAACACAAACCACGCATAATTCCGACATTTACGACATAAAATACACGTTTTGGCTTGGTTATTATTATAATTAAGTGGTAAAAGGATAAGTGTTTTCAACATATTAAATCCCCTACACTTGACCATTGAAATGCCCTCATGCAATGCATTAGTTACAAAGCAAGATTTACATTTCAATCATAATTAACCTACCTTGGCCTTTATTAAACAAAAGATATTAAGGAAACTTTAAGAGATAGAAAATTACAAAATATTTGAAGGAAGAAAACAAGTAAAGAGATCGAAGACTTACATTAGGGCTTTGGTATGTCATGAATGTTTATCACTCTCAAGTTTCACGTTCCCCACACCAAGCTTAAAAACGAGATCATTGTCATTATAAGTTAGCAAACTAACATTCACTCATGTGGCCCAATTATTCACTTAGACTCCCTTATTCCTAGGTGTATCTCTTATATTTTATTATTGTCTTGAGTGATCGCGAGGATGAATTGTTGACTTATTTCGATAGTTATTTAGGCTGAAAATAAAGTAGGATGATTTAATCAATAGTTAGCTAAAGGACAAAATCTTTTAAAACTGCTTCTCGGGACCTCATAAAGTTCATATCTTGGCATAACTCGCTTCACGATTTGAGACCTTTCTCGGATCGATATTTGGCATTGACTTCATACTTCAAATCTTGAGAGACGTTCATGAAATAATGGTCTTCTCTTCATAATAGGAATTTCTTCACTTGAAGTTTTTGAGAGATTCTTCATATTTGGACCACGACTTCTTCATTTTCTCCAATCTTTATTTTGGATTTTGATATACAACGATCCACCTCCTTTTAGGACTTGGACCTATTTATCCTCATACCTTGCTAGGGTCTTTTTCGATAGACTTCTCCATGATCTTTAGGGGAGTATTTGCTTTTCGTCGTGTGTCTCGATCCTTCATATTGATTTTTGATAAATGATTCTTCACATCACTTGGGATCTTTAGCAACAAAATGTAGCCCTCATGCCTTGTTAGGGCCTTTTCGGACTCGTCAATCTTCACATCCCACTTCAATAAGTTATGCCTTGGCTATGAACTCTAATTAATACCGAGCAACTTTTAAACGATCTTGTGCTAGAAGCGAAGTAACTTTTCAAATCGTACAACCTTACTTATTGCAAATATATTTATTAACAAACGATGGGAGAAAAAGCTTATAATCAACTCACATAAATTCATGAAAGAATACCAAACTTATAATTGACTCTATCATCGCTCGTTCTCCACAATTTAAAATCTCAAGGAATGAGACTCGTGGATGCTTAGCCTATTAAATCAAAGTTTTGGGTTTTCAAGTCATCTATAGGATCTTGCAACTTCTTAGACTTTTTCAAGTTTAGAATTCGCATTTTAAAATTCCCTTGATAAACGACTTTCTAGGATCAATTATAGGAACTTGCAAAAAGTTCTTGTTCTTAACCTGTAAGAGTTAAGACTTTCGCGTTTTAAAGTTCCCTATATAAAAGCCTAGCAAAACTTGACTTAAACACGTTAAGGATACTAGCTAGAGTAAACTTGGATAAGTAAACTCGGGTTGAGTCAAAAGATTCATAACGGGCCTAATGTATTAAAGACATCTAAACTTATTAAAACCATTTATTAAAATTTATTCTAATGAAAGAAAATAACGATAACAAAGGAAATACTAATAGGCCAAAATAGATCAAAAAATTTGAAAAATGTCGAAAAAAATCAATTTTCCGGTCAGAATGAGGACAAATACATGGAAAAGCCCACTTAACTTCGATAGAAGTCCCCCTACACTTAATATAAACATTGTCCTCAATGTTTAAGCATGTGGGAGTAAACTCCCCTACACTTAGGACATTGGGCACGTTGGTTAAATCTTGCTAAGGAAGAGACAACTAAAGTGATTCCTATTTTAATATTGAAAAATATAAAATAGTGAATCAAAAGAGTTTAGGATAAAACCGGGAAGACGGGTACACGGAATCACGGGTTGTCAAAAGTCATCAAGAATGGATCTTTGAACGCTCGAATCCCTGCACATCATAAGAAAGAAAATAACAAACACATACTAGGGTCTCCCTTACACTTATTATAAAAACAAAGAAAAAGGATAGATACTCGGGTTGCCTCCCGAGAAGCGCTTGTTTTTGTTCACCGAGTCGTGAGCCTGACTCGACCTTGATTAGCATAGTAAGAAGTTTGAAGAACATCCACCGGGTTCAAATACATGGTTTTCGTTCATCAAGTAGCACAAGCTTAAGGCGAACAAGGTAAGCCAAAGAAGAGTAGGCAAGGTTCCCTTAAGCATTTGTTAAGCACGGTGGTATAAGGTATGGAGAGGTGAAAGCATAGCTCCATATTGTCCAAAAATCTTTCCTTTTATTTCATCAGATGGATACTGAGATGGCTTAAAAATTACGATACCGGGGTCAAACACCTTTTCCTTTAGGGGAAAATAACACTCAAGCTCAGTAGACCTTGAAGAAGATCCGCTCATAAATCTCACAATCTCATCCTCAAAAGGTGGATAAAGAGGTGTCAAGACATAGGTACTACGGATATCGGTGTCATCCGCCTTCTTCTCCTTTGAAACGGGTTTCTTAATATCCGAAGGAGGATAAAGACCAAAATCAAAGTCCAAACAAGGATAATCATTCTCATTGGGGAAGTAAGTATTGAGAAAAGTGGCAAAATCTTCCTCAAATGAGTAGTCATCCAAAGTAGGATCAAGCATTGTTGGTGGAAGATCTTCATCAAAAGTAGGAACAAGGTCATCCTTTGAAGAATTACTCGAAAGACTATCAACATCATCAAAATCATGATATGTTGGCATGTCTTTATACTCTGAAGAAAAAAATCATCATAATCATCCACATCGGAACTAGAATCATCATCATAAGCATCATAGATCGGTGGAGACTCATAAATTGGCGGGGGATCTAAATTGGAGAGAGAATCATCCACATCATCTTGGAAAAATGGATTATCATAGCAAGACTCGAAAAGAGGATTATTGTAAACGACAAATCATCAAGCTTTGTACTTTCACAAGTAGTTGTATCAAGCTCGTCTTAAAGCACATTAATCATATTCGTCGATTCTCTTCCATTGGGTTTGTTTGTGATCTTCCCCATTTTATACACCTGCAAAAGAAAAAGAAAAAGATACCAAAGAAATAGAGAATATATATGTACTTGTAAAAATAAAATCTTTTTGGTGCAAAACTTTGATAAAGAAATGCCTTTTAATGATTTTTAAATGTTTTTGGATTTTTTGAAAGTTTTTTAATTTTTATGGATTTTTTTGAAAATTTTTAAATTTTATGGATTTTTGAAAATTTTTTACACGAAAAATAACGTTCACGAGTGAACGGATCCCAAAATCCAACGCGTCTCTCACAGAAAACCGTTAATCTTTACGAAAAGAGCCGGCAACGGTGCCATTTGATAGTATGATTTTGCTAATTAAAAAAGTTCATTATTCTCGGTGTCTAATCGAATTGATCTCCGGTTAAAAGTGTGACTCAGTCGTTTTTGGTTAACAAAAAAAAGGTTATGGTTATCTATTTCTATTTGAAAGGTAAATGCGAAAATTAATAAAAATAAGCCAAAAACAAATAACTAATAATAAAGGAGCGAAACAAATAATAAAACGAAATTTAAAACAAAACAATTAATAATAATAAAACTAAAAGAAGAAATTAACTTTCGACTTAAAATAAAGTTTACCTAATGAAAAAGGAGGAAATAATACTAAGTGGCTACTTTAAAACTGAACGAGGCAAAAGCTAAAGCGGGCACTAAATAAAAGATAAAACTTAAAAATTTCGAAAAAATACTAAAACTAAAAATCGATGAAAAGTTCAACTAAATATACGTGACTTTCATAATTAAAATCGGAACAACTTTCATATTAAACTAAACGATTACGAAACAATATTAATAACTAAACAAGCTAGCAGGCAAGCTGCTCAAGAAGCCAAGCTACTAGCTCAATTTGGCGGGAAAGAGGCTAAGCTAGCTAACTACCAGGCATGTCATTCTATATACTGTGATACGGAATATGGTTTTCTTTGTTATCCGGGAAATGTTTATTTAGTCTTATCCGAGAAATGTTTTTGTGTCTATCCGGGTTCCTATGTTTAGTGTACTATCCGGGTTTTGGAGTTTGACTTCTTATCCGGGAAAAGAAATCTTGGTATTATCCGGGATTTGTTGTCTGCTTGCTATTCGGGATACTTGGTTTTGAAGCTTATCCGGATTTCCAATTCCCACTACTATCCGGAATAAAGGGGTTTATAAAACCCAGATAAGAACTAAATTTGCAATAAGTAAAAATAAGCTAAAACCAATTAAGCACTTATCTAAAAACTTAACCAAAATGATTTTAAAAAGAAACAAATAAGCCAAAATTTAAAAACTTTTAAAAACACTAAATAATAAAATATTTAAAATCAACTTTTTATAAAATAACTTTTAAAAACACTTAATTAAAATCAAATCAAGCACACAATAAGCTATAAAAACAATAAGCTAACATAATCAAACACTTAAAAACATAACAAACAATCAAATAAGCATGACAATAAGCAAATAAGCATAAAGATTAAGCAAAACAAGAAAGGTATAATGAGAGATTAATTAAAAACTTGATTAAAAATAAAGATCCAACAACAAAATTAAAACTTACTTGAAATTAAAGACAAGAATTTAAAGACAATAATGTAAATTGACAATATGAAAGTGCATGAAATTAAGTGGAGAGCTAAGTTGTCAATTTAGCTAACACCTCCTAATGTGTCATTAGGAGGGTATTTATAGGAGGATTAACATGTGTTATGCTTTCTTCTTTCTTCTCGTCTTTTCGTCTTTTAAATTCTTCGACTTTCTCGACGTTGTCTTGGGATTTGTCGATATAGATTGAACTCGTCTTATAATTTTCTTCTTTTATTAGACTTGGTTCTTTGACTTCATTAAACTTCCGTCTTTAGACTTTTTCTTTGATAAATCTTCAGAATAGGCCTTGGACTTCCGTTCTTTTTGCACTCTTGATCTTTTGACTTCGTCTTTTGTCTTTTTATTCGATAAAAGCCCGTGAAAGCCCATGTTTTCTTCCCATTTCACATTTTGATCCTAAATCCCAACAAAAACACAAACCACGCATAATTCCGACATTTACGACATAAAATACACGTTTTGGCTTGGTTATCATTATAATTAAGTGGTAAAAGGATAAGTGTTTTCACACTTATTACCTACTATCACGTCATGCTCAAGGTGCTCTCATATGAGAAGTTCATTGAGTGTTGCTCGGAATATTACATACCCGAGAGCATTCATCCCACCTATCCCGGTGAGAATGAGGCGATCACTGATTGCCCCGCCGGAAAAATAGGGTTATATACACGCCTATTTTGACTCGGTCAATTACCGCATCCCCTTCTCTAGGTTCCTTGTAGATATACTGACATATTATGACTTCCATATCACCCAACTACACTGTATAGGAGCGTGCAAGATTAACCAGTTCGAGATAACATGCCATACTTGCCAGGTAGCTCCTTCCGTGAGTTTATTTAGGTTATTTTACATCCCCCAAATGGTTAACGGACGACTGTCGTTTAAGAAGCATCCAGGGAATACACCCATGTGCTATAGCAAGGCACTAGACTCTCTAAAAATTTGGTATGACCGATACTTCTTTGTAGATGCCAATGTATTCCCTTTTCCTTTCGTGCTAAACATTCAATCCGCCCAAATTATCCTCCCTCTTCTAATACCTACAGCGAAACTGATGTTAGGATCTTAGATACACACCGCACGCCCACTTCCATAAGGGTTTGCCAGAAAATTTCTTGTGTCTGATAGGAATCAGCCGTAATTACTTCGGCAGGTCCGATATATACCCCGTCTTCCTAAACAGACGTAGAGATGGTGGGTGAAATTATACTTTTGAGTAATACTCATAAATGTTTTTTCTTTTAAAAAAACAAATAAATAGCTAACTCATATCTTGTGTTGATAATTTTATGGATGCAGACATGAACCTATTCGGACTAATTCGTCAAGGAGATCACTCACAGATACCCGAGGGTACCCGAGCCCTCAGGATGAACCCCCGCTGATTGTATCTACCCAAAACATCACCATCCCCTTGACCTTGGTCCCATAGCTGCATACTGATATGGTCGGATCACACATTGAGAAGTCACCACTTGATTTCCATAATGAAGATGGTGGACAATGGTTGATAGAGGATGCGGGTGACGCACAACTGGAGCAAAGGACCCCGTCCCCCACCAGGAAGAAGAACAAGGAGACAACTTAGATCAACTATCCGAGGATGTGGAGAGGATGTTCGAATCTGAAGAGGAAGAGGAAGCTGAGGAGACGAATAATCAGGTGCAAGCCAAACCTGCTCCAAGAAGACGTAAGGCGAAGAGAAAAGTAAAGAAGGTGGCCGAGGCAGAGGCGAGAGCTTTCAACGCTCCAGTCTAGAGGCTAAAGAAAGATCATCCGCAATATCAGGAGGGTGGCATTACAAGCGCGCCCAAGGATACCCCAGTCGCCCCGCCTACAACTGCAGTAACTTAGCCTAACACCACCGTGTGGAAGGCCACACAAGTTACCACCCTACAACCCAGCAGCTCCGAGATAGCCAAAGATCAAACGTAAGTAAAGCTCCACTTCAACCCATTCTTGGTATCTTATCTGCTATCACTGACACTACTAATATACAGGGAAGAACCGTTCAAGGGTAAAGCAAATGAAGTTGATGCCACCCGACAATCCCCTCCCCTGTTTGAGGATGCACCTCCATCACCCCTACCCACGGCGAGCGAGGAGCCCCATCCAAAAGGAGCGTCCCCACGGTTCTGTCCTCAATGGCATATAACCGAGATGAGTATACTGGAGACGACAGAGGCGTGTAAGGACTTTATTGACCATATAAATCCTCCCGGTCTGATCCAAGATCTAAATGAGCTCACGTATGGCCAGCTCATAGAGCAATTTAATGTGTCAACCGCTCACTAGATGACTATCCAGGCGGCCATGCGCCATCGTTCTTAGGGGGCGCTTAACCATATCCAAAGTGCAAACAGAAAGATAACTCGCAGGGAGGAAATGATCGAGGAGCACGAGCAAACCATAGCCACCCTCCAAACCAGCCTTACTACTGCCGAAGCCATCATAAAGGATCAAGCCCTCCATGTCGCCTCGCGCGAAGTCCGCACGCCGAGCTGTAGAATGAAGCCCAATCATTACGCGACAAGGTATGCACTTGCTACTTTCAACTCTATCATATTTGTATCATTTGGTTCTACAAATACAAATTGTACTACAATTATGACTGACATATACCCTTGTAACCGTAGATGACTTCTGCAAAGGTCAATGCTCAATCCTTGGCCAATGATGTGGCCACCCTCTCCAAGGAACGTGACGACCTACGGCAACTAGTAAAGGGCGAGAATCAGTTGGCCGCAACATTCGTTGACTACAGGGTGGAGCATGAGAAGGTTGTAGAGGGTCGGTTAGAGGAGATGGACACACGACTGGACGGCATGGACATCGACTCTGATGAGGAGTTGTACCCTCACATGCTTACGGCTATTGCCGGTCGTAGGTGGATGATTGGTTTCGGCTGAAGGCTAGCTATGACAAAGATTGCCGAGTCGCCTCAGCTAGCCTAGCTGTTTGCTAATGCGGTCTCCGATGGTATAAACCGCGGCAGGCATGAGGGGCTTCTGGCCGGGATGGATTGGTTTGGACACGGTAAGGTCGCTACGGCCCACATTTATCATAAGCCAGATGTAGAGAAAAACATGACCGCATCCATGACGACCCTTAGCCAGATTGAGTATCCTTTGCTAAATGAACTTGAAGCATTAAAGGACGCTCCCATAGACATGGTCATGGAGCGGTTATGTATTGAGGCAGACTTCGACTCCCAACTTACTATTCCCTTGTATGTGCACAATCCTCCCCCCGAGAACCCATGGGCCCTAAAAGGAGAAAGAAGGTAGGGGAGGCCATCAAGGCCAACATGGACCGTGCCAAGGGAAGGCGGGGAAGTCATATCCTATGTCATACTCCCTCTGCGGGATCCGCCCACCTACCCAGGTCTGATGGTGTCCCTGTGACAGCCCCCACGAGACCTGGATTATCCTTGTTGTTGGAAGGTGACGCCATACCTGAAGGATCTACCTTAGCATCGCTGACCCAACAAAGGAAGGAATTAGAAGAGTCTATGCTTCCTAAATGATAACATTTGTACTTTATCAAACATTGATGTATTTTTGTAAAATTCGGCCATGGATCTCCATGACACTTTTGTGTATGTACTTTGAAACTTGTCTTTTGAATATTTTGAGTAGATAATTATATATCCATGCATGATGTATCACGGCTTATGTAAAGACTAAGTCTATATGTTACTAGACGTGCACTGCGTGACTTTACCATGTCCGGCCTTTGTAAGTACGGTATGTTTAGACTTACTACAACGTCTTGTGAATAAGGTGTCTAGTAAGGATTCATGATCCGCGATCGAAGGGGTTGTATCCCTCTTATACGACAAGTTGAATTATTAGGTTCACTCAATCCTCTTGCTTATCATGGAAACGGATAGTACATGTACGACTGATGAATACATGTGAATGATAAATAATACTAAGCATACAAACGACAATAAACAATCTTAAGTATAAGGGGAAATGAGTTGAACAAGAACAAGCCGTGGAGCTAGCTAGGCACCACAGTGTTTTATTATCACGGTTACGTTTTTTCATCAGAATGGTAAAAATCCTAAGACAAATAAGACCTAGAAAACATAAAACACAAAATTACATGGATCTTTATTGGAGCTGTCTACAGCTAGATGTCCATGCGGAGGTCGTGGCATTTTAGAGATAGCACTTCTTAAGGTTGCTGATGTTCCATGTACGAGCCAGTTCACGGCCATCCATGTCACGTAACTTGTACGTGCCTCGTCCCAAAGCTTCCATTACCTCGTATGGTCCTTCCCACTTTGGGCCTAATTTCCCTATGTTCTCCAGGCGGCTCGCCTCGTTTGCACGATAGAAGAAATCACCCGGTCGGAAGAAAACGCCTTTAACTTCGGAGTCATAGTAAGCTTTCATTCGTGCCTTTGCTTTGGATTCATTGATGGATGTTAACTCTCTTTTCTCCTCTAATAAGTCCAAGTTAACCCTGAGTTCCTCGTCATTCGTGACGATGTTAACTTCCATCGTATGGATCGTTGGCATTCCAATATCTGTTGGTATAACTGCCTCAGTACCATAGGCTAATGCGAATGGAGTATCCCCATTGACCATTTTTATCATTTTTCTGTGTGCCCATAAGACATGTGGCAGTTCCTCTACCCATTTGGCGCTTCATTCGTCTAAGCACGCTTTGATTACTTCTCCCAAGCTTCTATTTGCGCGTTCCACCAAGCCATTGGTTTGCGGATGCTTGACTCATGCGAAACGCCGTGCGATATTCAGCGCCGAGCACCAATCCTTGAATGGATTGTCCGCAAATTGTTTTCCATTATCCGAGATAATCTCACTTGGCAAGCCAAGACGACATATAATGTTTTCCCAAACAAACTTTTTTACATGTTTGCACGTGATTGTTGCGACTGCCTTAGCTTCAATCCAGCGAGTGAAGTAGTCCATGGCTACGATCAAGAACTTAACACCTCCGGGCGCAACGAGAAAAGGTCTCGCTATGTCAATCCCCCATTTGTATAATGGCAATGGGCCGTGATAGGTGTTAGCTCCTGTTGTGGATGGCGCGACACTGGCATGTGTACTTTACAATCACTGCATTTGAGAATCAAATTGGGTGCATCCTGGGGCATAGTTGGCCAGTAATACCTAGTGCGTAATGCTCTTTCCACAACCGATCTGGGGTTGGCATGCATGCCACACGACCCTTCATGAATTTCACTGATCACATAACTACCTTGGCGCGGTCCGACACATCGTAACCACGGTTGTAAGAACGACCGTTTGTACAAGATACCGTCACGGAGTTCAAACTACTACGACTTCCTGTGGATGCGACGTCATTTTGTTTCCTCATCAGGGAGAGTCTCGTCTGTTAAGTAGTTGATGATTGGGGTCATCCACGTAGGTACTTGCTCATCAACTATTGTTGCAACTTCATCCCCCGCTGTAGATTTGTCCTTTAGATATTCCACCAACACTTGTATTGACAAGTGGGCGAAGCTTGTGGATGCGATTTTGCTAAGGGCATCTGCCTTCTTATTGTCGCCTCTCAGTACTTGCTTAATTGTGAACTTACCAAAACCAGCAATAAGCGACTTAACCTTTTCCAAATACTGGATCATGTTATCCTCCTTGGCTTCATACTCTCCCAGGATGTGGTTTGCGAGAAGCCTTGAGTCCACATAGGCCTCTAGGTTACGTACGCCCATTCTGGACGCTATCCTCAAGCCTGCTATCAGTGCTTCATATTCCGCCTCATTGTTTGTGGCTATGAATTCAAAGTGTAAAGAATAAGTGAATTCCATGCCTTCCGGATTTGTGAGGATGAGGCCCGCCCCTGACACATCCGTGCAGGAAGATCCGTCTATGAACATGACCCATGGTTCCTTTGGAATTTCCTCCCTTGGGGCCATCGGTACGTCTTCATCAGGTTTTTCAATGATGAAATCTGCCAAGATATGTCCCTTGATGGTTGTTCTTGGTCTATAAGAAATATTGTGTTCCCCGAGTAGGACGCTCCACTTCTGTAGCCTCCCTGCTACGTCTGGCTTTTAGATGATCTGTTTAATTGGTTGGTCTGTAATTATCACAATCGGGTGTGCCTGAAAATAACGGCGTAACCTCTTTGCGGCATAAACCAGCGCGAGGACCAGCTTCTCCATTGGGGCGTAGTTCAATTTCGGTCCATGCAATGCTCTGCTTATGAAGTATACTGGAGTCTGGACTGAGTCTTGATCGGTCATTAGGACTGCACTTATTGCTCCGTGCGTAGCGGATAAGTATACAATTAGCTCATCCTTAGGTCGCGGTGCGACTAGCATGGGAAGAGCTGCTAGATGCTACTTAAGTTGTCCGAATGCCGCCTCTGCCTCTTTTTTCAGTGGAAACCCCTTTTTTCATGCACTTCTTGAGTGTCTTGAATAGAGGAAGTGACTTCTCTACGAATTTTGATAGGAATCTGTTTAGCCCGGCCAATTTTCCGTTAAGGGATTGCACCTCTTTTAGTGTCCGGGGAGATGGAAACTGTATCACGACCTCAGTTTTTTCCGGGCACGGCTTGATGCCGTTTGGGTCTATCATGTATCCTAGAAACATTCTTTCGGTTGCCCTAAATGTGCATTTATTGGTATTCAACTTCATGTTGATTTTCCTCAGAGTGTCGAACGTCTCCTGGACGTCGCGGAGAAGCTCATCCTCTGTGTGGATTTTTATAACCAAGTCATCGACATAGACTTCTAGGTTACGGCCAATCTGTGAGTCAAACGCTTTATCAATAAGTCGTTGGTATGTCGTGCCTGCGTTCTTGAGTCCGAACGACATTTTTGTGTAACAATACACGCCTTGACTGGTATGGAATGACGTCTTCCGGTAGTGGGTAGCAATCCTGTGGGCAGGCTTTCTTCAAGTCCGTGAAGTCCACACACATAAGCCAGCTTCCATAATGCTTTTTGACCATAACAGGATTGGAGATCCATTCATGGTAGTAAACCTCTCGCGTAATTCCTGTATCAACCAGTTTTCTTACTTCCTCAAGTATGACTTGGCTGTGTTCTGAGGCTTGGCCACGCTTCTTTTGCTTCACGGGAGGGTATCTCAAACGAATCAAAAGCTTATGTTCCGCGACTAAGCGTGGTACGCCTGTCATATGCTTTGGTTCCCATGCGAATACATCAAGGTTTTCCCTAAGGAGTGAGCACATGGCATTCCTACCTTTATCAGAGAGAGTTCCTCCGATGGGCACCTCTTGGTTTAGGTAATCCGGATGGATAGCCACCTTCCAATTTACGGGTGGTGATCTTTCCTTTTTGGGAGTTGGTTGTGTTGGCATTGTGATGGCGTGACATTCCGCTGGCGGCACTATTGAATTGAAGATGGTGACAATTCCCCCTTCTACCGGGATTTTTATCATGCCGTATGCTGTAGACGGGACTACTCGTATGGCTAGGATTCATGGCCTCCCGATAATACCATTGTACAGAGAGTGTGAGCGTATGACCATAAAGTTCATCCATGCTGTTGTTGAATGTTCTTTATCTCCAATAGTAACTAACAGTCGTAACTGTCTTATCGGCCAAATGGATTCTTCACTAAAACCTATAAGCGGTGACGTGGCCGGCATTAGTTGGTTTTTGATCTTCGACCATAATTGTACGAAACAATGTCTGTATAGTACTTCCGCGGACGAGCCTCCGTCAACGTACATGCGACGGATATTGTGGTTTCCAATGTTCACCTCAATCGTGAGAGGTGTGTCCGCCACGTTGCTTGTCGTGATAGGAGGGAATGAGATTTCCTTGCTGCGAGAAAATTTTTGGCTAGTTTTCTGCTTTTTCCTATGTTGCCATGACTGAATCATGAATATGGTTGTGGGCTTGTCCTTCTGGAAGTCTTTTTTTATCATTCCTTTTGTTATCCTTCCCGTCCTTCCAGTCCTTGACCAGATGTTTGAGTTTGCCTGATTTGATCAGTGACTCAATATGCATCTTGAGTTGGATGCACTCATTTGTGTCGTGGCCTTTGTCGTTATGGAAATCACATAAGTGATTCCCCTGACGACGGTCGAACGGGGTTGTCATTGGGGGTGGCCTTGGAAAGTTCTACCCTTCTGATAGTAGGATGTCTCGGTACGTCATTTTTAAAATAGTGAACTTGTTGTTCGACCGCCCTCCTTTTGCCTGATTTTTGTAATCCAAGCTCCTATCATTACCTTTATTGTTCGATTGCCTATTTGGTTGGTCATTCGATCGATAATTTTGGTGTCCCTTTATAGGATAAGTCGCGGACACGATGGTCTCTCCTTCCACGAAGTTCCTAACCCTTTTCATGAGTTCATCGAATGTTGGGGGAAGTTTATCATTGAGGCACCTGATTAGCTCCTTGTCTATTATGGCATGCATATAGTCGGAGATCTTGAGGACTTCTAGTTACGCTTTTATTCGCGTGCATTCGTCTTTGAAACATTCTGTGAAGTCTTCCGTAGATTCCCCATGCATCTGCTTGACTGTTGCCAATGAGATTGGATCCCTATTATACTTCTTTCGCTGAGTGTAATTTCTCATAAACGCCAAGCGTAACTCATCGAAGTTGTTGATGCTTCGGTGGGGGAGTTTTTCAAACCAGTCGCGGGCATAACCAATCAGGGTTGAATTAAACATTTGGAACCATATATGCATCAACCATCGTTCAATCTTTGCTTGCACTATGACAACTTTGAGATGGTCGTCTGGGTCACCAGATCCATCATAGGTTTTAACACATGCTGGCATGCGGCATTTTTTGTCCTTGGAGTAATTCTGTATGTGGGTCGTGAAGGCATCCTCTCTCCAATTACACCATGGGAGAGAAAGGCCTTCTTCGTCATCTGTGCGATAATGGGAGTGCCCGTAGCGTCCTCCTTCATCATCTGATGGTTCAGAGGAAGAATACCTTGGTCGGCGACGTCTTGGGTGGTGTCGTTTGAATCAAATCCTGAAGTATCGTGATGAGACGATCGTATTCTGCCCCTTGACTGACTCCGATAGCCGCTTTTGTGAGAGGGAGTGGTAGTTTTCTTCGTCCCATAATCTATCCTCCCAAACACACTAGTGCGGCGATTATCGTTCTGTGGAGTTTTCAAAACTGTGCGTCCTACAGATCCATTGGAGTGATCTGACTCTTCTTGAGTCCCTTGCAATTCTTGCATGATTCGATCCCCGGTGCGTTCGAAAACATTCCGTGCTCGAGGTCGTTCCTCCAGCGGAGGTTGTTCCTGGATTTGGCGCCTTCTTCATCTTTTTCGAGTTTGGACAGGGGTGCCGCGTGCGGCACTACTAAAGTTGAGTCTGGATTGGAGGTTCCTTCCCAGATTCAATCTTTCCGTGATGGCCTGGATGATTCTTTCGAAGTTTTCCGTGAGCACGCCCTCGATGTCCTCATCATCAAGTGAAGTGAGTTTGTGGTCTATATCTACAGCAGGTGGCCTTTGATTTTCCTTGTTGGGGGCGTTTGGTGTTGGCCCCGTCTCAGGATTGTTCAACGTGAGAGTAGGTGGTAGGGTGTTCAGTGACGTGCCTGCACCCCCAGGGGATTGAAGTACCGTGTTACGGTTTTTAGGCCATCCTGCCTTCCAGTGGGAGGCGGAGTAGGGGTGACTGGGACATCTCCCCCCGGCCTTCAATTCCCCGGATTGGCGTTCCTTGGATTTCCCTGATGAGGGTTTCCCTTCGTTATTAGTAGAGTTTTATTTTATTGTAGGGTCCTACGGATGGCGCCAACTTGTTGATACAAAAGTTGGATGATCCTTATTTAACCCGAATTAGGCTTAATTCGGGTGTCTGGGGCTCCGGCTCTTACACCAAGTAAACTTTGGTTTGGGATCCTGCACACTAAAAGTAACACGCTGTCAGGCTTACCATGGGAACGTATCCCATGATTAGACTCCGGCGTGAGAGTAAGTAATCTTCTTAGGGTTAACAATTAGTGGGATGTGAGAATGAATGTGATCGTACCTTTGTGGAACTCTTGGGGGTTCCTTATATAGGCGGTAAAAGTCCTGGTGGGCTTTTACCAAAGCTTCGGCCCCAAGTAAAAGATAAGTACCAATTAGTTGATTGTTATCTTCTAATTATGGTTAGTGTATATCCTCTACTTTAGGGTGAATCACAATCCTAATTAGGTTGTGATTCTGTCTAACCCTTTACCGGATGTACCGGGCCGTGGGCCGCACATGACACATGCGGCCACTGTTCATCCGAGACCAATTGGTTCAAATGACACTGCTCCAACCCATCCGTGATGGGCCAAATACGGGTAGTACCCGTAGGCCGGGCTCATGACCCGGTTTGGGGACTATACTCCATCACTTATGTTCGTGTATTTGATCCTCATTCCATCACTGATCTAACTCCAGATGCAGCTGTATCTAAAACGCCCATCCCACATCTGGCTGTAGAAAGATCTGATTATGACATTCTTGATTCTCAAATAGATGAAGAAATCATGGATGAAGAAATCCTCTGTGATGAACAACCTCTAAGCAATAAACCTATGATGACTCCTGAACCCACAGAGACTCCTGCACCTCAGTCTAAATGGTGTAGAAGCCAAGATATTCTTTTTGTGAATATTCTTGGTGAACCCTCTGAATTAGTCACCACCATAGAAAAATTAAGATCTCTGGAAACTACCTCAGCCAATGAATGCCTCTTTGCTGACTTTCTTTCAGAAGATGAACCTAAGAACATTGTTGTTGCTGTGCTTGATGAGGGATGGGTTGTTACAATGCAAGAGGAGTTGAATCAGATCAAAAGAAACAAGGTGTGGACTCTGATTAAATCTCTAATTAGAAAGCAAGTGGTTGGAACCAAATGGGTCGACAAGAACAAAATGGATGAAGCTGGCATGATTGTCAAGAACAAAGAAAGGCTGGTGGTTTTGGGTTACAATCAATCAGAGGGAATTTATTATGATGAAACCTTTACACCAGTTGCTAGACTAGAAGTTATCAGAATCTTTCTAGCCTATGCTGCCTACATGGGGTTCATGGTTTACCAGATGGATGTCAAGAGTGCATTTCTCAATGGGAAACTTGCAGAGGAAGTTTATGTTCAACAACCTTCAGGCTTTGAAAGTAGTGAATATCCCAACCATGTTTGTAGACTCCACAAAGCACTCAATGGGCTTAAACAAGCACCTAGATCCTAGTATGAAACCTTATCAAAATTCTTACTTGAAAATATATTTGTCAGAGGTATTATTGACTAAACCATGTTCACTTATAGGTCCAAGGGTAATGTCATTATATTACAAATATTTGTGGGTGATATAATTTTTGGTTCAACCAACATAACCTTGAGCAAGCAATTTACCAAATTAATGACCAAAAAGTATGAAATGAGCATGATGGAGGAACTAACTTTTTTCTTGGGTTTTCAAATTAAACAAGATTCTCAAGGAATTTCTATTTTTCAAGAAAAATATGTTAGAGACTTGCTCAAGAAATATGATCTGTCTGATTGTGCTTTAGGGAAATGCCCCATGCTTCCTCCCAATAATCTGTGAGCTAATGGCTCAGGGGTCTCTGTTAATGAGACCTTATACAGAGGCATGATTGGGTCACTGATGTACCTCACAACAAGTAGACCAGACATCCAATTCTCCACATGTCTCTGTGCTAGGTACCAAAGAATCCCACCTTGTAGCTTTCAAAAGAATTTCCAGGTATCTCAAAGGATCTCCCTCATTGGGTCGTTGGTATCCAAATGGATCAAGATTTAACTTAAAACCCTACTCAAACTCAGATCCTTGGAGGAAAGTTAGTAAGTTGGAGCGCCAAGAAGCAGAACTATGTGGTCATGTCATCAGCTGAAGCTGAATATGTCGTTGTTGCTGGCTGTTGCGCCCTAGTTCTCTGGATGAACAGTCAATTAGCTGACTATGGGATCCACTATGAGAAGGTTCCCATATTATGTGACAACACAAGTGCCATAGATATTTCCAATAATCCGGTACTTCATTCCAAAACTAAACATATTGACATCAGGTGTCATTTCATCAGAGACCATATTTTGAAAGGTGATATTGAGCTACACTTTATACCCACTGAATACCAGCTCGCTGCTATTTTCACCAAGCCTCTGGCTGAGCCAAGTTTTACTAGGATGGTAGCTGAGTTGGGTATGCTCAATATTAGAAAAGAGAAAGTCTGATGAATGATCTCTGTCTTTGGGCATTTAAGGGAATTAAATGTAACTAGGTAATTACATCTCAAATGGAATTAATATATTATGTATATTTAATTCAAATGATTTTCTTTAAATGCTACCAACTTTCCCGCTTTTCAAGGGACAAATGTTTTCTGGTGAGTCAAGGGGGCCCACGTTTTTGTAAAAAGTGATCACCTTGCATTAAATACATACAAAAGAATGCCAAAAACTCTTTGTTACCCTTTGACTCATTTCTTGTGCGTTCATCTTACCTCATTTCTCGCACATACGTTCTCTCTCTAACCCTCAAAACCTCTAATTTTCATTAATGGCGTCCACAACCCAAACCAAGAAACACTCCATTTCTGCTACATCTAATGTTGATTTTGGCGTTGAGGAAGGAAAGATTGCTCTCAACAACTATGTTGCCCTTCTAGAACACTTAAATCCTCTTTACTCACCTATGATGAAGTTCTTGAAGAACTGCCTTATTTCTAGAGCACTCACCAAGCCCCATCCGTTTGCTACACGCAGTACCTAAAGGAGTTTTGGTACACAACTAAAGTTGATCAAGCAACAATGACCATCTCTTTCAACCTCTCAACTCAATCCAAAACCCTAACCTTTGAGTTCAATGTTTTTGCTCAAGTCATTGGACTCGCTGTTGATGAAGGGATGGTGGCAGTACCAGACAGTGATACAGTGAAGACTGCTCTGATGACCTTGAAGCCAGTGGATGATACACACAAACCCTTTACCACCAGTGCCTTTATTAACAAATCCTTAATGAAGGTCAACTAATTCTCTCCCATCTGGAAAACCTTAATGCTCTACATAGTCAAGTGCTTGGGAGGCAACCAAGGATCCTATAATCAGCTAAACGGGGTTCAACAGGCCATTGCCTACGGCCTCATCTGAGGGCTAGATATTGGATTAGCTCACATCCTCTACTCTAACTTAGTGCCTAAGGTGATCAAAAAAGGGAAGAAGGCAAGACTCCCAACTATATGCTACACTAGATATCTTTCTCTGATCTTGGAGCATTTGTTGGGAGAGGAATACCACAACGATGATCTTCATTCCTTCTCACCTTTTCGCATCACCCTTGCTTCTCTGAAGACTCCATCTGAGGATGAAGTACCTCTAACAAGACAGATGCTGAAAGTTATTGGTATTGGTGCTATAGAGGAGCCCTTGATGCCTCACTATGAGGTGAATGCTGAACGTTCGTCTAACAAGTCTTTGTCCAAGACCTCTATGCAGTCTACCTCTCAGCCCAAGGATCCAAAGGACAAGAAGAGAAAGAGGAAGGAAATACCCCTTCCTCTGAAAACCAATCTTCAAAAATTGACCGAAAGAAGAAGAACGCCAAGAAGATCCCATCTACAACTCTGATAGATGAGGATACAGAGCCCAATGCTGACAAACAACATGAGTATAGTATCTCCAAGTCAGCTGAGACTTCTGAGAACCCTCTCGACGCTGATATCACCAAGGTATTAGTCTGCCCTTCTTCTTTATTTTTTTTAGGTTCACAAGCAATCACTCTCAAACGTCTGTAGGAGAGAGTGATGAAGTTTAGGGTTTGCCTCAACCCTTAGAGTGTCTGTGTCTGCACCTAGCTCATTTAAGACCTCTGTACACTCTGTCTCTGTACCAAGAAATGATTCATTTGTGCTTATAACGCACCCTGATGATCCTGCACCCTTTGGACTGTACTCTTGCAAATAACAACCAGAGTACTTATAAGTCCTGACCCAGATTCTCTTAACTTCTCTCAGTCTCTAGGTCCCCTCATTATTAAAAGAGTCCCAAAGAATTTATTCTTTTGGGAAGGTTGAATAATCACCTTCAGCCTTCCTGGGGGCAGCGTTATGAATGGCGACCTTAACCTACATCTTAATCACAATTTAAAAGAGTCCCAAGGAGAAATACTTATGTGGGAGCTGGATAATCACACCCAGCTATCCTAGGGGCAGAGAACGGTGACCATTCACCATCTCATGTCTCACAACTAAAAGAGTCCCAAGGAGAAATCCTTACGGGGGAGCTGGATAATCACACCTAGCTATCCTAGGGGCAGCGAACGACGACCATTCACCATATCATGTTTCACCTTTAAAGAGTCCCAAGGAGCAATCCTTAAGGGGGAGCTGGATAATCACACACAGATATCCTAGGGGCAGTGAATGGCGACCCTTCACCTTAGCTTTATTCACAATGAAAGAGTCCCAAGGAGAAATCCTTAGGGGGGATAGATAATCACACCTAGTTTTCCTAGGGGCAGCGAATGGTGATATTTCCCTACCTTATAAACTCATTCCATGTGTAGTAAACATATTTTATACAGGGATTGAATCTTAATGATGAACAGACGGTGATGCTCTTCGAACACACCTCCCATCAGTGGTCAATACCAGCTTGGATCAACATCTGCCCTCTGCCTTGAAAACTGTTGTGAAAGAAAATGTTGCTGAAAGTGCCAAGGCCACAGAACCCTCCAGATATCTCTTACAAGATCTGATTCAAGAAGAACTCAAGGAATTCTTTCTATTTGTTCATTAAGAATTTGAAAAAAACAACAAGGTAGGTTCAGGTGCAGCTTTCTTTGGTGCTGCACCTAAGGGGGAGAAATCTGCAACCTCTTATTCAAATGATGAACAGAGGGCTGGATCTAAGGGGGAACAGCCAGCCAAGAAGCTAAAACCCACTATCATCCCTACAGCTATTCCTCTGTGATCTTACCCTACCAAAGACTTTGAAAGTTTTGCTACTAATCTAAACAAAGGCTATGAAAAAACTTTTTCACCATCTCCTATCCTAGATGTTTCAATAGACAAAGGTAAATCTATTGCAAGTGTTGATGATCAGATCAAGACTCTGAGCTCTCTACAAGAGGAAAGTGGATCTATTGTTAGGCTCCCAGATCTTAATAAGTTCAAAAGTGTTGCAAAAGCAGCTATGGCCCCTAAACAAGCACATGCTCAGCTGATGGAACATAAGAGAATTGTTGATCTAAGAGTCCCTGAAGTGAAAAGCAAAAAGCTTCTAAACCAACTCACCCCCGCTACCAAAGAAGAATAGAGGATGAAGCTTGTTGAGATAGAAGCTAAAGGAATAAGCTTAAGGATGAGTACCTTAAGATTGTTAATGAAAGGGCCAAACCACATCAAATCACCAAGTACAGCAGCTTGTTGATAAAAACAAAAAGGTGATGATGACTATCTAAAGAGGAAACCAAACCACTAACTACAAAGTCGATAGTGACTTTGATGAGACTGCTTTTATACATAGTCTCATCGTCCAAATAGGGCTTAAAATGCATTAAATATCAACAAAATACCCAAATATATGCTTGTGTTTGTTGCTTGTGTATTTTAGGTACGGATATTGAGAAAATGACAAAAGATCACAAGAATCAATAAAAAACGAACACGGGAAACGAAGCCGCACGATGAACCAAGTCCTAATGAAGAATTTTCCAAAGAAAACCTTTGAAGATTTGAAGAATTATGAAGATTGGTCCTCCAAGTTTGAAGAATTGACACTTTATACCCTTGTATCTTCATAATTACAAGTTTGGTCCCTAAAGTTTGTCAAAATTACAAAAAGGACCCTTAACTTTGAAGAATTGGCAAATTTAGTCCCTCAACAAAACTAAATTGTCAATAATGGTCCTCCAAGAAGTCAACAAACAAGTCAAGGCCTTAAAGTATGAAGACATGTCAAAATCAGTCCTTGAAGAATGAAGAAGTTACATGTTTAGTCCTTGTTTCAAGTTTATAAAGTACTTGTGCCAAAAGTGTCAATCTGCCAAAGTTGATTTACAAAGGAATTGGAGTTTATTGCCATTTAATACAAAGTGAAAGAAAGGTGAAACTTGAGGGGGTCAACCAGCCAGACACCCAAACTCCTCCCATCCAATCATTTTAACACATCACCCACCACCACCAATCACAAACCTCTACTTCATCCCCCATCCCCACGTCACCTTCCACTAACTGAGTTTATTAAATAAACTCAGTCAACTTCAGTCAAACCACTTATATCCCTTCCCTCCAAACACAATTTTAAATTAATCTTTCCCCAATTCGGATTAACCCCCCCCCCCCCTAATTACCCTTAAACCCTAATTTAAACCCAGGTACAATTAAGCCATAAACAAAGGGTTTTTAACTCATGTTTTCCAGATGGTTGATTAAGGCTTTTGTCACTTAAACCCACACCTCAAACCACCACAAGACACACCCATGTGTCTGGTGGGACCCTCCCCTGCACCCATCACTTTCCCCCAATTTCAAAACCCGACCATTTGAACGTCTGGATCACACTCCTTGGTCCCCAAGCACATTTGGACGTCTATGATCAACTTTTCAAGGCTGGCCAAGTACAAAGATCACATGAAAGCTTATTGACTAGTTTCAAAATTCAAAAGACCAAGGGCAGAATTGGGCATTCCATCCATTAGGGTTTAGGAATTGATTTTCTTGTATTATTTTATTTGAGCTTCTAGTTAGTTCTTAGGAGTAGTATAAACACATGTCGACTTGTGACATGTGTTTTTGTTCTTTCTTTCTCCTTTGTCACTTCCATGTAAAGCCGTTTTTTTTAATGAATGAAAAATGGTGTTGAGATGTTGATGAGAAACAAAGATCCACTCTTACTTTCTGCTTATTGATTGTGTCTTATTTTACTGCTTATTTACTTTTTCAAGTCTTATTTTAAAAGTTCAGTTCTGTTTTCAAAAGTTTCTGAAACATTGATTTCACTTGTTGAAATCTTGTTTCAAGGTTGATTCTTCAGGGTTTCAAGTTAGTTTGTTTAAGTGTGTTCAAAGGAAGTTTTGGTATTAAAGTTTGTTGGGTTGAAAAAGGTTTCAAAAGAAAGTAACAAAAATCAGAAAGTGTATTTGTGCTTGTTTTTCATTTCTCTTAGCAGGGTTGTGTTGAATCCTGTTGTCCAAGGTCCAGCATAAGCCCCAGCCTATAGGAGGTGACTTGGCTGTCACTGAGGGACTTGGATGTAAGTCCCTCAAGGTAAAAATCCCTTGTTTTCATTTTCATTTATGTGATTTGAGTGAATTTGCTTGAAAAGTGTTAAAAGTTGTTTAAGTGTTTTGATTTCAGAGTGTTTGTGCATAATATGCATGTTAGAAGTTTTTAAATCCAGTTTGGTAAAGGTTTGATGTGATTTGCTTTGAAAAAAATGGCATGTCAGTTTTAAAAGGGGTGTTTAGATACGGGTTTATTTAAGATTTTGTGACAAGATTTTGAGTAAAAACTTGTTTAGATGCACTCAGTAGGATATTTATAGGTTGTATGCTACTTAGGGGTTCAATTTTAGTGAAGTTTAACAAGTTTGGGTGATAAAAAAAGTGAAAATATAGCTATAATCAATCACTGCTTTCTTTCTGCTTATTTGTGTGAAATTGGTGCTTCAAATTTGATAATCTGTTAGAAAATAGGTTTAAGAAGGAGTGTGTGTTGATTGCATGTCATTTGGTGAGAGTGTATGCAAGATCTTAAGGTTTGAGTTTCACTTTTGAGCCTAGAAAATCTGCTTATACACCCACAGACCCAACATAAGTATAATAGCAACTTGATTTTGGCATTGTGTGCTTGATTTTGTGTTGTAACCTGCTTGTTTTTGAGTTTATTTTGACTCCTTATACTCCAAAGAGTATAAGGGTGCCTGATTGTCCATCAATACATCACCAAAATCAAAACCAAGCTCCTCTTGGTAAAATCTGCACCTGTGAAGAATCAGCTTTTTGCTTGTGTTCAAAAAAGTAACCTGAGCACGATTTTTGCTCCAACCTTGCTTGAATTTTGTTAAAATTGAATTTGGATTTGTGTTTTGAGGATTAAAAGGTTACAGGTTTGTGTTTTAAAGTTTAAAAAGAAAAAAAAATAAAAACCAAAAAGGACGTGGCCAGGACTCGAACCTGCGCCACTCCTCCCAAAACCAAACGTGTTAACCAATGCCCTAGGGACTTTGACTGGTATACCTTTGCAAAGTCTAATATATAAGGTGTGTTTGCTTTGTAGCTTATTTAGCCATCAACTTATTAATAAGCTGTTTCAAGCTTATTCCTTTAAGCTTTTTCCTGTTTAGCATTTTTTTTAGGTTTATACTAGGGTTTTTGACTTTTCTGAGCAAAAAGTATATTTTTCCCTTTATTAATTAATTTATTAGGATTATTTTAAGTTTTTAATTTTAAAAAGTCATAAAAAATAGAAAAAGGTAATTTAAAAATCTGAAAAAATAGTTTTTAGGTTTTGAATTACATTTTTGAGGTTTACAGCTTTTTAAGTTTTCAATTTAGCTTATTTTTTATTTTATAGGATTTTAGGGTTTTTATCCAACTTTAAAATTTAATATAAAATTATTAAATAGGTTTCAGAAAATTTGGATTGCATTTTTGTTTTAGTTACATTATTTAGGATTTTTGGTAATTTGTTAGATTTATTTAGTGAACTTTGAATTTTTTTTGATTATTTTAATATTATTTTATTATTAAAAATTGAAGTTTTATTTTTTTGTTTTTACATTTTTCCTAGGTTAAGGACACTTAATTAGGAGTTTTGTCACTTTCCAAATATTTTTAAGACTTTTCAAATAATTTCTAGAATTAATTTAAGATTTAATAGATTTTAATAGTTTTTAAGTGTTTAAAATAGTTTAATTTGGTTCTAAATTTTTTAAAAATAGTTTTTAGCTTAATTAGGAAATTTTGAGGTTTACAAACTATTAGATTTTGTTTAAGGCTTTTTAATAATTAAAAGTGATTTTTAGGGCTTTAATTAGCATTAAAAAGTCATTATCTAATTAATTAAAAGGTTTTAGCAAGTTTGGATTTTTTGTAAACTCTTAGAATATTATTGGGGATTTTTAGAAATTTTTAGGTTAAAATTTTAATTTTGGCACTATTTACGATTTTACGTGTTCGCCTTTTTCGTCTTAGTTTAATTCGTTTTCGTAACCGTCTTTTTCTTCTAATCCTATTTCTTTCTCAATCATATAATCACAAATCAATATCAATTCAATACACAACGCACTAGCCTCCTCGAGAACGAACTCACTTAGGGTCATTCACACACGGTTTTCCTAAATCGTCGTGCTCACTTGCCCTATTTATTGCTCTTTTCCTAAAGGGTGGTAAAAACTCCAACATCATTTTGGCGCCGCTGCCGGGGAGGCGTGTTGTGTTTTGGTTGAACCATTGTTGTTTATATATTAGCCATAAATAGCTAATTGTATTAGTAGCACTCTACTAATACGTATTATCGTTTTTCGTTTTTTGTGAATACTATTACTATATTGTATACGTAGAACAATAAATTTACAAGTACTCCAAATATGTGAGCAATCACAACCTTGACTTGGGAGGTCATTACCCAATCATTGTATTCGAATCTCAAACCAAAGAAAAAGGCAAAAATAGATAAATACTTTCGTGAAGCTCGATTTTGAGAAATACAAACTATAAGGTGGGTATAAGGCGGTTGTATTTCACGACCTAAAGGAAAAAGGCTCTTAAGTGCTTCGCGCCGCCTCGTTTCCTCCGCTTGCTTGTGCGTATTTTGATTTTGAAAGCTAATCGAGGGTTTTGCCGCCCAAAGTATTACTTAAGTATCATATATATTTTCTTGGTTTCATTTGATTAAACCCTCTTGAACGATTTGGTGTTCCACCATCGTTCTAAAGTCATCGAAGGCGTTCACTTCACGTGTTCGTTTTCATTCCTTGAGGCTTCTTTAATCGAGAGATTTGATTAAGGAGGAGATTTGTAGATTTGTGTCTACTAATACATTCCAAAAATCCAAAAAAAGTTAAAAACAATCAAAAACAACAAAAAAAATTGAAAAAGTAAAAACACCAAAAAGAATCTTCTTTGCTCGCCTTCTCGTTGTACGTGACGTTTATGCAAACTCGCTCCAAAGCAAGACGTGCTCGTAAACGAAGAAACAAATCCACCACTCCTTCTAGTGAGGAGTCTCCTATTGACGAACCCATTATAGTGAAAGAAGCACCCATGGCTAATCGAACTATGATGGAGTTGCTTCAAGCACCCACCGAGGGTTATGGAGAAGCGATTTTGATTCCCGCTATCCTTGCGGAGAATTTTGAGGTTAAGACGGGTTTATTGTCCATGATTCAAAACAACAAGTTTCGAGGTGACGAAAAGGACAACCCTCATAACCACATTCGCCAATTTAATCGTCTCACCGCCACTTGCAAGTTTAAGGACGTCTCAAACGACTCGATTAAGATGATGCTTTTTCCGTATTCCTTAGCGGGGCCCGCAAAAATTTGGTTAGAGAAAGAGCCACCCAATTCTATATTGACGTGGAAGGATCTCGTTTCAAAATTCGTGAACCAATTTTTTCCGCCCTCTAAGACTACGCACTTGAAAAACGAGATTTCAAAGTTTTCACAAGAGTATAATGAGAGTTTTTCAACGGCTTGGAATAGGTTTAAAGAAATGTTGCACGAATGTCCTCATCATGGTTTTTCCGACTTGCATCAAATTGCCACGTTTTACAATGGCTTGAACGATCATGAGCGTGATTATCTTAATGCCGCCGCGGGTGGTAATTTTTTGTGTAAGACGGTCGAGGAAGCATTGTTAATCATTGAGAATAGGTCTAAGGTCTATAGTCCTCGTAGCACGTCGAGTGTTCGTAAGACTTCGTCTTCGCCTTCATTGTCACACACCGTTGATGCTTGCCAAATCGAGGCTAATTTGGAGAACAAAATTTTTGATAAGTTGAAAGGATTGTTAATTGAGTTTAAAGTTGGTGAACAACCCGCTCCCGCTACGATTAAAGCGGTTGAGGTTTCTTGTATGTATTGTGGTGGAGCTCACGATTATTCCGAGTGCATTACCAACGGTGGTAACACTTCGAGTGCCTTCGCGGCCGCAAGAACTTATAACCAAAACGGTCAAGTTCCTCGCACTAATCAATTGACTCCACCGGGTTTTCCACCAAATCAAAATGCTAACAATTATCGAAACAATCAAGTTGGTTACCAAAGCAATCAAAGGAACAATTTTAAGGGTAATAACAACTATGGGAATCAAGGAACTAGTAGCCAATTGCAAAATCAAAATCAAAACCGTAATTTTAAAAACACAAGTCAAGGTCTTCAAAATGTTTACACTAAAGAACTTCCAATGGACTTTTTGAATTACGCTACGGCAAATGATAAGATTTTGGAAAACATACAAGAGCAATTGGCTAGTCAAGCTAGGGACACGGCTAAAAACACTAAGGAGTTAGCAAATTTTGTGAAGGAAAATCTTAACATTATGAGTTGAAAAATGATTTTGCTAATCAAATTAGAGGTCAAAACAATAAAATTGAACAAAGTCATGCTAGGCTTGAACAAAGAATTGACCAAAAAGCCGCTAGTCAAGATTTGAAGTTTAATAGTCAAGATGCTAAGCTTAATGCAATTTTAGAAGCCGTCATGGGAAACAAAGCCTCTACTTCGAGTGGTCTACCTAGTAACACCGTTTCAAACCCGAAGGGAGAGATGAAAGTGATTACCACACGAAGTGGTAAGACACTTAAAGAACCGACTCCTCAACCAATTACTCCAACGGTGGAGGAAATTGAGGAAGAACCCGAGGTGGTGGTCGAAAAGGAGCATATTTCAAGCCCACAAAGTACCGCTCATGCCACACCTACGGTCGACCCTTTACCAACATTAGAACCCGAGATTCCAAAGGCTATGCCTATGCCCCAACCCACACCACCCTTGCCTTACCCATCAAGACTTAGGAAGGAGAAACGACAAGAGCGCGACAACTACCAATTTGAGCTTTTTATGAAAATGTTTCGTGAGTTGCACCTTAATGTGAGTTTCGACGATGCTTTGGTCATGATGCCTCGATTTGCCGCTAACTTTAAGAGTATGTTGAACAACAAGGAGAAATTGCACCAAATGTCTAGTTGTTCGTCGGTTTATCTTAATCGCATACCTCAAAAAGTCGGTGATCCCGGTAAATTTTTGATCCCTTGTGCAATTCAAGATATGGAAGAATGCTATGCCTTGGCCGATCTTGGTGCTAGCATTAATTTGATGCCACTTGCAATCTTCAAGTCGCTCAATCTTCCTAATCTTACTCCTTCACGAATGTCTATTGAGTTGGCCGACCATTCCACGATTCTCGCATGTGGTTTGGCGGAAGACGTTTTTGTGAAAGTGGGGAAGTTCTACTATCCCGTAGACTTTATTGTTGTTGACATCCCCACGGATCCTCAAGTTCCTCTTATTTTAGGTCGTTCGCTTTTAGATACGTCTATGGCTTTAATTGATGTGCATGCTAGAAAGATCACCTTACGTTTCAACGACGAGGAACTTGTTATAAACGCAACTCAAAATTCTCAACTTTCTCATGTTTATTCCGTTGCTACCATAAACCTCGTTGATGTGATCGACGTGGTTTGCGAGGAATTTTCACAAGAAGTTTTAGGGTTTGGTGATGAAGAAACTAGTGGCAATCCCACTATGTTAGATCCAATTCTTGATAATTCGACACCAACCTTCACTCCTTTTGAAGGTGGTGGTTTTACGTTGGAAGAATGTAATGTTCCACGTACTTGTGACGAAGACCTCGACAACGATGAGGACTTCTCGATTATCAAGGATTTTCTCAACGATTTCCCATTTCCTCCACCCGAGGAGGTTATGAGTATCGAGCCCAAATCTTCACTTGAGGAACCACCTATTCTCGAGTTGAAAGATTTACCTCCTCACCTCGAATATGTCTATTTGGAGGAGGACTACAAGTTGCCGGTTATTATTGCGAAGGATCTTTCGAATGATGAAAAAACCGCACTTGTCGATGTTCTAAAGGATCACAAAGGGGCGATTGCGTGGAAGTTATCCGACATTAAGGGAATCGATCCCAAGTTTTGTACCCACAAAATCTTAATGGAGGAGGATTTCAAGCCCACAATCCAAAGTCAAAGGAGGGTGAACCCCAAAATTCACGACGTCATCAAAAAGGAGGTCCTTAAACTCCTTGACGCGGGAATGATTTACCCTATTTCCGATAGCCCTTGGGTGAGTCCTATTCATTGTGTCCCTAAAAAGGGAGGGATGACCGTTGTGCCAAACGATGCCAATGAGTTGATTCCCACTAGACTCGTGACCGGATGGAGAGTGTGCATTGACTATCGAAAGTTAAATGAAGCCACTCGAAAAGACCATTTTCCCTTGCCCTTCATGGACCAAATGTTGGAGCGTAGTGCGGGAAACGATTTCTATTGCTTTTTAGATGGTTTTTCTGGTTACTTCCAAATTCCCATCGATCCTCGTGATCAAGAAAAAACTACGTTTACGTGTCCATATGGAATGTTTGCCTATCGTAGAATGCCATTCGGACTTTGCAATGCACCGGGAACTTTTCAACGATGCATGATGGTTATTTTTCATGATATGATCGAGAAGACGATGGAAGTCTTCATGGATGACTTTTCCGTGTTTGGTGATTCTTTCACTTCGTGTTTGTCGAACCTAGAGAGAATGTTAAAACGTTGTGAGGAAACCAACCTTGTGCTCAATTGGGAAAAGTGTCATTTTATGGTCAAGAGTGGAATCGTCTTAGGGCACAAGGTCTCGAAAGCGGGGATTGAGGTAGATCAAGCTAAGATAGTCGTCATCGCCAAATTACCTCATCCCAAAACCGTTAAGGGAGTTAGGAGTTTCCTAGGCCACGCGGGCTTTTATCGTCGATTCATCAAGGATTTTTCAAAGATTTCTCGACCCATTACACATCTTCTTGAAAAAGAGGCACGTTTTGTCTTTGATGAAGATTGTGTACGAGCCTTTGAGATCCTTAAGAGGAAACTTACCGAAGCTCCCATTCTTGTTGCTCCCAATTGGAACCTCCCCTTTGAGCTTATGTGTGATGCTAGTGATTACGCCATTGGGGCCGTTTTGGGGCAACGTCATGATAAGCACTTTTTGCCTATTCACTATGCTAGCAAGACGATGACCGAGGCTCAACTTAAATACACTACAACGGAAAAGGAGTTCCTTGCCGTGGTGTATGCATTTGAGAAATTCCGACCTTATCTCGTCTTGACGAAATGCATAGTGTATACGGACCATTCGGCTATCAAGTATCTCATGGCAAAACAAGATGCTAAGCCGAGATTACTTCGTTGGATTCTCCTCCTTCAAGAATTTGATCACACCATTGTTGACAAAAAAGGAGCCGAGAATCTAGCGGCTGATCATCTCTCTCGTTTGGAAGATCCTCACCAAAGTGTTTACGAGCCCAAGGAAATCACCGAAACATTCCCGCTCGAGACACTTGGTGTAGTGAATTCTAAGCTTGATTCTTCCACCCCATGGTTTGCGGATTTTGCAAATTACCATGCGGGTAACTTCATCATTAAGGGTATGACGACTCAACAAAAACGAAAATTCTTTCGTGACGTCAAGTTCTACTTTTGGAACGACCCTTACTTGTTTCGAACTTGTGCGGATCAAATCATCCGACGTTGTGTATTTGGCACCGAAGCTTCTAACATCCTTAGAGCTTGCCATGAGGGACCCACGGGTGGTCACCACGGTGCTAATCTCACGGCTAAGAAGGTGTTTGATGCCGGCTTCTGTTGGCCTACTATTTACCGAGATGCACAAGATCTTGTGAAGTCGTGTGATGCATGCCAACGACAAGGAAAAGCCTCACAAAAAGATGAAATGTGTTAGAAATACGTTTTAACGTATATTAGAAGTATCGGTCACTCCACAATATGATTTATGTTGTAATAGCTCGTAGTTAGTAATTAGTTATTATTTGCTTATTAACTTAAGTAAGAACCGGTCCATGGGCTTGTCATGGACCGGCCCAAGTCCACTTATGACTTGGAACTATAAATACCCCTTTCCACCATGGAAAGGGGTTGGTTGTTGTCATTTCTTGTTTTCCACTTAATAAAATTCACATAGTTTCTCTCACTTTCTCTCTCTAACTTTCTCTCTCTAGAAATCAACAAACCCCTTCATAGATTCATTGATTATCAATATTCTACATTTGGTATCAGAGCTATGGGGTGATTTAAGGTGGTGATTTGTGTGGTTTTTTAGTTTTTGATTGTATTAGTGTTCTTTAAGAAAAATCATCTTGATTCTTGGTGTTTTTGGTGTTTTTGTGATTGGGATTAGTGGATAAGTATTAGTTGTTACTTATTTTAGTCGAAAGCACAAAACTTTTTGGGTTATTTGGTCAAAATCTGGGCTTAATCTTAAGTTTTACTGTTCGACTGTTCATCGGAGGAAGTTTCTGTTTATTCAGCAAAACTTCCGGATCAAGGAGTTCCGGATCAAGAAGTTCCGGATCAAGAAACTTCCGAACCAAGGAGTTCCGAGTCAAGAAGTTCCGAGTCAAGAAACTTCCGAACCAAGAGGTTCCGGATCAAGAAACTTCCGAACCAAGAACTTCCGAGTCAAGAAGTTCCGGATCAAGCCAAACTTCCGAACCAAGAACTTCCGAGTCAAGAAGTTCCGGATCAACCCAAAAGTTCCGAATCAAGGTAATCTTCCGAATCAACAAAAAAGTTCCGAATCAAGGTAATCTTCCGAATCAAACTTCCGAATCAACAAAAAGTTCCGAATCAAGGGTTATTTTGCTTGTTTTTTCGACGATTTTTTTTAGAGGATTTAATCTTGGTTTCTTACAACAAAAACACAACACAATTCACAAGCTTTACTTCACTGCTCGATCAACCGATAATCTCTGTTTCTTTGAAGAAAAACAAAATGAATCCAAATTCAGTAATGCCTCAGATGACATCTCTTACGGATATATCAATCATAACGGGAACTGATAGCCGTCCACCGATGCTTATTAAAGAGGTGTTTGAGGCATGGCAAGGTCGAATGATGCAATATCTAAAGGGGAAACCGACATACGGAAGGCTTATGGTCAAATCGATTTTGAATGGTCCACTCGACTATGGTACCATTACGGTTGACAACGTGACTAGACCACGAGAATTTGAAGAACTCACTCCAGCTCAACAACTTGTTGCAGATGCAGATGAAAAAGCTCTTCAAACAATTCTCCAAGCTCTTCCCCATGACATCTATAGGATGGTGAGTCAGTATACGGTGGCAAAGGATCTATGGGAACGTCTTAAGGTGTTGCTACAAGGCACGTCTCTCACCAAACAAGAAAGGGAGTGTCAGCTGTATGATTTGTTTGATAGATTCACCTACAACCCAGGGGAAACGCTTCACGATTATTACTTCAGATTCACCACACTCATGAATGATCTGAATGTATACAATCTTGTGATCGCACCATTCCAGGTTAACACCAAATTCTTGAATACTCTACCTCAAGCTGAATGGGGTGAGTACATTACCGATGTCAAGTTAACCAGGGATCTGCATAAGTGCAATTTGGATCAAATATATGCCTTCCTTCAGCAGCATGAGAAGCATGTGATTATGCACCGTTCTCCTCGCAGTATGTATCCAGATTCCTTAGCTTTGATGGCGAATCAACCAAGCTTGTCTCACAACAACACACCTTATATCTTGGGACATCAAGCTTATCATCAATCACCTTACATGACACCAGCCTTTCCCCAATACTCGATTCTACCACAACCACCCACCTCACATCAGCAACAATATCGGTTCAATGCACCTTCACCACAGTATGCTTCACAACTTCATCCAGCAAATGTTGCACCTTATGCTCAGCCATCATATTCTTCTTATCAAGAGAATGCAGCATATCCAACAAGCTACCCTGATCAAATGAGTATTCCTTCTACTGATTATGCAGCTCATCCAGATCAAGCACTATATTGTGATGATGAGGAAGTCCCCGTTCCTGTATTCCAACAAGGAGCTGACCCAGTTGAAGTGCTAACTACTATGTCTGCTTATCTCACAAGAACTTTAAGCAAACGAGGATACAGAGGATCAGCTCCTACCAACAATCAGTTGAGGAATTCATCCAATTCTCGCCAACAAGCTACAATTGAGAATGGCAGGGTCATGGTTCAGCCAATTCAACCATATCAGGGGAGAACTTCCACTTCAACCAATGTTCGCACCGTCAATCATGCTCCTGCTCCAATGGTCAACAACCCTCCACGGGCTAATACAGGCAAGTTGAGAATGATTACATGCTACAACTGCAAGGAAGAGGGTCATATGTCAAGGGATTGTAAGAAACCCAAGAGGAGAAGGGATGGACAGTGGTTTGCAGAAAAGATCTATCTGGTAAATGCTCAGGCGCAAGGAAGGGAACTTGATGAAGAGGAGCTTGGAGAAGGGATGGACAGTGGTTTGCAGAAAAGATCTATCTGGTAAATGCTCAGGCGCAAGGAAGGGAACTTGATGAAGAGGAGCTTGCATTTCTTGCTGACCCAGGGATTGCTGAACAAGACGTTGTCACTACGCAGAATGCAGCTTACCAAGCCGATGATCTTGATGCGTATGACTCCGACTGTGATGACTTTCAAACTGCAAAGGCTGCTTTCATGGCAACTTTCTCCAGCTTAGGGCCAGATAAGAGATCTGAGGTACTTATTAATAACACCGATAATGCCACTGATGCTAGTATTCAACCACATCAAGTTGGGCAAGAGAGTGCTGATTCGAATGAATCTTCGGTGGTGAGTCTTTCAAATGAGGAGACAAACAATGATAGCAATATCAATGTGAGTCCCCAGATTTTGAGTGAATCACAACCGGGATCCATTTCGCATACGCCTACTCCTGCACAACAAGATTTGGTCATGGTTCCTGCTACATTACTTAGCCAAATGAATGCTGCACTCTTAGAAACCTTAGCTAAGAATAAGAATTTGTCTGATGAGCTTGCCTTAAGCAATGAGAAAGTACAAACTTTGGAACTAGTGCCTTCATCTAGTGTTCTCACAAATCTCGAATATGATCACTTTAGAAACAAACAAATGGGTCACTTGCAAGAAATCGAAAACTTAAGAGCAAATCTGTCTAATGAACTTAAAGAAAAGGAGTTAGTGGTCACTAATTTTCAAAAACTTCAAACTGATTTTGAATTACTCGAATCTAAGAAGACTGAAATGGAGATTAATGCTACTAATAAGATTAGAAGTCTAGACTACTTGCTGTTAAGACAATACGCTGCTTCACAACTAGTTCACTTATTTGATGCTTCGTTTAGAGAGTTTAACTTATCTCGTCTAAAAGGCCTTCCCCCTAATCCACGATATGCAAAACAAGCTTTAAGACATAGTCCTAGACTTTATAATGCAACTCAATTAGGATTGGCTTTAGACCCGATTGTTTTTCCCAATGATCGAACAAGTAAGGTTCTAGTTGATGAGGATCGGTCATACAATTCAGCAAAATATCCCGATTGTGATTATTTTAAGATGAATAAGGAGCTTGCAAAAACTGATTTTAGAGTTCGCTTCCATATGGATAAGGATCTCATCACAGCACCAACCTACATGATAGAGGAAGAAAGCCCTAGTACATTTCCTACACTTGTCAACATGGAAGGTCCTAAGGAAATTCCAAAGAATCTTCCACCTGTTAGCACTGTATGGTTAAACTTGCAAGAGATTAACCGATACTTTACTAACTTTGACAAGGTCATTTTGGAATGTACGACTTCAAATGGCTTAAACGCCGGAGAATGGGCTTTCGAACACATGAACGAGGTGTTTAAAACTGAGATCAATCCGTTTGTCGAAAGTCTAAAAAGAAGTTTTGCATCTCTTAAGGAAAATCTTCAGTTTGAAATTGGTGAAGTTCAAAAAGTGTTTTATTAAATGGACACCGCTTACGAACTGCAACTAATTGAAAAAGAAAAGATTTTAAACGAATATGACCGATTCTTGTCCGAAGTAATCTCATGTGATGTGCTTACTACTGTAAATGTTAATTATTCGAATGAGCTTACATCCGCTATGATGAATTGTGATGCTGTGCATATTTGTGATGATGTTTGTGATATTTCTGTAAATGTTGCTGAAACTGTAAATGAGGTAGATAATCATTCTTGTCACGAATCTAACGCTGAGTTTTTAAAGCTACAAGATTCTTATAATTTACTTTCTCAACGCTTTAATCAACTAGAACAACATTGTATATCTTTAGAATTAAAACAACAAGCTCAAAATGAAAATCTTTTGATATCAAATGTTTGTGAAAACGGTGTTGAGACAAGTGACAAGATGATTGCGATTGTTAAGACATTAGAGGAAGAAATCATGAGATTGAAGAGAGAGGTTTCATCAAAGGAAACATTAAAAATGGAACTAGAGGCTGCAGAGTCTAAAAACCAAGTCTTAGAAATTAGACTATCAACTGTTCTAGGGGAGATGGATCGGACCAGGCAGGGACTATCCGCTCTTTATGGTTCACTAGAAGAACGCTTCGCTTTTAATGCGGCACAGCAACAATATTATGTTGAACAACTGAACCAAAAGTGCGAAGAAATCTCTGACTTGAACATCCTGCTCATAGACAAAAATATGGTTTTGGCTGAGTTAAAGGAGACACTTCTTCTCACCCGACAAGAAGTTGTTGATAACTTAGCTACCGACTCTGCACCGTCCACTAGTGCTCCAACAACCAAGTCAGTAGTGCTTTATAAGAATCCGCTTCATAAGAGAAACCAGGTTACCTACGATGATTATATGAGGAATGCCATTAAGCATGTCGATCTTCTTAGGGATATTGTAGACGATCTTTATGCCTTAGATCCCTTAAGTAGCGACTATTATTCGGCTCATGAATATGTTAAGCGAGTTCAATATTGCTTGGCTTATTTGCAATACATAGGTACACCAGGTTCTGCACTACTTAACAATAGGCCCATTGCTGTCACTCCATTTAATAAGACTCCAGGAGCGAAACCGTCATTGGCACAATCAAGTAAGACACCTTTAAAATCTGTTGCTAATGTTCCCAATTTGCCTTCTACAGGATTAAAAGAGACTACTAAGGCTAAAGGATCGCCACTCAAGTAAGCTAAGATCAAGCCCTCCACTAGTAGTGCCACAAAGAAGAAAGTAGAAGTCCACAATAGGAATGCTAGTTCAGTTTTAAATAAAACGAATCATGTTAAGACTAAAAGCTCTGCGCCTGTGCAGCAGCCTAAACCATTCGTGAATTCTGATTTAAATTGTTGGAATTGTAATGAATGTATGTTTTCCCAGCGTCATGATTTGTGTCTGATTGATCACGTTAATGAAATGAATGCTATTAAGAATGGTCTTGAATGGAAGCCAACGGGTAGAACTCGTGCCCAAGTTGGCTGGCAATGGCGTCCCACTGGTAGGACCTTTACACTAGATGGTAAAATGTGCCCTTTAACTAGGAATGCATCCATTGAGGTTAGGTCTGAGCGTCCTTTAGCTAGGAACACTCGCACTCAAGTATGGAAACAGCGCCCTTTAATTAGGTCAGCCCCCACTATAGTGCCTATCAGTGAAGAAATACCTCAGGATTTGAGCCAATTAGAATCTACACCACCAATTAAGAAGAAGAAGGCTAGGAAATCTAAGAAACCTAGAGTTAGCAAATCTAAGATTATTAAATCTGTACCTGCTAATAACAAGGAACACTCAGATTCCGATACCTCTACATTGTCTTTGTGTGGTGATATTTTCAGGTGGTCCAAATCATCCTGTGGTATTTGGACTCCGGTTGTTCAAAACATATGACCGGAAATCGCTCGATGCTCCGAAATTTCGTCAGCAAGTTTCTTGGTACGGTTAAATTTGGGAATGATCATATAGCAAAGATTATGGGATATGGTGAATATCAGATTGGAAACGTGACGATCTCTAGGGTATACTATGTAGAAGGTCTTGGTCATAACTTATTCTCAGTAGGACAGTTTTGTGATTCCAACCTTGAGGTTGCTTTTCGACAACACACTTGTTTCATCCGCAACCTGGAAGGAAAAGATTTGTTGAAGGGATCTCGTGGTGCAAATCTATATACCTTGTCCTTACAAGATATGATGGCCGCTTCTCCAGTATGTCTTCTCTCTAAGGCATCTAAGACCAAGTCATGGTTATGGCATCGCAGATTATCTCATCTTAATTTTGATGCTATTAATCATCTGGCTAAAAACGAATTAGTTCGTGGTCTTCCAAAGCTTAAATTTCACAAGGACCATTTATGTTCCGCGTGTTCAAGGGGGAAGAGCACCAAGAAATCTTACAAACCCAAAGCTGAAGACACTAATCAAGAAAAACTTCATCTTTTGCATATGGATCTTTGTGGGCCGATGAGAACTGAAAGTGTGAGCGGTAAGAAATTCATTCTGGTAATTGTGGATGATTTCTCAAGGTTTACATGGGTTAGATTTCTACGTACAAAGGATGAAGCTCCGAAGGCTATCATTACCTTTCTGAAATTCATTCAGGTACGTTTGAATACCACTGTCCGCCGTATTCGTACAGACAATGGTACAGAGTTCGTCAACCAGACTCTTCGTGATTATTATGAAGGAGTTGGTATATCACATGAAACATCCGCTGCACGCACTCCACAACAAAACGGTGTCGTTGAAAGACGGAATCGTACACTTATGGAAGCTGCTAGGACCATGCTTATTTATGCGAACGCTCCATTGTTCTTGTGGGCAGAGGCTATTTCTACTGCATGTTTCACCCAAAACCGTTCTATCATTCGGAAACGCCATGGAAAAACACCTTATGAGCTTCTACATGACCGGAAATCCGATGTTTCATTTTTCCATGTGTTTGGTGCTTTGTGTTATCCAAACATTAATAGTGAGAACTTGGGTAAGCTTCAACCAAAAGCCGATATAGGTATTTTCATTGGTTACTCACCGTCCAAAAGAGCATACCGAATCTATAACCGTCGTCTTGGCAAGATTGTAGAAACTATGGACGCAGATTTCGACGAGCTGACAGCGATGGCTTCTGAGCAACACAGCTCTGAACCCGCGCTTCATGAGATGGGACCCGGTGCTATAAGTTCCGGATTAGTTCCCAACAATCCTACTTCTACATCATTTTTACCACCATCAAGGCCCGAGTGGGATAAACTGTTTCAACCGTTGTTTGATGAATTCTTCGATCCCCCGACTGATGAAGTTCCAGCACCTGTAGTAATTGCTCCAATACCTGAAGTGGTTGCTCAAGTTAATGAACCTTTATCTAATGCATCTACAATTCACATTGAACCGGATGCACCTTCACCAAGTGATTCTCAAACTACACCTGAATCATCACCCCTACTTGTGCCTAATGATGTGGAAGAGGATTCTACTGATCACGACTTGGAATATGCTCACTTGCAAGAGCTTCCTTTCTTTGGTGTAGCGATCCCTGAAAACCCTTCAGCCGCGTCTACCTCAGAAGAAGCTCCTTCTATTGTTCACTCCAGACCACCTAGGATTGAAAACCATAGCACTAAATGGACAAAAGATCACCCAATTAGGAATGTTATTGGAGATCTAGATCGACCCGTCTCTACACGCCATCAATTACAAGAGAGTGCACTTTATTGCTACTTTGATGCATTTCTCTCTGAAGAAATTGGCAGCAGGCTATGACCCAATCATCTTGGATTGAAGCTATGCAGGAGGAACTCAATGAATTCAAACGACTAGAAGTATGGGAATTGGTTCCTCGCCCTGACAAGGTTAACATCCTTACTTTGTTATGGGTCTATAAGGTTAAACTTGATGAGATGGGTGCGGTATTGAAGAATAAAGCAAGATTGGTCGCTAGAGGATATAAACAAGCCTTGGGTATAGACTTTGAGGAATCTTTTGCTCCTGTGGCTAGATTGGAGGCGATTAGACTATTCCTTGCGTTTGCTGCTCATATGAACATGATCGTCTATCAAATGGATGTGAAGACGGCATTTTTGAACGGTGAACTAAGGGAAGAAGTTTATGTTAGTCAACCGGATGGGTTCGTCAGTACGGAGTCTCCTAATCATGTGTACAAGCTTAAGAAGGCTCTCTATGGGTTGAAACAAGCTCCACGCGCGTGGTATGATCTCCTGTCAACATATCTCATGTCGGAAGGCTTCTCCAAAGGCAAAGTGGACCCCACTCTATTCACTCTCAAAGACGGCAACGACATGCTTCTGGTACAAATTTATGTTGATGATATAATTTTTGCTGCCACTAACATAGAATTGTCTAAACAATTTGAGAAGATAATGTCCACACGCTTTCAGATGTCGATGATGGGAAAAATTTCATTTTTCTTAGGATTACAGATTTCTCAGAATCCCAGAGGCATCTTTATTAATCAATCCAAATATGCTCTAGAATCTCTTAAGAAATATAACTTTGAGAATTGTGACCCCGTAGACACTCCAATGGTGGAGAAATCCAAGTTAGATGAAGATAGGGATGGGATTATTGTCGATCCGAAACTTTACCGTGGAATGATCGGCACCCTTCTCTATCTGACTGCTAGCAGGCCTGATTTGCAATTTGCTGTATGCATGTGTGCCCGGTATCAGGCTCGGCCTACCGAAAAGCACCTACATGTAGTTAAAAGGATCTTTCGGTATCTAAAAGGAACACTTCATCGTGGTCTATGGTATCCGAAAGATTCCTCGATTGCTTTAATATCATACGCAGATGCCGATCATGCTGGATGTCAAGATACGAGGCGTAGCACTTCTGGATCTGTGCAACTCCTAGGAGATAGATTGATCAGTTGGTCTTCAAAAAGGCAGAAAAGCGCTGCAATATCAAGCACGGAGGCTGAATACATCGCCATGTCCGGTTGTTGTGCTCAAGTCCTTTGGATGAGATCACAATTAACTGACTACGGTCTTGGATTTAACAAAATCCCGATGTATTGTGACAACAAGAGCGCCATTGCCCTTTGCTGCAACTATGTTCAACACTCCCGGGCCAAGCACATAGACATTCGCTACCATTTCATTAAGGAGCAGGTGGAGAACGGAGTGATCGAGCTGTACTTTTTCACTACTGAGTACCAGCTGGCGGATATGTTCACCAAAGCCTTAGATCGAGGACGAATCGAGTTTTTGATTGATAAGCTTGGTATGAAATCATTCACTCCAGCGACTCTCAAAGAGTTGGCAGAAGAATCAGCTGAATAGTCGTGGTAAACTATTCAGAGTATCCTTTGGTTGTGATCATGTATATTATCGTAAATATATAAACCACAAAAAGAAAATACAAAAATATAAAACCTAGAAAAACCATAAAAAATATAAAACCAACAAAAACCAGAAAATACAAAAATAGAAAACCAACAAAAACCATAAACAATATAAAACCTAGAAAAACCATAAAAATTATAAAATCAAGAAAAACCAAAAATATTTTTCGTTTTAAAACGGGCATGTCTTTTAGTACGGTAATATTTACGGCCTTAGAAATGTCGATCAATATTGACACGGTGCCATAAATAGAGTCCGTATAAAAGTTGTACATTTTTAAAACATGCCCATTATGGTTTGTAGTTATTTCAGACTGCAACCCGGTTTTCATATTAGAGTCACGTATTTCCTTGGAAAACGTTGGCTCAGAACGGGAATTAATTTTCTCGGGCGTGATTTACAAGCCAAATCATGCAAAGGGATCAAGTTTACTTTATAACTTGGTCTGACACGAATTTGTGTACGTCTCAGTGCATTAATTTGTTTAAATAAGAGAAATCTTATTAAAACCACGAATCAAAATTTTTCAAGAGATAAATTGGAAATGCTTCACTATTTGACTCTTTAAACAATGACTACAGCTCTTTAAATAGAAAACGGGTCATTGTTTAAGGGGGAGAAAATAGTAAAATCATCTTCGTCATTAAAATTGATTTTCAAAAGTGATTGTGAAAATTAAGGGTTTCATGGTAATTGAGTGGTTTTGCTTTAGAAAACGACTAGTGTTCGTTCTAAGTGATAGGCATTGCTTTTAGATATTGGAGAGATGCTAATAGATGCGTTTGCTAAATTGTGTGTACGTTTAACAAGAGTTAGGTGAAATGGAAAAATTAGAAACAAAAAGGAAAAGTTTAGAAAATGTAGGGACTAAAAGTGTGATTTATTGAAACTTGTCAAATTTCTTTTGACCTAAGTCAAATATCACACCCCCCGCCCCCCTATTTTTCTAATCACTGTTTTCCTATTCCTTTGTCGCCATTGTTGCATAAACACACACAAACTCTTACAAACATCTCGTCTGATCATTCCTTCCTATTCATTCACTAAATAAGGTAATTTACATCAATATGTTAACTTCTAATCCACATTTCTTATCATATAATTCTGTTAAACATGCTCAATTAATCAGTTTAATCCATTTAGGGTTTATGATTAAATTTAGGCTTAATTGATTAGGATTTGTGGTGGGTTTTGCTCGGATTAGTAAGATATGATGTTTTATATGCCTTAGTTTGCCTTAGAAACTCACAAACGCGCTAGAATAAACATCTGAGATTCGTTTGTAAAAGTTCCGGATGAACATGGCTTAGAACTTCCGAATGAAGGATTTCTTCTGAAAAACTTCCGAATGAGGAAGTTCCGAATGAAGGACTTCCGAATGAGGAAGTTCCGAATGAAGAACTTCCAAATGAAGGAAGTTCCGAATGAAGAACTTCCGAATGAAGGAAGTTCCGAATGAAGAACTTCCGAATGAAGGAAGTTCCGAATGAAGAACTTCCGGATGAAGGAAGTTCCGAATGAAGAACTTCCGAATGAAGGAAGTTCCGAATGAAGAACTTCCGGATGAAGGAAGTTCCGAATGAAAGAACTTCCGGATGAAGGAAGTTCCGAATGAAGAACTTCCGGATGAAGGAAGTTCCGAATGAAGAACTTCCGGATGAAGGAAGTTCCGAATGAAGAACTTCCGGATGAAGGAAGTTCCGAATGAAGAACTTCCGGATGAAGGAAGTTCCGAATGAAGAACTTCCGGATGAAGAAGTTCCGAATGAGGAGAAGTTCCGAATGAAGAATGTTCCGGATGAAGATGTTCCGAATGAAGAAAAGTTCCGGATGAAGAGTTTGATTATTCTTGTTTGCATGCTATCTATGTACTTGTTGTTTTATCTTATGAAATGTGTTATGCTTAGAAGTAAGAATGATATATATCTATCTGTTTTTGTGCATCAACCTTTCATGTCTTATCTTAAGCAGATACAATGACTAATCCAACGGTACAAGCAATCCAAGAATCCAGAGAAGCCGATATTGCTAAAGCCCGAACCCTTAAGTTTATACCCAACAACTACCGGCTGAAGCAAGTCTCTAAATCCACTCACCATGGTTTTAAGGTCGCCATAGCCATTCTTGATAACTCTCATTTCAAGAACGCCCTTAGGAGTACAGCCTCGGTGCCTTATGAGTATATGTTTGAATTTTGGGCAACCAAGGAAATCACTTCGAACAAGATCACCTTCACCATCGACAACAAGCAGCAGACACTCACCGTTTCAGACTTCCGTAAGATACTTGGTATACGGGATACACCCAAGGGCATGTCATTCTCAAGGGATCCTACTAAAGATGAACTCGTGGAGTTATTTGACGCACTTGGATGTCCGGAAATACGAGTTGCATCTGAGTTTACCACTGCTAAAGTAGGACAACCCTGGAGAGCATTGATGGGTATTCTCAGTAAATGTCTTACGCCAAAAACGAGTGGCCATGATGCTTTGCGCAGTCCGATAATGAACCTCTTCTATGGCATGTACAAAGCTGCAAATTCAGATTATGCTTTGTTGATATGGGAAGAATTCACCTTTCAACTTTTCTACAACAAGAAGCTGAAGACAAACTTCTTTCCTTATCCTCGGTTTATTAAGCTAATCATTAATTATTTTATGAAGCTTGATACTACTATTGATAGGCGTACAGCAGGTCGCTATCACACTGAAGAAGATGATGATACTGTAGATCTGAGGCATGAAGGACCGTCTATTGGTGTGATTCCGGGTCCTGTTCCTGATTACCTTCTATCTGATAAAATCAAAGGTTCTGCAGATTACAAGCTACTGCAGATAGAAATCAAAAGGTTGAAAGAAAACCTTCAGACTGGAGAAGACTCATCGACAACGGTTAAGAGTAAAGGTAAACGCAAACAACCAGCTGCGTTACCTGAACCCGAACCCAAGAAGAAGAAGTCAGAGGGTAAGAAGGGAAAGGGTAAGGCTGATGAGATGGCTTTACGTGATGAAGAAGATATTGTTGATCCTACTATGGATAAAACCGAGAAACGAATGATGAAGATAGCAATTAAAAGGAGTAGGAAAGATACAGGCGGTAGTGGTTCAGGTGCGAGGGTAGATATCGAGGATGAGTACGAGGAACCGGATGATGTTGATGAGTTTGGGTCACCTGAACACTATTCCACTTCGAAGGAGCCATCAATCCCTATTTCAGCAAGTGTGGAAAAGGAACCTGTTGCTCCTACGATCATGGTGTCAACTCAACCCTTAACAACTCAACCTCCACCCATACAACCTTTACCAACCCGACCGGCTTCAACACCATTTCTTCCACCACCCATAATCCCCATCCTTAGTACAGCAGTAACAACCGAGCCCCTCCAGTCAACCCAAAGCAGCTCTGCAACATCTGCAATGGCTGCATTAGTGATGGCCGAAATGTTTGATACTAACAAACGCGAAATGGATGAACTTCGCCAAGAGTTACAAAGACGAGCTCAGAGGGAAGAAGAATCTAGGAAAGCCCAAGAGGAGATGATTGCTAGGTTCGCTTCAGATATGGAGTTGACTAGAAAAGCACATGCAGAAGAACTTGCTCGGGTTAAGCAGGCTGAGGCTGATAAGCATGCTGCACGTATTACCAGACTTCAAGCGATGAGGGATAAATATAAGGAACAAAAAGAAGCACTTGAAGCATCTGTGAAAGAAAGAGTGCAAGAATCCGTTGAATCCCTAATGCCTAAACTTCGCGATGAGTTGAAGACACTTGCTGCTGACAACTTGATGGTCAAATCATCCAACCCTTCAGAAGCCGCCTACAAGATTGCTTATGACCTGACGGATTTTGAATTGAAGAAGATCCTTAAGGCTCGTGTGGTGGAACTTGGGTCGTATGATAAGTCGAGGATTCAACGGGCTCTATATAAATCCCTGAATGATGCTATCATGGAGGATGATGGATTATTCAAGACGTTTGGAAGTGTGGTACCATATCACATCTTACCTGAGGAAGAAAGGGAAGAAAGTGAAGAAGAGGGTACGGGTGAAGAAGAGGAAGAAGAAGAAGAAGAAGGAGAAAAGGATAAAGACGATGACGAGGGTGGTGATGATGATGAGGATGATGACGAGGATGATGATGATGATGGCGACGATGGTGGTGATGAGAATCAGGAGAGTGTTAGGGATAGTAACGGGGATGACAATCAGGATGATGATGGGGGTGAACAGCCGAAAGAGGGAGACAAGGTTACCAGCTCCAAGAAAACTGCTGCTAAGACTGGAACCAAGTCCACAAAAGATGCAGCACAGAAGGACAAATCGACATCCTCGGAATCAAGACGAACTAAGTGGCGCCACGATGTGAATGCCACTACAGCGTCTTCGGCTCCCGGTATCTCTATCGCTGTATCTTTACCTATTACCACTAACCCCATTAGTTCTGTTGTTGTTCCTCCTGTGATTGCAGAATCAGTGACGGAACCCGAAGCTGCACAACACTCCCCAGCTCACGACACTGCCGAAATGCCTGAAACTGAACCAGTAGATGTTCGCACTTCCACTCCTCTACAACAAGCACAACAATCTACGGTTCCTGAACCAAGCATTCGTGCCTGGGAAGACACGTTGGAGATAGACGAGTCTGCACCACCACAAGCTTGGATCACGGCAGCAGCACAATATGATCCGATCACAGATGCTGACAAAGATGTGCTGTATCTCCGTATCCGAAGTCCGATTGACTTATGTGCATTTCTTGCTCATGAGTATAAGACTTCGGTTACTCCATCCTTGGTGAAGAAAGCACTGAAAGATAAGAGACTGCGTGCCAAAACCCGATTACCCCGAATGGAGCTCGAGTACTATGCCGATGAGATCCTGAAGGCTCTGAATACCGTTCAACGGCCAGGTCTTCATGAATCAGAACGAGCTCCACCTCCAATGGATCCTGCTCAAGATAATCAGATTGCTCTTGACTTCTTCGTCACCAATGATCTTGTGTATCTACTGAAGGGGTCATCAAAGTACGCAACATCCCTGACTTTGCTGAAAGCTGCCAACTGGGGGACAATACCCTTCATCGAGGAAAAGGTAAATCGACTCTGGGTCCCAAAAATGAATCGTAATTATGATATGTATGCTGTCATAGGTGCATCTCATTGGGACGAACGAGTCCGAAGGGCGTACAGGGGTTGCTGCTTGGTCAATTCTGGAAGCAATGTTCGATCTGACATCCGCATCTCCAGCATCTTAGGAATGAAAACTGAAGCCAAGAACGGCTACTATCATGTGACGGAGATTCGCTTGAAAAGGGAGGATGACAGGGAATACAAAATCCAGCAAGGAGATTTTTCCATCATTCGCCTTGAGGATATTGAAGATATGCTGCTTCTGATGACCCGAGATCAACTTACACACATTCCTCGTAAAGACCTGATTGCTTTGAATACAGCACTTCGCATGTTCACACGAAGCGTTGTCATCAAGTCACGAGTTGAAGATCTTCAGTTGGGAGTCGAAAGCTATCAGAGGAAGCTCAATTTAACCCGTCCTGTGAATCAAGTGCTACCTCAACATGTAGAAAGATGTCCTTATACCGGCATTTCTGTCCCGAATTCCGGCATTTTCTACTTGAACAGTCGAGGTTTGATGAAGTTTATGAGGGTGGGTGAGCTTCACAAGTATAGTGATGGAACTCTTCTACAAGTCAGAGGAAAGTTGGAGCATCTGAACTCGGGTGGGACTTTGCCAGAGATGACGGAGGATTGGCATCCGGGTTACCGGCAGATGGCAAAGTATGTGATCAAAAAGATCGATCAAAAGCTCCGTGAACGTAGATTGATGAGGAGCTTGGAAAGATTCGTGGGTGGAAGACCGTATTTAGTGCACCACAAGCTACTGCAACGATCCATCTAATGGGTTGTACATTTCAGGTCACTTTATATTGGTTTTCAATTGTGAATATGTATATTTGTGAATAATGTGCTTGTATGGCTTGCTGTAGTGTTAAGGTATGATAATTTTTCAAGAATTTCTCACGAGATTCTAAATCTTTCAAAATATGTCATACCAAAGCACTACAACTATCCCTTATTAACTTAAGGGGGAGCAATAACTTGTTCTATGGCCAAAACATCGATTTCATTTTTACCCAAAGACCGGTTAATCCATTCAATATCCCAAATATTAATGGTTAACATTTTGGATAAGGGGAGAAAATGGGATTAAGGAGACGTAAGTGATACTTGGCTAAAAGATGAAAAAGACTTAAAGATTATCCAACTTAATATGTGTAAAGCACGTGTTAAGGGGGAGCGTTTTTTATGAACAAAACACCTAAGATACAAAACTTTTGATTTCAATATCACAAGTACTTTAGGTGATTTTCAATGATTTTTCATGGTGGCAATTCCTTCCCAAAACACGCTTAATTCACGACGATGTGGTGACAAAAGGGTGGTAGGAATAGGTTTAGTCCAATGATTCATCAGAGCCGATGGAATCTTCCCAAGGACAATTCCCTAGATAGAATTAGAAGTCCTAGGAAAGATGGAGAAAGAATGTGAACGTAGCTGAATGCCGACCAAGTACTTAAGCTAGCACTGGAACAATCACAACAAGGTGCTAGTGATGACGTATTGGTAAGCATTGAAGGGGTTGAAGAATGAAAAAGAAATGTAAAGATAAAGGGTGTAAAGAAAGAAGCCCTCCTTACAACTTTAGGCAGAAACCGGGTCAATACATATGCTATTGAGGTCATTTTTGTTAATGATTCTCGGTATTGAAGAAAGACATCATGGACCCAGTGATGCAATGCACAACCCTTCCCCAGCTAACTCAAATATCTCTCAAAAGGTATTTGTTTTAATCACACGGAGATCAACACGTTATCTATTGGTTTATTCACTCCGAATAAACTGGTATTGAAAAGGTGGCACTCCTCTCCAGCCATCGCTCACTAAATCAAAACGCACAATCGAGTCTAGAGCCAAGAGATCATCAAAAGTCTCATTAGGACACTTTCCATTTATTCCTTGCTTTCTCACACACTGTGAAAAGTAAGAGATTTTCATGAGTCCTACGCAATATTCTTGTAATATTGCCAGAACATCCGAGTAATACGTAAGTATTACAATGAAGATGGAAATCCTGCTTGAGCCAACATCAAACAAGCTCATGGTAGGTTACACGTGCGGTTCTTTTAGAACCAATCTTGTGAAAAACTGGAAGGTAACAGTGGTTTAATTCTTAATTAAACTTAAACTCGTTCCAGGCCTCTTCGCATTATCATATGATCTTGCCAGAACACTCAGAGTGACTCTTTATTGACCACAGTGACGAGTGGAAATCCTTCTAGTGTCAACATCAAACAGCACTTGGTAGGTAACGTGCAAGATTCTTTATGAATCGAGCTCGTGACAACTGGAAAGCAACGATGGTGAAAATCTTAATTGAAATTCACTTGTTCCAGGTTTCATGAATTGACGGCTTTTAATCACAAGGATAATTTATCCAAGTGATTCACTCTTTATGTTCGCAGTCAGCTTTAGACGGTCGAATAAAGAGAACGGGTTTACCCGCGAAATCCTGTCAGGAAGTTACTTAATTGAAACTATCCGTCACGGGTACGATATCTAATATCGTCCAACGGTCTTCACCGACCGGAGGTAAAATGCTACCGAATTAGAATAAAATGTTCAAAGCCATTTTATTCGTGTCGTTGCTGTGTACCTGCTAAAGACGGTGGCGTTGCTGAGTACCTGTTGAAGACGGTGGCGTTGCTGTGTACCAGTGAAGACGGTGGTGTTGCGGTGTACCTGTAAAAGTCGTTCCCACATGCTTATGTCTTTTGCAACAAAAATTCAAGAAAGTACAAGATGAAGTCTTCCGCTGTATCAAACTCTGAAGCTTTCAAGAATCCAACAAAAAGACGTAAGTGTGTGGAACATGAAGTCACGAGGAGGCAAAGTTCACAAGAAAGGCAAAGATCGCACGTGAAAGGCCAAAGAACAATGCTCTCAAGTCAAAGCCAAAAAGATCAAACCAACATATTCACAACAAAAGAAAGAAAATAAGAAAGGACTACGAGCTAAAGAACGAAGACTTAGTATAGTATGCTAGGTTTAGAACTTTGTAACGTGGAGTGACCTCCCTTAGGGGGAGATTGTTAGAAATACGTTTTAACGTATATTAGAAGTATCGGTCACTCCACAATATGATTTATGTTGTAATAGCTCGTAGTTAGTAATTAGTTATTATTTGCTTATTAACTTAAGTAAGAACCGGTCCATGGGCTTGTCATGGACCGGCCCAAGTCCACTTATGACTTGGAACTATAAATACCCCTTTCCACCATGGAAAGGGGTTGGTTGTTGTCATTTCTTGTTTTCCACTTAATAAAATTCACATAGTTTCTCTCACTTTCTCTCTCTAACTTTCTCTCTCTAGAAATCAACAAACCCCTTCATAGATTCATTGATTATCAATATTCTACAAAATGCCACAAAATATCATTCAAGTATGTGAGATCTTTGACGTTTGGGGCATAGACTTTATGGGGTCGTTCCCATCATCTCGTGGTAATAAGTACATTCTCGTTGCGGTTGACTACCTTTCTAAGTGGGTGGAGACAAAGGCCTTGCCCACCAATGATGCTCGTGTGGTAGTCAAGTTTTTGAAGCAGTTGTTTTCTCGGTTTGGAACCCCTCGTGCTATCATAAGCGATCGTGGAACCCATTTTTGTAACGACCAATTTGAAAGGGTTCTAAGGAAATATGGGGTTACACATCAGCTTTCTACGGCTTATCACCCACAAACGAGTGGGCAAGTCGAGGTTTCAAACCGAGCGTTGAAGAGGATCTTGGAGAGATCCGTTGGGGAAAACCGACAATCATGGTCGGATAAGTTGGACGATGCTTTATGGGCCTTTAGGACCGCTCATAAGACGCCCATTGGGTGCACTCCCTATAAGCTTGTGTATGGAAAGAATTGTCATTTGCCTATCGAGTTAGAACACAAGGCTTATTGGGCCCTAAAGCATTGTAATGATGTAACACCCCACTTGGATAAGTGGACCGTTACGTGTATTTATGGCGTGTCATCAAAGCATAAGGTAAATGTACTAAAACATTAAATGACCTTAACGGAAATACCGGAATCAACATCGGTAAATCCAACCTAAGCTCAAAACATGAAAAATAAAATACTGAAAGAAAGGACTAAACAATGTCCAAATAAGCAGAATAATGTAAGTGCATAAAATAAGAAGTCTGGATAGCTTCCATCCCAAATGCACGTGCTCTCAGGATCCTAAGAGCGTCCCGGTGTACCTGCCGTTAGAACATGAAAGGAACTACGGCTGAGCATAACGCTCAGTGAACGGATATAAAGCATGATAAGAATATACTGAAATGAAACAAGCGATAGAATACTGAAGCTGTAAGACTGATATGTAACATGTGGTAGAACTCTGCATAAAATCTGAGAAACCTGGTTCATATATACTGATACTGAAATATAACTATTAATTCAGAAAACATGCATTTACTGTATTTTAATTTTCCAGAGCTTATATAGGTCACGTGCTGTAACAACCGTGCATTAATAACTGGAGGGGTGACCTCGTCATGCTGTAGAGGGGTGACCTCTAAATAACTGTGCTGGGTGGAGGGATCAGCTCCAATGTGAAGGATGTAGAGCACACACCACATTCACCTGCTAAACTGTAAACTGTAGCCTAGGATGCATCCATACGCCCCACTAATAATACTGATAAAATGGCCAAGCTGAGCTGAGTGGGACGATGCAGGATATCACTCTCCTGCATGTGAGTCACGACACCGGAGCCTCTAGTGCCGTGGTTACGGTACCTCCGTAACTAGTACATAAACTGGTCGTGCTTGTATATAATGCTCAGGCAATTATTTAGTTAATAACATGATTACCGATAAACTTAAACATATACTGGGGAAAAACGTTTGGCTGAATACGGGGAATCCTAATCATGCATAGAAAGGAAGTCCTTACTGAAAGGACGGAAATCCGTACCTCTTGTCCAGTAACTGACTGAAAGAGGTCTGAACGTACACTACTCGGCTTCACGGAAGCTACAAAAATAATAGACGTGAATAAGTTATCTGATCTTTATTTAATTTACTGATCTTATCGGCTTCTCATTTATTTATTTATTTCTGAACCTCTTTACGTATGTTAACTGATAAGTCTGATCTTTCTTATAATTCTTTTTTTTTATTATCGACCTATTATTAATTACGGTACAAACGTATTCTGACGTGATATTAATACTATAATATGTAACCCTGCTAAAATAGAAAATTTCCTAAATTAGAAGGTTTCCAAATCATTTAGTTCCGTTGAAAGGTAAATCGTTAACGAACTCCCACGTTCTAAGTAGTCAAACGAAATGATAAAGTTATTATCAATGAAATTTTACTAATCACATTTAATAAACAAAACAATATATATTTAACTTTATTTTTTTATTATTTTTTTTAAACTTATTTATAAAAAAATGATTTAACCAAAGCATAAATGATTCCCACTATAAGACTTAAGTTTCCCACTGCTTGGATTATATCCCACTGCTTTTGTAGTATTCGTACTGTTTATAGACGGTTCCCACTGCTATATATAAGTTCCCACTGCTACTTATAAGTTCCCACTGCTCACAGTCCCAAACACCCCTGCTGGAAACTGCAGTCCCAAACGCCCCTGCTGGAAACTGCAGTCCCAAACGCCCCCTGCTGGAAACTGCAGTCCCAACGCACCCCCTGCTGGATCATGGCTGGGCAGAAGGAGGCCACCAAGACCTTTTTGGTCTCGGTTTCATACACTAGACCAAACCGACCCTATGACCTTATATTTTATTGCCCCTTTCTTCTTTATTTTGGCTCGTGGCTGGTATAAGAACCCTCACCGAGAGTCTTTAAACTCTCGGTTGTGCAACCAAGATCATCACCGAGACTCTCAAAGTCTCGGCTGCAGCCATACCACCCACTCTTGTTTTCATTTCGAGATTGAATCAAAACCCCATTTGATTAGACTAATGCATCATGATTCGATAAATAATATATAATATAGGAAAAGATAATACCGTTGGTGCAGTGCTAAAAATGAAGGCGTGTACGACTTGGTGGTATCAATCAATCACGATTTTTTTTTTTTGATCTAAACCCGACGGCACCAAGAACCCTAGCTGTTTTTTTTTTTTTTCTGCGATGAGTTTTGACAAGGGAACCCCACGTTTATTTTTGTACCCCATAATGGGCTATAGCCCATAATTTTTTTTTATATATAACATAACACAAACCGGCCCAAGAGCCCCTTTTCTTTTCTTTTTATTATTTTTTTTTTATTTGCTATATACTCTAAAACCGCGGCCCAATAAAGTAATTCATAAGATTTCGTTTTCGATTCGCTTCGTTTAAAATTCGTATAACTTGCGTGTTCGTGTATTCAATATTGTCACATATTTGTTTATCTTCCTGAATAATTATTACTTACATAATACTTGACTAATTCCTATTTATTATTTTTCTGAAATAATTAATTACGTAACGTTTTAAATAAAACTGAGGCTGCGTAAATTACTGTTAACGTTTAATTATTTATGTATAATAAATAATACATACGTAATATTTTCTGAATAATTATTTTGTTATACTATTTAAATTAACTGAGACTGCGTTTTTATTGTTTACATTTTAATAAGTTAAAGCTGAGACAACACGTATTTAATATTCGAGGATTTAAAATACGGGTTTTACAATTCTTCCCCTCTAAAAAAAATAATTCGTCCCCGAATTAAAGATACGACTATACTGGGTTTTACAATTCTTCCCCTCTAAAAAGGAGAAATTCGTCCTCGAATTAAAGGTAATAAGCTGATGAAGTTATAAAAAAACTGGAAGAACACGTATACTGAAAAGACAATTAAGCTGAAGGATAAAAGGTCTTCTAATTAAGACATAATGCTGCTGATAGGTATAAACCTGACATGACTGAAATGATCATGTAACGTGACATGGCTGAAATAACTTAACTGGATTTGTTGAAGAAAATAATGAGAGGTCCGGATGGACTCCTCCGTTTCGAGTGGCTTCCCGCTCGAAACGATTCCTTCAAATGTCTAAACATAATGAACAAAATCTTGGTCCTGATGACCCTGTCCTGATGATGCTGAATAGTTTCCGGTTCTATACTTAAGATAGATTTTCTGAATCTGAGTGAATAAGCTATAGCATGTAGGATACATGAAGTGGTACGTATAATTATCCTGAAAAGATAATATTTATATCTCTGAGCAAGCTGCTGAGAATATATATATAGGGACGAACTACGTGAACAATTGTGAACATGCTAAGTGAGCAATTGTGAACGTGGTTCATAATTATATGAGGAGCGCTGGCATGGAATTAGAATATGATAAGTGAATCATACTGTGAACGTGATACGAACGTATGCTGACTGAGGAATGAATGCCAAACGATACGGCCTGAGATGTGAAATGTCTGCCTGGTTATGGAATAGTTGTGCTAGACTTGAGTCTAATTTCTCAAGCTTTCTGTAACCGTATACGTTAATAAACTGAGAAACGTGTATCGTGAAATGGCACACGAACTTGAACGTGAACAATGTTATGAACACAAACGTGAGCTTAAATAAAGAGATAGCATAAAGATGAACTGAAACAGCATCATTCTGCGAATGAGACGTATACGTGAAAGTGAAAATAAACGTAAACGTAAACATACACGTGATCGCGAACATGAATTCTGTCTGATATGATGGTCGCCGGAATACTTGAAATCGTACGATTTACTGCTAAATTTTCTGCAGGTCCACTACTGCGTAATCCTTCTGGATGAGAGGAAACGCGTAGGTTGATTACATGGTCGACAATCACTTAGATAGTGTTATACTTTTCTGAGTCTGTGGTAATCTGATAAAAATCTCCATGGAGTCTTGTCTCCTTTCGGTCCAGAATTTCTACTGGTAGTAATAACTCGATAGTATGACGACCTTCTATCTTGAACCTGTTGGAATGGAAGGTATTAGATATGAACATAGATGCCTCAACGCGTTATACTGTTTCTATCAAAATTCTGCCTGGAATTTTGGTACATTCTGGTGTAATTTCGTTCATAGACGTCGTTTGGGACCATCAGGTGATGGCCTTCACCTTCGCAGCATTGTTTGTAACTTCTTTCTGCTAAGGTAGAATGCTCAGAAATTCCACCTTGTTCAATTTGAATTCATATCTGGAAAGCTGTATATAAATTTTCTCCTATCGAAGATTCTGTACAACTGTGAGAAGATGATTCTCGTGTTCTTCTTTAAAATTTAGCAGATCAGAATGTGATCAATGAATATACTGACGATTTTGTCTGCGAAGTCGTAAAAGAAAATTTATTCATAAATTTCATACTATAGTTGGGGCATTAGGGAGCCCAGACGTATAAGTCAAAATTTATAGAGACTGCGACGTGTTCAATAGAAATCTGAAAAACATCATGTTCTTTTCTCACCACTTTTAGTGGCAGGGTCGCGAATTGTTCTGGGAAATATTTAAGACATCGTAGCAGGTCAGACAAACCTGCTATTTATGGAATGAACATTGATTAAGAATGGTGATCTTGTAAAAATCTTTAGTGGTTGATATATGACTTCATGATACCGGCCTTCTTCCTGATAGACATAAGCGGTGCACTTCCTGGTGGTGCGCTAGGGTGAATAAGGCCTCGTTCCGGTAACTAGTGCAACAAATGCTGCAACTCTTTAACTTAGCTTAAACCTTGAAATAAAGAGTTTTGAAGATAGGTTCCGTTCTTGAGACTAACTCGATGTTAAATTATGTCTTGTAGTCAGGAATGAATTTCTGGAAAACCTTCTGGAATTACATCTGTAAACTTTAGGATAATCTGTTGATCATGAGTTTAAGGAATTTTAGAATTCGTATCATGAATGGTGACCATAGTTCTTCGCAACTAAAGGATAATAATTCACGTGCTCGTAAATCTAGAACAATTTGTACTGATTTTTCTGGCAGGAGTAAAATGAATATGTTCAGGGTTGGTAAGACGGATCTCATCGTTAACTGACAATAAAACTTTAATAAATATGGTGATACTGTTGAGTCCTTTCTGGCTGAGAGGCAGGTGACCACCTGATTTAAGATAAAGCTGACATAGGAATACGTGAAGTAAACATAGCGACTTTCCACTGAATGTGTTCGTCTGTAACCTCACAGAGTGAATACTGCGTGTTTAACCTGAATAATACTCCCGTGGTGGTGACTGAATTTTAATGATCTGATTCATGCATGGCATAATAGAACGGGTATACCCCTTTCTGAAAGGTACCCTGAATTTCTGAGGGCCTGGTTTAGAACATACTGGAGTTATGAGTTCTGACTCGTATTTTTATAAAAGATTCGTATGACGTGTATCGTAACTAGGGTCCTGAAATGTGTCTTCCGAAATGATATATGCGACCTATGTCTTGAGTGATGACTTGACATGTGTTTTAGTAGGTAAATCTAAACAAGGCTGAAAATTTTGGTAACTGCTAGGATTGGCGGACCGGTTAGACTGCTGGCCTTTGTATTTCTGGCCACGTCCGTTCCGGAGTTCCGATGGTTACTGACTGATTAATTTTAACCACGGTGGTTGTCACTACTGCTTTGTCTGTCGCTTTATGACGGTCATTATCATGACCGTGATTCATGTAAATATTCTGCTGAGTGGCCGGCTGAGTTCCGGTTCCCACTCTTCTGAATGAACGGTTGGCTGAGTAAAGTGTGACATCTAACTGAGAAGGTAAAAGTATGGAGTGGAATGGTAGTGTCTGATGGTTGAAATTTATTCTAGTCAGAAATTTCAAATTTATAGTTTTCGTCCTTGTTCTGCAGAGTCTTCATGGTATGAACAGAAGCAGCATCTTGGGAAATCTCCAAAGCATCAGCATCAGCAACATCAGCATCTGTGAGGTCTTCAAAGTGTTAGCAGCATCAGTATCTGATAAAATCTTCAACTCACGAGCAGCATCAGCATCTGGTAGAATATCGACAAATGGAAACGCCTGAGATAACTGAGGATCGATTAGCAATATCCATGGAGTAGGGTACCTGGAGTACACCTGGACTACTGTTCATGAAGTACAAAGCGAATACTACACATGGAGCATATCTGAGACACTATATGTGGAGTACTCATGAAATATTGTACATAGAGTATAACTGAGACACTGTTCATGGGGTACATATGGAATACTGTACATGGAGCTGGTGGAACTTTATGGGATGATCGATACTGGTGTCGCTTGTCTGACATGATCAAAGAAATAAATCGATTTAATCGGTAATAAACAGACCAGAAATGAGTAACATGATAGGCTGACAATTCCCACGTCGACTTACTGCTGGTTGTATCGAGGCTGAAAAGTATGATGTAATCAAAGTCCCAACAGTGGTCGGCATGAAGCATGATTAATGAAGGTCAATCATGATTTATCATGAAAACGGGTTTTACTGTAGTTCTTGTGTATCTTAACATGAAAACATCATTACCTTGTTGAAAACATAATCCTCGTAAGGAGACATGAAATTGAATCATCATGTAGATGACATCAACGTGAGGGTATGAAAATTTGACTGTTATAAGGAACACACAAAGTCTAATCAACTGAGGTGTAATACCAACTGATGTGGACGGCTATGGTTCAATCCACAGAATTCAAAGAAGAAAACATGAGACTAAGTATGGGCTATTCTGGTTCGATCCATACCGGTCAAAATTTTCTGAGAACTGTCATGTATAGAAATTTATAATCTCGGACTAAATATGGATGGCTGTAGTCTAATCCATACTTGTCAAAATTTATGAAATGTCCTAATATGACAAAGGTGAACATCTATGAATCGGTTCAAAAAACAACCTTCGACTGAATAGCATGAAATTTAATCTGAACATTGGTGAACTTATATGGGCTGGTTCACCAAGTAATATTGGACTGAAAACATGAATCTGTCATGAGTAAGGGTAAACACCTATGGTCGGTTTACCAATACAAAATCTGAACGGGCAAGGGTGAGCGCCTATGGTCAGCTCACCAAAACGAAAATTCGCTAAAAGCACATGCGACTAAATATGGCTAGTTATGTACCAACCTTTTACTTAGTCAAAACTTTAAGAAAACTGACTGATAAATGAAAAAACTGACTGAATAATCCATGAGAAACATGAATGATAACAACGCCAAAATCTGCGAAGTTCCTGGTGACTACCCACTAGTCACAGGTCAAGTTTTAGAGCCTACAGGTCGAACCATGCTATCTGATACCATAATTGTAACACCCCACTTGGATAAGTGGACCGTTACATGTATTTATGGCGTGTCATCAAAGCATAAGGTAAATGTACTAAAACATTAAATGACCTTAACGGAAATACCGGAATCAACATCGGTAAATCCAACCTAAGCTCAAAACATGAAAAATAAAATACTGAAAGAAAGGACTAAACAATGTCCAAATAAGCAGAATAATGTAAGTGCATAAAATAAGAATTCTGGATAGCTTCCATCCCAAATGCACGTGCTCTCAGGATCCTAAGAGCGTCCCGGTGTACCTGCCATTAGAACATGAAAGGAACTACGGCTGAGCATAACGCTCAGTGAACGGATATAAAGCATGATAAGAATATACTGAAATGAAACAAGCGATAGAATACTGAAGCTGTAAGACTGATATGTAACATGTGGTAGAACTCTGCATAAAATCTGAGAAACCTGGTTCATATATACTGATACTGAAATATAACTATTAATTCAGAAAACATGCATTTACTGTATTTTAATTTGCCAGAGCTTATATAGGTCACGTGCTGTAACAACCGTGCATGAATAACTGGAGGGGTGACCTCGTCATACTGTAGAGGGGTGACCTCTAAATAACTGTGCTGGGTGGAGGGATCAGCTCCAATGTGAAGGATGTAGAGCACACACCACATTCACCTGCTAAACTGTAAACTGTAGCCTAGGATGCATCCATACGCCCCACTAATAATACTGATAAAATGGCCAAGCTGAGCTGAGTGGGACGATGCAGGATATCACTCTCCTGCATGTGAGTCACGACACCGGTGCCTCTAGTGCCGTGGTTACGGTACCTCCGTAACTAGTACATAAACTGGTCGTGCTTGTATATAATGCTCAGGCAATTTATTTAGTTAATAACATGATTACTGATAACTTAAACATATACTGGGGAAAAACATTTGGCTGAAGACGGGGAATCCTAATCATGCATAGAAAGGAAGTCCTTACTGAAAGGACGGAAATCCGTACCTCTTGTCCAGTAACTGACTGAAAGAGGTCTGAACGTACACTACTCGGCTTCACGGAAGCTACAAAAATAATAGACGTGAATAAGTTATCTGATCTTTATTTAATTTACTGATCTTATCGGCTTCTCATTTATTTATTTATTTCTGAACCTCTTTACGTATGTTAACTGATAAGTCTGATCTTTCTTATAATTCTTTTTTTTATTATCGACCTATTATTAATTACGGTACAAACGTATTATGACGTGATATTAATACTATAATATGTAACCCTGCTAAAATAGAAAATTTCCTAAATTAGAAGGTTTCCAAATCATTTAGTTCCGTTGAAAGGTAAATCGTTAACGAACACCCACGTTCTAAGTAGTCAAACGAAATGATAAAGTTATTATCAATGAAATTTTACTAATCACATTTAATAAACAAAACAATATATATTTAACTTTATTTTTTTTTATTATTTTTTTAAGCTTATTTATAAAAAAAAATGATTTAACCAAAGCATAAATGATTCCCACTATAAGACTTAAGTTTCCCACTGCTTGGATTATATCCCACTGCTTTTGTAGTATTCGTACTGTTTATAGACGGTTCCCACTGCTATATATAAGTTCCCACTGCTACTTATAACTTCCCACTGCTCACAGTCCCAAACACCCCTGCTGGAAACTGCAGTCCCAAACGCCCCTGCTGGAAACTGTAGTCCCAAACGCCCCCTGCTGGAAACTGCAGTCCCAACGCACCCCCTGCTGGATCATGGCTGGGCAGAAGGAGGCCACCAAGACCTTTTTGGTCTCGGTTTCATACACTAGACCAAACCGACCCTCTGACCTTATATTTTATTTCCCCTTTCTTCTTTATTTTGGCTCGTGGCTGGTATAAGAACCCTCACCGAGAGTCTTTAAACTCTCGGCTGTGCAACCAAGATCATCACCGAGACTCTCAAAGTCTCGGCTGCAGCCATACCACCCACTCTTGTTTTCATTTCGAGATTGAATCAAAACCCCATTTGATTAGACTAATGCATCATGATTCGATAAATAATATAGAATATAGGAAAAGATAATACCGTTGGTGCAGTGCTAAAAATGAAGGCGTGTACGACTTGGTGGTATCAATCAATCACGATTTTTTTTTTTGATCTAAACCCGACGGCACCAAGAACCCTAGCTGTTTTTTTTTTTTTTTTTTCTGCGATGAGTTTTGACAAGGGAATCCCACGTTTATTTTTGTACCCCATAATGGGCTATAGCCCATAATTTTTTTATATATAACATAACACAAACCGGCCCAAGAGCCCCTTTTCTTTTCTTTTTATTATTTTTTTTATTTGCTATATACTCTAAAACCGCGGCCCAATAAAGTAATTCATAAGATTTCGTTTTCGATTCGCTTCGTTTAAAATTCGTATAACTTGCGTGTTCGTGTATTCAATTCTGTCACATATTTGTTTATCTTCCTGAATAATTATTACTTACATAATACTTGACTAATTCCTATTTATTATTTTTCTGAAATAATTAATTACGTAACGTTTTAAATAAAACTGAGGCTGCGTAAATTACTGTTAACGTTTAATTATTTATGTATAATAAATAATACATACGTAATATTTTCTGAATAATTATTTTGTTATAGTATTTAAATTAACTGAGACTGCGTTTTTATTGTTTACATTTTAATAAGTTAAAGCTGAGACAACGCGTATTTAATATTCGAGGATTTAAAATACGGGTTTTACAAATGATGATATGGAGACCGCAGGAAAACACCGGAAAATGCAATTGAATGAATTATATGAATTAAGGGATATTGCTTATGAAAATTCATTGATTTATAAAGAGAAAACTAAAAAGTTGCATGATTCTAAAATTAAAAACCGGGTTTTTAACATTGGGGATCAAGTTTTGCTTTTTAATTCTAGATTGAAATTTTTTTCCGGTAAATTGAAATCCCGTTGGTCCGGTCCATTCACCGTGACTCAAGTGTTACCGTATGGGACCATCGAGCTAGCCCAAGATGATGGTCCTAACTTCAAGGTGAATGGACATAGGTTGAAGCACTACTTTGGCGGGGAAGTTCCATCCTTGAACTACCTCGACCAAGTCACCTTCCCTAATGATAATTAGTATTGAGGGGATCGAGTCGAGCTCATGACTCGGTAATCAAAAACGAGGTGCCTCGTGGGGGAGTCCCATGCTTATCCTATGTACATATTATCGCTTTCTAATGTAGCTTACGTGTGGGGATTTGTGCCCTTCCAACCTTTGTTCCATGGTTGTTTGTGAATTGTGGTTTTTAGATCATGATCTTCACGATTGGAGCCTCTCGTGTTCGTTTTATGAGAGCACTCGATCGTTTGCTTTGGAGACATTTCTCAATATCCATGATATATCCTTTTGATGTTCTAACCTTAGGTTTTTAGCACACTTCATAAACGGCTATTAATTTATTGGTTACACCCTTTCCATGCTAGATTAGGCATTCGACTACGTCTCTAGTATGGGGGTGTTTGCACCCCTAGACTCGAAACATTAAGGACAATGTTTAACTTTAGTATGGGGGTGAATAGATACTTGCCTTGCCAAACCTTCACGCTTTCCAAAGTTTATCTTTTTGTTTATCGTTTTTGTTGCAAAATAAGGCTAAAAATGGCCAAATTTTAAAAATTTTTCTCATATTTCATAAGTGTTTGAAGACACGAATGTAGGTTTTCCGATGGCGAGAATAAGAGTAATTTTTGACTCGACCGTGCGTGTTGAGCACTTAGCTTTGATTCCTTAACTACACATTAGGCTAAGTCTCTTAAATGAGGACGAGAAATGATAGAGTTAATTATAAGTTACTATGCTAAACGTAGAGTACTCGTATTCTTTCAAAAACTCATGTGTTCTCGTTGTTTGCTTATTCTCCCTTCGCTTGTAAATATTTTTTGCTTAATAAATATTGACTTAGCGGTTTAGTTAGGATTGTTGGGTTTCTAGTCTTTTCTAGTAGCTTCCGTGTAATTAAATTGGGAAGACATTAAGGTATCGCCCACGTCACGGTTTTGAAGTATTGGCACCCTAATAATCGAAAGCTTCACCCAATAATAAGATTTCAAGTGCTCACCTAAATCAAGCAAACAATTTGAAGCCTCACAAGGCCTAAAATCTATGCAAAATTGAAAGTGAATCAAGCCTTAATCTTCGAAGCTTTAAAGATCCAAAATTCGCTTTAGCGTGAGGATATACGTCTTTGGCTAATAAAACCACCGATGAGGCGGATAATAAAAGGAAAGGCAAGACCGAAATCATAATAAAAGCTTCATGGCGAAGATGAATAAAAGATGGAGGTAAACCAAAGATAATAAGGCCCTTCCGTTAGGGGACGTATAAAAGTCTTGGTAATAAGTCTCATGTTCAAAACCGTTATAAAACCGTGTTTATAGATTCTTCTTGTCAACTTAATTTTTTAACATCGTTGTCTATTGGGAGGGGTTATTGATTTGATGGTTTTAGTTACACCGTTAGGACTCTATTTTTAGACCTAAATCTCTATTATCGCATAAGTCAACAATGTATCCTCGTGAAACATTCAAGACATCATAAAATATAAGAGATACAACTTAGGAATAATGGGAGGATAAGTACGTGATTAGGGCATATGAGTAGTGTTAGCATTACTAACTTATAATGACAATGATCTCGTTGCACGCTTAGCATGGAGTTGGGGTGAAAATCGAGGACGATGAAATTATTTCTAACGAAGCATTCACGTGTTCTTATTCTATGAACCTAAACGTCCCATTTTGCGATGAAAATCATACATTATGTCTAAAACACAAGTAGTAGTAATAGTAGTAGTGTAGCTAGTTTATCATTCCAATAAAGTGAATAAAAATGAATTTTGGAGGTGCTATGATACTTTATTCTAGCATTGCGTGAGGGCAGGACAATGGTTTAGTATGGGGGAGTGATGAGACTGCTTTTATACATAGTCTCATCGTCCAAATAGGGCTTAAAATGCATTAAATATCATCAAAATACCCAAATATATGCTTGTGTTTGTTGCTTGTGTATTTTAGGTACGGATATTGAGAAAATGACAAAAGATCACAAGAATCAATCAAAAACGAACACAGGAAACGAAGCCGCACGATGAACCAAGCCCTAATGAAGAATTTTCCAAAGAAAACCTTTGAAGATTTGAAGAACTATGAAGATTGGTCCTCCAAGTTTGAAGAATTGACACTTTATACCCTTGTATCTTCATAATTACAAGTTTGGTCCCTAAAGTTTGTCAAAATTACAAAAAGGACCCTTAACTTTGAAGAATTGGCAAATTTAGTCCCTCAACAAAACTAAATTGTCAATAATGGTCCTCCAGGAAGTCAACAAATAAGTCAAGGCCTTGAAGTATGAAGACATGTCAAAATCAGTCCTTGAAGAATGAAGAAATTACATGTTTAGTCCTTGTTTCAAGTTTATAAAGTACTTGTGCCAAAAGTGTCAATCTGCCAAAGTTGATTTACAAAGGAATTGGAGTTTATTGTCATTTAATACAAAGTGAAAGAAAGGTGAAACTTGAGGGGGTCAACCAGCCAGACACCCAAACTCCTCCCATCCAATCATTTTAACACATCACCTACCACCACCAATCACAAACCTCCACTTCATCCCCCATCCCCACGTCACCTTCCACTAACTGAGTTTATTAAATAAACTCAGTCAACTTCAGTCAAACCACTTATATCCCTTCCCTCCAAACACAATTTTAAATTAATCTTTCCCCAATTCGGATTAACCCCCCCCCCCCCCCCCCCTTAATTACCCTTAAACCCTAATTTAAACCCAGGTACAATTAAGCCATAAACAAAGGGTTTTTAACTCATGTTTTCCAGATGGTTGATTAAGGCTTTTGTCACTTAAACCCACACCTCAAACCACCACAAGACACACCCATGTGTCTGGTGGGACCCTCCCCTGCACCCATCACTTTCCCCCAATTTCAAAACCCGACCATTTGAACGTCTGGATCACACTCCTTGGTCCCCAAGCACATTTGGACGTCTATGATCAACTTTTCAAGGCTGGCCAAGTACAAAGATCACATGAAAGCTTATTGACCAGTTTCAAAATTCAAAAGACCAAGGGCAGAATTGGGCATTCCATCCATTAGGGTTTAGGAATTGATTTTCTTGTATTATTTTATTTGAGCTTCTAGTTAGTTCTTAGGAGTAGTATAAACACATGTCGACTTGTGACATGTGTTTTTGTTCTTTCTTTCTCCTTTGTCACTTCCATGTAAAGCCGTTTTTTTTAATGAATGAAAAATGGTGTTGAGATGTTGATGAGAAACAAAGATCCACTCTTACTTTCTGCTTATTGATTGTGTCTTATTTTACTGCTTATTTACTTTTTCAAGTCTTATTTTAAAAGTTCAGTTCTGTTTTCAAAAGTTTCTGAAACATTGATTTCACTTGTTGAAATCTTGTTTCAAGGTTGATTCTTCAGGGTTTCAAGTTAGTTTGTTTAAGTGTGTTCAAAGGAAGTTTTGGTATTAAAGTTTGTTGGGTTGAAAAAGGTTTCAAAAGAAAGTAACAAAAATCAGAAAGTGTATTTGTGCTTGTTCTTCATTTCTCTTAGCAGGGTTGTGTTGAATCCTGTTGTCCAAGGTCCAGCATAGGCCCCAGCCTATACGAGGTGACTTGGCTGTCACTGAGGGACTTGGATGTAAGTCCCTCAAGGTAAAAATCCCTTGTTTTCATTTTCATTTATGTGATTTGAGTGAATTTGCTTGAAAAGTGTTAAAAGTTGTTTAAGTGTTTTGATTTCAGAGTGTTTGTGCATAATATGCATGTTAGAAGTTTTTAAATCCAGTTTGGTAAAGGTTTGATGTGATTTGCTTTGAAAAAAATGGCATGTCAGTTTTAAAAGGGGTGTTTAGATACGGGTTTATTTAAGATTTTGTGACAAGATTTTGAGTAAAAACTTGTTTAGATGCACTCAGTAGGATATTTATAGGTTGTATGCTACTTAGGGGTTCAATTTTAGTGAAGTTTAACAAGTTTGGGTGATAAAAAAAAGTGAAAATATAGCTATAATCAGTCACTGTTTTCTTTCTGCTTATTTGTGTGAAATTGGTGCTTCAAATTTGATAATCTGTTAGAAAATAGGTTTAAGAAGGAGTGTGTGTTGATTGCATGTCATTTGGTGAGAGTGTATGCAAGATCTTAAGGTTTGAGTTTCACTTTTGAGCCTAGAAAATCTGCTTATACACCCACAGACCCAACATAAGTATAATAGCAACTTGATTTTGGCATTGTCTGCTTGATTTTGTGTTGTAACCTGCTTGTTTTTTAGTTTATTTTGACTCCTTATACTCCAAAGAGTATAAGGGTGCCTGATTGTCCATCAATACATCACCAAAATCAAAACCAAGCTCCTCTTGGTAAAATCTGCACCTGTGAAGAATCAGCTTTTTGCTTGTGTTCAAAAAAGTAACCTGAGCACGATTTTTGCTCCAACCTTGCTTGAATTTTGTTAAAATTGAATTTGGATTTGTGTTCTGAGGATTAAAAGGTTACAGGTTTGTGTTTTAAAGTTTAAAAAGAAAAAAAAATAAAAACCAAAAAGGACGTGGCCAGGACTCGAACCTGCGCCACTCCTCCCACAAGCAAACGTGTTAACCAACTGCCCTAGGGACTTTGACTGGTATACCTTTGCAAAGTCTAATATATAAGGTGTGTTTGCTTTGTAGCTTATTTAGCCAACAGCTTATTAATAAGCTGTTTCAAGCTTATTCCTTTAAGCTTTTTCCTGTTTAGCATTTTTTTAGGTTTATACTAGGGTTTTTGACTTTTCTGAGCAAAAAGTATATTTTTCCCTTTATTAATTAATTTATTAGGATTATTTTAAGTTTTTAATTTTAAAAAGTCATAAAAAAATAGAAAAAGGTAATTTAAAAATCTGAAAAAATAGTTTTTAGGTTTTGAATTACATTTTTGAGGTTTACAGCTTTTTAAGTTTTCAATTTAGCTTATTTTTGATTTTATAGGATTTTAGGGTTTTTATCCAACTTTAAAATTTAATATAAAATTATTAAATAGGTTTCAGAAAATTTGGATTGCATTTTTTTAGTTACATTATTTAGGATTTTTGGTAATTTTTTAGAATTATTTAGTGAACTTTGAATTTTTTTTTTTTGATTATTTTAATATTATTTTATTATTAAAAATTGAAGTTTTATTTTTTTGTTTTTACATTTTTCCTAGGTTAAGGACACTTAATTAGGAGTTTTGTCACTTTCCAAATATTTTTAAGACTTTTCAATTAATTTCTAGAATTAATTTAAGATTTAATAGATTTTAATAGTTTTTAAGTGTTTAAAAATAGTTTAATTTGGTTTTAAAATTTTTAAAAATATTTTTTAGCTTAATTAGGATATTTTTGAGGTTTGCAAACTATTAGATCTTGTTTAAGGCTTTTTAATAATTAAAAGTGATTTTTAGGGCTTTAATTAGCATTAAAAAGTCATTATCTAATTAATTAAAAGGTTTTAGCAAGTTTGGATTTTTTGTAAACTCTTAGAATATTATTGGGGACTTTTAGAAATTTTTAGGAATTTTTAGGTTAAAATTTTAATTTTGGCACTATTTACGATTTTACGTGTTCGCCTTTTTCGTCTTAGTTTAATTCGTTTTCGTAACCGTCTTTTTCTTCTAATCCTATTTCTTTCTCAATCATATAATCACAAATCAATATCAATTCAATACACAACACACTAGCCTCCTCGAGAACGAACTCACTTAGGGTCATTCACACACGGTTTTCCTAAATCGTCGTGCTCACTTGCCCTATTTATTGCTCTTTTCCTAAAGGGTGGTAAAAACTCCAACATCAGACTTTAAGTTAAAGATTCTGGGACTCTCATAGTGGTTGGAACTCTTATCTCTAGCACAAAAGAAGTCTAGGCCTGGTGCAGCCCAAATGTTGAAAAAACTTCAAGCTAAGATCAACTAGGGTAAAGAGACTGCCCATAAACTCAAACTCCCCTTACCCCACCAGCTCTATGATGATCAACCAAAGAACACAAGAAAATGTAAAGCACTTGTGGGCCAGCTTGTTGAAAACTGGTCACAAAGGACATTGTTGTGGATGGGATGTACAGGAACTTAGTGCTACCCAAAGATATTACCAAGCCAGTCAATGGTCAAGCTTACATTGAACCAGAGAAAGGCATGGTCTTCATGAACAGAGGCTGTGATTATGTGTTACAAAGGGAGAATGAGCTGAATCTAGCCTCCATAGTTCAGTTGATAAGACTTAAACAATCTTTGTTGCAGAACTATGATTATGCTAGGGACTTGGAGATGAGATCGAAGTGACCATTAACTCCAGAGCTGATAAAGTGGAAGCCCAGAGAATCTGTGACCAAAACCTTTATGTTTGAAGAACCTTTGTATTTTATGATTAAACACCTCTAGGTGTATTTTGTAATAGAATAGGTCCTTTAAATAAAACTCAAGTATGTTTGTTAAATTATGTGTAAGAAGAAGTTGTGTACTCACTTACAGTAATTTTAGACTTAGTATAACTTACGAACAAATAGGGGAGACTGTTGGGCCAATGAAAGTTCTAGTTATGGCCTGGTTTAGATTTGTTATAAATTAGACTAAGCGTTATGAGTCGCTGATGAAGACCTATGACAGAGACTAGATCAGCTAAAGGCAAAGCCTTAGATGGCACACCAGAAACATTCAAGTCAAAGACAACGTCAGAGAAGTCGAAGATTATCTGAAGTCATACTCACCAGTAGTTTTGGACATGCTGGTATGTAGAAGGAATGTGATGATGTTCAAGGACCTCTGAGATGACAATACTCAGAGGTTACGTACAACCCTTGGAAGATTAAGCAAGTAAAGGCTTGCCTTATCCTTATATTTTAGGCGGTAGAATCTCCAAAGTACTTTGGACGGGACAAAGTAGAGATTTAAGATAAAGAAGCCTGGTACGACCTAGTGGGAAAAGTGAACAGTGGGCAGAACTGTTCACGTAAATTTGGTTAAAGGTATGTCTCCTTGTATACATGCATTTAATGTAGTGTACCACTTCCATTCAGAAGTGGACACTTATCAACTACTCCTACTAAGGAAGCATCCTCGTACGACTATAAATAGGAGGGAGAAAGAAGACAAACACAACCCTTGTGCTTAACATTATCATATTTGTCTTTTATCCCATTGAACCTCTGAGTCCCTCAGTTGTTAACCAACGACTCTAAGGTTCACTTGTAAACTTGAGCCTCGAATTAAGTTTACTTGTTCAAAGGGTTCTTTCTTTATTGTCATTCAATGAGTGTATCCATAACACTTTGTAATACTTTGTTTATCTATACTAATATATAAAGCATTTAACCCTTTTTCTATAAATAGAAGTCTTAAAAATTAATCCTCAAACATTTCCTATAATTGAAGGATTTATCTTTTGCTAAAGATTAATACATATTAAAAGTCTAGAAATAATTGTAATCAATACAATTTCGTAACGGAAAATTTAAGTGTTTTTAAGTATAATTAGAAGTTACAACAAAAACATAAATTTCTTCTTAATCATGTTGTAACTTAATACATAAAAGCATTTTTAAAGCCTGAAACAATTAAATTTTCATATATAAAGTCACAAAAAATCTTAAAACACAGATGAAAATTATGCAAACAAAACCATCGCTCTATCTCAACCATCACCCGTTGTCATCGACTTTGAGGTGCCGAAAAAAAATGTGGTCGTTGCCTCCAGAAAAAATGTTCATTTTTGTAATGGTGGTCTATTGGTTTACCAAAACCTTACGATATAAGATATGAATTTCATTGCTCTATTTTCGCCACGAAATTAGTCACCGGCTACCCGCCGCTGCATTGCGTGGGTAGCCGACTAGTAAGTTAAAGAAAGCATTACGCGTTTGAAAAGTAAAATCACTAAGTGTTATTTGTACATTTGAGTGATAGTATTAACAATAGGCGTATTTTGGGACTTTCAGGTGGGACGGCCAAAAGAGACAGGAACAAGGAGAGTATAATTTTTCTAACACATTAAAAGTGGTGAAAACTGATGTGTGGCTTTTTACACATCTTTATTTCTCATAAAACGGTCTTTAAATGCTTAATTATCATCATAAGTGTTCAAATATGTGTGTGTTTTGTTTGAATGTGTGTAGTTACATTTATCAAGAAAAGACAAGACAAAGATCAAGAAACAGAAAAACAGACACGAGATACGAAGAAATTCACAAGACCAAAGCCAAGATTTCATTTAACGAATATTTTATACCTACAATCCCACAAAGTACCAAAATACCCTCCCTAATATACAGAATATCAAAAAGGTCCCTCAATTATCCAATATACCTAAGAAAGGACCTTAAAGAATGACGAAACTTCATTTTTAGCCATTGTTTCATGTTTTATAAAACACAAGGGCTCAATAAGCCATTGTGGAAATAGATTAAGTGTATCTCTTATTTAACTAAGTATGTCTCCTTCCTAAATACAAACTACCGTTCATCTTGAAATTACCACGCATGACTGACTGCGGCCTATGCAGACGGTGTGTGGCCTACCGCTAGGTCGGGCTTAGTAAGCCGCCCATAAAATATAAGCTCAATTCCATCAAGTAATTCAATAAAAGTATTAGTGGGACGAGATCCAATCATTATACGTCATCATAATCTATACATATATATGTGAAAACGTATCGTTATTGCGAGTGTAAGTGTGGCTGTAAAACAGTATTCGACTCTTAAAAAACAAAAATTAAATTGAGAAAAGGATGGTGACGAGGGATAAGAAGGCGATGGGTTGTCATGAGTTAGATAGCTCTTTACCACTAATTAAACACAACTTATTTATAAGTAGGGGTAACATGCAAAAACGTCCTTAAACTTTCATTCCGCTTGTATTTTTGCCCCTGAGTCCAAACTACAAGCAATTTTGCCCCTAAAAATTCATTTCGCCTGCATTTTTGCCCTTGAGTCGACTTTTTTTAACTTTTCTTAACGTTTTACCGTTAAATCCCACACGTGCCTGGCACGTGAGGGTATAAGTGTCGTTTCTCGTTCCACCCCATCTTCCCACCTTTCATGAGATGCAAAAAACATCCCAGAAACATTATTAAACCCATTTATTCCCCGTTATTATTAATGCCATATTTTGATTCAGGGACGTTATTTGCACGAAGGTAAACTTTCCATCTTCTTCATTACGACACTATATTAGCTTCAAACACACACATACACACACAATCACACAAAAAGGCTCAAACACACAAACATCAATCAGAATATTGATAAGGTGAGAAAATCTGCAAACAAGTATCACACTAGTCCAACCCCCAAGAACATGGTATGGAGACCTAAAAAGGTGCAGCTAGCAGAAAGCAATGAAAATGTTTGAATTGAGAAAGAAGGTTCTGGTAGTTTAGAAGAAGATGTAATTAATGAACATGTTATTAGGATGTTCAAGAAGTATGAAAGCTATGAAAAAGTTAAAATATGATGAAACAAAACCAGACTATACTTGTGATCATCAAACAAGTAGTAGAACCTATGAGTTTAGATATCTGAATGAAGATCCTTATTACAAATAATACTGGTTTCTTGGGCCAACAAAAAAGAATCCTAATGTATATTGGGAACTCATCACAAACACGTATATCCAAAGGGAACTGTAAAATGTGTTTGTGTAGATCAAATTGTTTGTAAAACAATATGATATTTGGTTCTAATCTTTTTGTTATGGGTTATTCTGTGAATTTTTTGGCTTATTTGTTACTTATTCGAGCATATTCTATGGATCTTTTTGTTATGGGAACTATAAAATGGGTTTTAGTATGCTCTTTGAATTGTTGAATTGTGTTATTCTTGACTTCACATAAGCAGAACGGTTGTGGGGGTGCCTTTGTCCAGAAAGAAAACAAAAAAAATTTAAAAAGTGAAAAAAGTATAGTTTGGGTTTCAAACACGCGACCCCTCGATTGGGGGAATATGTGCCTTGCCGGTGTGCTATACGTGTTTTCTTGTTACCATTTCATTCCAACACTTATTTAAATATTCTTTTATTTCCACCAGCTTTAATAAGTCGTGGCTTATTTCAACTGTTTCACGCTTATTTTGTTTAGCTTTTTCATTCTTTTTATTTTCCTAGATATTATCTAGCTTTTAGGATTTTTCTGTGCTAATTTTATATTTTTCCCTTTCATAAATTATTTTTACTTCAGTTTTCTTTTTCTTGTTTTTAGAAAGTCAATAAAAATAATAATTTTGTTTTTAAAATTTTTGAAAAATACTTTTAGCATTAAAATAATATAATTGAACATAACTTTGCCAACTAATGAACATAGCAGTTTCACTGATTTGGAAAAAATCATTGTTGTGCAAATTACAAATAAGTCCTAAATAATATAAATAAGATTGAAAAATCAACAAAACCTTTTTAGAACTTTTATTTAATTAATTTTAAAGTCTAATAAAAGACCTAAAATCAAAAATAATAAAGAAAAGTCCCAACAAAGATTTATGATTTGTAAACCTCAATTATATTATTCTAATGCTAAAAAGTATTTTTTAGTAATTTTAAAAACAAATTACTATTTTTTATTGACTTTCTAAAAAACAGAAAAAGAAAATTGAATTAAAAATAATTTATGTAAGGAAAAAATATAAAACTAGCACAGAAAAATCCTAAAAGTTAGATAACATCTAAGAAAAATGAAAAGAATGAAAAAGTTAAACAAATAAGCCAGAAACAGTTGAAATAAGCCACGACCTATTAAAGCTAGTGGAAATGAAAGAAGGTTTAAATAAGTGTTGAAATGAAATGGTAACAAGAAAACAAGTATATCACACTGGCAAGGCACATACTCCCCTAATCGAGGGGTCGCGTGTTCGAAACTCAGGCTATACTTTTTTCACTTTTTTTTGTTTTCTTTTTGGACAAAGGCACCCCACAGGCGTTCTGCTTATAGGGAGTCAAGAATAAGCTCAAACAAGTAACAAATAAGCCAAAAATATCCACAGAATAAGCCAAAGTTCAGCAATTCAAAAAGCACACTAAAACCCTCTTGCCCGATATCTCTGAGATTAAAGACTAACAAGTCAAAATATAGGGTACAACTTTAAAGAAGTTTGACTTAAAAGATTCAAAATGTAAATACAACCCAATCGTAACATAAACAAAAGATGCACGACTACATTTTCATTAGTTTTAACATAGATTGTTTAGGAATTTCCAAATTCCTTTTTTAACAATTTTCCCCATGTCGTCATAGACACAAGCCCTAAGATGCAATTCCTTATTGTAGGTGGATTTTTCCCAGGAACAGCAAGTTGTTGATGTTTCTTGTTGGACCTTAATTTAGCCTTATAATAATTGGAAGTTGAACACGGCCTAACTGGATCATTTTCAATGTCGGAGTCCAAGTCAATTGTTATAACTTCTGCAATTAAGATATCAGTCTAGGTTAAAAATGAATTGATAAAAAGGATGTTTGGAACAACACATTTTTAATCAAAACCCCCTAATGATTAATAAAATGTTTACCTTTATTCACTAGTAGTCGCTCCTTTGCTACTTGAAAGATCTTTTCTAGTTTTTCTATCCTAATTTCAAGAGAATCGAACCCCTTTTCCAGATTCTCTCCAAAATCCGCCATTGATGAACAAAAAGTAGTTTTTTTGTTATTCGTTAAAGATGTTACGACTGCCGGTTTTATCTATATGGCCAATACCCTAAATTTAATGGGTTGGACCCATTTGCATACCTAATTGACTTTTGACTTTTGTGGAAAATTAGATAACGAATAAGATATCGAGTTATGAAAAGCACATCCAAACACCCCTTTAGCAAGAACAAAAACCATACTAACTTCAATATCATTTCATTTAGTGCAAACATAAGTATTACAATAGACATTGAACTAATAATACAAAAAGATGTGATAACAGCCAAACAAACACTCATCTTTATTCACTAAGACGTGAAAGCATCATAGTCATGAAGACGGTGATGTTGTTGCAACACGTCGGGCTGCTACCACCAGGTCGTTCAACTTTGCAACCATGTCTTCGTTGTGCTCACGGGCATCCTTCAGTTCCACCGTCCCTTTAACCGCTGGTATACAACCACTGAGAATGCTAAGCTCATTGATCAAGAGATTACGATTATCCTCTCATGAATCTCATCGATGAGGACCTGAAGGTCCCTAGAATCAGCAAGATTTTGTTGTCTTTCTCTGGTAATTTGGTCAAAAGGTTGTCTCTCCATGCGAGAGAAGTTTGCATCCCATGCCAATCTGTCGCACAAACCAACCTCCTTGAATTCGCCTCTTGGTTTGCCATTGATTAGGTTAAGATTATTATAACTCTTAAAGGTAAAAACTAGAAGTGTGTGTTTCAAATGAGATTAGAGGATCACTTATTTACAGCCATTAATCAATCTACTGTTATTCACGAACAGTCAAGGAGAGTTTAATTCCTTGAAATTGTGACTCACAATGGATACCAAGAGTTTATGTTTATTCACGAAAATTAAATTCTGGGGGCAAAGTTTCGAGGAAGTTTGATGGGGTGGAACAGGAAATGACAATTATACCCTCACGTGCCAGGCACGTGTGGGAGTTAATGGCAGAACGTTAGGAAAAGTAAAAAAAGTTGACTCATGGGCAAAATGCAGGTGAAATGAAAGCTCAGAGGCAAAAGTGCTTGTAATTTGGAATCAGGGACATATTTGCGGATTTTGGAAAATTTAAGAACGTTTTTTTGCATTTTAGCCTCTAAGTGGGGTATAATCCAAATCAATCTCCCAAATAATTGAATAAATATGGTTTTGGGGGCGAGAAAGTGTTTCTAGAAGAGTGGAAACCTAATGTTACTATCTGTGGTAGACACGTGAACGACTTTTTAATTTTAATTTTAATTATTTATATCTATACTTGTATTACGTGTATCTTTTTTCTGAATTGTTAAAAATTCAACGTGTGTATTCATGGAAACTATTGTGTTATTGATTTAAAGTAATGGTTTTAATACAAGAGTGGGTGAATTCGTTTAAAAGGAAAGTATTTAATGGGAGGATTTGCACTGAAAACTAAAAATACTGTAACAGAAGGTATTAAATTGCCATTAAAATGCTCAGGCTGTAAGTCAAAACTTGTTTAGGAAGCCTCAAAATTTTCAACCTATGCATTATCAAATTCAAACCCGACATCATACACAAACCATTATATATTATTCCTAATTAGGTCATTGTATTTGTTTCTGTTACGCAGTGGAGCTAGAAAACAAGTTGAGGGGGGTAAATTTTATAGATTAATTGTATTTCCTATGGGGTTGGCAAACGTTATTTAATTTATGATTTATACTACAAATTTTGAGCATTTCCTTAGGTGGTTTTTATCTGAAAAGAAATTGATCTTTCTGCTTTTGCTCTTCAGTCATGATTTTACCTAGGAGAAGTTAAATGGAGCCGCAATGAAACTTGTTGTAAACAAGATCATGTGAAGGTTCAGTGCACGTTTTGTTCTTTTTCATTTATTGTGCGTGTATAGCAATTCTTTTCTTTTATGTATCAAGCTTAACTTTTTCTTTTTTCTTTTGCGTATCAAGCTTAACTCTTTCCTTTTAATTGAATAATTTATTTATGACTTCTTTTGAGGAAGGTCTACTTCTTAGTGAGAAAGTAGGGCTCGACTCAAGTGTGGTTTGTGGAGGTACTCTAATATTAACTCAGTTTCACCTATGTTTTTTCCTCTCAATATTGTATGCAAAATCTTTAATAACAAATAGTAGAAGTGTCATGTTAACAGACATATGTAATAATATGGGTTATAATTTATTTATAGACGTTTTAATGCATATAATATATAAAAGCTTGCCAGAAAGGAAACGGGTGAAATTGGCTTGATGGTTTGAAAATAATAATGCGCGGAAGATCAAGCATTCAAGCCAACTTATCACTTTTTAGACTTGTACCTATTTGTGGCCTATTTTGATATCTATACGCGATCTAACTCTTTTGTTATTATTTTAACGTAATTAAAGCAACCATCCTCGGTTTGATACTTCATTTGGGTCTTTTTTAGGTGATCTCTGAGAGTGTCGTGCCATTAGTGCACCAATGTTCTCACTAAAAGGCCCTTCAATTGTGCAATCCAAATATCTTACTTCTTGTCCCTTGAAGCATCAGCAAAAGGTATAACTTTAAAAGACTAAACTTCTTTAAATAGATCCTGATATGACCCATTATCCAACTACTTTGAGCACCTTGATCATAACCCGGATGCCTATTATTTTGATTGTTGCAGGATATGAGACTTGATATGGGTTTAGTTGAATCTGTATCTCAATCCACACCTATTGCAACTGCTATAAACGAGCTTTACAAGGTGGCTAAGTCTCATGGTTTAAGTGACGATGACTTTTTTAGCTGTTACTGAAGCCCTTAAGGTCAAATTAAAAGATTAAGTAATAACGCTACTTGCAAATTTAGGCTTTTTTCAAGTAGTTGTTTTCGGTATGGGCAAGTTTTCAACAAATGGGTGGTGATGGAAAGTAGTCAAATGATGATTCTAGCAGCATCACTATCAGTGATGACAACAATGGAAGTAATTCAACTGGTGCAACCAGCAACAACGACTCGTTAGAATCTTTATGTAAGAGTTATCTAAAATAGCAAGCGTTCATAATTTGACCTGAACTTTAAGACTTTCATGGCTCGTTGTTATTTAGGCTTAAATTATTTTGTATTAGTATTTAAACTTTTTGGCTATCTTTATTAAACGATTGTAAGTGGTTCAGTTTACGGTCCGGAAATCTTGAACCACGTGGCGGAATATGGGGCGCGACGTATGGATATCATCACAACAATAACGTGTATATAGAGAGAACTATATGAAATAGAAATGTCATAAAAAGGTGACACAATGTCATGACAATATCTCAAACAATGCAGGCGTCTAGTTAAGTAGGTAACATGCCTACCTCTTACCATAGACATTCAAATAAAACACATCAAACATATAGGTGTCTACAAAGTATCACTTATTCAAACATTAAATAAAGACTAAGAGGAAAGGAAATCCTCCTAATGCAATCCTAGCAGCCTCTAGACTCTACCCACTTCTAACATCATCCTTCTCAACTATCCCACCTGAAAATGACACTAAAATCTGTCAACATAAAGTTGGTGAGAACATAGGTTTAAGTTATCAAAACATCTTAAGAAACCTTGTCAACCGCTGTAAATAAGTTGAAGAAAACAAGTTAAAGCAATGGACCATAATGTGATAATCATGTTACATACAACTACATACAAAGCACAATTCTATCAGTCAAGAACACACAATAAGAGCAATGCACCACACTATCTGGATCTTTCCCACACTACTAGTGGAAGATGAACCATATCTCCGTCGAGATATCTTGCCTCCGAGGAGACGATGTACAGAACCAAGAACTCAGGAGGGATCGTGCCCCACGCTCCACACACATCACAACTGATCCCATAGACGCCCATACATCTATGTACCATACCAAAACATAACCCAATCAAGATTCACATATCAAAACATATATCAGAACACATAACAAAACATATAAGCATGCATGTCACACAATAACACATCTATGTCCAAACATTTATAAAAATATAATACCAAAACATTTTAAGAACACCAAAAGTGGCATCTCTATCCCATGCTAGAAGAAAACATTTAAAAACTCAGTGAAAATGGGACTATGAACTCACCTGATAGCACATGAAGCTAGCACTCCTTCAAACCTATAAAATCATACACGACACCCTTAGCTCAGGTCTTTAACACCCAAGTTAAGTAACAATCAAGGAGATGAATCTAATCCCTCAATCCCCACTATCTAGTTCTCCTACTACAAGCTATTCTATACGTAAAAATCTAGTTTTTCCCCGGTACGGTTTACTAGTCACTAAACGATCACATGAAGTAAACTTATCACCACCCTTGACTCCTCCCCTACTGGATTTATGTTTTTCTATGATCTAAGAAATCCAAAAACCAATTTTACTTTTTACTTAAACATTTAACCCTTTCGTTTAGTCTCTACGCCAAAGGTCGTTTTCACAAAGCGATTTTCTGTACATGCTAAATGTTTGACCCCAAAATCCCGACCTAAACACTATAACTTTTATTGAAAACCTCTAGTACTTTCATATATATTATAAAGAGTTCCCAAATAAAAAATATTTGGCTATCTCATTCGTTTGTTTAGGTTTTGACTCAAATTTCCGAAATCCAAATTTATTCCTGAACAGCGCACTGTTTTTGTAAAAATTGTTTGACGACCTTCCCGAAATCCAAATTTATGCAGAATATTTGAATAAAATGAGATATCATTTCAACGAATTTGAAGAAAGCCAACAGGAACAAAAGCTGACAGAATCATATAGATATGAAGTAAATAAATATTCAAGTTAAAAATGCTTTTATTCAAATGTAAATTGTAGCGAGGAACTATTGACAAGTAGAATGGTGCTTAAAAACTCATGAAAACAAAATTTTACTACGATTATGATATGCTAATGGAGAAATACCATCAAATATTCACTCGGATGTTGCAAGTAAACTCACACATGACAATATTAGAGTAAACAAAGCAAGTGGGTTGAAATTGCACCTTTATAAACAGACTTGGTTCAATATAATATTATTAACACATTCAATTATGGGTACATCAGAGGCCTGAAAAGAAACTATTGTTAGAATGATAACCCCCATCGTTATGATTTATTAGTCATCCACTATAAATAGTGGGAAAACCCTAATAGACCCAACCCACAAATCGAGTTTGGGCCATTTATCTCCTAATACTCCCCCGCAGTTCGAGCGACAAAATCGCGAAAGCTCGAACTGGAATAGGTTACAAGAAGAAAAGAAAAGAAAAACATAACTAACAAAACATTAACATACGAAACATCATCTTGACATCAACATACGAGTCCGATTCCTCTTCTTAAATTCCAATCACACCAATACAACATGCACAAAGCCCTACACTATATCCGACTCATCTTCATAAACACTAAGTGTGGATTGTGACCTTTGCACAAACATCCAACCAAATATACAATTATGTGGATTTGTGACGTTAGCACAAATCACCAACACACGAAGATGAAACAAATGAGTTTAGTTATTTTATAAAGTTGAGCGGAAGATTGAAAGTTTTAGATCGTTGAATCGAAAAAGCGGTATAGACAATCAATCAAAACATAAATGATAAAACAATTATTTTTTTAATTCAAACACGAAACTAATATAAAAAGAAAAACAACCGAGAGTGAATCAAAGTGAGTGAAACATATACTGTATAATATATGCTCTCACATGTGTTATACTTGAATCCAGCAGTCAAGTAGCAGCCACAAACTTTGATCATCTTTTACACTAAGCCGAGTAGTATTTTGGGTAGAAGTGACGGCTAGGTTTGCCTTTTTTTTTAATCGGTGGCGGAAGTTTTAGGGTTAAGATCGGGCCTGATACCATGTTAGAATGATAATCCCCATCGTTATGATTTATTATTCATCCACTATAAATAGTGGGAAAACCCTAATAGATCCAGCCCACAAACCGGGCTTGTGCCAGTTATCTCCTAATAACTATCATGTGTTTTAAGCAACGAAAATAAATTGCAATGGCACCAGACTAGACTAAAGTAGTAAATTGAAGGTTTGGGTTCTCGGTTGGCCCTTGAGACACTAAAGGATTGGAATGTGATCGATTAAATTGTTCGTGGAAATCCACAAAGAGGTTCGCTAGGAGGTCAACTGATTTCATGGCCATAACTGTATTCTCTGTAAGAATACTAATGGGTGAATATTTTATCTATTTTTTTATTATTGATGGCTAAACGGGCGTACATGTAAAAAGCTTATGGGTTTAATGGGCGCACGTGTAAAATACTAATGGGTGAATATTTTATATTTAATTTCTTATCCCGACTTTTAAACAAGTATTTTTATTTTTTAATTTTACGTTTTTATATGTTTTTCTTTGTTTTAGCTTGTGCCCGTTTCGCGTGTGCCCATTTTGCCCGCTCGCCCATTTTTATTTTTAAACAAGTGTTGAACCGGCGGTTTGATCCGAGTCGACCAAACCCGACGGTTTGATCCGAATCGACCAAACACGACGGTTTAATCCGGTCTGATTGCTGATAAAAACCCGGCTCACAACGGACCGGCTGGCACTCCGGTTTCCGGTTCAACCGGTCAAACCAGCCGGTTCGAACCGGTTTTTAAAACATTGGTTAAACGGCTACTTACTATAGTCAATATATGATTTTGTTTAAGTATAGTCTTATTTGATTTGTATATCTATTGACTTCCTGATAATTTGTATTGCAGATACGAGGAGTCGTATGCACAAGATGATTATTCTATGACATATACTACAATAAAAGTAAGATCATATTTGCTGCATTAACCCATACAAGAATCTTCATAATGCTTAATGGATTATATACCATTATTGTCCCATATGGTTAGGATCTGGTAATAAGTGAAATTTTATGTATAATGATAGTGTTTAGTTTAAAGAACTTGTGAAAGATTTATAAGTTTGTACCAAACTTTTGTGACTGTTAATAACATTAGGACGGTTGTATAGTGTTAACACAGTGATTCAATTTGGAGAACTTTTCCTCTGTATTTTCAATAACCAAGAAGATACAATATATATACATACATTTACACCTCTAATCACGGACCCTAATTTACACAAATCTTGCCTATAATTAAGGGACGATATATATACCAAAGATATAAGATATGATAGGAATAAGTACACAAAATCAAATCCCGAAATGCTCTCGTCAACACTCCCCCTCAAGGTGGAGAATGGATGTCAATCATTCTCATCTTGCTAAGAGAGCTGTGAAAAACTCTTCCACTTACTGCTTTAGTCAACATGTCTGCAAGTTGGTCCCTTGAGGCTACAAATGGCAACTCTATAGTTCTTTTTTCGAGATGGTCTTTAATAAAATGACGATCAACTTCCACATGCTTCGTTCTATCGTGTTGCACAGGATTGTTCGATATCTTTACTGCAGCTTGGTTGTCACAGTAAAGCTTCATTGGACTCATTTGAGTAATTCCAATGTCTCGCAAAATGCGTTTTATCCAAAGCAGTTCACAAACCCCATGAACCATACCTCGATATTCAGCTTCTGCACTTGATCTTGCTACTACCTTTTGTTTCTTGCTTCTCCATGTAACTAAGTTTGCACCTATGAACGTGAAGTATCCCGAGGTGGATTTACCATCCGTTTGATCTCCGGCCCAGTCTGCATCCGTATACCCGCTAACTTCTTCACTTTGAGATCTTGAAAAGAACAATCCTTTCCCGGGTGAAGATTTTAGATACCGTAGAAACCTATACACAGCCTTCATGTGTTCTTTACTTGGGTCATGCATGAATCGGCTTACCACACTCACAGCATATGCGATATCAGGGCGAGTATGTGACAAGTATATCAACTTTCCAACTAGTTTTTGGTACCGATCTTTATTTGTGGGAGTTTGATCTGGATGTACCATCAACCTGTGATTCATTTCAATAGGAGTGTCTATAGGTCGACAATTAAGCATACCCGTTTCTGTCAATAAATCCAATACATATTTTCGTTGGCACATGGAGATACCGTGTTTTGATCTGGCTACTTCAATACCCAAGAAGTATTTTAGGTGCCCAAGATCCTTTAGTTCAAATTCCCTAGCAAGAATTCCTTGAAGTTCAGCAATTTCATTAGGGTCATTTCCCGTGACGACCATGTCATCAACATAAACAATAAGAGCTGTTATGTTTTTCTCCTTTTTCTTGACAAAGAGTGTGTGGTCAGCATCGCTTTGGGTGTAACCATTCTTTTTCATAAAGTTTGAGAACCTTCCAAACCAAGCTCGAGGAGATTGCTTTAATCCATATAACGCCTTTTTCAATTTACACACCTTGTTATCGCAACTTCCTGGCGGAGGATCCATATACACTTCCTCTTCTAGATACCCATTCAAGAATGCGTTTTTTACATCGAATTGTCGCAATGGCCAATCACGGGTAGCTGCTATCGATACGAGTATTCGAATTGTGTTTATTTTTGCTACGGGAGCAAAAGTGTCTTCGTAATCGATTCCATATTTCTGAGTATACCCCTTCGCAACAAGTCTTGCTTTGTACCTGTCGATTTTTCCTTCAGCATCTAGTTTAACGGTGTAAATCCACCTACAACCCACTGTTTTTTTTTCCGGAGGGAGAATCACGAGTTCCCATGTAAAATTACGTTGCAAGGCTTCCATTTCTTCATTCATTGCTTTCTTCCATTTAGGATCTTTTAACGCCTCGTGTACGGTATTTGGGATCGGCACCAAGGACAACTGCTCCACAAGGTGGACTTGTGGTTTTGCCAACCGGTGAGAAGATACATAGTTGTTGATCGGGTACTTTGCCTTTGCTTTAAGATCCGGTTGGTATTGTTTCTTCGGAATCCCTTTATTATGTCTAACTGGATATCGAGTTCCACCGGTGTTTTCTTGACCAAAGACTTCATTTGTATTCTGCACAACAGAATCACTAGGTATAGTAGGATCAATGGTTACCTGAGGATTCGGATTCTCGGTGGAGATAGGATGAGTGGTACTATCTTGGCCTTCATGAGTTTCTTCCCTATTAGTGATTCCTTCTTCATGATCATCACTGACCCCTCCTATTTCGGTTTCAACTTCGGGTTCAATTTCCACATTATCTTCTTCAGAAACTCCTTTCATCTCATCTTCTTGCGTTATTTCATTAGGTACAAAATCAGGATAGTCATGAGTTTTTTCTTCATTTTGGTTTGATATTATCTCCCCCTGAAGAGAACACTCATGTACAAAGTAGGAGATATTTTCATGGAATGTCACATCTTGAGTGACATACATCTTTTTTCCTTTAGGGTCATAACATCTATACCCCTTTTTAAAGTCTGCATATCCGAGAAACACACATCGGATAGCCCTCGGCTCTAATTTTCCCATGTTTTGATGTACATAAGCAGTGCAGCCAAAAACTCTTGGTTCAAGATTTGGGTAAACCAGGGTGTTTACATGTTCATGAAGCTTTTGAATCGGTGTGTTGAAGTCAATAGCACGAGATGGAGTTCTGTTCATTAGGTACGCTGCAGACCGGATTGCTTCACCCCAGTATTGTCGTGGCATATTCATATCAAATAAGGAGGCTCGAACAATTTCTAATATTTGTCTATTCCTTCGTTCTGCAAGTCCATTTTGTTGTGGGGTCCCAACACACGATGTTTGGTGCCGAATGGAGTTTTCTTTGCAAAACTTATCCATCTCATGGTTCATGTATTCAGTTCCATTATCAGATTGGAGAACCTGAATATTACATTTATATTGTGATTTCACCATCCGACACAATTCTTGGAACACATTGCAAACTTCCCCTTTTTGTTTGAGAAGTGATATCCATACCATACGTGTGCATTCATCAATAAACGTTACAAAATAACGAGCACCATTAGGTGTAGGGATACGTGCAGGCCCCACACATCCGAGTGAATTGTGGTAAATGGAAATAAGCTTTTATTATCACTAGATGGATAGGAGACTTTATGGCTCTTAGCCATTTCACAAATGCCACATTTAAACTCACTAGTCTTTTCATTAAAAAATAAGCTCGGTTTCAACTTTCGAAGATAATTAAATGACAAGTGTCCTAATCGACGGTGCCATAGCCAAGCTAATGACTTATTTCCTTGATTTATTCCGGTGTTGTGAGCTTCACCAAGTCTTTGTTCTTCAAGATAGTACAACTGCCCCCGTCTAATACCATAGCCAAGAATCCGATGGGTCGTCATGTCCTGAAAAACACACTTATCAGGCCAAAAAGTTACAAAGCAATTCAATGCTTTGGTGATCTGCCTAATGGATAAGAGATTAGAGGACAATGATGGCACGACAAGAACAGTATCCAGATTCAAGGAACTAGATACACGAGCTTGGCCTTCACATGTTACACGAGTTGTTCCCCCATTAGCAGTTAAAATTTTTGATTGTTTTGGAGGACACATAGACACAAGTTTTGAAGGATCATTTGTCATATGATCCGTTGCTCCAGTGTCAATAATCCAAGCATTACATGTAGCATTATTAGTTTTAGACATACCAGATTCATCGATTTTTCCGGTGTGGGTTGCAATAGAGGGGGTTGCAATAGAGGCAGTTTGTTCATCGTATTTTGCTACAGTGGCTTGACCGATCTTCTTTCGAGGTTTCTTCGAGAAGTCCCACCATTCCGGGTAGCCAATAATTTCGTAACATCGTTGTTTTGAGTGACCTTCTTCCCCACAATGAGTACATGTATACGTGTTTCCTCTTGAGTTCTTGCCTTTGGTGGGACGGTTTCGGGTAGCAAGATGAACCACAGTATCAGATTCAATCTTGTTTTCCTCCATTGCGTTTCGCTGATTTTGATCCTTACGAATATAAGCATAACAGGATTCAAGATCAAGCGGTGGATCCTTTCTCAAGATCTCACTTCGTGCTTGGTTAAATTCCGGATCTAGACCTGCAAGGAAGATATGAACTCGAAGGCGGGCTAGAGTTTTGTGAAGTGATACGACCTGATTAACACCTTCTACTTGAGCCATGAGACGAGTATCAATTTCTTGAAAAATACTAACCAGTTCATTGTAGTACGTAGGTAAGGATCTACCATTTTGTCGGGTCGTGAAGGATCTCCGATTCAGTTCATACAACTGGGTTTCATCAGAGCCATCATAGAATGTTTTTTCTACAGCCTCCCAAATCTCTTTAGCCGTCTGAAGTCGGATAAAGCGTCGGATCAACGGTGGACTCATTGAATCAATAAGCCAACTCTTGACCCGATTGTTATCAATGAGCCATGCTTCCAGTTTTTTGTCACCAGTTGGAGGTTTCGGGGTATCACCGGTTAAAAAACCAGATTTGTTCCTTGCTCCAATCCGCATCTCCATGAGTTGAGACCATAATGGGTAGTTTGAATCATCCAGGATGATGCCGGTAGGGAAGGGGGCATCTTGTACATTCTGAACGACAACACGAGGTTCGTGGGAGGAAGCTTCTTTGTCGGACATGGTGGGAGAAAAATTCGAGTGGGGTTAATGCGGGATGTATATACGAGGGTATACGAATGATTATGTGCGGTATCGCTCTGATACCATGTTAACACAGTGATTCAATTTGGAGAACTTTTCCTCTGTATTTTCAATAACCAAGAAGATACAATATATATACATACATTTACACCTCTAATCACGTACCCTAATTTACACAAATCTTGCCTATAATTAAGGGACGATATATATACCAAAGATAGAAGATATGATAGGAATAAGTACACAAAATCAAATCCCGAAATGCTCTCGTCAACATATAGGGTGCAGGTCATGTCGTACCGTTTAGCAAGCCAAGAGAATCTACAGATATGGCGGAGAGGTGGCTAGTTTTGCAGTCATATTCAAGCAGTTCCTAATTGAGAGAACAACGGTATAATACAATGTAATATATGAATCATGTATGGATGGATAAACGCTTTCTGTCTCTTACCACAATATGAAACTGATCTAACAAAATTTCTACTAAGAAGCAAAGGATAAAGGATGAAGGATTGTATGGATGGATAAACGCTTTCTGTCTCTTAACAGTCGATTTGCCAATGTGGGCTTCTCGGGTTGGTTAAACAAAATGAAGTCGCATTGTTCCACATCAGTTTGACGTGGAACCACAACATGTGAAGTACAATAACACTATTTCACGATATGAAAACTGTCATTCATATGCTTTTAGGTCACATCAAAGATAAGATATCCATCATCTATATACTCAAAATAATTTTGAACCTAGATATTTCGGAAAACTGGTGGTGAGACAAGAGCATTTCATTTTTCCATTACTGGTGACAAGTAAAGTTGCCAACATGACCACCACCTTGTTAAGCTTTTTTATGTCCCTTCTTTTGAGATATGAAATTTAACTAGTTGTGTACATATGAGGATACATTTTTCAAGTGTATCCTTCTCTATTTTTAGGTATTTATACATTTACTATGTAATAGAAACGTATACTGGATTGAAACTTAGAGTCATCCGCCATACCAGTCTTTCAGTGGCATGAAAACTTATACTATACTCATTTATACCCGAGGCGTTCTTAGAATACTGGTCTTAGCTGCTACTGTTTACCATATAAAGATATAGAAGATTCTTCCAAAATAAAGATAGAAGTTGTGATAATGTGACGTCTGAAATTGTGGAAGATGTTAGACAGTTAGACTGAAACAAATAACTTTAACGGTAAAAAATAGTCAAACCTATTAAAGATGTGGCTGCAATTTGGAATGTGTATTGGAAGTAATGGTTGAATGGTCTGGTTGGCAGATGGTTCTGAGCAGTTTGATGAAGCTTTTTATGTATTGTCAAATCTGGTGAGTCGTGAAAGATGGAACTACTTAGTTGGTGGATTACTTTTGACATATGGTGAAAGGAAATGTAATCGTTCTTCCTAAGAAGGGATCTAGTTCGGGTATGAATAAACCAAACATTAATGTAAAGATGGTTTAAAGCCGAAGTCTTGATCCATCACAAGTTTGACTACTGGAAATTGTCATGCTGAAGTAGTCTGCAGTGGTTGAGGAAAGAAGCACCTAAATGGTGATATTGGATAGATGGCTAAAAATGTCGTTAATGAAGCCTTTCTACTGAGGATTCTTGATTATTTCGGAGCCTAGGCTGTGGCAACAATTATTTCTCGGATTCTTTGTGGTCTAAGGAAATGTAGATAGTATTTTTTTTGGTAAAGGGTTTCCCCGGTAAATATATTAACCAAAAAGTGTTGAAGTACAAAGGAATGTGGCTGAGATACCACATTAACCGCATGCTACAGGAAATGTAGATAGTAACATTTTGGTTTCCGGTTAATCCTTATATCTCATGTGTTCATCATACATTTCTGCCGAAATCAGAGTGTTCAGAAGGGGAAAGTAGTTGTGTTTCAAATGGCTCTATATCTTGATTTGAAAGCCCTGATATCTCTCTATAGTTGGTGTGCTTGGGATTAATTTATAGTTTGCTGTTTTCATAGGTTCTTTGGTTAGTATAATCCTAAGATGGGTTTCTTGACTCCGTGATATGGTGTATAGGTCATTAATATGCAGTTTGGTTTAGAAAGTTAAGGTTCGAGTCTTTGTGAATGCTTTGTTTAGTATGCTATTGGTATATAGCTTTTGGCACTGCAAGTCTGCAAGTAGGAAGTCTGTTTATATTGGCCTGCTTATGCTCCATGAGGTTATCCATAGTTGCCATCGTTTTGGCTTGTTTAATCAAGTGTTGATGTAACACAGGTCAAAAGTGAACCCGATGGGCGATGGCATTTTTGTATACTCCGTATATGTTCTAAAACGATATGAGGTTGGGACGTAAGGTATTCAAGTTTACTTTCAAGAGTGAAACAAGCAGTTTGAATATCTTAAAACGATATGAGGTTGGGACGTAAGGTATTCAAGTTTACTTTCAAGAGTGAAACAAGGAGTTTGAATATGTTAAAAGTCAAACGGTTTGTTTTTTTAACCGTTAGTCAGAGAAGTGTTAATAGCTCATAGAAAGGTTAAAAACAAATCGGGTGTTCGAATATGATCCGGAAGGGTTATGTCATGCAGTTTTTGTCCACATCAATTCTACTGTATTTCTCTCTAGCTCATGGAAAGGTTAAAATGTTGATAAAAATTTCCTTTGTTTCCTACTTTAGGAATATTTCGCAAATTGGTAAATATTTGGGCAAACACCAAAGTTGTACTGAAAGCTCTCATCATTAATACCTTCTTGCACTGAAATTAGTTAACCTGCTGTATTTTAAAGTACTTCTTTATGGAATGATTGTAAAATAGGACCCGATCAACGATATCATACATTACGATCAAGGAAAAAATGACACGTCTGGTTACAATTATGACATATTTAGTAGCTTTGCTTATCATAATTGAGAAACTTGTTTGTAAAAAGTGCAGAGCTTTGATAATCAGGTTGGGTAACAATTCCGTCTCTTCACAATCTCTACCGAATTACTAGATATAAGAGTCGAGATTCCATGGAAGGCATTCTATGTTGATAATCAAGTTAGAGGGTGAGACTCGACTGTATTTAGCTAAACGTTTTACAAAAGTTGTGTTATGCAATAATAATCTTGAGAAACTCTTTGTGTTCAAGTATAGCGATTTCATGATACCTTTGTATTGCAGATACGAGGAGTCATATGCACAAAATGATTTTCACCAACATACACTACAGTTAAAAGTAAGACTAGATCATCTTGCATCAAACACATTAACTTTTTATCATACAAAATCTTGACAGTAACTAAGTTTAACTGAGTTTAAACAAAAGATGAAGCTGCATTTTTCGACATGAGTTTGAAATGACACCACAATATATGAACAAAGTACAATATAAACCAATACTATTTCACTAGAGGAAAAATGTCATTCATATGGTTTTAGGTCACATCAAAGATAAGATATCCATAGTAATTCAAAATAATTTTGAGGTAAGAAAGTTTGTATAATTTATGTGGCTATGTATGTGACAACAATATTCAGAAAAACAAAAAGACATAATAAGGGTGGCTTGAAAGATTTTAAACTGGTGGTTGGTGATGAGACAAGACCATTTTATTTTTCCATTACTGGTGACAAGTAAAGTTGTGGACATATGAGGATTTTCTAACATGACCACCACCACCTTGTTAAGCTTATGAATATCACTTCTTTTGAGAAAGTTGTGGACACTTGGGGATTAGTAGGGGTGTAAAAAAAAATTAAGAACCACAAGAATCGACGAACCGTATTGGAACTATCCGGAATCGAACCATATATTAGAACTTGGTACTAGAAACTTTACTGGATTTAAACTTGTACCGGATTCAAAATTGGTTATTTGTCGTCCCAATCTTTATGTGGTATGAAAACTTCTACTATGCTCATTTGAATTGTGTTCTCGAGTTTTTTATAAAGATAAGAAAGTGAAATGTGAGAAAAGAATAGAAAAGAAAAAGGAGCAGAAAAAATCTTGTGTTTTGAAAAATAAAAAGAGAAAAGTAAGAAAAGATTAATAATGTTTTGTGTCAAAAATAAATAGTAAAAATGAAAATAGTGGATTCATTTATAAGTTATACTCATATTTTTAAGCAATGTTGCAAAACAAGGTTTACAAGACCGATTAATCGTCGATTAATAGCTATAAGACCATTAACTTTGCCGATTAATGACGGTCAATGGTGGTTAAGGGAGGTCAAACATGCTTGAAACCTGCATATCTTGCCGAAAATACAACAAACGCACTATAAACTTGTGTTTATCACTTAATGACTACTTATATGAATGATAACTTTGATTTTAGGAATAATAATGGCGAAATTACTTAAAACTCGTTAGAAATACCCTAGATTTGCTAAAAATGTCGATCCGATTAATCACCGAGTAATCCCGCCTAAAACGATTACAAGCTAGAAGGTGGTCGACCGGCCGACTAGCGGTTCACGATTTTTGCAACATTGTTTTTAAGTTTTAAAGTTTAAGAAATAAGAATAGTTTGTCATTTGACATGTAAGAGTTTAGTATCTCTGATGTTCTTTTGAATTCCTGACGCAAACAAAAAGCTGAAACATAGACCTTAGACCATCTAGGATTCGGTTAACATACCATATTTTTGAACAAAGCCGAGTTCAATGTATTTTACACTCTGTTTTTGAGAGACCAAATCAAAGTTTGCTTACATTGTTACTAATTCTGGGCGTGATTCATTTGTGATTCCAAAGTATTTGAATATTCAGTGGGGACCTATATGATGAAATCACATAACAAAACACATGAAACCAAAAAAAAGGACATTGATTGATGAAGTAACAAGACAAAGCCGTAAAAAATGAACCGCTCACAGCGCAGAAGTAATGAACCGTTCATAATTCATTTGTCTGTCTCAAGGGTCGTGACGTTTTGTCGATTAGTATAGTACCGCACTTGTGCAGCGTTCATGATCATATCATGCAAACAGCTTATGCAGCAAGTAATAACGACTAACTTACAACTTATGCAGTAAGTAATAACGACTGATGTAAAATCAAGAAACAATTTATGCAGTAAGTAATAACGACCAACGTAAAATCAAGAAACAACTTGTGCAGACAGTGCAGTAAGTAAGCTGTCATAAACAGAACTTGCTATAGCCATTCAAGGATGATGATTAAATCCACAAATACTGATGATAATTTGATGCTTTCATTATGGGTGATATAGAATATACACACTAAATGTCTAGTACCCACTGATGGTGACAAATTATGCATATACATGACCACCACCAATATGTTCTGATGTCGAATGTTTTACCGAAATACCCTTATTTCAATAATAGAACTCACCTAGCATCATATATCCCTTTTCAACACATCATGTCAAATATACTATATGGATCAACAGCTGTACTAATATATCCATGCATCATAAAGACAAATTATTGATTACTATATCAATCATTAACATTTCCATTATCTTAATCTAGCTTAAACTTCATTCAATTACATAAGCTAAAAATAAGAAACAAACAGTTGAGCAATAATATATGCACAAACAATACCACCTTCGAACAAGGTGGACCCATTTTAATTATCACATTTATCAATCATACTGATGATGTTGCATCATCATGATAGCGATATTAATAATGTCTTGTCTTCAGTTTTTTCGGTTTTTTTTTCCAAGATTTTTTTTCTCGGGAATTATGAAGGTAATGGGATGTAGCAGAACACAAGAGCTTATTCAAGAAAACCAGTTTTGGTCAAGACAGCATTTCTTACCCTACTGAGATCTCTGCCTTTAAGTGTTCTTCCAGCGCCTTCACATACAGAAAACGACGAAATTTGACTCCTGGCGTACTTTTGTGCAATCCATTCATGTGGAGGCATCATGTTCCCATCATCATCACCATCATCATCATCGTCATAATTATGACCGTAATCATTACCATAATCAAGAAATGCAGAGTTCTGTGATGATCTGTTTGACTTTCCATAGATTTTCGACCAATCAGGAACTTTGACAGGTGCTGATTGTCTTTGAGGAGTCCGAGCTTCTGTGTCTGGATTGGTGGTACTATGCCTAGGAATCATTCTGGCTGCACTTGATAATGAGTTTGTTCTTGATGTCAGACTAGAAGATGATCCTCCTTTTGACTTTGACTTCACAGAATCGAAATCATTTCTTCCATTATAAACAGACCAGACATCTGTTTCTTGAAGTTCTTCAATTCCAATCATGGATGACCATCCACTGCTTCCTCTTCTGTACAAACCGTATTCGTCATCCATTTCTACCCTACAAACTTCATATTTCAAAACATATATATATATTCAGCAAATTTAGACGAAGGAATCTTATTTAAAAACACAAAAAAAAAAAAGAGGAATAACAGCTAAAGATCTACCTTTTTGGACAAAATGCTCTAAGAACTAACTAATCAGGTGGATTTTGAGAAAGCAGGCTGCAGTTTACGATCTTTCTACCCTTTCTCTATTAAAGTCACAATTTTTGGACTTACAAGAAAAGGGGTGCAGTGGTAGTGGAAATCTTGAAATGTATACTTTATAGGCTTACTATCAAAAAAAGAAAAATAAAAAGATGAAACTGAGCTATCTGAAGTCTTGATCTATTGTTCACGAACCACGAGTGTCCATGTTCTTTCAACTATTTCAAATGAAATGACCTGACTTCAACAAAGACTTGACGTTTAAAGAGATAATAAAGTTTTACAGCAGAAGTCTTGTATAAAAACCCAAAGAGAAAAACACGTGAAGTTTCGCTTAAAGAATAGAACTAAGACGACGAGAAGTTAAATTTCGAAATAGTTTTATCTTCCAACAGACGTGGAAAACTTCATTTTCGCGTCTTCCTCCGACGCCCCGTGCAGATTATGTTTAGAGTAAAATATTGAAGAGTAAAGAAGTAAACTAAGTCTCAATACCCTTTCATTGTTCTTTTATAAGATTAAGGTATTCAATTATTGGACTTAAAGGGTAATGTCTTTAATAATATTTTAATAGTCCACTTGTTCCATACAAGTCCAGTGCATCTTTATTGTATGTTGCCATTATGACGCTCACAAACTTCTAAAAGACTATTTTGACAGTGATGACCAAAAGAGGAACAGCGATTGTAGATCTTTATTAGCAAAATAATGATCCATGTTCCATTGAAGCATAAGAGGTGGTTTTGTGACCCATAGCCTACGTTGCATGAGCACATCCACATTCATGATCTAATGTCAAGAAAAGCAGGTAGAAAAAGAATGCGTTGGTTTTGTGGAGCTGAGACTTTCTTTCATTAAAACTTTTATAAGCATGTATAAAATATAATAACTTTTTCCAAACTAATTATTTTCATATATACAGGGACAAAAAAGAACGAAAACCAATCAGCTCTTTGATGATAATGGAGCCGTCATTCGATGTACTTGGCCAGACAAACGCTGTATCAACTATCTTTAAAACCAATGAGCTTTTCGCCGCTTTTCAAACAAATTTCAACCGTCGAAGATGACTTTTGAAAAAAAAAGAGTGATAATATAAACAAAGAGCAAAGATGGTGTTTTGGACTTTACCGTGGTAATGTCGTATATACAGTTGGCGGCTGCCGTCAAAGTACGACGTGGGACCCAAACCTTAAGGCCTTAATGAAGTTAGCACTAACATATGCATTAAGCTTATCGAAATAATTATATTTAATGGATTAATGGGTCCCCTTAAACACCTATATACCGTAAATAAAATTTCATAAAGTAGTCAATGCTATTTGTTTTAAGTTACTAAAGTGGTATCCTATTGAGTTGAGTAACCTTTTTTAATGCCAGCACTTCAAATTACCGTATCATGAATCTGTCAATTCCAAAGAAAGAAAGAAAAAATTATAGTAATTTTTTACCTAGTGATAGAAGTGTCAAAATCTCATACTTGGCTTTTCTTATGCTTTTATTAATCTTCATTCTCCTAAATAACAAAACAAAACAATAGTTTTGCAAGACTGAGCAATTACAGACAAGTAAAAGATATATATGTAAAGAGAAAGGATAATATATAAGAAAGGCTGCCAACTATTCAATTATGTCACTAAGACTACCAACTACTGTAACTACTATATAGGTCACCAGATACGCATCTGCTTTGTTGATACCAAATCTGGGGAAAATAGATATACGAATTTTGAAGGAACAAAATCACACTTGATTCCTTTTTCTAATTTTTTAAGAAAAAAGTCGCAAAACGAGAACCATTTTCTTCTATTATATATTGGGTAAATGAAACGCTAGAAATACTATGGCAGTGTTTATTTTTATTTTGAAAGGCTAGGTAGCCTATAAAAAAGTTTATAAAGTTGTTTATTGTGATGAAAAAAAAGTCGAATAACTAGGTGGCATTCTTATACACCATCCCTAGAACGAGCCATTATAACTGCATTTATTGGTCCATGATTGCTCATTTCTGCGAGGTGTATTTTTTATTTTATTTTAAATTAAAATAGAAACATAGGTTCTTTGCAACAAACAGCCAGGTTTGATGTTCCATAATTTTGTCTTTTTTCTAGAAATTAGAACATAAACCACATTTTGGAATGCAGTAATGAACATTTTCAAGATTAGCTCATGTGAAACCTTTATGTACGGTATTTTCTTTGTTTGGCTACATAAAATTGGACCTCTTAGGTAAAGATTAATAGTGTATTCAAGCCCACTTGTTCTACATAAGTCCAACGCAAGTTTTTTTATTTATTCTGGCTTTACTGTAGATCTACAGCTAAACCGTTGTTTTCATCTTCAGCCCCATTATTTTCGACAGTCTTTCTTAATATAAAAGCATGATCAGCTATAGTGAATTGCAGATCCTAGGGAACCTATGCATATTCTTTAGGTTATAAAGCCAAAGGGACAACTGTGGATCTAAGAGGAATAATAATAGACTAATACGTAGTAGTATTTGTTTATAGAATAGATTCTTCATATATAACTAAATGAAGTACCTTTTAAAACCAAATATTTTCAGAAAGCTACATTCTGTCCAATAATGCGCATTTAACCTGTAAGAAGACAATACCAATACAAGCTGGTTAATTTAAACAATTTTTAAGATTATAATAGAAAAAATATGGGAAAAGGAGATTGACTCGGAAATTACCATGCTAATCCTCCAAGTCCAAGCGCTGCAGCCTGCAGCCTTCATACAAAAAGTGGTCCAGAAATTTCAGGCACGTGTCATAAGATTATTTAAACATACTTTCTTACACAAGAAAGTTCCTTTAAGCACAGACTTTATAGAATCAATGGAAACAGTCAATGCTGGAGTTATGCTTAATATGACCACTTAATAATGAAAATATATACTTATAAAGAAAGCAATGCAAGAAGCAGGATTCTCTTCCAATTTAAATGTTTGTCCAGGTTAAGGAAAGAAATGAGCAATGAATCCAATGATGTCACATGCCATTAAGGACAGAACACGTTAACAGGGGTTAGCACTGGGCAAAAGGCCGGAACCCCAAAATTTAGCTTCCAGGCTGTCTGACCACCAACAACCATCTAGGGTGCAATTAATTTTCTAACTTCCAAATAGCCATTGGTTGACATACTTTCTGACCTCGCTGGGCCTGTTTGAAACATATGACGAATTTCTTAAAATTGGCTACCCTGATCTGATCTATGTTTGTATAGTTCTCTATAAGAATTTTGAGCTTGGTAAATTTCACATAATTAACTAAAAGGTTCCAACCCCGCCATTGTAGCTATAATAACAACATCAACTCACTCAAACTTCATATATATGGCGACCTTCATTTAGCCAAAGCATCAAGTATTTGTAAGCATCTCTCTAGTGTACTATAAGTAATCTAATATCTGCCTAAAATCTCGAGATCAACTCACTCAAACTTCATATAACTGATAAATAACTACGAAAAACATGCTCTCTTTCTTATCTAGTTCACATGCTTAGTTGTACAATTTATATGGTACAGATGCTATTCTCTCCAAAGTAACAATACAATGTAACATGCACGAAGTGCTAGAGTACATAAGCAAAGGTATACAGACAAAATTTAATAAAAACCTTTGCAATATATTACTATTAGTACCTACTAAATGCGTAAATTTTTGCTCATCTGCGCTGCAAGCGCAGCTGACTTTGCATTGGTACTTGTTGTTACCCACTCTCGCTCTGCCCTTCGTTGTCTCTGCCTAGCATTTTTAGCTCGCTTTGGTGCTAATCTAGCATCTCTTTCAACAAATGCAAGTCTAAATCTCTCAGCAATTGGCAATTCAATTGTGTTCAAAGAAGGTGAAGTTGTCTTAAGCCTAGATCCTGGAACTACCCAAGTGTTTGGGTCAATTTCTTCCACAATAAAATCATCCAAAGCTATGCCAGGTAATGCATGTCTAGGGATATCAATCCCTTTGTGACCAAAGAGTGATGGTTTAGGATTCACTATAATACGTGGGCATTCGGTTGATAAAGTCTCCAGCGAATCTTTATCAACTTTTGGCTGCAAGATAAGCAAAAACAACTGTAAATAATTTAAAACAAGAGAAAAACCCATTAAGGGAAATTTGCAAAAGTAACTGATGATCAATGTCAGGAGGGCCGGCTAACGGGTCACACTTTTTGTCCAAAGGTAGGCAGGTTATTTTTTAACATGTCAAACAGGACGGCCCGAAACACTTCTTGTCCAAAGAAATTGCATCCTTCAATAATAGTATTTCTCAAGATAAATTTGATTTGGGAGGTTTTGTGCAATAAAGTACACTTGCCATTTACCACCTATTTGGTTTATTTTAGCTGGTCTCTATGATTTAACCAGGTTGACCCAGGATATAAAACATAACCCGAATCTACTCAGTCATAAGTAACTAGGTTGAAACTGCCACCTCTAATAAACGATAAAAAGAAAGAGCACGTGAAGAATCATTATATATGTGAATGCATACCCATACGAGCCAACGTAACGACTGTGCTCCTTGTACGATTTCTGTGGCATCAAGTTCCTCCCATGAATCCCCATCAACATCATTTAATGTAGGTTTCAAGATGCTCATAGAGCTGCGCGCGGTGTGTTCGCTCCTTGGACATCCTCTGCAATATTAACTGTGTTCATAGCCCGTTATGAGGTATAGCGAACCCAACATATTGGGTGGTTCATCATGTGGCACTTAAGTCCAAACTTTCCATGTATACAACTTTTAAAGGATTTAAGGTGAAAGGGGAATATATAAGAAACGTACCCCCATCTCAATATTTCAAGACACTGACAATGCTTCACAAGTTCCGAAACACCAAATGATGTGATTTTGCTGCAACGACTGCATATTACCAGCGATAAGTATACTGTCAAGTTATAGCATCATTGTATATGTGCACATCATACTTATACGATTGTTGTTTATTTGTACCTTATGTCCAAGGCTCTTACATTACTGCAAATCTCAATCACCTTCGACAAGCCAATATCAGAAACTTCAGAATCCGACAAATCAAGAATCGCCCATGAGCTCTCTGCCAATGCAACGATGACGTCATCATTTAGCAACTTTCTTCTTCTTGCAATGGCAGCTATGGCCATCTGATAAATTGGTCATTCATTTCACGAACTCAGACTAACCACATAAATTATTATAAAGATATACAGTCGATCGTTACGACAAGCATGTGATGCAATTTAATTGGAAATGTAAAGATTATAATGGTTTGAAATACCAAAGAGTCCTAATAAGCGCTTATCACCATAATGCAACAATGACGAGACAACCAAAATAGGTACCTTTATATCAGACGGGAAAGTGGCTAAAACATCCAAATCATGGATAACATCTTCGAGATGTTTGCCTATAATTCCAAGACACAAGCTAACTAAAGCAGGAGGCTTTCTCTTCTGTAAAGGCGACCCTGTAATACCACAACACACGATGATAACCTACTTTGTTTATTACTACTAGTTTACTCTATGGGCTTATTGGAAAAGCTAATAAGCTCACTCTTAAGTTAAGCTCATAAGCTATAATAAAATTAAAAAAAAGTGAGCTTATCGGGTTTCCCAAATCTGAATAAGCGGACAATAAGCAAATCCAAACACCCTCTAATTAATCTAATTATTACTATGATTGTATTAGTAATATAATAATAATGAAAAAAAAAACTTACAAGATGATTGAAATGGATGATTATAATAATTTTTTTTGGGGGTTTTGGAATTGTAATTAAAATCGTTGTTTTTAACGGGTTTCTGAACTGATTCCACACGTTTTCCTTTGTCCATAAAAATACGTCTGAATTGAATCGGAGCTCCGGCGATTTTCCCGGTGGATATTTGGGCGGTGACTTTCTTTTTATGGGTGGTTAATTCCGGTGACCGCCTTTTTGGTTTTTGGTTTTTGGTTTATGTCTTTTTGCATGACCGGTCTTCTAAAACTTGTGGATGTACATGTTAGTCCTTCTTATCTAGGGTTTGAGCAAAGTGACCCGAATACTTAACATACTCGACAAATCGATAGAAACCGAGCGGATTCGAACTAAACTGAACTTACTCGGTTTGTTTTTTTTTCTTTTTTTTTTGGTAAAGGGTTACCTAGGTAAATGGTATTAATCACAAACAAAGTTAAGTACAATGGAATGTGGCTGAAGTAGGGCTGAGCACGGCAGACCCTAGTTCTCGGACCGGAAAATCGGATCGGAGCGGACCGAACCAAACCGGACCGAACAATTTCGGTCAGGTCCTCGGTCCGGGGTTTTGGAAGAATTCGGTCCTCGGTCCGGTCGGTCCGGTTCGATCTTACCAAAATTTTGTCGATTATGCCTAATAGGACCGGACCGGACTGAGGACCGAACCGGACCGGACCAATCCGGACCGGACCGAACTATTTCGGTCCGGTCTCGGTCCGGGGTTTCGGACCATTTCGGTCCTCGGTCTGGTCCGGTTTCGGACCGATGCTCAGCCTTAGGCTGAAGTACCACATTGACCTCAAGCTTAGCTCGATCTACCACACTATGAACAAAACCCATATGTGAAACTTAAAACCACAAAAAACAAACATAGACTTAGCCATATAGTCTAAAAGAACTAGGCATCTTCCATCGAGCAAGCAATGTATGAACCGTGCGCGTGTTTTTGAACTTAAACGTGATCAACCTCAAGCGAACTATAACCATAATGCACTCAACGAGCTCACACAGAGTACGCTTGCCCTTCTTAAAAAGACGAGAATTGCGCTCCAACCACACAAAATAACAAGCGGCCGCAAAAACTATCCTCCCAATAATACTCTTAGCCGATCTATATGTAGCAACCGGTTGAAGAAATGCAACAATATCATCAAAAATAGGCGGCACACTACCCAAATCAGCTAGTTCACAAGCCAAATTCCAAACCTGAGCTGAATACAAACATTCGAAAAATAGATGATTATGAGAATCTGGAACTAAATCACAAAGAGGACACCGGAGAAGACTCAAATCAGTATCATCACCCAAATCCCACTGTCTCAACCTATCCTGCATTTTAAGACAACGCCGCATGTGTGAGACCCCCAAAATCAGGCAAGGAAACATGTAGGCAGCATGGGGGTACCACGTCACGGTACAAGAAACAATGATACATAAGTGACACAAAATTGACGTAATAAAACATTTACATTACATCATAAAAGTTCAGAGTTCTTAACTTAAAGGTCCCAGAGTTTTATAAGCGAAAAAAATCTATTATTTAAACATGGTTTTGTAATATATAGTTACCAATAATATATGATAAACTTCTGACAGCTTTTACCAAAACCAAAGTTTATAATATAACACATAAAATATCCTGCGGGCTCCCCTCCAAGCAAAACTAAGTACCTGAGATTAAACATGTAAAATGTAACACAAAGTTGAGTGATATTCATAGGTTTAGCAGTAAAGTTGTGGAACACAAGCATTCATTTGTAAAACAAGTAATAGGGGAAATGGTTATATACGTCAACCATAGTCCGAAACCATTATTATTGCTATTTAGCTGATGACACCGAAGCATAACAAAAGGTAAGTTCCCCTAGTGAGTATTCAGCCTAAACACTCAAGTATAAACAAATGTAATGCGTCAAGGTAATACGGGACGGGGATTGTCAATCCCGATGGATCCACCCACAACATTCGCGCTTAGAAAGGCAACACTAGAAAATTAACGGTGCATGAAATGGTAGGGAAACTAAAAGCAATAATAATAATGGTAATCTGTTCTGGAAAGCATAGAAGTTCTGGAAAGCATACAAGATCTGGGTAGCATACAATTTCTTGATAGCATACAAGTTCTGGGTAGCATACATTTTTAAATGAATGTGTTCCACCATGTAAAATCTCACCCCACGTGTAGAAACAATGTATAAGTAGTAAAAAAATGGGCTATGAACTCACCTGATATAGCTATTACACGTTTATCGAGGAACATACATCCAATAGTCGACACACGAACACAAGATAACAATTACTCGTTGATCGAGAATGAGATGCTTAATGGTCGACATATGACCGAACGAGACCTAATCATGATGAGACACGTCTTAGGCTTGAGACGAGTAATAAGTCATACATATATGTAAATAGTTCACTTTAGTATGTTTGGACATTGTATAAGTTTGTAACACTTTTTATAAGACGTTTGGTGACAATCTACCTTGCATTGTACCATTATGATTATTAAGCCCATTAAAGTCTATTAGTGGCCCATTACAAGTTCTTGTGGCTTAAGTCCATTTCAAAATCAGTATAAGACTACAATTTTGTTATTAATCTCACGCCCAATAATGGCCCAATAGCGATTACATGTGTATGTTGGGCTTTTATGACCTAAATCTACTCTATATGCACTACGTGTTCTAAAAAGCCTCCAAACGTATCAACTTAATATCTCACATTGGTCGGGTCTTGGGTTCTCAAATCATCAGTATATAAACGGGTATCGACTTCCCGATAAGTAGATCATACCACATCAGGTATTATAAAAATGGCCAAGTTACATATTTTATTGTTACGATTCAATTACGTCGATTTTAGAACATGTCCTGATATTTAAGTGATTATTTCTAAACCGTAATGAGTCTCGACTCGGTTTTCATACTCTCATTAGCGTAATTAAGTCAACTATACAGATTTGGAACTCCCATTACTTATGGTTTTATGCTAAAAGGGTCAAAATGATCAAAACATCAACCCGGGACAAGGCTGTTTTTGGGCAGCAATGTTCGGTTTCACGGTTTTGGCCGCCATTTCCAAAACGTATGTCCGTAGAAAACTATCAGATTCGCGTGTGTTCTACATAAGTTTATATATAACTTTTAGTTTAAACTTTCTGGGGGTCAGTGAAAACTCGGATTTTTAGTCCTTTTTAATGTTCGTTTTTCCTCGATTCGACTCGAATTTGATTTCCGGTTTTACGTTTCAACTTAACTTTTTTTTGGTAAAATCTCTTTTTGGTATTTTTAATCTAACTAAAAATTATATAATTAAATACTATTATAAGAAATCTATTTTAAAAACTAATTAAAATGATTAAACAAATCTAATTAACTTTAATAAACTAAATTTTAAACTATTTAAATGAAGTAAAAACTTTTAATCTAATCTATTTTAAAACGAATCTATTTAATTTGAAAAATAATTTGTATTAAATAAAACTTAAACTAATATTTAAAAACAATTAAATTTATAAAATTTAAATAAACTTTTTTTTTCCTTTTTATATTTATTTTAAAATTGATTAAAGTAAATATTAAATAATAACAAAACTTTAAATTGATTTAAACTAATATGTTAAAAACTGCCACCCTATTATTATGCTATATAAATGAAATGCAAGGGAATAAAACACAAAAAGAGATCCAGCTCAACTGGTTGGGACGTTTGGCCGTTATACGAAGGGTATGGGGTTCGAATCTCACCCCAGACAAATTTGCTAATATTTTGTTATTACTTTTTTGGAATTTTGATTTTGGACAAAATAACCCTCAAACTAATTGAGTCTGAGGAGTATGCAGTAAAACAAAGAGCAGTATAACCAAATAAGCAGTAAGCAGATACAAATAAGCAGAAACCAAATAATATTAAGCTAGCTAAAGACTGAGATTCATACGCACCAAAAGCTATCAATACTCTAACCAAATAAGCTATAATGAAATAATACCCAAAGCTGAATCTGATAATCTAGCTAAACAAAATAAGCTGAAAGCTATCAAAGGCTGAAAACCAACCAAGCAGTTAAGACCAATAAGCACGATTAACCAATCAGCCAAATAAGCAGATTTAAAAACTGAACAAATAAGCTACATAACATAAGCTGAAAACTAAATAAGCAGTTAACACAAACGATATTCAACAAAACCGTTTTAAGCTAGCAGATATTCAACTTAAAGCAATAAGCAGAATCCAAAAACCCAATAAAACCACTCGTTTCAGGCAGATAAAAAAATAGCAGACTAAAAAAAACGAATAAACAGTTCAAATCTATAACAAACTAAACAAAAATAATATTAAGCAAATCCAACTCACAAAGCAGTATGCAATAAAACAACTTAAACCAGTAGCAGATTCAAACATAAAATTAAACTAAATAATAACAATAAAATTAAATAATAGATTAGAACCTTTTGATGATCCGTTGGGAAGAAGACAAGCGCTGAGCCGTCTTATGAACCGAAAACAAACGCCAAACAAACACCACCTTGAATCGAACCCCAATCGGATAAACAAAGATGAACAGTAACTCTTTTTATATTTCCAAGTGGGGGAAATATATATTTTCTTTATCTATTTTTTTTTTATTATAACCGAATAATAATAATACTTAACAGTAACAATAAAAAACAGATTCAATCTTAGATTAAAAAAAAGTATCTGAAAATAAAAATTGAGACGAGAATTTAAAACGAAAATTAATCTTTCATTAATTCAAATCAAACTTACAATACTGGAATTAAAGTTACAAGATTAAAAACCCTAATCTAATTTTTTACTGAAAATTAAATAAATAAAGAAAAACTTGCAAATTACATGATAGATTGGGGTTTTTATAGAGGAACCCCATGAAACCCTAATCATAGCTTCATTAGTAAGCTTCCAAAATCCACCGTTGATTCTTCAATAATCTTCTCTTTCTTGTTTTTCTCTTGATCATGCGGCTCAGAATCATCCTTGTGCACACGGATTGCCACCGTGGCACAAGGATGTGTTAGTTGTGCTTCTTGATATATGATGTGGCATGATATTATTGGCGGGATTGGTAATGGTGAGGTGGATGAGCCAATCACATCCACTGATTTGGCCACGTATGGAGAGAGGATGTGAGTGGATGATGCGATTTCTAGGGGGAATTAATCCCCTTGGTGTGAATTAACCCATAAGGGTAAAAGCCCTCTTTTTGGGTGATTAATTTTTGTTGTAAAAAAAAATTAGGGTTTGAGGAGATGGGGAGTGTTTTGTGGAGAGGAAGAGAGCACAGTAAAAACAAGGATATTGTGTGTTTGTGACTTTGATTGTAACGAAAAAAAGTGAATGTTATTTATTTATTGGGGTAAGTGGAAAACACGTGGGGGGTAAAAAGGAACGGTTTGGTGAGTGATTGGTGAGAGTTGACAAGTTTGACCAAGCAAAATTCCATTCGTTTGACTGGGAATAGGTGAGAATATCTTTTATCAAGCGAATATATAACCCCCTTTTTTCTTTATTTTGATCCGTCCCAAGTGTTGGGCTTGTAGGCCCAGTTTGTCCTTCATACGTCCCTCATTTTATCCAACATATGGGCTTGGCCCAGATTTTCTTTAATCTCATAATGGATTTTGGGCCTTGATCTATGTAGTTAAATTATCCAAATGGGCTTGTGGGCCCAATAAGCAAATGTGGGACCCACAAGACCCATTAAACTCAAATGATATTAAATCCACTAAGAACGAGCTTGATTTCGGCTTTGTTGACTATTTCTTCAAAAATCGTTGTCGGTTTAGCCGGTTTTCGTGATCTGGGCACACTTTGGTCTTTTGATCTTTGTCTTGACTCTTTCTTGACTTTTCTTCGACATTTGACCGTGAAATCCCGTGTTTTCTCCTCTTTTGATCATTTGTACCTATTTAACACACAAAACACAAAACCACGCGTAATTCCGACATTTACGACATTAAACACATGATTAGGTCTTGTTTTTACTTGATTTTAGTGGCAAAAGGATAAGTGTTTACACACTTATTAAATCCCCTACACTTGACCATTGCAATGACCCCATGCAATGCATGGTTTTTAAAGCATAAGTTACATTTTTCTTATAATCAATCCATCTCGGCCTTTATAATTATTACCACTACTACTATGACGAAAAGATAAAAACTTTAAAGGAAACAAAAATTAAATGATTATATTATTAACTTGGAAATTATTAGATGGAAGAAACTCGTAAAGAAATCTAAGACTTAGATTAGGGTTTTGGTGTCATGAATATTAATCACCCTCAAGTTTCACGTTCCCCATACCAAGCTCAAAAACGAGATCATTGTTATTACAAGTTAGCACAACTAACACTTGCTCATGTGGTTTAGTTAATCACTTAGACCCCCTTATTCCTACGGTGTATCTCTTGTATTTTATTTTTGTCTTGAATGATCACGAGGATGCATTTTTGACTTATTTCGATAATTTATTAAGACCGAAAATAAAATGGGACGATTTAATCAATAGTTAGCTAAAGGACAAAATCTTTTAAAACTGCTTCTCGAAACCTCAAAAAGTTCATATCTTGGCATAACTTGTTTCACGATTTGAGACCTTTCTCGGACCGATATTTGGCTTGTACTTCAAACTTCAAATCTTGAGAGACGATCTTGAAATTATGGTCTTCTCTTCATTTTGGTATACATCTTCATAAGGAGTGAAAGATGCTTCAAATGTTGACCACGACTTCTTCATTTATCCTCTTCTTTATTTAGGATTTTGATATACAACGATCCGCCTCCTTTTCGGACTTGGATCTATTTATCCTCATACCTTGTTAGGGTCTTTTTGGATAGACTTCTCCATGATCTTTAGGGGAGTAATTGCTTCTCGTCGTGTGTCTTGATCCTTCATATTGATTTGGATTAATGATCTTCACATCATCTTAGGATCTTTAGCAAAAAGTGAATCCTCATGCCTTGTTAGGGCCTTTTTGGACTCGGGTATCCTCATGCCTTGTTAGGGCCTTTTTGGATAAGCCAATCTTCGCGTCCCGTTTCAATAAGTTATGCCTTGGCTATGAACTCTAATTAATACCGAGCAACTTTTAAACGATCTTGTGCTAGAAGCTAAGTAACCTTTTAAATCGTACAACCTTATTTATTGCAAATATATTTATTAACAAGTGATGGGAGAAAGAGCTCATAACTAACTCACATAAGTTAATGAAAGAATACCGAACTTATAATTAACTCTATCATCTCTCGTTCTCCACAATTTAAAATCTCAAGGAATGAGACTCGTGGATGCTTAGCCTATTAAACCAATTAAGGTCCATATGGTTAAGGATACTAGCTAGAGTAAACTTGGATTAGTAAACTCGGGTTGAGTCAAAATATTCACGACGGGCCTAATATATCAAAGACATCTAAACTTGTTAAAACCGTTTTATTTATTTTTTAACTTTATTCTTGAAATGGAAATTATGATGCGATAATAAAAGGAAAGAAAATAAATAAAAATACTACTAGGCCAAAATGGATCAAAAATTTGAAAAACGTTGAAATTTTTTTTAAATTTTCCGGTAAAATGGGGTCAAATTCATGGAAAAGGCCACTAAAATTCGATAGAAGGCCCCCTACATTTAACATAAACATTGTCCTCAATGTTTAAGCATGTGGGCGAATAAACTCCCCTACACTTAGGACATTGAGTACGTTGTTTAAAATCGAGCTAAGGAAGGGACAACTAAAGTGATAACATTTATTCGTTTTATTTATATACAAGTATGAATCACAATAGTTTTGATAGAACCGGGTACACGGGATCACGGGTCGTGTCAAAAGAACCAAAAGTGGATCATTAAAGCACATGTCCCTGCACACAATCACAACACACAAACAATTACTTGGCTCCCCCCTACACTTATTGGTGGACAATGGATGAAGGTGAAAAAGGGTGGAAAGGATGGTAAAGGTAAAAATCTAACCTAGTTATACGATGCTTGATTTATTTAACACGAGTCTCTAGCTCGACTCGATTTCCCGAATTAATTCAAGGGAAATGTGGAGAGGGATGGAATCATCTCGTGAGAGATGTCCTCTCCATAGTACAACTTAACCCGTTGGCCATTCACCTTAAAGTTGGGCCCATTTGGTTGGGATAACTCAATGGTGCCATAAGGGAAGACTTGGGCCACGGTGAATGGACCGGACCAACGGCTCTTAAGTTTACCCGAAAAGATTTTCAACCGAGAGTTAAATAATAAAACTTGATCACCAACATGGAACTCTCGGTTTTTAATCTTGGAATCATGAATGAGCTTAGTCTTCTCCTTGTAGATTAATGAATTTTCATAAGCCTCATTCCTAAGTTCATTGAGTTCATTGAGTTGGATTTTCCTATGATCACCGGCTTTGTTAAGATCAAAATTAGCCCATTTCAAAGCCCAATAAGCCTTATGCTCTAACTCAATGGGGAGGTGGCACGCCTTTCCGTACACAAGGCGATAAGGGGTACAACCTATAGGTGTCTTATAAGCGGTACGGAAAGCCCACAAAGCATCATCTAATTTATCGGCCCATGAGGCACGATGCTCTCCCACGGTTCGCTCTAAGATTCTCTTAAGACCACGGTTAGAAACCTCGGCTTGTCCATTAGTTTGAGGATGATACGCGGTGGAAAGTAGGTGATTGACACCATACTTAGCCATGACTCGTGCGAATTGATCATTGCAAAAATGAGTCTCGCGATCACTAATAATAGCACGAGGCACACCGAATCGAGCAAACAATTGTTTCAAGAAGTTAACAACCACCCTCGCATCATTAGTAGGTAAAGCTTTTGCTTCAACCCATTTTGAGACGTAGTCAACGGCTACGAGGATGTACTTATTTCCCTTCGATGATGGAAACGGACCCATAAAGTCGATGCCCCATACGTCAAAGATTTCACATTCTTGGATGAAATTTTGAGGCATCTCATCTTTATGTGTGATCTTGCCTTGCCTTTGGCAAGCATCACAATGTTTAACCATTTCATGTGCATCATGATAAATGGAGGGCCAATAGAATCCGGAGTCGAACACTTTTTTAGCAGTGTAATTAGGACCAAAGTGACCACCAGTAGGTCCTTTATGGAAAGCTTCAAGGATTTGTAAAGCCGCCGGCCCATCAACACATCTACGAATGATTAAGTCCGCACATTGCTTGAAAAGATAAGGGTCGTCCCAATAGTACGTTTTAACGTCCTTGAAGAATTTTTTCTTTTGTTGGGACGTTAACCCTTCGATAAGAACACCACCCGCCAAATAGTTTGCAATGTCGGCAAACCATGGGGTATCATCAAGATTGGAATCAATAGACATTAAGGTCTCAAGGGGAAAGGATTCATTAATCTCTTGATTTGGAGATTCCCCTTGATATGGATCCTCAAGTCTACTAAGGTGATCCGCGGCTAGGTTTTCCGCTCCCTTTTTATCACGAATTTCGATTTTAAATTCTTGTAGGAGCAAAACCCAACGAAGGAGTCTCGGTTTAGCATCTTGCTTGGTCAACAAGTATTTCAAGGCGGAATGGTCGGTGTAAACGATGGTGGTGGAAAGCACAAGATAGGGGCGAAATTTCTCAAAAGCATACACTACAGCTAAAAGCTCTTTTTCGGTAGTGGTATAATGCAATTGAGCCCCCGTCATTTTCTTACTAGCATAATGAATGGGTTGGAAATGTTTGTTAACTCGTTGACCTAAAACCGCTCCTACCGCGAAATCACTAGCATCGCACATGAGCTCGAAAGGTAACTCCCAATTTGGAGAGACTAAGACCGGTGCCTTAGTTAATTTACCTTTAATAAGTTCGAAAGAGTCGAGACATTCTTGAGAGAAGATGAAAGGAGCATCCTTTTCTAAGAGATGAGTCATTGGACGAGCTATTTTCGAGAAATCTTGGATGAAACGTCGATAAAATCCCGCATGGCCTAAAAAACTTCTAACTCCTTTGACGGTGGTAGGCGGAGGTAACTTAGCAATGACGTCAACTTTAGCACGGTCGACTTCGATACCGGCTTTGGAAATTTTGTGACCGAGGACGATGCCTTCTTTTACCATGAAATGGCATTTTTCCCAATTAAGAACGAGACGAGTGTCTTCACACCGTTGGAGCATACGTTCTAAATTAGCAAGGCAAGAAGAGAAAGAATCACCATAGACCGAGAAATCGTCCATAAAGACTTCCATAGTTTCTTCAACCATGTCATGAAATATCGCCATCATACACCTTTGGAAAGTCCCGGGAGCATTGCATAAGCCGAAAGGCATTCTTTTGTAAGCGAATGTTCCATAGGGACAAGTGAATGTGGTTTTCTCTTGGTCTTTTGGATCGATAGGGATTTGAAAATATCCGGAAAAGCCATCTAAGAAACAATAGAAATCATTACCCGCTAAACGCTCGAGCATTTGATCCATGAAAAGAAGAGGGAAATGATCCTTACGAGTGGCATCATTGAGCTTACGATAATCGATGCAAACTCGCCAACCCGTTACGAGTCGAGTAGGAATCAACTCGTTGTTTTCGTTAGGAACAACGGTGATTCCGCCTTTCTTAGGCACACAATGGACGGGACTAACCCATGGCGAATCCGAGATAGGGTAAATCATTCCGGCATCGAGAAGTTTGATAACTTCTTTCTTAATGACTTCATGAATTTTTGGATTAACCCTTCTTTGATTTTGGATTGCGGGTTTAAAGTCATCTTCCATGAGAATTTTATGAGTACAAAAATTAGGATCAATTCCGCGAATGTCGGAGATTTTCCAAGCAATTGCTTTCTTATGATTCTTAAGCACATCGATAAGTCGGGATTTTTCATCTTCTTTTAAGTCCTTAGCAATAATGACGGGCAACTTATTATCCTCCTCTAAGAAAACGTACTCTAGATGAGACGGCAAATCTTTAAGCTCTAAATCTGGCGGATTATAAATGGAAGGCTTAGTCAAAGTAGGATCATTGTTTGTAACTTCTTTAGGAGTAGGTGGAGAGATATTGTCCTCATTGAGAAGTCTCTCAATAGTACGAATGTCTTCATCCCAATTGGTGGGAGAATTATCATAGTTAATCTCGAGAGGACCTAAGCTAGCTTCAAACTCATCTAAGTCACTTTCTCCAAATGGAGTCAATGAAGGAGCAATAGAAGCTACGGTCTCAACATGAGGTAAAGGAGAAATCCCGCTCTTACAAGCCTCGTGAAAATGTTCTTCGCATGCTTCGTCGAGCACATCGATGAAACTCACGGATTCGGGCTCATCGGGAAGTTTGGAAAGTTTACCCATGTTAAAGACGATTTTGTCATCCCCGACCCTCATGATAAGTTCACCCGCGGCTACATCGATTAATGTACACCCGGTTCTCAAGAAAGGTCGTCCTACAATTAAGGGAACACGGGGATCCATTTCATAGTCGACGACGACGAAATCGGCGGGGAAAGTGAATTTGTCGACTCCTACGAAAACATCCTCGGCTATCCCCACCGGATAAGCAACCGTACGGTTAGCTAATTCCAATGTCATACGAGTGGGGACTAGCTCGGGTAAAGATAATTGTTTCCACACGGACAATTGCATAAGATTGATACTCGCTCCGAGATCCGCCAAGGCCATACAATTCTCAACACCCGGAAAATTACAAGGAATAAGGAATCGACCGGGATCTCCTAACTTAACCGGTAATTTTCTCAAAAGAACCGCGGAACAATTCTCATTCAATTGGGTATTGGAAATATCAAGCAACTTTTCCTTATCACTTAAAAGATCCTTAAACATCTTAGCGTACTTAGGCATGTGAGCGAGCGCCTCGGCAAAGGTAATATTAAAATTCAATTGTTTGAACATTTTTAGGAATTTCGAAACTTGAATATCATCCTTATTCTTCAATTTCTCTTTCCGCAACCTTGAGGGATAAGGTATATTGGGTTGAGATGAAGGCTTTGGAGTGGATTGCTCACTCACGTCCTTTGGAGGAGGAGTAGAAATAGAAGGTGAAGGAACCGGTTTTGGAACCGAAGGTGGGGTATAAAATTTGGGTATCGGTGGAACATAAGGTGTAGACAAATGCATAACGGGAGGTATGTCACAAGTGGAAGAAGAAGGAGGTTGTGTCGAAGAAGAAGGAATCTCGGGTCCTTGGTTAGGTGGGGAAGGTTCTACGGTGGTCTTACCGCTCCTAGTAGTGATAGCATTAACATTAGCCCTAGGATTGGTCACGGTGTTCGAGGGAAGGGTACCTTGGGGACGAAAGGTTTGAATCATAGTCAAAAACTTCTTATCGGTCGATTCTTGCATCTCTCTCATCATTCGTTCATGGTCGGATAATTTTTGTAAAACCAAGTCCATTTGAGGATTATGCATGTTCATTTGACTATAACCTTGATTAGGAAAACCTTGGTTTTGATATTGATTAGAACCTTGATTAAATCCTTGATTTTGAAAACTTTGGTTATTATATCCTTGATTATTTAACCCTTGGTTTTGCCCTTGAAAATTACCTTGATTTTGATTAAAACCCCGTTGATTAGTATTTCCTTGAAAATTACCCCGTTGAGGACCTTGGTTCCTATTTTGGGCGGGTGGGGGTGGTCTTTGTGGTGCTACAAAACCCGGGGGAGCCAAATAGTTATTAGACTTGTAAGACAAATGGTTAACATCAACATTTGGTTTGAATTGAACCTGATCAATTTCATTGTTATTATAAGCATAAACTTCTTGTTGATCATTGTAAACCTTGTCACAATTATAGTACGAATGTGGTCCACCACAAGTCTCACACGTCTCACTTTTTTCTTTTACGGCATGCACATGTGTAGTGAGGGCGTCAGTTCTTAGAGCAAGGTTTTTCACAATTGAAGTAAGCTCCTTAATTTGATCATTCACCTCATTATTACTCGTACTAGCACTTGCCATATTAGCCCTAACACTTTTGGTTTGTACTTTTGCCTTGTTTTCAATAATGGCCCAAGCCTCGTTCATGGTTTTCACAAGAATATTGCCCCCGCGGCACTATTAAGTGAGTCTTGGTCGTTTAGAGTTAAACCATTATAAAACGTGTTGATTTGATGAACTTTAGTAAAACCGTGTTGTGGACATTTTCTCAAAAGATCTTTAAAACGATCCCAAGCCTCACTAAACGTTTCCCCATATTTTTGCTCAAAGTTGATTATTTCATTCCTTAAGGAAGTGGACCGTGATGGTGGGAAAAAGTAGTTAATGAACTTGGTCTCTAAGTCGATCCATGTGGTAATACTTTGGGGTGGTTCCTTATCAAGCCAAATCCGGGCTTGTCCCTCGAGGGAAAAATGAAAAAGTTGGAGGCGAACGGCCTCTTGGGGCACCCCATTGTATTTGACGGTATTAGCTAATTGGATGAAACGTTTGATATGAGCGTGTGGGTCATCATTAGTACGGCCTAAAAATGGTGTAGCGGAAACCATTTGAATAAAACCCGATTTAAGTTCGAAATGATTAGCTCCAATATTTGGCACCACAATCGCGTCATCGTTTCCTTCAACATGAGATTGTAGAATCTCAATAATTGGTCGATTATCCGTTGCCATCGTATTGTCGAAAGCTCGATTCTCAGGATCGGCTTTGATGACGGTCTTTTTGTTTTTCTTCTTCTTCTTTTTAGAAGAATTAGAAGTATTTGGTACACCAATCGGTATGTATGTATGCGCGCGAGGGCGCATACAATTAAAACTTTGGAATGAGGTAGGTGACCTCGGTCGACTTTGAGAGGAAAAGGATTTTCCCTCTCGAGGAGAAATAAGAAAAAGCTACAAAAATATATACGTAAATACTACTTGAGTTGGCAAACCAATAATCGGTCGTCCCTCTCAATATACGCACAAGCGAGCGGGGAAACGAGGTGGCACAAAGCACTTAAAAACCTTTTTCCTTAGACGACCTTTTATAGCGCATCGCCTTATACCCACCTTATAGTTTGTATATGTCGAGTTCAAACGTCTTACTAGTATTTATCTATTTTGCCCTTTTTTCTCGTTATGGATTCGACTACAATAGTTAGGTGATGAAATCCCAACTAAGGCTTATTTGAAAAGTAGATAATTTTATTGTGCTACGTAATATATTATAGTAAAAGGAAAAATCTTTTTGTATTTTTTAGAAAAATATATATTCACAAGAAAAATCGAAAGAAATCGAAATAAAAATTAACACTAATACGTAATATTTTTGGTGTAATACTTTTAGGAAAAAGTATTACTTTTGTATTTTTTAATTTTTTTGGTGCAATTCTTAGGAAAGAAATTGCTTTTGTGATTTTTTTTTTTAAATTTTTTTTTTTTGTAATTTTATGTTTTTGATTTTTTTGTATTTTTGATTTTGTAGCAAGAAACGTAACGTTCAAAGGATGAACGGATCCCAAAATCCAAACGTCTTCACGAAAAAATCGTCAATCGTACGAGCGAAGCGGCAGCGGCGCAAATTTGAAAACTCGGATTTTTAGTCCTTTTTAATGTTCGTTTTTCCTCGATTCGACTCGAATTTGATTTCCGGTTTTACGTTTCAACTTAACTTGTTTTTGGTAAAATCTCTTTTTGGTATTTTTAATCTAACTAAAAATTATATAATTAAATACTATTATAAGAAATCTATTTTAAAAACTAATTAAAATGATTAAACAAATCTAATTAACTTTAATAAACTAAATTTTAAACTATTTAAATGAAGTAAAAACTTTTAATCTAATCTATTTTAAAACGAATCTATTTAATTTGAAAAATAATTTGTATTAAATAAAACTTAAACTAATATTTAAAAACAATTAAATTTATAAATTTTAAATAAACTTTTTTTTTCCTTTTTATATTTATTTTAAAATTGATTAAAGTAAATATTAAATAATAACAAAACTTTAAATTGATTTAAACTAATATGTTAAAAACTGCCACCCTATTATTATGCTATATAAATGAAATGCAAGGGAATAAAACACAAAAAGAGATCCAGCTCAACTGGTTGGGACGTTTGGCCGTTATACGAAGGGTCTGGGGTTTGAATCTCACCCCAGACAAATTTGCTAATATTTTGTTATTACTTTTTTGGAATTTTGATTTTGGACAAAATAACCCTCAGACTAATTGAGTCTGAGGAGTATGCAGTAAAACAAAGAGCAGTATAACCAAATAAGCAGTAAGCAGATACAAATAAGCAGAAACCAAATAATATTAAGCTAGCTAAAGACTGAGATTCATACGCACCAAAAGCTATCAATACTCTAACCAAATAAGCTATAATGAAATAATACCCAAAGCTGAATCTGATAATCTGGCTAAACAAAATAAGTTGAAAGCTATCAAAGGCTGAAAACCAACCAAGCAGTTAAGACCAATAAGCACGATTAACCAATCAGCCAAATAAGCAGATTTAAATACTGAACAAATAAGCTACATAACATAAGCTGAAAACTAAATAAGCAGTTATCACAAACGATATTCAACAAACCCGTTTTAAGCTAGCAGATATTCAACTTAAAGCAATAAGCAGAATCCAAAAACCCAATAAAACCACTCGTTTCAGGCAGATAAAAAAATAGCAGACTAAAAAAACGAATAAACAGTTCAAATCTATAACAAACTAAACAAAAATAATATTAAGCAAATCCAACTCACAAAGCAGTATGCAATAAAACAACTTAAACCAGTAGCAGATTCAAACATAAAATTAAACTAAATAATAACAATAAAATTAAATAAGAGATTAGAACCTTTTGATGATCCGTTGGGAAGAAGACAAGCGCTGAGCCGTCTTATGAACCGAAAACAAACGCCAAACAAACACCACCTTGAATCGAACCCCAATCGGATGAACAAAGATGAACAGTAACTCTTTTTATATTTCCAAGTGGGGGAAATATATATTTTCTTTATCTATTTTTTTTTATTATAACCGAATAATAATAATACTTAACAGTAACAATAAAAAACAGATTCAATCTTAGATTAAAAAAAAGTAACTGAAAATAAAAATTGAGACGAGAATTTAAAACGAAAATTAATCTTTCATTAATTCAAATCAAACTTACAATACTGGAATTAAAGTTACAAGATTAAAAACCCTAATCTAATTTTTTACTGAAAATTAAATAAATAAAGAAAAACTTGCAAATTACATGATAGATTGGGGTTTTTATAGAGGAACCCCATGAAACCCTAATCATAGCTTCATTAGTAAGCTTCCAAAATCCACCGTTGATTCTTCAATAATCTTCTCTTTCTTCTTTTTCTCTTGATCATGCAGCTCAGAATCATCTTTGTGCACACGGATTGCCACCGTGGCACAAGGATGTGTTAGTTGTGCTTCTTGATATATGATGTGGCATGATATTATTGGGGGGATTGGTAATGGTGAGGTGGATGAGCCAATCACATCCACTGATTTGGCCACGTATGGAGAGAGGATGTGAGTGGATGATGCGATTTCTGGGGGGAATTAATCCCCTTGGTGTGAATTAACCCATAAGGGTAAAAGCCCTCTTTTTGGGTGATCAATTTTTGCTGTAAAAAAAAATTAGGGTTTGAGGAGATGGGGAGTGTTTTGTGGAGAGGAAGAGAGCACAGTAAAAACAAGGATATTGTGTGTTTGTGACTTTGATTGTAACGAAAAAAAAAGTGAATGTTATTTATTTATTGGGGTAAGTGGAAAACACATGGGGGTAAAAAGGAACGGTTTGGTGAGTGATCGGTGAGAGTTGACAAGTTTGACCAAGCAAAATTCCATTCGTTTGACTGGGAATAGGTGAGAATATCTTTTATCAAGCGAATATATAACCCCCTTTTTTCTTTATTTTGATCCGTCCCAAGTGTTGGGCTTGTAGGCCCAATTTGTCCTTCATACGTCCCTCATTTTATCCAACATATGGGCTTGGCCTAGATTTTCTTTAATCTCATAATGGATTTTGGGCCTTGATCTATGTAGTTAAATTATCCAAATGGGCTTGTGGGCCCAATAAGCAAATGTGGGACCCACAAGACCCATTAAACTCAAATGATATTAAATCCACTAAGAACGAGCTTGATTTCGGCTTTGTTGACTATTTCTTTAAAAATCGTTGTCGGTTTAGCCGGTTTTCGTGATATGGGCACACTTTGGTCTTTTGATATTTGTCTTGACTCTTTCTTGACTTTTCTTCGACATTTGACCGTGAAATCCCGTGTTTTCTCCTCTTTTGATCATTTGTACCTATTTAACACACAAAACACAAAACCACGCGTAATTCCGACATTTACGACATTAAACACATGATTAGGTCTTGTTTTTACTTGATTTTAGTGGCAAAAGGATAAGTGTTTACACACTTATTAGTCAGTATATAATTTCTATTTGTTTTTAGCCGTTTACTACAGCTAGTTCCTTTTGGACATGCTTTTGCCGTTTCGGCCATATCTAATACATCGGGAATCGTCACGGGATGTGCCACCCGGAAAAGTTATCACAAGATTTATGTCTAAATGCCTATGTATTTATCCAAGAGTCAACAACCATTGTTTTTTCCCCGAAACTAATTTAGTTGTTGTTCTAAATTTGTAACTATCACAAGTATTGATTTCGGCGTATTTGGCTTGCTATTTTTATGTCACACACTCAAATACAATGTCCAATATCATCAAATACACATAACAAAATAAACTAATAGAGAAAAAATGAGATCATACATATGATCACTATCACAAAAAGACAATAAAATGGTTATACATAAAGAAACGAGACTTACAAAGATGATGAAGCTTACTTTATGAAAGATCAAAGCAAAATGTAAACTAGGAACATAACCTTTCATATTTTATCTAGAAAATAATAGGTAATAAAAATGATGATGGTATTTTTATCTTGATGTTGGGACGGCAAGAATGTAAAATGGGAAATGAGATGATGATTTTGATTTAACTATTAGGGGTAATAGTTATCGTGAAGGAAGTTCGAGAAGTGCATAATAGGTGAATCAAAATACATGTAAATGGACACATAGCTCTTTTGTTAACACGTCACCCTTAATTAGTTGTGGGGTGAGTTTTAATATAAAGTTTTTCTCATAATTCGTTAACGTGGGTATTATTGAAGTCCGATATTTTAAAAGTTACGCGATTTGAAAGATACGCGTAAAGCACGAAAAATAAACGCTCAATATAAAACAAAAATGTCGACATTCGGAGAACATCGATACTTATATAAATAAATGAGGGCTTATAAGTTAAAATACCTTAACGTGTTGTATAAATGAACGACCGCTAAAGGTTTAACGTAAATTTACGAAGAATGCCGGTAAAATGAAAAATAAAAACGACGGCAACGGAAAAATATTTCTATATCATAACGAGAATGTTTATGGTCAAAGTCGAACATATACTTTGCCGATAAATAATAAATGACACGTATTCGATATGTTAAAGACTTAACCTTGCCGGTTAGTCAAGAATTTCATATTATTAATAGAACGAACATGACATTTAAAAGTAGGGTAATAGATATCGGTCCAAATATTAGGAATAGAATTAGAGCTCGGTCTAAATGTTGATTTTAAATTTCGGGTTACTATAGTAAATAAATATGGAAAAATAAAAATAAATTTTTATAATTCCGAATAAAATATTATCAATGATCAGAAAAGTAATTAAAATATAATTTAATTAAAATTCTCGAGATCTTAGGATTTACATATGAAAAAGTAAAGAGGAACAGGTAAAACATTGTAAAATCGATAAGTATGAATAAAATAATAATTTAATTAGCGGGAAAAATACGAGTTCTCATAGTCGACCTCCCTAAAGCAACTCTGGTCCCTCAGAGTTCAACTGAAGACGGATAGAGACGGGAACAAATAGGGATACTTTGCTTTAAACTTGTCTTTAAATACGAGAGTGTATTTAGAGATAGAATAAACATGATAAACGCTTAAACAGACAAGATGCACTAAAACGGGTTAAGATTAATGATCGACGAGGAATTGCGAATCGTGTAAACTGTAAAACACAATAATTCACTTTACTTAGAAAAATGAGGGTTTTAACTATGTTATTTAGTGACTAAGACAAAAATATATATTTAATGGGAAAACAGTCGCTAAGTCTTTTCTTGATCAAGATAGTCTTCAAAATAGAAGTAAACTAGGTTCAAGTTTTATTTTGGTCATCTTGAGAAACCTTGGGATGATTGTATGTAATTATTGTTAAAAACTTGGGTTTATGGTTACGATTAGAGAAAAATATATTTTGCAAATTATTTAAAATCCTTAATAGGAATGTAGTTTAAAACAGTAAGTTCATTAAACTGGAATTAAAATATGATGAAAAATAAAAATAGTTCAAAAGGTAATGTATGATGTCATTAGTTAAAGTTTTACAAAGAAAATTTATAGATTAGACATTTTAGTTTGAGACAGTTATTTTGTAATTTAAATGTTTAGTAAAATGTGTAAAGTTTTCTTAAAAATTTATAATAGTATATAGAAATCCATAAAAGTGTTTAATGTATCAAATGGTAAATAAGAGACATATTCGGTTTTCAAAAGATGACAAGATAGCAAACGAATATGAAGCAATTAATAGTCAAAATAATATGCAAGCAATGGCATCAGTGAATAAAACGAAAGTCGTAAATATTCTTAACGAACATGATAGAATAGAGGCATCAGCGATAAGACAATAAGAAACATAGAATTTAGCAACTCGTCACTTCTTGAGTGCAGTTGGTGTCACCATCGGCTTATTAATTTCTCAGTAATCGATACACAATTGAAGGATATAAGCCACACAACAATTTTCGAATCAAAGAAAAATTCTTAATTAGTCACTTGTGTATGATTTAAGTAAAATGAACAACATTGGCAAATTAGAGAGCGAAATCAACACATGGTTTACACGAGCGAATTTTGAGGCAATAGAGTCTGACACACATCATGATGAATATACGATATCACTATTCATGTACAGTCATAAATCATTATTCGCGTCCGGAGACATTTCGAAGGTATACCAAAATTTACTTAAAGAAACTTAGTCGAGGAGAAAGTATAAAACACTAGAACTTTCAAGTACGATATCAATGGTTAGTAACTAGACGAGCGGTAAATAGAATTGTATCATGAGAAAAAATGAGGTAACAAGTAAAGCATAGTTCGTTGAGTAAAGAAAAATATATTGTACTCGCAGACACGTAATTCGTTCAAGAAAGATAAAGAAACATATGCATTTTTCATGAACTTGTACTACTTGCATAGCGCATAAAAGTTTTCATAATTTTATTTTAACATGATTTTAAGGTGACTACTATTTAGCCTCGCATGGCTCCTTCTAAATTACGCATAGGTGATCAGGCCATGCATAATTTAGGACTAGCAATGCGATACTCAGTTTCGTCAAGCTAGTGTTACATTTCTTATATTCATATATACATAAACAACATGCCATTTGTAAAACAGAATTTAATATGATTTATGAAATTTTCTGCAAGTAAGTAATTCGCTTGATATTTAAATCAACAACTTTGATGTTACAAGAATTCTTTTATAAGACCAAAGGAAAACAATTTGTAAAAATACATCGTAAAACAATGTCAATTTAACTTATGAGGTATTATTCAAGTATTTTATACAGTTCAATAGAACAATTTGTAAAATTATTCGTAAAAACAATAACAATTTTATATACATGGTAACATGATGAAGTCTTATAAAATAGCGAGTGGGTTACACGGGAGTAGTAAAGAGTAATTGATTAGAAAATCGATGAAATGCTTACATGATGACAGAGTTTCAAAAGGTTTAGCCGGAATCGTCATGAGACACGTATTAAAAATGATGACGAAAGATGTGAAAATAAGAATTTCAAGTCTCGAACCAAATCGTTGGTACCATAGAGGAAAAGAAAGATAAAATATAATGAAAAATAAGTCATGTATAAAGAAAGGATAAAAGAATCCATATGTGTGCACATCGAAAATTATTCGACATAAGTATGCTTTTAAGAAAGTAGAATATCGGTTTCAACACTAGTTCCTTTGCGGTAGACGTAAAACGACATTCCAAACAACTTTCGTGTTTCAACAGACAGTTGTATCATACCAAAAAAATGACATTTTTACCCCCTGCAGTTCTACGTCAACACCAAGTTTTCATATATGCAAAAAATAAATTCTAAAATTTTACAAAATTCATATGAGCGTAACTTGCAATTTTTTATTTTTTTTTAGTTACCGGTCGAATTTTATGTCCAAACGACCATCTTAACAAGTAGAAACATATTTTTAAGTCTAAACTGTAAAACCCCTGTTTTTACCTCTTTGACTTTGTCACCTTATGTACACATCTTGCTTGAATCTATGTAATCTCACTTCATTTAATTTTATGAAGCATCAGTCTCTCATTAAATTACACTGTCAATTCTAGTATATTTATAAATATAGGGGACTTTTTTCTATATTTAATTACCTTAACCTTCACAAAGCCACATTATAAACATTTAATATATACCATATACTTTAATGAAGAAGTTTACTCCCTACATTATATCTAGTCCTAACTAACTTAATCACATTCACCTTATACATAAACGAAAGACCCTAAAAGGGACACATCACCCCTTTTGAAGCTCTATGTCACATGACTTGTATATACATACACGTATACATTTGACAAAACCTTCCTAAAACACAAAACACTACCTAACTACTTACCTTGTCACTAGATACTTTTGGAAAATCATTTCCCCACATGCCTTATAAAAACACACGGCTAGAAAACATTCCACACAAACCTTTCACAACATTCTCCAAAACAAATCTAGTACTAGGATTACCTAATTAATGGTTGTACTTGGTTGTCTCTTATGTGCACATCACCTAGCCGAATACCACACTTCACAACCCATATGTACAACCTTCCATTTATGTGATGTACCAAAACTCACTATACATACATCACCTTCCTACAACTAGCAAAACCAAAAACCACTTTCTCTTGGCAAAAACATACGGCTAGAATAAACATAAGAACTAGTCTTCACCAAACCATTTAACTCTCACTTCATTTACTCTCCATTCATCCTCAAACACTCCACATTCACTTCTCATAGCATTGAATTGAGTCAAGGTGACATTGAAGAAGAAAGAAGGTCTCGGCATACATGTATCTTGACTAGGAAATCTTCATATTCCACTCATAAGTAACCACAAGCTCTAGTGTTGCTACTACTTGTTCATCCTACTTCATCTTCTCAAAACAAGTAAGTGAAACATCTCCTTACCACTTTTCCATTTATCTTTACTTCCCATTGCATGTCATGCACATAAAATCTTAGAAATCGAGACTAATAATGCATACACACGTAAAAACTATGCTAAAACCTAACTAGGAACTCACGGCTTGAATATTGTGGTTATAGGGAAACATGTCTTCATGTTTAGACTTATAAACAACATATGTAAACAAGTGATTAAGTTAGGTTTGCTACCTAGAAAAACTAAAGTGTTAGACCTAAATGTATGGCTAGATAAAGCCCCATATGTCTCGGCTTAGTTTTCTAGCCGAATGAGGAAGACGTTAGTTTATGTATCTTTGGTTAACTTAGGATGAAGTGGAAAGTGAGATTATTTAATAAGCTAGATAAGCCACAACTTAAACAAGTCGAGCCATATAATCCGAACCAAATAAGCCATAAGCTAGTATAAGCCGAAACATCATAAGCCCAAGATAAAGTTTAGGTTATATAGTTTTGGTTAATTATATGTTTCCTAATATTAAAACAAGCCCACTATAAGCCCGTTAGGCCCAAGAACCAAAACCGGACACTTAATGGGCCACCCGAGCCCATTAAGCACCAAATATATTCAATGGAGACTTTTTGTGCCATTTTTGTAATATAATGAAAGTATTAGTAAAAAAATGAAAAGGGTATAAAACTTATATACATTTTTGTGACCTAAAACAAATACAAGGACTAAACATGCAAATTTGAAAAGTCTAGGGTTGCGTTTTATATATAGCCGAACCTTAAATTAAACCCTGAGGACTAGATTTACCATTTTATAAACTTAATACAAACCCTAGAATATTTTCGTGCCATAATTAACCTAGTTCGAGACTTAAAGGACTAGTTTTGTCATTTTCGAAAACTTATATAAGCCCTAGGTTACTCTTCGTGCCTTTCTTACTACAAGGACCCATGTTGCCACTTTTTGAATATAAACCGAGCCCTAGGGGTCTGTTATGTAACTTGTGTACACCCCTAACCCTAACCGAACCACAAGGACTCGTTTTGCCAAACCTTGAAACTAAAACAAGCCCTAGGGGCGTTTGTGTAAATTACTGAGAGTATGTATATACTTGAGGGACTTGTATTGTAATTTTCCTAAACTTAATTAAACCCTAATTATATATTTTTCCTAATATTTAAAAAGTGTAAACTTAAATAACACGATAAATACAAAAACCATTTTCGTCCTCAAACTTGTCATTTAATTAAATTATATAAACTTTGGAGACTTTTATTAAATATAATGTAACACGTTTTTGTAAACATTATTTATATAAATTATATACATAAATACAATTAAATTTATAAGAATAAATATATTAAATATATTAAATATATTTATTATTAATCTTGTACATTTTTAAATAAATATAAAAACCGTCTTTTATAAATATTTAATGTACTTTATAATGGTACAAGTACGAAAACACTAATTAAACGAATTAGTTAGTTGAACGATATTAATTACTAAGCACTTAAATATAAGTACTCCATTACTTGTATAACGATAAATTAACTTACAAGAATCTTAGTAAAATACTTAAAACCAGTAGAAGCATGTACAGATTCTTTCAGTAACTTTTATACATTCTATTATACTTTTACTGAGACTGTATAATTATTTAGGTTGTTGACTGTTGCGGGCACTTCTTTGGGATTCTTGTGACTTATTACTGTATTACTGAGGTGAGTTCATGGCCCCACTTTATATATTGACAAACTTTTAAATCCTTTATGGGGAAGAAATCATGTAATTTATTTTATGGATGTAAACTGAAGTGTATCAACTTTTGATTACATGTGCCTATTGTAGAATTTCTCATGACCCGTGAACTGAAACTGTTAGAATTATTGGATTACCCGAATGTTATAAATAGATCTATTTGGGATTGACCATCCCCACCTGAGTGAGTCATGCTCACTGTACCGTGGCCGGGACAACAGGTGTTTACCATGTCATAACGAAATATTGGGTGCATTATTATTAATGTGAAGGGTTCTCATTTGTTGAGGGCTTAACATGTCAAGTGTCAATTTTGGGCAATAGGCAATGTAATTACCTTTAAGTATTGATGCTATGTGCATTACTACTTCAGTGACTGTTTTACTATCCAAACTTATTTTTTAAACTTGTGAATTCACCAACTTTATGTTGACCCTCAAAAGCATGTTTTTCTCAGGTATTTGAAGCATGTAGTTATATTGTGCATGGATCTCAGCATCAGGATAGGCAGCTAACTAGCACGCATATGGGGATTTTATTATTGGGGATTTATAAACAATCATTTATTTATGTTGGAATCCTTTAAATAACATTTTGCACTCCTGGTCATGTAATAAATGTTTGATAATCTTTTATGTGATGCTCTATGTAATGTCTCCTATTGATCCACCTACGTGACACCCAAATATTATTTCCGCTGCATTTGACCAATTTGGGAGTGTCATAGAATGGTATCAGAGCGATAGTTATAGAGAACCAGACCAAAAATTAATAAAATATAAAAATAAATTTTATATAAACTAGACTATAACTGCTTAAAAATCTTTTGGGATTTTCGGGATTAAAATAACTAAGCATATAGAACGTAGAGCATGCATTTATTATGTGATTTATGTGAGCATTGATTATTAACTTTTGGTTAAATAATCTTATAAGTATTAACTAAGCCTTTTAACTCGCGATGTTAAGAGAACACTCATTACAACCATTATAACTTAATAATATCATTTTAAAAAACTTTTTTTAACTTGAGTAAGCTTATACTTACGTCAATTAAAAATGATGTTATTCCCATATTACTATGACATCACCAGTGACATCAACGACAACTGTACCAGATATCGACCCCACTCCAGTTGTACCACCGTCACCGACGTCAGTGCTGCCAGGATGGCTGTCAGCTTCCGAGTCGGAGGACAGTCAAACCGACGGAGTAGTCCTGACTGTTGCTACTTCACCTGCTGCTATGGTTCCCCTGGCTAAGGAGGAGGACCAGATGACCTATGCCCTGCCACACCTAGCACCCTCGTCATCTCTTCAGGGATATGCATCCGGATCTCTACCACCTCGTAAGAGGAGGTACGAGACTGCCCCCACCTCTATTTTCGAGGTCGGAGAGGGTTCCGGGACTAGACAGGTTGACCCTGTCCAGGCCCAGATTGCAGCATTGGCTGCTCGATAGGCCCAGGGACATGGCAGATGTCCACAGCTTGCTGGTTTCCGGCCAGGCTGAGCGCTCTATCTTGCGGGAGCGTCTAGATTCACTCACTTGGACCACCTGGGCTGAAGCCCAAGTCGCTAGAGGGACATGGGCCACAGTCCATGATGCTCTTCAGTGGCTCATGGGGGAGTATGATTTCATCTGTCACCGCATCTACGCTGTGGAGAGCCTACAGCATCAGACTCATGCCACCCTCTCGGCTCAGGAGCAGACCCTGTCCATGATCTTTGACTTAGCGACTATTTGCCATGATAGAGTGACGGCAGAGACGGCCCATATTAGAGGAGCTTTGGATACCGTTCAAGCTCAGTTGGTTCAGACGCTTCGACACGTCAAGAGGACCCGTATTGCCATGATTTCCTTACAGGATGCCATGCCAGCACCAGTAGCCCCACCAGCACCCTTTGTACCAGCCACTTCCAGCGGATCTGTTAGACCTGCATAGATTCGATGTGCTAGATTTTGTGTACATCATGATAAGCTCTTGGGTTGCATCCCAGCTATCATGATATAGGACCCTATGTACTTTCATTTCATGCATCTTTTGTATCCTATCATGTACTGTACCCCATTAGATAGGTGTCTGTATATATTGCATTTTAGACTGTGTGTACCACCATCCCAGACAGGCGTGTTGTACTTCTGTCTTGGATTGGTTGTGCCTGATGATATGTTTACTTTCTACCGGAAATGACATGTGCTCACTTTCTTTTGTTATACATCATGTGCTGTACTATATTATTGAAATCTTGACAGGTTATCCAATTGGTTATAAATTTTGAGCATAAATATCCTTGTGCAAATAATATCTGAACTGTACTAACACTAAATCTAATGATCTCATTTTGTGTATGACCACAGACAAATGGCAATCACTAGAAATAATCCCAACAACGCCGATGTCGATGATACCCATAACGTCACTACTGCCCAACTTAGGGAAATGATAGACCAGGGTATCGCCACTGCTATAGCCGCTAGCCGAAATACAAACGATAGCCAAAACTCAAATGCACGCAGGAACAACAACACCACTAGAGGCTGCTCTTATCCTGATTTCTTCAAATGCAAGCTGTCGTATTATCGGGGCAGCGAAGGCGTTGTAGAGCTGATGCAATGATTTGAAAGACTAGAGACCGTGTTCCGCATCAACGACTGCGCCAACGAAAACAAAGTCAAGTTCGCCACCTGCACATTACTCGAAAGTGCTCTCACGTGGTGGAACTCGGTGGTTGCTACCCTAGGACACGACGCTGCTTACACTCTCAACTGGACCAACTTGAAAGAGAGAATGACAGAAAAGTACTGCCAAAGGGGCGAAATGAAGAAAATGGAAGTCGAACTATGGGATCTTTGGTGTAAGAACAATAACATCGTGTTATACAACCAAAGATTTCAGGAGTTGACCCTCATGTGCACCAGGATGTTTCCCGAGAAGGAGGAAAAGATTGAGAAGTATGTTGGAGGACTTCCTGACGCCATCCATGATAGCGTTCTCGCCTCTCGACCCACTACTGTCGAGAATGCCATGGAAATCGCTACAGAGCTGATCAACAAAAGAGCCCATACCATATCTGAGAGGCATACTGAGAACAAAAGAAGGATAGATGAGAATGTCCGCAGCCATCACCAGCCACCTCTAAAAAGGCAAAATGTCGGGCAGGTTTACAATGATATCTCCACCACATAACCAAGGGCTTACATAGGTACCAAACCTATGTGCCCGAGGTGCCACTTCCATCACAATGTTGGTAGTCCATGCAAATCCTGCTACAAATGTGGAGAGATTGGTCATTTTGCTCATACTTGCCAAGTGAATGCTGTTACCCAGGTCTGACCCAACCCAAATGCTAGAAACAACAACCGAGGCGGACCCAATGCCTGTGGGAACGGGAATGGACAGCCAGGAAACCGCAACGTTGCTGGATGAAGTAACAATGGTCCAAAGAAAGGAGTTGTGTGCTACGAGTGTGGAGCACCCGGGCATTTGAGACCAGGTTTCCCCAAGTTGGCTAGTCAGAACAAGAACAATGGAGGAGCCACATCAAGGGTATACGTGGTAGGCAATGCAAAGGCCAACCCAGACTCCAACATTGTTACTGGTACGTTCTTACTAAACAATTGTTATGCATCCGTTCTATTTGACACCGGAGCGGATAGAAGCTTTATATCTACTGAATTTAGTAACATACTAGAAATTACCCCATCAATTTTAGACCACCATTTCTTCGTAGAATTAGTAGACAGTAAGATCGTAGAGGCCGATGCCATCAATAGAGGTTGTACTTTGAACCTTTCCAAGCATCCATTCAACATTGACCTAATTCTAGTAAACTTAGGTAGTCTCGATGTTATCATTGACATGGACTGGTTAGCTAAGTATCACGCAGTCATTGTCTGCGATGAGAAATTAGTCCGCCTGCCATGGAGAAACGAGACCTTAATCATTCGAGGAGACGTTAACACTGACCTTATTGACACTAGACTCAGTGTTATCTCTTGTACTAAAGCCCAGAAATATTTGTTGAGAGGATGTCCTATCTTTTTGGCTCATATTTCCCAAACAGATGGAAAAGATAAACTCGAGAAGAAACAAATCAAGGACGTACCTATCGTCCGAGATTTTCCCAAAGTCTTTCCTGAGGAATTGCTAGGTTTACCACCAGCCCGACAGGTGGAATTCCATATTGACTTGATCCCTGGAGCTGCGCCCGTGGCTAAAACTCCCTATCGATTGGCACCATCAGAAATGAAAGAGCTAGCTGAAAAACTTCAGGAGTTGTCTGACAAATGATTCATCCGGCCCAGTTCCTCACCGTGGGGAGCTCCAGTTTTATTTGTCAAAAAGAAAGATGGTTCCTTCCGAATGTGCATTGATTACAGAAAACTGAATAAGTTAACTATAAAGAGCCGTTATCCACTTCCCAGCATTGACGATTTATTTGACCAACTGCAAGGGTCAAGTGTGTATTCCAAGATTGATCTAAGATCTGGATATCACCAATTGAGAGTCAGGGAGGAGGATATTTCAAAAACAGATTTCAGGACCCGTTACAGCCATTACGAATTCCAGGTCATGCCATTTGGGTTGACCAACGCACCTGCCATATTCATGGACCTTATGAATCGTGTGTGCAGACCCTACCTGGATAAATTCGTGATAGTCTTCATAGATGATATACTCATTTATTCCAAGAATGAACAGGAACACGAAGAACACCTTACACAAGTGTTGAAGGTACTCAAGGAGGAACAACTTTACGCCAAGTTCTCCAAATGTGAATTCTGGATTCCCAGAGTTCAATTCCTCAGCCACGTGATTGACAGTGATGGTATTCATGTAGACCCAGCAAAGGTTGAATCTGTCAAGGATTGGGCATCTTCTAAATCACCAACAGAGATCCGCCAATTCCTAGGCCTTGCCGGATACTATCGTCGATTTATCAAAGGTTTCTCCAAGATAGCCAAAGACCAAACTCACATAGAAAGGAATAAAGTTTGACTAGGGAGAGAAAGAAGAATCAACTTTCTAGTTGATCAAGCAGAAGCTGTGTAGTGCACCTATTTTGGCCTTACCCGAGGGTAACGACGACTTCGTCGTATATTATGATGCGTCACACAAAGGTTTGGGTGTGGTGTTGATGCAAAGAACAAAGGTGATCGCTTATGCCTCTAGGCAACTGAAGAAACACGAGAAGAACTATACCACACATGATCTAGAACTTGAATCCGTGGTTTTTGCTTTAAAAATCTTGAGGCATTATCTTTACAGAACCAAGTGCACTGTGCATACTGACCATAAGAGTTTGCAACACATATTAGATCAAAAGAAGCTAAACATGAGGCAACGCCGTTGGATTGAATTGCTAAGTTACTATGACTGCGAGATCAAATACCACCGTGGTAAAGCAAACATGGTTGCTGATGCTCTAAGCCGTAAGGAAACCGATCCTCGTATGAGGGTCCGAGCACTAGTCATGACGATTAGCCTGGACCTAACCAAGCAAATTCTAGAAGCTCAGACTCAAGCTCAGAAGCCTGAAAACCTCGTGAAGGAAGATATTGGAGGTATGCTTAGAACCGACCTCACCAAAGAGAAAGTGGAACCGAGAGCGGATGGAACTCTGTGCTTGCACAAGAGGAGTTGGTTACCTTGTTATGGAGACTTGAGGAACGTAATCATGCACGAGTCTCATAAGTCCAAGTATTCCATATATCATAGATCTAAAAAGATGTATCATGATATGAAGAAGTTATACTGGTGGCCGAACATGAAAGCAAACATTTCCACCTATGTTCAGAAGTGTTTGACATGTTCACGTGCCAAGACTGAACACCAAAGACCATCCAGTTTGCTAGTACAGTCTGAGATACCAAAGTGGAAATGGGAGAACATCACTATGGACTTTATCACCAAGCTTCCAAAGTCGTCTCACGGTTACGACACCATATGGGTAATCGTCGACCGACTCAGCAAATCCGCGCACTTCCTACCAATCAGGGAAACTAACTCCCTAACAAAACTAGCAAATACATATCTTAAGGAGAGAGTGACCAAGCATGGAATACCAGTCTTAATAATCTATGATCGAGATGGTAGGTTCACATAAAACTTCTGGAAGGCTTTCCAACGAGCTTTGGGGACAAAGCTAGACATGAGCACTGCTTACCACCCGCAAACTGACGGTCAAAGTGAACGAACCATCCAAACCCTTGAAGACATGTTGCGTGCATGTGTAATTGACTTTAGGAATGGATGGGTTGATCACATCCCTTTGGTTGAGTTCTCCTACAATAACAGCTATCATGCTAGTATCAAGGTTGCCCCCTTCGAAGCACTATATGGTAGAAAATGTCGTTCACCTATGTGCTGGGCAGAAGTAGGCGAATTTCAACTCACCGGACCATAACTAATCCAGGAAACTACCGACAAGATCGTCCTCATAAAGCAAAGGATCCAAGCTGCTCGCAACCGACAAAAGAGCTATGTGGACCAGAAACGAAAGCCTATGCAGTTTGAAGTAGGTGATTGTGTCATGCTCAAGGTATCACCATGGAAGGGAGTTGTACGCTTTGGTAAACATGGAAAACAGAACCCACGTTATGTAGGCCCTTTTAAGGTGATAGCCAGGATCGGGGAGGTCGCCCCCTACCGTTTGGAGTTACCACAACAATTGAGTCGAGTGCACTCCACCTTTCACGTATATAACCTGAAGAAGTGCTATGCTGAAGAACCTCTAGCTATGCCATTGGAAGGAGTTCACTTCGTTGACAAACTCCAGTTCATAAAAGAACCGGTAGAAATCATGGAGAGGACGTTTAAGAAGTTGAAGCGTAGCCGCATCCCGTTGGTCAAAGTACGATGGAACTCGAAGAGAGGTCTTGATTTCACTTGGGAACGAGAAGACTCGTTCAAAACCAAGTACCGAAAATTGTTCACCTGACCAGTGACGTTAATCTATGCTTTGAGGACAAAGCTAAAATAACGGAAGCGTGCTGTAAAACCCATGTTTTTACCTCTTTGACTTTGTCACCTTATGTACACATCTTGCTTGTATCTAAGTAATCTCACTTCATTTAATTTTATCAAGCATCAGTCTCTCATTAAATTACACTGTCAATTCTAGTATATTTATAAATATAGGGGACTTTTGTTATATTTAATTACCTTAACCTTCACAAAGCCACATTATAAACATTTAATATATACCATATACTTTAATGAAGAAGTTTACTCCCTACATTATATCTAGTCCTAACTAACTTAATCACATTCACCTTATACATAAACAAAAGACCTTAAAAGGGACACATCACCCCTTTTGAAGCTCTATGTCACACGACTTGTATATACATACAAGTATACCTTTGACAAAACCTTCCTAAAACACAAAACACTACCTAACTACTTACCTTGTCACTAGATACTTTTGGAAAATCATTTCCCCACATGCCTTATGAAAACATACGGCTAGAAAACATTCCACACAAACCTTTCACAACATTCTCCAAAACAAATCTAGTACTAGGATTACCTAATTAATGGTTGTACTTGGTTGTCTCCTATGTGCACATCACCTAGCCGAATACCACACTTCACAACCCATATGTACAACCTTCCATTTATGTGATGTACCAAAACTCACTATACATACATCACCTTCCTACAACTAGCAAATCCAAAAACCACTTTCTCTTGGCAAAAACATACGGCTAGAATAAACATAAGAGCTAGTCTTCACCAAACCATTTAACTCTCACTTCATTTACTCTCTATTCATCCTCAAACACTCCACATTAACTTCTCATAGCATTGAATTGAGTCAAGGTGACATTGAAGAAGAAAGAAGGTCTCGGCATACATGTATCTTGACTAGGAAATCTTCATATTCCACTCCTAAGTAACCACAAGCTCTAGTGTTGCTACTACTTGTTCATCCTACTTCATCTTCTCAAAACAAGTAAGTGAAACATCTCCTTACCACTTTTCCATTTATCTTTACTTCCCATTGCATTTCATGTACGTAAACTCTTAGAAATCGAGACTAAGAATGCATGCACACGTAAAAACTATGCTAAAACCTAACTAGGTTTGCTTCCTAGAAAAACTAAAGTGTTAGACCTAAGAATGCATGAATATTTTGGTTATAAGGAAACATGTCTTCATGTTTAGACTTATAAACAACATATGTAAACAAGTGATTAACTTAGGTTTGCTTCCTAGAAAAACTAAGTGTTAGACCTAAATGTATGGCTAGATAAAGCCCCATATGTCTCGGCTTAGTTTTCTAGCTGAATGAGGAAGACATTAGTTTATGTATCTTTGGTTAACTTAGGATGAAGTGGAAAGAGAGATTATTTAATAAGCTAGATAAGCCAAAAATTAAATAAGTCGAGCCATATAAGCCGAACCAAATAAGCCATAAGCTAGTATAAGCCAAAACATCATAAGCCCATAAGCCCAAGATAAAGTTTAGGTTTTATAGTTTTGGTTAAATATATGTTTCCTAATGTTAAAACAAGCCCACTATAAGCCCGTTAGGCCCAAGAACCAAAACCGGACCCTTAATGGGCCACCCGAGCCCATTAAGCACCAAATATATTCAATGGAGACTTTTTGTGCCATTTTTGTAATATAATGAAAGTACTAGTAAAAAATGAAAAGGGTATAAAACTTATATACTTTTTCGTGACTTAAAACAAATACAAGGACTAAACATGCAAATTTGAAAATTCTAGGGTTGCATTTTATGTATAGCCGAACCTTAAATTAAGCCCCGAGGACTAGAATTGCCATTTTATAAACTTAATACAAACCCTAGAATATTTTTGTGCCATAATTAACCTAGTTTGAGACAAAAAGGACTAGTTTTGTCAATTTCAGAAACTTATATAAGCCCTAGGTTACTCTTCATGCCTTTCTTATATATTTCGAAACTACAAGGACCCATGTTGCCACTTTTCGAATATAAACCGAACCCTAGGGGGCTGTTATGTAACTTGTGTACACCCCCTAACCCTAACCGAACCACAAGGACTCGTTTTGCCAAACCTTGAAACTAAAACAAGCCCTAGGGGCGTTTGTGTAAATTACCAAGAGTATGTATATACTTGAGGGACTTGTATAGTAATTTCCCTAAACTTAATTAAACTGATGAGACTGCAATTATACATAGTCTCATCGTCTAAATCAGGCTTAAAACGCTAAAAATATCAATAAAATACCCCAAAATATGCATGTATTTGTTCATTGTGTATTTTAGGTACGGATATCGTGAATTCAACAAAATAGAACAAGATTCAAGCAAAAACGAACACGGGAAACAAAGCCGCAAAAAGAACCGGACCCGAAAAATGAAGTTTTCAAAAAGACCCTTGAAGAATTGAAGAATGTTAAGTTTGGTCCTTCAACTTTTGAAGACTGACACTTTATACCCCTCAAATATCCAAAATTACTTTTGGGTCCCTAAAGTTTGAATAAACATCAAGAATAGTCCTCCAAGTTTGAAGAATTAACAACTTAAGCCCTTATGTTAACAAAGGACTAAAATTGTTAAGTTAAAAGGACTAACTTTGTAATGGCAACGGACTGATTATGCAAAGATAACAAAGGATGGGAGCTGAATTCATGCTATGCAAATACAGGGAGCAAAAGTACCACTTTGAAACTTCAAAATAATATTAAAAAGTGAATACAGGGAAACAATATAACTAAACCAAAATCAGATTAAAACCCATCTTTTTCCCCTAAACCCTAATTAAGAACTCCAGCTTCAATCAACACCAAACCACGGGGATTATTAAAATTGACCAAAGGGTAATCACATTTACAGCTCACCAAACATATTCCTTCACCCAGAAAACGACCCTTCACTCCCATGTCCCCTCACCAGCTCACATCTCTTCATATGTTTCACCATTTTGACTAACATCTTGACTAAATCAAAGGCTTAAGATTGAAGGCGTGTTGAGCACAACAAATAGATGGTTGAGATCAACTCTCCTCTGAAATTTCACATGGGGCTCATCACAAGCTGCCAAGAACCTCCAAACACCAAGAATTTGACCATCATCTTCAAAATTCGCCAAGGATGTTATAGGAAATGCACACATTAGGGTTTCATTGTTCTAGATAGTTCCTTTCATGTATATAAATAGACATTAGCAGATTGTAGTATTTTCTTGTTCCATAAAATTTTGTGAACCCAACTTTATGAATATTTAAAGTATAACTTTGGCCTTGCAAATTATTCTGTGTTCCTTTTATTTTTTTTGTTATTTAGAATATAAACTTTTAATTTCTGCAAAATGGTAGTGTATATTTTTATCAAATTCGTTTGGTTCAAATTTATTTTTATCAAAGGTTTTGAGATCCAAGATTGGGAACTTATTATTTAGGTTTGACTGACTAACAAACCTAAATAAGAAGTTTGTGATCTTGTTAATTTTTGGTTGGTCACATTTGGTTTTCAGTGAAGTGTTCCATATATTCTTTTCTGAATTTTTTTTATAAAAAGCTTTCCCTTTTCATGGTTTCTGCTTACTGTAGCACAAGCTGATGAGACACTCTTCTGACAAAAGAGCGTGTCATTTGGCTTTTGTTACTTGAAGGATGCTCGCTTTCGCTTTGTGCAGATTTGGAGAACCAAGAGGTAGATTCCATAGTAGATGCTGTTGATTTTCTGTTGATTAGTGTTCAAGGCAGCCTACAAGCTTCTTCTCATAAGTCCATAAGCTGATAAGCTCCGCATTTGAAGGCATCAACTCACGTCTTGGTTTGGATGTAAACCGAGCAAGGTCGGCTTGAACCCATTTGCTGATTTTGTTTGCAAAATATGTGCCTTGTGAGATTATTGCTTGCAGTTTACTTGTTCTTTGTTCCTATTGCTCGTTGTAGTTTATCTTTGCTTATGTTACTTGTTCATATGTTTTAAATGTCTGTTATTGGTTTAGTTTGATAAAATCCTTGTTAATTTATCTCTTGTATCATGTTAAGTGCTGTTTGGGACAAGCATTAGATCCACTCTATGCCTAGGGTATAAGTTAGGTTGAGATTGCATCAAGATTCATAGAGGTTAGTTGTAGTTGATTTGAGCTTTTGCTTTTCATAAAAACTTGAAAACATTAAAAGTGGAAGTAGCTTTAAGTTTCTGTATTATCTCCTAAATTGCTTCGCTTTTGATGAAGCTATTAGTGAATGGTGGACATATTCGGTTCATTTAGGTTTGTTTTAAGGTTATTGGAAGATTTATAAGCTTTGCTATAGGATTTAAGTGCATCTGCATTGATTAGTTCATAGATAGGCTTGCCTTAGTCCATATTCTGCACACACCATATTGGCAATCCTTTTATGGTGTTTGGTGTGAACTTTGTGGTTTTCATGTTGGTAACTTGATAGATTTAGGGTATATGTAAGTTTAGACTAGCCGGTAACTTGATTTCATGCACTTTCGTTAAGTTTTGAGTGCAATAACAATCCACTATTCTGCATTATAGCCCACTGTCCATTATCTGTCACAACAGTGATTTAGGGGCATTGGTGGTGAGTTTTGGCTATGAGAATTGGGTCGCCAGATAGACGTAGGTTAAGTGTATGGATATATTAGCTTGGTCTTAGAGTTTTGATGAGTTTGGGTAGCTTTCACTACCCTTTGTAGCCCGCTGTTAGCTTAGGTACCCACACCTCCCCATTTGCTGTTAACAATAGGAATTGGTGGTCATTTTGGGTGTTTTAAGCCTTGAGACTTGGCCTAATCTTGATCAATAGGTTATATTATGAGGTAGAGTATTCTGGTAACTAGGATAGAATAAAGTTTGGTGGCCTTAAAATATTCTTAGAGCTCACCGTCACAGCAACGAGCCCCACAAACCTCATTTTTCTGCTACTGTCCCAAAACAGAGAGTTGTTGGGGGATGTTCATGTGATTTGAGGCCTAGAATTGAGCATTAGTGTCGATCTAGGTATAGTTTAGGTGTTCAATAGCTAGTGTTCAGATTTTGGGTACGTTTGGTAGCCGTGTGAATGCGTTAGACACCCACTGTTTGCTCACAACATTGTCCTCAGCCTTATTCTTTTTCACTTTGTTGTATTCCTTGCGTGCAATGTGGTAATTGGTCTTGGTGAATTAGCTGTTTAATTGTTGTGTGTTTGACTCCCTACAATCTATTGGTTGTAGGGGTGCCGTTTGTGCCCAAAAACATCGACAAACAAGCTCAAAACAAACCAAAACGAGCGGAAAAACCATACAGCAACAATTCTCTTTGTTGTCCGAGAACGCTGCATTTTTTTGTTTTCTTAGTGTTGTCCGATATCGTACAACACTGATATTGGACAAGAAAGTTGTCTGGTAGGATATTGGACAACACAGAAGTACTCCATATTTGAGTACTTTGGGTACTTTCGTTTTTAGCCATTTCTTTTAGTATTTTTTTAACTTGTTCATTTTTCCCTTGTTAATTTAGTTAAAATATAATTTTTAAAAAAATAAAATTTATTTTTAGCATTATTTTATTATTTTTTTATCATTATTTTAGTTTAAAAATTGTTTTTGTCTTTAAAAATTAGTAAAATAGTTTTAAAAATTTAGGAAAAATACTTTTTAGTGTTTAAATAATATAAGTAAGATATTTGTTTGATAAAATAATATTTTGGGCTTTTTTTTGATTATATTTAATTTTAGAGCTTTAATTAGCATTTAAAATTGAATATTTAATTAATAAAAGGTTTTAAAACATATTTATTGAATTTTTATTTTTATTTATATTATTTTAGAGTTAGTTTAAATTTTTAAATAATTTTTAGCTTTAAATTTTTATTTACGTCACCTTTTACGTATTTACGTTCGCGTTTTACGTCATTACGTCGTAGTGTAATCGTAGTCGTAGCTCGTCTTTACATTTTCTCTCTTCTAAACCAAAAACGAAACTAATCCAAACTTTGATTTTATATAATTGGCACACAAATCATACACCTCCTTCGAGAACGAACTCGCACTTATTCGGCTTTACGGTTTATCATTAATCGTACTACTTAATACTTCCCGCATTATACGTTGTTTTCCTAAACACGTATTTTACTACTATCATTTTGGCGCCGCTGCCGGGGAGGTGTGTTTTACCATTATTATTATCGTGTTTGTGTGAGTAGTGCGTTTTTGCTTTTCAATTTTTGGAAAGCGTAAATAACGTACATACTCATTTTTGTTATTTTTACTTATTATATTATAATATCCAAATAAATCGTGTTTAATTTTCCTAACTTAAACACACAACAATCTTTACTATATTGTAGATATCCCATTATCGTTTTTGTTTTTCTTGTGAATATTATTAATATATTGTACTACGTAGAACAATAAATATACAAGTACTCTAAAAGCGTGAAAACACAACCTTGATTCGGGATTTCATCACTCGATCATTGTATTCGAATCTAAAGCAAATGTTTAAAAGCAAAATAGATAAATACTTTCGTGAGTCTTAGTTTCAATTAACACAAACTATAAGGTGGGTATAAGGCGGTTTTATTTCACGACCTAAGGGAAAAAGGCTCTTAAGTGCTTAGTGCCGCCTCGTTTCCCCCGCTTGCTTGTGCGTGTTTTGAGAAAGAGGGCTAATCGAGGGTTTGCCACCCAAGTATTATCTACGTATATTATATTTGCTTGTTTTCAAGATTAAACCCTCTTGAACGTTTTGGAGTTCCACCAACGTTCTAAAGTCATCGAAGGCATTCACTCCACGTGATCGTTTTCATTCTTTGAGGCTCCTTTAATCGAGAAATCAATTCGAGGAGAGATTTGTAGATTTGAGTCTACGTAATACACGAAAAAACCAAAAAAAAATAAAAATTAAAAACAATAAAAAATGAAAAATATTCTTCTTACCCCTTATAAATTAATTCTTCTTCTAACCCTCTAGTGTTTAATTCTCGTAACACCATTCTCGTTTCGTCATGTCCAACGATGGATATTACTCTTGTCCATATTGTGGAGGTCCACCCGACGGTGGTAATTGCTTCAATTGCGAGATTTATGGAGGAAGGGAGGGGTATATATACAACTCTCCTCAAAACGACCATGGTTACGGATTTCGATCCTATGACCAAACTCCACAACCGCCTTCGTCTTATTCGTGTGATTTTTTGCGGTTTGGAGCACGATTTCGGATTTTGTTGTACGAATTATAATGAACCCGAACCGAATCCTAATTTCTATGACCAATCACCTCCACAAAATTTTTTCGATGATGATCTCGGTGCAAGTCGCATCGACAAGGGATTTGAAGAAATTAAATTGCTTTTTCAACAAATTATGGAGAAAAAGGAACTTTCAATCATCGAAGTGATCAAAGAAAGCATCAACGATATGGAAGAGGAGAAACGACGAATCAATCAAGAAATAAACGATATAACTAATGAATTCGGCATTAGGAGATATCATAAAGAAGAAATAAGTGACGAGTTTAAAAGAGAGTGTGAGATTAGAACTAAACAACTTTTACAAGAATACAATGGTTTAAGCATCGATATTCGTCATAAAAGACAAGAACAAGAAAAAGAGGAGCATCTAGCTAGATGTGATCTCACGCCTCCTATTTATGATGACGACGACGATAGCGACATTTTTAATCTCACCTCGTCTTGTGAAACCATTACTCTCATGCTCCCAACGGAATCCGATGCCTCTCTAAGTATGGGGGAGAAGAATCTTAGCACTAATCCTAGTGTTGAGATCCCTATTCCAATCCAAAGTGAGCCTACGGTTGTCTTCGATGAGGAGTTAAGTGATTTTGCTCTCGATGAATTGTTCCACGAAGATTCTAACGAGGCAAATTACGATAGTGAGTGTGATACAATTTCATGTGATGATGTCTCTCCCAATGACACTTCGGGTAGGGAATCATTGACTTTTTCGAACCTGGTTTTCGATGATGATTTTTCCACTAGTGATGGCGAGTCACTACTCGATGAGGAAGTTCGTGTCGACGAATTTAAAATCTACTCGAATTCCCTTTTTGAATTTGATGACGAGTTCGTTTTTGGTGACGTAAATTCTCTCTTTGATGAGACGTTCGAGGACATCGAGAGTGAGGATTCTAAGGATCCTAAACTCGATGAGCCGGATTTGCTAGTCATCCTCCCTAAGTCTCATTTGGATTAGCCTTCTCTTTTGACTTGTGATGCCTTCATTCTCGAGGGGTTCACCGATGGACCGCCTCTCGATGAGAATGAGGATTTTAATGAGGCCTTTGCCTTTGAACCGGGAGGAGACTTTGAGACCCCTATTTTTATTGATTCTCTTTCAAATTTGCCTTCTTCTCAAAGTAATCCTACCCACCCTCTCGGTTCTCATGACTACACGTACTTCGAGTACGTTGTAAGGAGTTTTCTTCCTTACAAAACGTATCCTCCGGCTTTACCTTTATCATTTTCCACCAAATGTGAGGATACGATATTCGACCCTGATATAAAGGCTTTGCCTTTATTATCGGTTTCTTTGGGCCTTGTTTTACATGTAAGACCCATGTTTGTTGACCATCCCATGATAATCCCTAAATGATCACATTTATGGGGATTCGAGTCGAGCTCTTGACTCGGTTATCAAAAACGAGGTGCCTCGTGGGGGAATCTCATGCCTATCCTTTTTATCATTTCCGTTTTATTTTTCTAATAGTGTAATGTGAGGGGACTTGTGCTCTTCCAACCTTTGTTTCGTGGTTGTTTGTGATTGTGATTCATTAGGTTCATAGTCATCATTGAAGCCTCTCGTGTTCGTTTTGGATCACTCGAGCTTCGATCGTTGTCTTTAGAGATTCCGATATCCGATGATATCCTTTTATGTTCTAACGTTTATCTTATTAGCATAATTCATAAACGGCTTTTAGGTTATTCGTTTTACCCTTTCCATGCTCGAGTTTAAGCATTCGACTTCGTCTCTAGTATGGGGGTGTTTTCACCCCTAGACTCGAAACATTGAGGACAATGTTTAGTTTTCGTATGGGGGGTAAGTAGATACTTCACCTTGCTTACGTCACCACGCAATCCAATATTCATCGTTTTGATGCAATTAAGGCTAAAAATGGGAAAATTTTTATTTTTTTTATTTTTCATAAGTGTTTAAGACACGAATGTAGGTTTTCCGATGGTGAGAATAAGAGTAGTTTTGACTCGACCGTGCATGTTGAGCACTTAGCTTGGATTCTTTAACTTTTTAGGCTAAGTCTCTTAAATGAGGACGAGAAATGATAGAGTTATTTATAAGTCTCGTAATCGTCACGATGTCATGTGTAGTAATTATTAGCTTATTCTCCCCACGCTTTTATAATAAATTGTTAATAAATATTGATTTAGCGGTTTAGTCACTATTGTTGGTTTCTAATTTGTTTTAGTAGCTTCCATGTAATTAAATTGGGAAAACATTAAGGTATCGCCAGCGTCACGGTTTTGAAGTATTGGCAACCCGAATAATCGAAAGCTTCACCCAATAATAAGATTTCAAGTGCTCACCTAAATTAAGCAAAAATTTGAAGCTTACAAGGCCGAAAAATCTATGCCCAAATTGAAAGTGAATCAAGCCTTAATCTTTGAAGCTTTAAAGATCCAAAATTCGCATTAGCGTGAGGATATACGTCAAGTCACAATAAAACCACCGATGATGGCGGATAATAAAAGACAAGGGCAAGACCGAAGTCATAATAAAAGCTTCATGGCGAAGTTAAATAAAAGATGGAGGTAAACCATGATAATAAAACCACCGATGATGGCGGATAATAAAAGTCATGGTAATAAGTCTCATGTTCAAAACCGTTCTAAAATCATGTTTATCGATCCTTTTTGTTGACTTAAGTTTTTTTGACATCGTTGTCTATTAGGATGAATTATTAATTTAATGATTTTGGTTACACCGTTAAGACTCTATTTTTAGACTTAATCTCTATTCACGCATAAGTCAATGATGTATCCTCGTGATCATTAAGACAAAGATAAAATATAAGAGATACCAAGTAGGAATAAGGGAGTCTAGGTGTGTAATTAACACTCATGAGATATGATTGTGTTGCTAACTTATAATAACAATGATCTCGTTACACGCTTAGCATGGAATCGAGTGAAAATCAAGGATGACGAACTTATCTCTATGAGGCATTCACGTGTTCTTATTCTTTGACCCTAAAAGTCACTTAATCGTGATGAAAACAATACATTATGTCTAAAATGCATGTAGTAGTTTATTTAAGTTTACGTTTCAATAGATGTCACTTAAAAATGAATTTTGGAAGTGCTACGATACTTAATTCTAGCATTGCGTGAGGGAACGGTAATGGTTTAGTATGGGGAAGTGATGAGACTGCAATTATACACAGTCTCATCGTCCAAATCGGGCTTAAAACGCTAAAAATATCATTAAAATACCCCAAAATATGCATGTGTTTGTTCATTGTGTATTTTAGGTACGGATATCGTGAATTCAACAAAATAGAACAAGATTCAAGCAAAAACGAACACGGGAAACAAAGCCGCACAAAGAACCGGACCCGAAAAATGAAGTTTCCAAAAAGACCCTTGAAGAATTGAAGAATGTTAAGTTTGGTCCTTCAACTTTTGAAGATTGACACTTTATACCCCTCAAATATCCAAAATTACTTTAGGGTCCCTAAAGTTTGAATAAACATCAATAATAGTCCTCCAAGTTTGAAGAATTAACAACTTAAGCCCTTATGTTAACAAAGGACTAAAATTGTTAAGTTAAAAGGACTAACTTTGTAATGGCAACAGACTGATTATGCAAAGATAACAAAGGATAGGAGCTGAATTCGTGCTATGAAAATATAGGGACCAAAAGTGACACTTTGAAACTTCAAAATAATATTAAAAAGTGATTACAAGGAAACAATATAACTAAACCAAAATCAGATTAAAACCCATCTTTTTCCCCTAAACCCTAATTAAAACTCCAGCTTCAATCAACACCAAACCACGAGGTTTATTAAAATTGACCAAAGGGTAATCACATTTACAGCTCACCAAACATATTCCTTCACCCAGAAAACGACTCTTCACTCCCATGTCCCCTCACCAGCTCACATCTCTTCACATGTTTCACCATTTTGACTGACATCTTGACTAAATCAAAGGCTCAAGATTGAAGGCGTGTTGAGCACAACAAATAGATGGTTGAGATCAACTCTCCTCTGAAATTTCACATGGGGCTCATCACAAGCTGCCAAGAACCTCCAAAGACCAAGAATTTGACCATCATCTTCAAAATTCGCCAAGGGTGTTATAGGAAATGCACACATTAGGGTTTCATTGTTCTAGATAGTTCCTTTCATGTATATAAATAGACATTAGCAGATTGTAGTATTTTCTTGTTCCAGAAAATTTTGTAAACCCAACTTTATGAATATTTAAAGTATAACTTTGGCCTTGCAAATTATTCTGTGTTCCTTTTATTTATTTTGTTATTTAGAATATAAACTTTTAGTTTCTGCATAATGGTAGTGTAAAATTTTATCAAATTCGTTTGGTTCAAATTTATTTTTATCAAATGTTTTGAGATCCAAGATTGGGAACTTATTATTTAGGTTTGACTGACAAACAAACCTGAATAAGAAGTTTGTGATCTTGTTAATTTTCGGTTGGTCACATTTGGTTTTCAGTGAAGTGTTCCATAAGTTCTTTTCTGATTTTTTTTTTATAAAAAGCTTTCCCTTTTCATGGTTTCTGCTTACTGTAGCACAAGCTGGTGAGACACTCTTCTGACAAAAGAGTGTGTCATTTGGCTTTTGTTACTTGAAGGATGCTCGTTTTCGCTTTGTGCAGATTTGGAGAACCAAGAGGTAGATTCCATAGTAGATGCTGTTGATTTTCTGTTGATTAGTGTTCAAGGCAGCCTACAAGCTTCTTCTCATAAGTCCATAAGCTGATAAGCTCCGTAATTGAAGGCATCAGCTCACGTCTTGGTTTGGATGTAAACCGAGCAAGGTCGGCTTGAACCCATTTGCTGATTTTGTTTGCAAAATATGTGCCTTGTGAGATTATTGCTTGCAGTTTACTTGTTCTTTGTTCCTATTACCCGTTGTAGTTTATCTTTTCTTATGTTACTTGTTCATATGTTTTAAATGCATGTTATTGGTTTAGTTTGATAAAATCCTTGTTAATTTGTGTCTTGTGTCATTTTAAGTGATGATTGGGACAAGCGTTAGATCCACTCTAGGCTTAGGGTTTAAGTTAGGTTGAGATTACATCAAGATTCATAGAGGTTAGTTGTAGTTGATTTGAGCTTTTGCTTTTTATAAAAACTTGAAAACATTAAAAGTGGAAGTAGCTTTAAGTTTCTATATTATCTCCTAAATTGCTTCACTTTTGATGAAGCTATTAGTGAATGGTGGACATATTCGGTTAATTTAGGTTTGTTTTAAGGTTATTGGAAGATTTATAAGCTTTGCTATAGGACTTAAGTGCATTTGCATAGATAAGTTCATAGATAGGCTTGCCGTAGTCCATATTCTGCACACACCATAGTGGCAATCCTTTTATGGTGTTTGGTGTGAACTTTGTGGTTTTCATGTTGGTAACTTGATAGATTTAGGGTATATGTAAGTTTAGACTAGCCGGTAACTTTATTTCATGCACTTTCGTTAAGTTTTGAGTGCAATAACAGTCCACTATTATGCATTATAGCCCACTGTCCATTCTTTGTCACAGCAGTGATTTAGGGGCATTGGTGGTGAGTTTTGGCTGTGAGAATTGGGTCACCAGATAGACGTAGGTTAAGTGTAGAGATATATTAGCTTGGTCTTAGAGTTTTGATGAGTTTGGGTAGCTTTCACTACCCTTTGTAGCCCGCTGTTAGATTAGGTACCCACACCTCCCCATTTGCTGTTAACAGTAGGAATTGGTGGTCATTTTGGGTGTTTTAAGCCTTGAGACTTGGCCTAGTCTTGATCCATAGGTTAGATTTTGAGGTAGAGTAGTCTGGTAACTAGGATAGAATAAAGTTTGGTGGCCTTAAAATATTCTTAGAGCTCACCATCACAGCAACGAGCCCCACAAACCTCATTTTTCTGCTACTGTCCCAAAACAGAGAGTTGTTGGGGGATGTTCATGTGATTTGAGGCCTAGAATTGAGCATTAGTGTCGATCTAGGTATATTCTAGGTGTTTAATAGCTAGTGTTCAGATTTTGGGTACGTTTGGTAGCCGTGTGAATGCATTAGACACCTACTGTTTGCTCACAACATTGTCCTCAGCCTTATTCTTTTTCACTTTGTTGTATTCCTTGCGTGCAATGTGGTAATTGGTCTTGGTGAATTTGCTGTTTAATTGTTGTGTGTTTGACTCCCTACAATCTATTGGTTGTAAGGGTGCCGTTTGTGCCCAAAAACATCGACAAACAAGCTCAAAACAAACCAAAACGAGCCGAAAAACCATACAGCAACAATTCTCTTTGTTGTTCGAGAACGCTGCATTTTTTGTGTTTTCTTAGTGTTGTCCGATATCGGACGACACTGATATTGGACAAGAAAGTTGTCTGGTAGGATCTTGGACAACACAGAAGTACTCCACATTGGAGTACTCTAGGGTACTTTCGTTTTTAGCCCTTTTTTTAGTTTTTTTAAAACTTTTTCATTTTTTCCTTGTTAATTTAGTTAAAATATAATTTTTAGAAAAGTAAATTTTATTTTTAGCATTATTTATTATTTTTTATCATTATTTTAGTTTAAAAATTGTTTTTTGCCTTTAAAAATTAGAAAAATAGTTTTAAAAATTTAGGAAAAATACTTTTTAGTGTTTAAATAATATAAGTAAGATATTTGTTTGATAAAATAATATTTTGGGCTTTTTGTTGATTATATTTAATTTTAGAGCTTTAATTAGTATTTAAAATTGAATATTTAATTAATAAAAGGTTTTAAAATATATTTATTGAATTTTTATTTTTATTTATATTATTTTAGAGTTATTTTAAATTTTTAAATAAATTTTAGCTTTAAATTTTTATTTACGTCACGTTTTACGTATTTACGTTCGCGTTTTACGTCATTACGTCGTAGTGTAATCGTAGTCGTAGCTCGTCTTTACATTTTCTCTCTTCTAAACCAAAAACGAAACTAATCCAAACTTTGATTTTATATAATAGGCACACAAATTATACACCTCCTTCGAGAACGAACTCGCACTTATTCGGTTTTACGGTTTATCATTAAATCGTACTACTTAATACTTCCCGCATTATACGTTGTTTTCCTAAATACGTATTTTACTACTGTCATAAACCCTAATTATATATTTTCCCTAATATTTAAGAAGTGTAAACTTAAATAACACGATAAATACAAAAACCATTTTCGTCCTCAAACTTGTCATTTAATTAAATTATATAAACTTTGGAGACTTTTATTAAATAAAATGTAACACGTTTTTGTAAACATTATTTATATAAACTATCTATATAAATACAGTTAAATTTATAAGAATAAATATATTAAATATATTAATTATTAATCTTGTAAATTTTTAAATAAATATAAAAACCGTCTTTTATAAATATTTAACGTACTTTATAATGGTACAAGTACGAAAACACTAATTAAAGGAATTAGTTACTTGAACGATATTAATTACTAAGCACTTAAATATAAGTACTCCATTACTTGTATAACGATAAATTAACTTACAAGAATCTTAGTAAAATACTTAAAACCAGTAGAAGAATGTACAGATTGTTCCAGTAACTTTTATACGTTCTATTATACTTTTACTGAGACTGTATAATTATTTAGGTTGTTCACTATTGTGGGCACTACTTTGGGATTCTTGTGACTTATTACTGTATTACTGAGGTGAGTTCATGGCCCCACTTTATATATTGACAAACTTTTAAATCCTTTATGGGGAAGAAATTATGCAATTTATTTTATGGATGTAAACTGAACTATATCAACTTTTGATTACATGTGCCTATTGTAGAATTCCTCATGACCCGTGAACTGAAACTGTTAGAATTATTGGATTACCTGAATGTTATAAATGGATCTATTTGGGATTGACCATCCCCACCTGAGCGAGTCATGCTCACTATGCCGTTGCCGGGACAACAGGTGTTTAACATGTCAGAACAGAATATTAGGTGCATTATTATTAATGCGAAGGGTTCTTATTTGTTGAGGGCTTAACATGTCAAGTGTCAATTTTGGGCAATAGGCAATGTAATTACCTTTAAGTATTGATGCTATGTGCATTACTACTTCAGTGACTGTTTTACTATCCAAACTTATATATTAAACCTGTGAATTCACCAACTTTATTTTGACCTTCAAAAGCATGTTAGGTATTTGAAGCAGATAGTTATATTGTGCATGGATCTCAGCATCAGGATAGGAGGCAGCATTCTAGCACGCATCTGGGGATTTTATTATTGGGATTTATAAACAATCTTTTATTTATGTTGGAATCCTTTAAATAACATTGTACACTCTTGATCATGTAATAAATCTTTGATAATCTTTTATCTGATGCTTTATGTACTGTCTGCTATTGATCCACCTACATGACACCCAAATATTATTTCCGCTGCATTTGACCAATTTGGGGGTGCCACATAAACTTTAATAAAATATTTTCTCGACACCGTTAATTTACCTGTAAATTTTCTGTAGAAAGTATATTTTTCGACACACCTCGAAGTTAATCAAACTTCATAACGAACTGGAATTTATGTACACACATGACTTGTGGATCTCATGAAAACGAAAAATAGATTGTATAATTGAGCATATCAAGAAAAATATAGCATAGAAAATAGTTTATAGATACCAACGAGAATATAAGAAACCAAAACAGCGCATGACATCCATGTATTAGATTTCGAGATGTAAGGTAGGAGGGTCTCCTTGACGGCATGATTCTCCAAAAACACAAGATATACAAGGGAGAAAAAATGAACCGTTAATGAGTTGTGTTTCCACAGCGGGAGGGTATTATGAAAAAAGTATGATACAAGTTTACACAAACAAAATCATATTTCAATCAACCGCCACATGATAGAAGATGAATTACAAGATGACGATGGTGTTTCTAAGGTATAAACGAACGTTGCAATTCGAAGTCAAAACGTAGAATGGTCAAATAAACAAGAAATTGAACAGATTTTCAAATGTCGTGCAAAACGGTGATATATAGAAAATCAACAAAAGATTATGAAAACCCATGATATAGTTCAACACGATTTCAAGAAATGTTTCAAGATGTGTAACTCACACAATGTCCTTTAGTCTTTTTCGGGGACACGCTGAGCTACACAATGGTCTATAGAATAGATATCCAATCACAAATAGTCAGAAGGAAATTTGGATATCTAAATAAGGAGTTAAACAATGAAAGTAACAAGGACGATAGTAAAATGATAATGTTTCATCGGACACAACACTAAATTAATCCGAAACAATGGTATCACGGAAGTACGCACCACATATAAAAGTGAGTCGAGAAAAACAAATGGTTTAAAACGAACGAGTATATTAGGTCGGTCATTTTACGCATAAACGAAATAACAACCGTACTCAGAAAAGTAAGTATGAGAATTCGGTAGCATACGCGCTCCGAATACAAGTATGTAATGTCATAACAATTTAAAATCATTGTAACAATATCAAACTCACAAGAAAAAGAATTCAAGAAATAAGGCAAATGCAGATGTAATCACAATGATACCCAATGATAATTCATTGAGCACATGTTTTCCAATACATACTAAGTTATGAAAGTTTTAATTACAAGGGCGTATGCAAAAGAGAAAAATTACTCCCAAGATATTATTAGCATTAGCTGTAACAACAGTCTAGTGGAAATGTACCAATTATAATTCATGAATATTACATAAACATATGTACCTAAAAGAAATCCACTGGGAGCCACTAGGTGGTTCCGGAGGCAATGAATTCATTTACGCTAGGAAAATAAGTATGTATACAATAAGCACAAGGAATTTGGAAGGAGGTAATAATTATCGTATGAAAGCAATGTAATATTTCAAAATGTAATCAAGGGATGAAATATTATAAGAATACAGTAAATATAAGGACTAGAGAGTTACCCGCGCAGATATCGAACAACCATGGCAGATTCTGTGTTTGACTCTAACAAACATGAAATATTTGAACTTTTGGTTATAGACCAAGTTTTAAAAATGACTCAGTTCCCTATAACCATCGCTCTGATACCAATCTGTGAGACCCCTGAAATCAGGCAAGGAAACACGTAGGCAGCATGGGGTACCACGTCATGGTACAAGAAACAATGATATTTAAGTGACACAAAATTGACGTAATAAAACATTTACATTACATCATAAAAGTTCAGAGTTCTTAACTTAAAGGTCCCAAAGTTTTATAAGCGGAAAAATCTATTATTTAAACATGGTTTTGTAATATATAGTTACCAATAATATAGGATAAACTTCTGACAGCTTTTACCAAAACCAAAGTTTAAAATATAACACAAAAATCTCTAAGTTGCGAAAATATCCTGCGGGCTCCCCTCCAAGCAAAACTAAGTACCTGAGATTAAACATGTAAAACGTCAACACAAAGTTGAGTGATATTCATAGGTTTAGCAGTAAAGTTGTGGAACACAAGCGTTCATTTGTAAAAAAAGTAATAGGGAAAATGGTTATATACGTCAACCATAGTCCGAAACCATTATTATTGTTATTTAGCTCATGATACCGAAACTTAACAAAAGGTAAGTTCCCCTAGTGAGTATTCAGCCTAAACACTCAAGTATAAGCAAATGTAATGCGTCAAGGTAATACGGGATGGGGATTGTCAATACCGATGGATCCACCCACAACATTCGCGCTTATAAAGGCAAAACTAGAAAATTAACGGTGCATGAAATGGTAGGGAAACTTAGTGGCTATGGAAACTAACAGCAATAATAATAATGGTAATCTGTTCTAGAAAGCATACAAGTTCTGGATAGCATACATTTTTAAATGAATGTGTTCCACCATGTAAAATCTCACCTCGCGTTTAGAAACAATGTATAAGTAGTAAAAAAAGAGGCTATGAACTCACTTGATATAGCTATTACACGTTTATCGAGGAACATACATCCAATAGTCGACACACGACCACAAGATAACAATTACTCGTTGATCGAGAACGAGATGCTCAATGGTCGACATATGACCAAACGAGACCTAATCATGACGAGACACGTCTTAGGCTTGAGACGAGTAATAAGTCATACATATATGTAAATAGTTCACTTTATTAAGTTTGGACATTGTATAAGTTTGTAAAACTTTTCATAAGACTTTTGGTGACAATCTACCATGCATTGTCCCATTATGATTATTAAGCCCACTAAAGTCCATTAGTGGCCCATTACAAGTTCTTGTGACTTAATTCCATTTCAAAATCAGTATAAGACTACAATTTGGTTATTAATCTCAGGCCCAATAATGGCCCAATAGCGATTACATGTGTATGTTAGGATTTTATGACCCAAATCCACTCTATATGCATTATGGGTTCTAAAAAGCCTCCAAACGTATCAACTTAATATATCACGTTGGTCGGGTCTCTGGTTCTCAAATCATCAGTATATAAATGGGTATCGACTTCCCGATAAGTAGATCATACCACCTTAGGTTTTATAAAAATGTCCAAGTTACATATTTTATTGTTACGATTCAATTATGTCGATTTTAGAACATGTCCCGGTAATTAAGTGATTATTTCTAAACCGTAATGAGTCTCGACTCGGTTTTCATACTCTAATTAGCGTAATTAATTCTAATATAAAGATTTGGAACTCCCATTACTTATGGTTTTATGCTAAAAGGGTCAAAATAATCAAAACATCAACTCGAGTCAAGGCTGTTTTTGGGCAGCAATGTTCGGTTTCACAGTTTTGGCCGCCATTTCCAAACCATATGTCCGTAGAAAACTATCCGATTCGTGTTTGTTCTACATAAGTTTAGCTACAACTTTTAGTTTTACCTTTCTGGGGGTCAGTATACAATTTCTAATTGTTTTTAGCCATTTACTACAACTAGTTCCTTTTGGTCATGCTTTTGCCGTTTCGGCCATGTCTAATACATCAGGAATCGTCACGGGATGTGCCACCCGGAAAAATTGTCACAAGATCTATGTCTAAATTCCTATGTATTTATCCAAGAGTCAACAACCATTGTTTTCCCCCGAAACTAATTTAGCTGCTGTTCTAAATTTTTAACTATCACAAGTATTGATTTCGACGTGTTTGGCTTGCTATTTTATGTCACACACTCAAATACAATGTCCAATATCATCAAACACACATAACAAAATAAACTAACAGAGAAAAAATGAGATCATACATATGATCACTATCACAAAAAGATAATAAAATGGTTAAACAAAAAGAAACAAGACTTACAAAGATGATGAAGCTTACTTTATGAAAGATCAAACCAAAATGTAAACTAGAAACATAACCTTTCATATTTTAGCTAGAAAATAATAGGTAATAAAAATGATGATGGTATTTTTATCTTGATGTTGGGACGGCAAGAATGTAAAATGGGATATGAGATGATGATTTTGATTTAACTATTAGGGGTAATAGTTATCGTGAAGGAAGTTCGAGAACTGCATAATAGGTGAATCAAAATACATGTAAATGGACACATAGCTCTTTAGTTAACACGTCACCCTTAACTGGTTGTGGGGTGAGTTTTAATATAAATTTTGTCTCATAATTCGTTAACGTGGGTATTATTGAAGTCTGATATTCTAAAAGTTACGCGATCTGAAAGATACGCGTAAAGTACGAAAAATAAACGCTCAATATAAAACAAAAACGTCGACATTCGGAGAACATCGATACTTATATAAATAAATGAGGGCTTATAACTTAAAATACTTTAACGTGTTGTATAAATGAACGACCACTAAAGGTTTAACGTAAATTTACGAAGAATGCCGGTAAAATGAAAATTAAAACGACGAGAATAGAAAAATATTTATATATCATAACGAGAATGTTTATGGTCAAAGTCGGACATATACTTTGCCGATAAATAATAAATGACACGTATTCGATACATTAAAGACTTAACCTTTCCGGTTAGTCAAGAATTTCATATTATTAATAGAACGAACATGACATATAAAAGTCGGGTAATAAATATCGGTCCAAATATTAGGAATAGAATTAGAGCTCGGTCTAAATGTTGATTTCAAATTTTGGGTTACTACAATTCTTCAGTTGTGACATGGCTAAAGTCTTGTGGGCGTTGTTAGCTAGATGGTTGGAGCTTGATATTCCTGTTTGTGAGAACTTCTCGGAGTGGCTAACTTGGTTAGACTCTTCTTCTTCGCTTACGAATAAAGCTTGTTTGTTCTTGGATGGCGTGGTTGGGACTCTCTTGTGGTCTATTTGGAGCTTTCGCAATAAGACGGTTTTTACTACTACTCCTCCTAAGAAAAATGTGCTTTGGGATAATATAGTTACGCAAGCGTTTTTATGGATTTCTTCTAGAATTCCTAAGTTTATGCTTAGTTGGACTAGTTGGTTGAAAAACCCATTAGATATGTAACTTCTTGTTTCTTTTTTTTTTCTAGCTTTTGCTAGTTTAATATAAAGCCGCCGTTCAAAAAAAAAAATATGAAAAAATAAAAATAAATTTTTATAATTATGAATAAAATATTATCAATGATCAGAAAAATAATTAAAAGATAATTTAATTAAAATTCTCGAGATCTTAGGATTTACGTATGAAAAAGTAAAGAGGAACAGGTAAAACATTGTAAAATCGATAAGTATGAATAAAAAATAATTTAATTAGCGGAAAAAATACGTGTTCTTAGAGCATGACCAACCAAAGGTTAAAAGCATGACGAGGAATGCAATGGGAGAACCACAAAACACCGTACCAAGACATCACGTTACCTCTTGGCCTAAGAATGTCCCACGCAACCCTAACCGAGAACTGCACTAAATTACCATCCAAATCCGACCATTTACACAAATAAGGAGCATCATTGCAATCAGGGGCTGGAATAAGAGCGAGCTGAGGAGCCTTATGCAACCACTCATGTGGCCACACCCATGCCCCATTAGAAACTAGGTCATCCACATTGTATTAAAAAGATTAAATCCAGCCCTATGAACATCCCTAGGAGAAAGCATGCGCGAAATAGGGCAGCGACTTTGGTTCTGAATATTTATTTGATTTGGTCGGTTTATTGCGTTACGATTCACGTCAAAACTGACTTTATTCGGTTCAAATTACTTGAACCAAACCAAACCGACTTTGGTTATGTTATATTATGTATATTTGGTTCGGTTATCGATTGAAAAATATCCCTTATTTTATTTTGGGTCGGATTCGTATTTTATCGGTTCTGGTCGGTTTCAGCCGATGCTCATACCCGCTTATTACTTTTGTGTTGGCATCTTTCCAAACAAAAATTGATTAGTTTTTACGTATATTGTTTCTCGAGTTAAATTAAGGAAGAAAATAAATTAAACAAAAAAATTGTGGTTTCTAGTAGCAATTAAGAAGGAAAGAAAATAAAATGAAAGTTAGTGTGATTTTGTTGATTTTAATGTTAAGTTTTTTCTTTTAACTTTGAGATAAATGTTTGCCTTAAGTTTATGATATAAGTTTATTTAGATATCAAACTTATTTAAGATATGGGGACTCATCCTCACATTTCATCTCTCTACCATCCAATGGCTGATATTAAATCTTCATTTTACACTGCAGGGGTATTTTCATTATTTCACCCGATCGATATATAAGGCTTTTTTTATATTTTCTTTCTCATAAAACACACACATCGTCTGTATAATTCTCTCTCTACCCTCGATCGAGATGCTCTCTCTACAATTGATGGATCGAAGCTTATAATCAGAATCCACCATGAATCTCTCACGAAGCATCATCAAAAATTGATTAATTAGATTAATTAATCAACACGAATCTATGATCAGGCACGAATCCATCATTAGGCTTGTATAAAATATATTCTTATTTTTAGCTTATTTGATTTGAATAAGCTTGTTAATTTATTATCGTTTTGATAATAAGCTTTTAGTTAGCTTATTTTGAACGAATGAATTTGGTTGATTGTTATTAATTATAAGCTAACTTATTAGGTGATTTGTTGGAATAAGTTGATTAATATGAATAAGCTTATGAATTAGACGAAATGTGAGTTTTGTGAATAAGTGTATACCACATTCGATGCGAGAGTTGGTGTTTGTGAATGTGAATTTATTGTTTAAAGTGCTCCCTCTTGTAGCAATTGTTTTAAGGTTATTATTCAGCGTATTTGATTTAAATTAAGCTTATTATCCAGCTTTTATACGAGTTATGTTTGCTTATTGTTATTGTTTTCTAAAATAAGCTTATGTTAGTCTGAATGAGTTGTATTATTAGGTATTTTTATGTTATGAGCAACTTATTATTTAGCATAGATTTAATTCAGTTGTTGATGTAAGCTGAATTAAGCTTGGTATATCATATATCCATCATTTATTATATATGATAGATATATGATATGTGATATATGATATGTGTATCATATATGATACATGAGGTATCATATATGATATATCCAACAAACCAGAAGAAAAAACCAGACTTGTATGACTAATTTCCACAAAATCTTTTTAAGCTCTTCAAACCTATCTTCTATCATATATGATATTGTACATGAATTTTTCATTTTTAATTTATTGTATATAGCTTGACCCTAAAACTATTTTCATGTCTTGTATAAATGAAAAATGTGCGAACACAACAATGACAAGAGAGAGATGTTGTAATTGTCCAGTTAGAGCAAAGTAGATAGGGTACTTATCATAACAATCGGACGTGCACGAGTATGTCTTAGTATCAACATTAATTCGGCGTGGACCTGGAGGAAGTTGTACAAGAAAAAGTATATTTCGTTGAAAATGAAGAAGGATTGATCAAAGAAGAAGAAGAGTAGTTTCATTAATAAGAATATTTTTGGTGTTAATCATGAATTTAATAGATTCTTTTGTTTTTTTATCTTTTGATTATGAATAATTGTTTATCATATATGATATCATAGGTAAATACATTTTGTTTGAATTATCATATATGTTACTTTCAAAAAGTACTATTTTTTATGTACTGAACAAGTGTTTAGTCATGAATCTAGCATCTCTTTGTTTTAATCATGAATTCAGTAGACCCATTGTTAAATCTATAAAAAAAATGAGTATCATATATGATAATGCAATATCATATATGGCAGAATTTAAGAGTTACATGGATTATCATATATGATATTTCACTATCATCTATGATACTAGTATAAAAGGTAAAAAAAACTATGCTTCAAACGATAAAAACATCAACAAATTAGACATATTATCCAAAAGTTACATCCGTAGATGTTTCGTCATATTCATATTCAACAAAAAACTTAATGATTTAGTAGCATTGTAAAGTTAAAGCATTACAACATCATACACAAATTACTAAAACAAAAATAAGTCAAATGACTAAAACAATGGATCTTAATTCCATGCATCAACACTTTGGTTGCAAACTTGACACTCGTCTTTTGTCATCTCATGCACATGCCGTTGTTTGTTCTTTTGGCTGGGAATTCCATGTTCCACTTCTTGACATTGTCTTTTTGTAACTCACTTTTGGTTTAATGATTGTTGCTTTTTATGTTCACTTATTTGGCCTTGAGATGACTGAGTTCTACAAAATGCATTGTGATGTGACTCTAATTACACATCTTATTTCCTCGTAAAACAGACTTAAATAAGTAAAATATCATCAAAAGTGCACAAAATATGCTTGTTTTCTTGTTTGTGTATGTGTATGCACGTATATTGAGGAATCACTTAGAGAACATAAAATCAAGACAAAACTGATGCGAGGAACAAAGACGGACAAGAAAACTGAAGCCAAATGTCATTTTACGGGTTTTGAAACCTTAATTCTCCAAAAAGACCAAATTGCCCTTAATTATATATGAGAAATTACCAAAATGCCCCTAAGCTTTCCAAAATTACATTTTATACCCTTGCAATATCCTATAATTGCAATTGGGTCATTCAAGATTGCTAAAGTTTCAAGAATAGTTCTTGGTAATGGTTGTTATAACTCAAGGGATTATAATTGCCAATTTGGGAAAGATAAATGAAGCAAAATATTAAGGGATCATTTATGCCAAATACCTAAAGTTCTATCAACCGTAATACCAAACACATGAAAGGGTCGTTTTTGCCAAGTTCCAAAGTTTGTCAAATCCTTTTACTAAGTCCAGGGACCTCCTTTGCCCAAGTTTGAAAGTTTAAACATTAATTACGTTTTAAACTTTAAAAAACGTAGGAAACACCTTTCTATTACTCAAAGTGGATTAAACGACATGTTCTTAATCCACTTTAGCCCTAAACATACCCAAATCCAATTGACACCACAACAAATGGTTTTGCTAAATTAGTTTGGGGCTTATGAAATTAAGGATGACTACCACTCAACCTACGTGATAAATCAACTCCATGTCAGCTAGAGGGACCTCACCAACTATCAAAGGTCACCGGTCACCACTACCATCCAACATCCTTGCCCCAATGGATGTCCTAGATGAAATTGTGTGTCCTCTATATCATTTCAAGGGCCAAGATCATCTTAGTACACTGGCAAATCACATGGAAGACCAAGATCAATTCAAACTTGAAGAATACGCCGAAGGCATATCCTAGGACAATTTGGGAAGATTTTATTGATAATCCAGCTAAGGTTTATCATATTACACTTGTATATATAGTAGCTTAATGTTTAGCAATTTTCTTGTTCCAATTTTATTTCTAATTTTGTAATATTAATACGAATTTCTTGAATTATAATTGAGTTCCATTATTCTTCTTGCAATTTTTCTTTTAATGCAATTTAAATTTCAGTCAAATTTAATTTCTTGAAAAACTTTTATTTTACAAGTCAATTTATAAAAAATCAAGTTTTTGATTTTTTTTTATTTGTTAATTATTGTTGTAATAATCTGGTTTATTTCTTACACGACAAATAAGCTATAAGCCAAGCTCATCGTTTTTATCTTTCTGTTAGTTCTAAGTATAACAAAGAGGTTGGTCTTATGGCTGATGTTTCATTCCAAATTTGGTTAAAAAAAGAAGTTTGGTTAGTGGTAGATGATTCTTGATAAGTTGTGTTTGATAAGCTGGTTTGAGGGTGAAACATAATCTGAAAAGGAGTTGGGGATGCCTATAGCAAGCTTGGTGAGTATAGAGGTCTATTGACCCAATGTAAGTCATTTTTGTCCTTTTTACTTATTTTCTATCTAAATTACTTATTGTGGCTTGTTTGGCTTATATGATTGATGCTCCTTGCTTATTTTATGTATTTATTGCCTAATTGTTCTAGCTTATTATTTGTCTTGCTTGATTTGTGCTTATTGTAGTTTAAAATTTCATTTACTGTCTCATAAGGGGTGTTCGGGTCAATTGCTTAGACTTAGTTCAACCTAGGTTTAGGCTTTGATATCAATTGCCTCTTGTTTTAAGGTTAAGTTCTAAGGTTAGTTAATCTTTTTTTCCTTCTTATTAGAGTAAAAAATCAAAATTGTGTTTATTTGTTTTTTGTGTTCATTAGATCAGTATGTACAAGATAGTCTGAATTTGTTGTTCTTTGTTGCTATTATTGAGTTGTTTCCATTTGTTGCCTGATATAAACAGTTATCTGATAAGTCTCTGAGGTTAGAAGTTACTTAGGCCTTAATTTTGTGTTCAAACTTGGCCAAATTTAGCCAAGTTATATGCATACTACACCATCAACCTTAAATTCTTTACTTTGAGGATTTAGGTTGCGATATTTAAGATCTAAGTAGCTTTAGGTTAGAGGTTAATCTGTTTGTAAAGAAAATTGAGGTTTATAGCTTATTTGATAACTTATTCATGAGCTAGAAATTCTAGTTATTCACCTTGCTTTAGTCGTAAGTACTGTTCATTAGTAGCATAATTCTTGCATTTCTTTATTTTGTGCTTTGAGTAGTGATTGTGTGTTGGTTGTTGATATTATTTGTGTTTTAAATTTGTGCTAACACCTTAATAAATGAATGCTTATTGGGGATTAATCTAAAAAAGAGCGAAAAAATATAAAAGTAGCAAAAAAGGATTAATGGGACTCAAACCCACAATCCCCACACTCACATACTCACTCTCTATCGTCTTGCCTTTGGGTCTTTTTCATAAGACCTAGGGGTTGAGTTTCTTTTATACAATATCTTTTCCCCTTTTTGTTTATAAGCTATGCAACATCTTATTTGATATTTCTAGCTTATTTGAATGGGTACAACATTAGTTTAGTAGTCTAAACTTTCTTTTTCTTTGTTATTTATTTATCCCAGGAGTATTTTCGTTTTTGGTTAACTTTTTACTAGAAAATAAATTAGTCGTGCTTTTTCATTTTTGCTTATTTGTTCATACAACTTATTACACTTAGCTTCTTTGAGTTTTTTAGTCATCCTATAATCATAATTCAATAAGACTTGTCGAATTTAGGCCTCTATAATTGACAAAATAGTCAAGTCGAATATTTTGTCCTATTAGAGAGCTTATTTATGTATTTGATAAAGCTTATTGATTATTTTCTTTCACAACTTATTTTTAAATGTTATTTCAGGCATCTCTTGCAATTTTATGAGCTTGTGTTTTTAGCTTTTAGCTTTTCGCTTTTTCAGCTTAGTTTATTGCTTATTTGAATAAGCTCCTTTATATTTTTTTTTAAATTTTCTTTTTGAAAAGTCTTTTTATTGATAAAAAAGTGATTTTGGTTCAATAAGATAACTGATAAGCCAAGTATATAGCGTATTGGGCTCATTAGGCTCAACAAGATAGATTATTGCTTATTTGTAGCTTATAGAAGTCTTTTCAGCCTTTTTGTTAAAGTTGTTCAAAATTAAATTCTAGGTCTAGTATTTTACATTTTTCATTTTTAGATTTTTTGCTTATTGGGCCAAAAAGCTCATTAAGCTTAAGTCCATTTTGATTTTTTGCTATTTTAGGCCAATTTAGGTTTTAAAATTAATTTTTATTTTTTTATTTTTGATTTTATTAAGTTAGTTAGAATTAATTTTGAAAATTTTGATATTTATGATTATCTTATTATTATTTTCTCGATTTACGTGATTTGCGTAAATTGTCCTTGTCTTTAGTTCATGTAGTATAGACCCGCCTTTTTTCATTTAATCTCTCTCTTGCTAATAATCAACTAAATCCAAATCCATGTTTAAATTTAGCCATACCTAACTCCCGTATACAACGAATCTGCGGTTTTTAAATCGTTACATTTTTCATTAAACATAATTTGCATTTATTACCCCACTAAAATTCTAATATCACATTGAAAAAAGCTTTCACTACACAAATAAAAAGATTTTGTTTTAGTTTCAACCAGATTATCAATATGATATATTACAGAAACTGAATTTCAACCAGATTATCAAATATAATATATTACAGAAGCTGAATTTCAACCAGATTATCAAATATGATATATTACAGAAGCTGAATTTCAACCAGATTATCAAATATTTTAATATACACACAGCTAAATGTTGGAATTTAACAACCTAATGTATCTAATATACATGCATCAAGAGTCGACGTCGCAGATAGGATCGATAACCTATGCACATAATGTAATCAACATATAGATGAAGAAAGCATACCTTTTCTCCAAGAACGATGATCACAAACACGAAGATCACCAAAACCAAACGAAACCCTAATTCGTTTACCCCAAATTCGATTCACCACAAACCAAAGATCAAGTTAGATCTTCTCTAAGATTGTATCAAGTTAGATCTTCTCTAAGATGTCCAGACGACACTTCAATCAATCGCCTATGATTGCTAGATCTTGGTTAAGAAAATACTTAACAACGAACAAAACCCGGAAAACCTTTGGGGTGTTTGAGCCGTCGACCTACAAGAGATAAGAGAGAGTGATTTTTTGGTTTACAAGTTATGAAAACAATGAATAACGTCATTTGTTTATATATTAGAGCTTTTGGCTAATTATGGTAAAGATCTAATATTTTCCACAAAGTAATTAAACTTCTAAACAAACTCCCTCCTTCCTTTCTTTGATAATCGGCCGAACCAACACCCCCGTTAGTCTTGGGTTGACTTTTTGACTTTCTAGATTATTCGAACAGTAATTACATTAATTACCTTAAAGCCTTAAGTCTTTTTAATTAATCCTCGTTAAACCTTTTAACTTACTAATTGATTACCGTTAAGTGTACACTTTTATCAAACTAAGATTATACAATAAATATAGCCATATTATACCGTATATCTTAATACAAGATGATCTCGACGTCTAAGTGTGTGAGACCACGTACTCCCGGCCGTATAAAATACTATCTATGACTTATGCACATCCCAACACTAACTTTTATTTACCAACTAGGAGATCACAGACTTGCTTGTATTTGTTTTCAAGCACATTATCATGTAGGATACCTCCATATATCATATATGATATATTTATCATATATGATGTATGGAGGTATCATATTTGATACATTTGTTCATTGTAGCTTACAATTTCAACACAACTATCCTAATAAGTTTATTCACATACCTCACCTTAGGCTTATCATAAAGCTTCAACAAACTCTATTTATAAGCTTATTCTCATAACTCTATTCAATTCATATGATTATTCATATAACTCTCATAATAAGCTTATTTACATTAATCTTAATTATAACACATCAAGTAAGTTTAATTATAACACATCAAATAAGCCAAGACATCCATAATCACATCAAAATAAGATTATTTACATCAAATAAGCTAAAAAAAAGACATAGATGATGATGATATACCTGGTGTTAATTAATTGTAGAATGATATGATTGAATACGAAGGAGATGATGATATAATAGATTGAAGATGAATCGAATTCGATCGATGATGGATCGATTATATGAATTATGTGTATGTGTTTTTTTTGTTACGATGTGAGAAAGAGAGAAGACAGAGGTGATGTATTTGGGAGGTGAGGTGGGAAAGAGGGGTGAAATTACCAAAATGCCCCTCCGCCTTTTTTTATTTTTAATCTTGGCCTCTGATCAAAATTAGATGGAAGACTAAGATTGGTACCCTTGTATCCAAAGGATACAAGGTATCCAATATACATCTTTTAAAGTTTATTTATTTTTTTTAACTTATCAGATACTCGTGCATAGTAGCGAACAATAAAAAGTTGCTAATACGAGTATCTTGTAATTTTCTACGTGCTTACTGAATTTGTTTCACAATATTTCAATTATTAAATACATTTTTATAATTTTAGATGCATCATATTATTATAATATATTATTATAATGTGTTTTATAGCTTTCAACTATTAGCATATACAAATATTACATGCATTTTGTAATTTATCTTTTATTTCTTTCTTTTACATATGTCGAGATCATAAAAACAAATCAATTTACACAATTTATATTTTAAATTAATATTCGAAACTAAAAAAATGAATCTAATACAGGTCGTTAAATCATTCATCTCTTTATAAAAAGCCTAACGACTAACATTTATATAAAAAGAAAACAAAACTACTATTTAGAATTTCATAACAAATTTAAGAAGGGGGTGTTTCGTTGGGAAAAATTAGGGAATATTCATTATATTTAAATTTTAAATTTTTTTAAATATTATGTTTGATATGACAAACGAAGAAATTAAAAATTTCATGAATTGCCAAAAAGAAAGAAATTAAAATGCCTTCAAAAAGTAAAGATTTTTTATTTACTTGAAAATTATTTTATAAAATTTTTCCCTAGTGTTTTTTCTTGGATTTTTACTTGTTTAAATAAGAAATATATTAAGTTTAAAAATTTATATTGAAATTGTTTATTTGGTTTTTACCTATTTAAATCAGAAAAATAAAATTTATATAAAAAAAGATATAAATCTATATAAACTTTTTTATAAAGTTTATATAAAAAGTGAATATTCTAATTTTTACTTATTTAAATAGAAAATTTATAAATTTTAAAAAAATTATAAAAAATATTTATTAAGTTTTTACTCGTTTAAATATATAAATAAAATTTGTATAAAACAAGTTATAAACATTTTGTTTAGTTTTTTTTCATAAAATCTATATAAAAAGTAAAAATTCGATTTTTACTCATTTAATTAGAAAATTTTAATAATTTAAATTTTCTATAAAAACACTTGTTCGTGTTTTATTCGTTTAAACAAGAAAAACAAGATTTAAATAAAAACTTATATAAATTCATATTATTTTTTTTATTAAACTTGTATAAAAAGTGAAAATTCATTTTTTATACATTTAGATAAAAAATTTATAAAAGTTATATAAAAAATATTTATTTGTGTTCGAGTCGACCCAAAACCAAAATTTGAAAATATTCTGAAAATTTATATTCATGAACCAAATACCTAAAACTTTTTTTTAGAGGTAAATGTTTTTGAAGAAAAGGTCCAAACGGTAACTTTATTTAAAAAAAATGTTACTTGACTCTTCTCCCTGAAATGAAAAGCCTGATTAATTGTAATCACACATGTTCACATATAACTAATAGATTATATCTAAGACCTGGTAATATGTATTCCAACATCTCTTTTCAAGGTTGTGTATTATCACCCGCCAACTGTTCGATGAAACGCTCAAGAGAATAGACTATTTGGCATTTGAAATTAATGGTTATTGTTGTGCATTTTGAAGCTTGATACTCGGAAAGTTTTTACGCTGAAATGACCATGTGACTCTATTTCCAAAGAAACCGTTTTTTTTCTTCAGAATTAAGGTTTGGCGTAAGATTCAGATCATTAAATATATTAGGTTCTATGGTATAATGCCGTAGCTACAGAACTAAGATTTGCCTGTATGTCCATTTCAATATATCTGTTTCCGCTTATTGGTGATTATTTATGTGATTCCGTAGCTACAGTTATGTTCTACCTGTTGCTTGCTGCTATTTTAATGCATTGGGTCTTTAACATGAGTGTTCCCTTAGCCACTTGAGTTATATTTTGTGCTGTAAACGCACACTAATGAGCTTAAGCATAACCAAATTATTATCACTAGATGAACTCTACAAGAAAAATAATGAGACTATCAATCAACGAATTTTGAGTAATTTTTCTTTGATCAGCTAGTCAAGATTATAGTTATATAATAATGATTAGTTATGGCTCTACATCTAACTAACCCACTATAATACTAGCAGACTTTGACCAAAAACTTCTTTTTATACACCAAGACTATTACTGATCATTTTGTAAACATAGAAATGGAAGAACCTGAAGCATCATTTATGGGCATCAAGATTAAGTTTTTACCGCTTTTAAATTTGATAACAGATGATGTTAGCAACTTTCACCAGAACCCGAGACTCTTGCATGGGTTTTCTGAATCAATATATCTTGGTTTCTTGCTTCTTGTATTCGTCACTTGGCTTAACCGAAATTTCAGGAGCGATAGTTATGGAGTTCGTAAACATATAGTTGGATCGAACAGTGGGGCCTACAAACAGACGCTGTTTTGTTGTGCGACTCTCGTGCTTTTTAATATCGTTATGTGTTTCTTGAACCTGCTTGATTGGTATAGAAATGGTAGGACTAATGGAAACATTATTACGGTTTGGGGTACGCTTCTTGGAACATTTGTTTGGTTATTTGTTGCCGTGTATGTGCACACTCATGTTTCTAACTCTAGAGAATATATGTATCCTTATATCTTAAGGGTTTGGTGGGTTTTGTTTTTTTCGGTGTCTTGTTTTTGCCTTGTGTTAGACTATGCTTACTACAAACACGATGGATATGTAACAGTTCAAGTCTTGATCTTTGATGCTTCATGTACTTTTGTTAGTTTATTTCTCTGTTATGTGGGGTTTTCGGGTAAGCGCGAAGGTAAAACTATAAACCATTCGCTTCAAGAATCCCTCTTGAATGGCGAGTCCGAAACAGTAGACACAAGCTTAACCCCTGCAAGAACCAGAAGTGTTTTTAGCCTTTTAACTTTCTCCTGGATTCATCCTTTGATTTCGAAAGGATATAAGAAGTCATTAGATCTTGAAGATGTTCCGGAACTTGACAGTGTTGATAATGCTCGAGCGTCCTTTTCGGTTTTAAGAAATAAAATCGAGTCATATAAGAAAGAAAATAGCCGAATCACAGCTTTTTGTCTTGCCAAGGCTGTGATTTGGACAACATGGAAAGACATAGTAATCACAGGACTCCTTGCTATTGTTTACACATTGGCTTCGTATGTTGGGCCATTTCTGATGGATGCATTTGTTGAATATCTACATGGAGAGCGAGACTTTAGTGATGGATTTCTTCTAGTTTCTGCTTTATCTGTTGCAAAGATTGTGGAGTGTTTGGCACAACGACATCAAGATTTCAAGTTGCAACAGGCAGGAATGAAGGCCAGGAGTGCTTTGGTTGCTATGATATACCACAAAGGTTTGACCCTTTCATCTCTGTCTAAGCAGAGGCAGTCCAATGGGGAGATTATCAATTTGGCCGCTGTTGATGCTGAAAGAATCGGTGAATTTAGCCGGCACATGCACAACCCTTGGCTGGTGGTTATGCAGGTTGGTTTGGCACAAGCAATTTTGTATAAAAATCTTGGTGTTGCTTCTCTTGCTGCTTTTGTATCTACCTTAATTGTGGTTTCGACCAATATACCATTAGGCCGTTTTCTTCAGAAGTTTCAAGGGGAGTTCATGAAATATATAGATAAAAGGATGAAAATGACTTCAGAGATTTTGAAGAACATGAGGATTCTCAAGCTTCATGGCTGGGAGATGAAGTTCTTGTCTAGAATTCATGATGTCAGGAAAGATGAGGCACGCTCTTTGTACAAAAATGTGTTTACTATGGCAATGACCACTTTTGCATTCTGGGTTGCACCCACATTTGTGGCTGCAGCTACTTTTGGAACATGTATTATTGCTGGCATACCGCTTCACTCAGGGAAAGTATTGTCTGCGCTTGCAACATTCAAGATTCTGCAAGAATCCGCGTATAATCTTCCAGCGACAATTTCTATGATAGCAAAGACTAAAGTCTCTTTTGATCGTATTGCATCATTGCTTCGTCTTGATGACTTTGATTCTGATGTGGTAGAAATGGTCCCACAAGGTAATTCTGATACCGCGGTTGAGATAACCCGCGGAAACTTCTCATATGATGTGACATCTTGTAGTCCAACATTGAGTGATATAAATTTAAAAGTTGCTCATGGCATGAGGGTGGCTGTGTGTGGCGCTGTTGGCTCAGGAAAGTCGAGCCTACTGTCTTGTATTCTAGGAGAAGTGCCTAAATTATCTGGACATGTCAAACTTAGTGGCACAAAGGCTTATGTTGGTCAATCACCATGGATACAGAGCGGAAAGATTGAAGATAATATCTTGTTTGGTAAAGAAATGGACAGAGAAAGGTATGAGAAGGTTCTCGAAGCATGTGATTTGAAAAAAGATCTTGAAGTTCTTTCATTTGGTGATAAAACGATTATAGGTGAGAGGGGAATCAATTTGAGTGGGGGGCAGAAACAGAGAATACAGATAGCACGCGCCCTGTATCAGGATGCTGATATATATTTGTTCGATGATCCATTCAGTGCTGTTGATGCTCACACAGGAAGCCATCTCTTCAAAGTGAGTTGATCTGAATCAAAAAAATTATGGTTCTTATTGTTTAATACTACTAGCCGTGTATCTATGCTCTTCGGTTTAAATTAATATCGTTAAATCCACAGGAATGCTTGCTAAACTTCCTCGAAATGAAAACAGTGATTTATGTCACACATCAGGTGGAGTTTTTACACGTTGCGGATCTCATCTTGGTAAGCTTTAGAAGTATCATTCTTCACTTACTTTGCATATATTCACACACGTATCAATCTGAATACTATTCATCCTGTCAGGTCTTAAAGGATGGAAAAGTTACTCAAGCTGGAAAATACGAAAATATTCTTAAATCAGGAAGCAACTTTATAGAACTCGTTGGTGCACACCAAAAAGCTTTATTGGAAATAGATTACGTAGGTAACACTTTAGCGTCCAATATATTTAATGTGAATGAGAACCAAGAAAGCCAGGGCACTTTCCAGAATGTTACCCAAAATGCGATTTACCCTAAGGGTAAGAAAAGACAACTTGTGGAAGAAGAAGAAAGAGAAAAAGGTAAAGTTGGCTTGTCAGCGTATTGGAAATACATTACAATTGCTTACGGAGGAGCACTTATTCCGTTGATATTGTTAGCACAAATTACGTTTGAGGTCCTTCAAATATCTGGCAATTACTGGATGACTTGGGCATCTCCTATGTCAGAAAGAAACAAAACTCGACTAAGTTCTGAGGTCATTATTGTTTACGTGGCGTTTGGAATTGGATGTGCTTTTTGCGTTCTAGCTAGAGCGATGCTCGTTATGAAAGCTGGGTATGAGGCAGCCAATAAGCTATTCTACCAAATGCATTTTTCTATTTTCCGTGCCCCGATGTCTTTCTTTGACTCCAATCCATCTGGACGAGTTCTAAGCAGAGTAAGTAAATACTTAATTTTCTTGCAATTTTCTTGATTGGTTTCAGATTTTAAGAACACATTTACTTATAAAGATTTACAATAACTTCTTTTGCAGGCATCTACAGACCAAAGTGCAGTTGACGTGAAGATAGCAGATACAATGATCCTATTCGTCGCTGTGGTGATACAGCTTTTAGGCGCTATTATAGTTATGTCACTAGGTGCTTGGCCGGTGTTCATTCTTTTCTTTCCCTTGATTATTATTTGCATCCGTTTACAGGTAACCATATGAATTTTTACCAAATTTAAATGTTTTAATGACAAGTGTCTCATAAGTTCGCACTAAGGTTGTTCCACCAACACCATAGCTATTTTACATGATTTATTGTATTTTTAGCAATATTATCTACCTTCAGCACGAGAACTCATACGACTTGCTGGAGTATGCAAAGCACCCGTTATACAACACTTTTCTGAAACAATGTCTGGATCAACAACAATTAGAAGCTTTGATCAGAAAGACCGATTTGAAGACATTTGCTTGAAGCTTCTTGACAATTATTCAAGGCCAAATTTACATGTGGCTGGTGCGGTTGGCTGGCTAAGCTTTCGCTTAGATATGTTGTCTTCTTTTATTTTTGCCTTCACTCTGATTTTTCTAGTATCCATTCCTCAAGGAACTATCGCTCCAAGTAAGTACCTATTATGACAAATTTATTACAGCTTTAAAGCACAAACCACTCACCCCGTCACTTCCAATTGTAGTTACGGCAGGATTAGCAGTGACATATGGACTATATTTGAACAAATTACAAGTGTGGGTTATACAAAAACTTTGCAACGTGGAAATAAGATTTATAGCAGTTGAAAGAATATTTCAATATTGTTCTATACCTAGTGAACCTCCTCTTGTTATAGACTCAAATAGACCTGATCACCTCTGGCCATCAGATGGAAAAGTTGATATCCTCCAACTACAGGTAGTTATTATTGTTTATGTTTCTAGCAAGTGATATCAAACACGATAAAAAAATTGAACTGTGTGAGCAGGTTAGATACGCCCAACACATGCCACTTGTGTTAAGAGGTCTTACATGCACATTTCACGGAGGTACAAAAACTGGAATAGTAGGGAGAACCGGAAGTGGTAAATCTACTCTGATACAAACACTCTTCCGTATAGTAGAACCTGCTGGCGGTAAAATTCTGGTAGACGGAATCAACATATCATCAATCGGAATCCATGATTTACGGTGTAAATTAAGCATAATACCTCAGGATCCAACCATGTTTAATGGGACTGTGCGTAGCAACATGGACCCGCTTGAAGAATACACAGATAATCAAATTTGGGAGGTACATTCAATAATTTTGAGTACGTTTATGTTTGTGTACACTATAAAGTACGATCTAATTATATATATGCCATTATATTCATATACCTTATTATTATTTCAGGCCCTTGATAAATGCCAGATCGGAGATGAGGTTAGAGAGAAAGAAGACCAGCTTGATTCAATAGGTTCTGGATCCTTTTCCACATATAAGTTATATTTGCAATTTTGCATGGAATTACAACCTTTTCACAACCATGTTTGTAAACTTTTTGTAGTTACTGAAAACGGAGAGAACTGGAGCATGGGTCAACGGCAACTGGTATGTCTTGGCCGTGTACTGCTCAAGAAAAGCAAGATTTTGGTTCTTGATGAAGCCACTGCATCAGTTGATACAGCAACCGATAACATGATTCAGGAAACAATTAGGCAACACTTTTCAGACTCTACTGTAATAACAATAGCTCATAGGATCACCACTGTGGTCAATAGCGACATGGTTTTGGTTTTGAATAACGGTCAGTAGGAGCTTGATTTTTCTTAGTCTTAATCCTGAATTGATACATTATTTGGTGCATATACAAAGCTTTGGCTCTGATTCCTTCGTTTAACCCATGATATGCAGGTCTGATCGAAGAATACGATTCTCCTAGAAAACTGCTAGAAGTGAAATCATCTTTTTCCAAGCTGGTTGCTGAGTACGGTATGAGGTCTAGTTCTAGTGATGCAAGTACTCACGAGTCGCGCTGATGTGTAGCTAATTTCTTCCTCCGTACAAGAGATAAACTTTTTGCATTTAGCCACACAAGCATTGCTATCTTCGAGGACTATGTAATTCATCATATGGCTGCAACAAAAGTTCTGTTGCAAAACAAACTCGTACACCATAGAAATGAAGACGCTAGCGAGTCCCCTTTGTGGGATCATTGTAGTTGGTGTCAAGGTTTTTAAGCATTGGGCATGTATTTAGTATTGTGACTACTGTCAACTTCAAGCATATATCTTGTAGTTCGATGGATTTCAGATGTGTTTTAACCATGGCAGGGGCGCAGCTAGAATATTATGTTAAAAGGGTTCTCAGGTTATGTTTGGTAAAAGTAGCTATAAGTTGTAAGACTCTTAATTATAAAGATGTTAACATAAGATATAAGCTCTATTGTTTTTCAATAAAAGTGTTTGGTAAATTAGTTGTTAGTTGTTACTGTAAAATTATTTATAAAAACATATCTAAATAAATTATAATATGGTTAGAGTGTATATTAGAGCATTAAAAGCTTAAAATAATTTTAAAAACTTTTATGAATCAACTTTTCAACATGCCCAAGACTATAATGTGAAATAGAACAAAAAACATTATACATTACCAACTGTTTCATTATTACTACGCATTTTTCTTTAACAATTAGATTAATATAGATTGTTAAGCATAATCCCGACCATAGCTCAGTTGGTAGAGCGGAGGACTGTAGTTGTAGCTGTTATCCTTAGGTCACTGGTTCGAATCCGGTTGGTCGGATCTTTTTCAAATATTTTGTTTTTCCTAGAAATCCTACTAAAATTCACGTTCAATTTACAAACATATAACGTAGTATCGGAACGGCCAGTGCCAGCTGATACAGGATAGTAGGGGTGTGCAAGAAACCGATGGTTCGGTTTTTGCATTTTGAAAAAACTGAAGCTTTTGGTTCGGTTTGGTTTTAGCATTAAAAAAAACCGATATAAACCGAACCGATCTTTATAAACATGAGAATATATATAGATTGTTAAGCTTTTGGTTCACGTCGAAACTAATGGACGATGAATATGCTACGTTAGATTAAGTCTATCATGTTTAATAACTAATCATTGTTTCATATGCTTATTGAACATGACTAAATAATAAGTTTTCTTCTCGATTGTTTTTAATTAGGTTTTTATCGTTGCTATTGTTAATTTATACACGTAAATGTTTTTTTTAGGATTTTATGTGATATTTTTTCCTTATTGTTAATGTTGTGTTTCTTGTTGTTATTGTTTATTTAAAGCTTTTTAACGTGTCGGTTTATGGAATATTCAAAATCGACTTGTGAAAGCGAAGCTCAATAAGTTATATAGAAACCGAAAAAACCGAAAACTAAACCGAAAGTAAATCGAAAATCGAAAAAACAAACCGACACAAAACCGAAACCGAATGGTTCCCAAAAATCAGAAACCAAAATTTGTTGGTTCGGTTTCGATTTTATACAAAAATAAAACCAAACCGAACCATGCTCACCCCTACAAGATAGTGAACTAAATAAAGCTGTTAGTAGAACCGGTTTTATAGAGAGAGAAGTGATTGTTGGGTCTCCCTTAACCTGTCTTTTGTTGCTAAGAGAGCTAATATCATAACTTCACGGTCATGATGAGACATAAATGTATTTAGTTGCTTACGGTAAGCAATTCGCTTAACAAACATTTTTGAATGTATGTTCTCTATAGAACTTTTTCACTTTAAAAAATATCAGAACTTCTCTGCTATCATATTTATCGAGGTGACGTTTTACCAAAAATAAATCTATCCGCTTAAATGTACTAGCTGAACTAGCTTATAAATTAGTTAGGTCATTCTAATTACACAAATCTATCACATAAATGAAAATAGTTAAAAGATTTGATCTCAGATTCTATAAATTACATACATTGTTAAATACAAATCTCATGAAACTACAGACACACGATTAAGTAGCAAAAAACAAATAAACAAAATCAAAACCGACCATAGCTCAGTTGGTAGAGCGGAGGACTGTAGTCGTTGCTGTTATCCTTAGGTCACTGGTTCGAATCCGGTTGGTCGGATCCTTTTTCAATATTTTCTTTTTCCTACTAAATAAAGGAAATTGACTAGCATTGCACATGAAAAGAAGAAACTGTAAATCTGAAGCATATAAATTGATCATTCTATTTTGTTTCTATTTGGAAAAAAAAAGAAAATACATATCATTACGCATCATCTTAACTATATATTAAGCAATTTATGTATTCTTTCATTATAAATTTAAGTAATACAATATATTAATGTAAATGTACAATCATAACAAATATAAATTTTTTATTATATTTAATACTATGATTAATATTATAATTAAAACAACTATTTATCACAATTTACAAATAAAATAACAATTTATCACAATTTACAAATAAAACAACACATTGTACAAATATCACTTCAATTTATTTTTTTCAAAATTAATCAATATCAATTAATATATAATTAATACACCCCATTACTTAAATATACAATTGTATATTAACATTATACAACAATTTAAAGCATATAATTACAAAAGCATATGTATCTGTTGTTTACCTAAAATCATGGTGCATATAGTTTTGAATACAGAATTACATCAACGGGTTCAATCGGGAACCGAAGTCACCGTAGATTCGGCTAAATAATTATATAAAGTTACTTAAACATTCAATTATCATTTTTTAGATGTTATAACAAAAAATAAAATAAAATATTATTGATCGAAAATTATGTTACATAATACTCGCAGCCGCAACGCGTGAATACGCTACTAGTAATTTATAACTTTATTTTTTTGTCAGTTTTTTAAAGTGGTGGAAATATAAAACTAAAAAAAACTACAAATTGATAAAGAATAAAACGTATTAGAATTAGTCCAATATCTTATGCTGCATTTAGCAAGCTCCTAAGCGAGCCAATTTTAGGAAAGTGTAATAGGTGTTATCGTACTGACAAAGGTTACTAAATTTCACCTTCTATTATATATAAATGAAACATGACACTCGAGTTTAATTAGTGCATGCACTATTTATACATGTGTATTTTGTGTATATGTTTAAGGGTCTCTTGATGATGATGACACGAGGCTACCGAAATCAATGAAACGATCCTGCCAGTAAAAATGTTTCGCGAGAAAAGAAACAAGTTACTCACACGTGGGTAATGATGTCAACAACTGTGTTACTCGTGACTAAGGGAGTAAGGGGTAAAAACAATCACAATGGTGAAAGACTCACTTTACGGTTTATGCGTTTATGTGAAAACCATGCAACTTTTATCTCTACTTAATAAAAAAAAATCTCGCTAGTATCTCTTATTTACCTATAAATATCTATTACAATAAGTTTTATAGTTTTCAAACACAACAACAAATACTATATTCTATCTACTCTTTAACTTTTACAAATTTACATACTACACTTTCTATTTTTTTACAACTTCGAAATTAATGGCGTGTTTCTCTCCACATACCATTGATGAAATCTTATCGTATTTTTTTCTCAAGTTTCGTATTGTGGTCTAATGTATTTAAGTAACGTTTTTATTTTATAATGAAACTAGTTTTGTTGTTAAAAATGAAAAAGTTGCTTTATCTTGTGAGGGTGTTCGGTGATTGATAAAGTGAATTTTTAATGTAATGCTTTTAATTTTTAATGTAATGTTTTTATATTTTAATATAATGTTTTTATTTATTAATTAATAAAAGTATTATTTTGAATAAAAAATTAATTTGTCCGGTGAGAGTGTCCGGTGATTGATAAGAGTGAATTGTGAGAAGGAGTAAGAGTGAAAAGTATAAAAGAGAAAGTTGATATAATGCTGACGTGTTCAGTGGGAAGGTATTTTTTGATGTGACTAATAAAAATAACTTTAACTTAACATTTTAGCGGACTCTTACAAAAATTGGACAACATACATGAACGTGGGCTTAAGAGTTGGTTGAGAGAGACCCATTTCTTCATCCTTTTCGCCACTGAGTAAGGCGATCATACTCATCAGCGATGTTGGTGAATTTTTCTTACTTTTTGATTTTTATTTAAATTAAATCTGTATGCGATGAGAAGACGTATTTAGTGTAGAACGTGTTTATGGCGACGAACTTATGATAAAGTCATTGCACGAGCAAACTAGTAATATCAAGACTATGTTGTGGCGTTGATATGACATTTTTGATGATGTTTGTAGACGATGAATAATTATTATTAAAATTTTTTTATTGGAATCAACTAACAATACTCAAAGATGAAGAACAATAAAAGAAACAAGAATGGACAAGTTTGCGAAAGCTTTTTTTATTACTGAACGAAAGTTATGAACTTATTAAACCCTATTTATAAGCAAAAACAAACCGACCTATGATAACATATCATAATACAAAACGAAAATACTAAGTGACTCTTAGGAATTCTAGTTACATTTATAACAATCGCCATCAAGATTGAAACTCCTAAGGAACATCAAATCAAATTCAGATTCCAAATACTAGAGACTAAAGTCCTTCCTAAACCACTTCCCGTTCAGTTGCTGAAAGATAGAGAGAATGCTTTCTAGTCTAACTAAAATAAATGATGAAATTCAAAAACGATTTTAAGTGAATGCTGATGGCTTCAAAAATGAATAACCAAACGTTAACCGAAGATTCTAATGATCAATCATTCAAATGAATGGTAACTCACATTCGAAACCCTTGTAGTAGGAGTCGTGTTTAGCTGTCACAACTACCAAAGCTTTTTCCTTTACTTTAGGACAATTAATCTTTTAATGACTAGTCTATGTAGTATGTAAAAATATCTAGGGGATTAGGACCTCGAGAACTTGACGATGCTCCACTTTATATTTATCTTTTTCAAATCGATATCGACCCCTATCACGAATAGTGGTGGATAAACCCATGGATTGGGACTCATAACCACTTCCCGAAGCATTATTGTTATGGTGAATGCTAAAAGGTTAGAATGCGCACCTAAACGTATTATGCAGCTGCACGACTAATCTCCTCAACCAAGGATTGTCCTCCATATCCCACTATTGATATATAACTAAAGATGATCGCGATTAGATCGTGTTTAACAGGTCCAAGTGGGTAGGTTATTAGCGGTGGGTTCAAACCCTGCAGATTAGTTAAAATGGGTAGTTTTTATCTATTTTAAATGTGTACCAATAAGCATGTTTTAGGGGCTGTTGGGTTAGCTTATGTAAAAGTGCTTATGCATCTTCTTGCAGCCGGCCAGCCGTTTCTGCTCTTTCTCCTACAATAATATTTATAGTTCAGAAAACAAATACTTTTCGTTTCTAAAATAAAAAAGGAAGTTTTAGCACAGGGTGTTTGGATGAGTGTCTGACTATTACAACTGAAGGCCGCAAGAACAGATTATAAGTGTGTGAGTAAACTTTATTCATGCTAAAACATTCATGATAATTCAGCTCTCGTCATAGAATTTTGAATAATAAGGTTTTTGTTGCGGAATAATTGGTAGTTGAGAAAAAAAACAATGTATCTGATATTCGGGGGTTCCTAATGTTTCAAAGTTTGTTATGTTGTTTAGGTGTTTTTTGATGTTTAATTGGTTGCTAACGCAACTTGTCAATGGCATGTTTAGGTGGTCATATCTGTATTTGATATTATTGTAACTTGATTGGGGCACTTTTGTATTACTTTCTGATAAAACTTACTGATGTGCCTTTTTGATAATAATATTTGATGATGAGGCGGATTGCTGTTGACACGGATTGCTGCTGAGGCGGCTTGCTGGTGATCGTCATTAATAACGAAAACATATTTCAAGTGAACCGGTATATATATTGGCTAGTATTGAACATGTTAAAGACCACTAAGACCAACTTGAAGATAAATAGAAAGCGGTAACTACTAACATTATTTAATATGTTAAATGTATATGTAGGTTTTGATTCAATAAAAAGGTACAAGGTTTTGATTCAATAAAAAGGTACAAAAATATTAATCAACACAAACCTTATTTGTCTTAAATCATTAAATTTCGAACAGTTCGAAGATGATATAGAGAAAAATTGTATTCATCACATATTTGTCATCAGAAACGCGGCATCATAAACCCTCATTATTAATAGCTGATAAGAACCCTCCCCGTCTCATTAGTAACACCTCATCACAACTCTCGTCACCTTATCACAACCCATCAGAAACCATACCTCAGAAACCTTTGATTAGAAACCCGATACCAGATAACGAAATCAGAAACCCGTTGTAAAACCTGTAGTTTTCAGGTTTTGACTATGACATCATTGTATACGTCACCTCATTATATATATATATATATATATATATATATATATATATATATATATATATATATATATATATATATATATATATATATATATATATATATATATAGAGAGATGAGATCGATAGAAAACCTCATCTCAAAAGAAAACCTAGAAAACCTACTCTCAACCGTTGGATCAAAGGTCATTTCTCCTTCTTTTTTTCGCAAAAACTACAGGGGGGCGAATGTAATTTATTAATTCTTATGGGTAAATGTTGCACAGTTTTCAAACCTCCACTATTTAACTGATTCTTTTTTCTTTTTTTCCTTTTTCTTCTTTCCTTGTTAACGTCTTCTTCCCCACCACAACCATATCCACGAAAACCACCATCTGCACCATCGTTAACCGCCAGGACCCACCGTTTACTTTATCCAACGACGAAGATGGAGATTATCTCCGGTTCCAGCACGACAATGGATAACATATCCGGCGTCTTGAACAGCGATGGATATCATTTCCAGCTTCCTGAACGGCGGCAGAGATCATCTCCGGTACGTTAACGGCGATTTTGGTACCATCAATTTCATCGCACCATCATTTCCTGCGGTTAATCATTGTTTTGATTCATGTAACTTCAGATTCACTATTTAGGTTTGCAAGTAAGTTCTTTTTTTAAAATTATTTTTAGTGTTATCATCAATTTATATTAATTGTATTTGGAATAATTTGTTTTGTCTTTTGCGTTTTTGTTGATCTAAATATGAAACAATTAGGTTTAATAGGGTAGCACATAATGTGTTTGATCAAATGTGTTAACTAAAGTTCATATGTGTGATGCACTAATCCTATATATGTGCCATAGTCCCTAGTACGCATGTTATATCATTTTAGGTTGAGTTTTATTGTTGTCAACGGTTCATGAATTTTGGCATAGTTATACTATTTGTTGAGTTAAACTGTATATATAAATATTAGCAATAAAGCGGGTTTCCCGAGTAACTTATGTCAGTACCTTCCTTTTCTACCAAGAAACCTATAAAAATTCCCTACCCAAGTTTCTTTAGGAAGTAGCATTTGGTAGGTTGCTAGTGAGTATGTAATTCACCCTGTAAATTGCTTCTTGGTTATAAAAGAAAATTGTACTTTAATGAAGTGTGGTCTAACTGAATCTTGGAGAAAATTGTTTTCCGCATGGGAGATTTATAGTCATATCTAGTGTTGAAACACACATGAATCTCGAAGTTGCATATGTGTTATATGTACAAGTGCACACAAATACACACACTCTTATCTTTTGGCTCACCTGAATTGTCAACATCGGCTAGTTGAGATAAGAGTAGTTCCATTACTCCATCTTTCATTGAAATTGGCGCATATCTTATCTATGCTTTATAGTTTCATAATACATCGGACAAAAGTTGGGTTCACTTATGCTTTCCTGAAAAGTTCTTTTGTTGTCTTCCCATTTTCATCTTTTTCTCATGTAGGTTATGTTGGCTGCAGAATGTAAAATTGATCCATATCGACTACTGGGTGGAGAAGATAGAAACAAGGATACATATTCATGAAGATGTTATGCATACTGATAACCAGATAAGATGCGCTCGTTGTTGGTTGCCTTGTATGGATGAGAGTTCATAACGTTGCTGGTAAGTAAATAATGTTATTGTATTCGATTTGTAAGCATTTTGTTCTATTCGATTTTTTTGATGTGTATTCCCATGCTAGATTTGACTTGGAGTTCAAGGTAGCCATCAACCTTGTTAGCACTTGAACCTCGCTGTAGAATGGTGTTAAATGCTTGTTTTATTTCAGTAAATAAAAACCGAGTGGTTCTTTACATTCTATTGTTATTTATAGACAATAGACCCGTGCGGCAACCATGTGTAGCCCATTGGTTTTGCACGCCTGAACTGCCGAAAGAAATTTTTATTAGGAATCGATTTACTAGCTCATGGCTGATATGCCAAATCTTTATATAGTTCAACCTAAAAAAAGAGGATGATGAAGAGTTAGTCGATCGTGCTGCAGCCGACCATATTACATAAACTCATAATTTGTCTACATATTTAACACTACAATTTCTCAACTCACAAATTCTGCTTTCGAAACACACAGTTAAGGTAGGTACACTATCTCTTTGGAAACAGAAATTCTGATTTGGAACCAGAGCTGGAGTAAACACAATAGTGGGTGCAACACATAGGTTTTTCTTCGTATTTAAAACATAATTATAGGGTGTTTGAATTCCATATTTGTAACATGATTAATTGATAGTTCTGATAATACTCATTCTGTGTATTAGGCGTCTGGATTGACAAGTTAATAACTATAGCGCCACTTGCATCCCAAAGATAGACACAAAGTAGTAGATAGGTCTGGCTTTATTGAACAAGTGAAATATTTATAATCTTTTTGTTAATGTATTAGAAAATGTATTGATCTATGCTTGTGAACTTGAGTATCTACCTACGGTTTGTGAATCACCAATGTCTCTTACTTTCGACTCTATGAGGATGCGCCTGTACATTCGTACATCATAACTGTACTACTTATGTTCAGCAACAAATTAGTTATTTAAGTATAATAATTTTTATAATCTCTTTCAGGTTTTGTTTGCATGAGGGAATTCAACCATAAGACTCGAGAACCTTCCCTGCTTATTTCCAAACTACACTTTCTAATAAGTCTTGCTGACAAGTTACCTGAAGTCCTTGATTATAAGACCCACGCTACAAATGGATGTTGTTAATCAGACATAAGCAGGGGATTCAATTGCTACTATAGAATAATTGGCAAATATGAAAACTTGTGGGCCTTGTTTGTGATGCCAAGAGTGACTACGAGGTTGCCGTTGAACATCCTGTTTTAGGGAGTATAACAATGTTTGCATCCGATCAATATTCTGTAGCGAGTATTACAATGTTTGTAACAGACCAAGGGTGACTTGTAGGTAAGTTTAAAATGTTGGTAAGTCGCTAATGTAAAGAAATGTGGTTACGTCAAAACACAAGATATCACTGTTCTGCAAAGTCAAATGCATTAAATCGTATTTGATTTGATATTTCTTTTTAGGGTCTCCAAGATTATTTCTTTTGATGTAATATAACATAAGTTCGTGAACATCAAACTAAGATATCACTGACTTATTTTTTGTATGTACTATTATTATTGTTTTTTAGTAAAATTTTCTGTTTTGATTTATAAAAATGTAGGGCATCTTTTATTCGTACTATTTTAAGACATTCTGAGGTCCAACACGAGAATATACAAACGGATGCAATAAAAGTATACAAACGGATACACTAATATATACAAACCTTGAAACTTATTTACAATAAATGTTTAATGCATTCATCAATATGGACAAACTTGACTAGTTGTCAATTGTCGCAAAGAATTTTGTGTACATAGTATAGGGAATACATACAGATACACTATCGTATACAAACAGATTCACTAAAATATACAAACAGATGCAATAAAAATATACAAACGGATTCAATGGAAGTATACAAACAAACAATAGACCATTTACAAATGCCTCATAACAAAGTGAAGGGGGTATTAAGCAATCTTCATGAACAGCTTATGATTGTCTTGTTGGCTGATTCCGATTCGTGTGTCTCTGACCTGCAGTATAGCATCAACAACATTAGGTAAATACCTCTTTTCTCCTCGACCATGAATTTCATATTACCAAGAGTGTTAGATTTTGTACCTAATGAGGTGCAGCTTAATCAAACAAGGAAGATTAGCTTATTTAATGGGGAGCATAAACTGCCGGTTACAAACATAGGGTTATAACTTGTGTACCTCTGAAATCTCGCGATCATCAAACAAGTTATAGAACTGAAACAATATTTTACTGTGCGAACAAAATAAAGGCGATAATAAGATGAAAGAAAATAAATTTTACCTATAAGCATTGCTAGTGTAGTACTATGTTACGAATCCAATTATAAAGCCAGCCCAAAGACCAATGTTAACCACATAAGAACAATTCCATGCAAATGCAACACAACGATATTATGAATGCATAAATGATGCTTGGAGTGCCCTTTTTTCAAATAATGCTCAAGTTTGCACAATTAAGTAAATTCAAATCAAAAAGGTGCAATGTAAATGTTAAAGGGGTAGGTGTTTGGATATTAGTAACAAACTGTATTTATTACTTATAACCAGCCATTAACTAAAAGAAAGACAAGACATATTATATGTTTTATATAAGTAAATTTTTTGGAATAATACGTAGTTGTGTTTTCGGTTCTAAAAGGTTTAGGAAGAAAAAACTACAAACTAAAGTCCACCTAGATACTCCTATATTATGGATTAAAGGTTAATTGCTTCTGACCATGTAGCAAATATGGGATGCAGTAATCTGTATAAATATTCAAAATAATTATATTATAAGTCAAATCGGATAGTCAAATTCATGTAAGGTAATTGACATTCAAAGACACCTACATGACTTACTTCCTTCCATAAACAATCTCCCAAATGAATATGTACCAGTTCATCATCCTTTTGGTTTGTTTGCATTGATCACTACCAAATTTCTCTCCAGTCATCAAGCATGCCATTCCTAGTTAGTTTGAGTCCTAGTCAAAGAAAAAATTAACATTATGTATACCGAGACATAAGTAGAGAATGTCGATGGCACGATTGCACTGGTCTAGCGGGTTCGGTACCAGGTCAAAATAGTTTAGATAACTAGTGCTATTGTGCTTGGAAAAGCAACGAAAAAAATATCTATTACAATCATGTTAGACTTTGGGGGGATTGTCATATATTTCACCAAATTTTAAGATTCCGATAATTAAATCTAATTTTTATGCTAGTATTAACCCGTTTGACCCATCCCGCGTTTAGCTAAATTTTAGGTACCTCGGTATGTTGTTGATACATATTTACAGAGATGCCACCATTTGTCGTATCATTGGCTGCAAACACGTCTGCGGGTTTGCTGACTATAAGTATTTTTCATTTTTTAAATATAATTTTCATATTTAATAATAAAAACACATGGCATAAATTAAATAAATAGATGCCCAGTAGTCTCCATATTAATAGTTTTCATGTTTACCATTATGCCTTAATTCAGTTTTACACTGATGCCATAAAACATTTTTGAATTGATGCCATAAATGTTTTTTGAATTGATGCCGTAACACAGTTTTGAACTGATGCCATAAAACATTTTTGAATTGATGCCGTAACTCCGTTTTGAACTGATGCCATAAAACATTTTTGAATTGATGCCATGAATTTTTTTTAAAATGATGCCGTAATACAGTTTTGAACTGATGCCATAAAACATTTTTGAATTGATGTCGTAACTAATGCCGTAAAACATTATTAAACAACAAATTAAGCCAACAAATTGTCATCCTAACACAACTTTAAAACAAATGACCTTGTTGCAGCAAAAAAAACCAACACCACCAATAAAGAAGGCTAATGTTGTACTTCTTATACTCAATCATAGTTCTAATCAAAGATACATCTTAGACCCTACACCAGCTCTAATAACTAACAATTAAATATCGACTACCATGATATTTGGATGCTCTATTACAATACAAACGGGTGCAGAGAAGTACCTCAAACAGATGTAATTAAGTAAATGATTTTTGAAAGTGACTACATTGAAATGAATGCATTTCTGGCTTACGTTACAACCTAAAAAAATATATATCAAGCAACGTTCATACCTAATGTACATCGTAATCATCATTACTTCAACTTATGGGTAAAGAGAAACGCAACACAAACTTTTGCATCTCCAAAAATGTACACTTTATACATAATACCTCTAAAACCCACAAAACCAATAATAACTATTAATAGGTAACTATACACATGATTACAAAAAGGCAGATATATTGATTGAGATTAAATAACATGATTAATGAACTATTGAAGAACAAGTGGACGATTTAGATTCTAAAAGGATTAAATACCATCATGTATTCTTGTGATCTGCAACAGTGACGGTGACGGCGATCGGAGATGGTGACGGTGACGGAGATCGGAGATGGTGACGGTTATGGGCGATCGGAGATTGCGACGGTTATGGGCGATCGAAGATGGCGATTGTGATGGGCGGTCGGAGATGGTGACGGTGACGGTGACGTTGATGGCGGTCAGAGATGGTGACGGTGAGGGAGATCGGTGAAGATAACTATGACAACAATATAAGATACGATGTGGTTTTGTGATGGAGTTTTTTTTGTCTGGTGGTTAAAATGAGTGTGAATGGGAGGTTGGTAGTTCCACCCCTTCGTGTTTAGATAATTTTCGTTTCTTACCCTTTATTTTCATATATTGCAAAAGCTACCTCATGAATTTGTTTTCTAAGTTTTCTATCAACACAAGGTTTTCTCTAGAACCCACCCCTATATATATATATATATATATATATATATATATATATATATATATATATATATATATATATATATATATATATATATATATATATATATATATATATATATATATATATATATATATATATATATATATATATATATATATATTCACCTTTTCATGAAAACTTTGTACAATCATATGCATCATACATGAGCATACATCATTTTAATCACTAGAGATTTGAGCATTTAATCATATCTGGGAACAGTTGAAACTTTTGATCAACAAGAACTTTGAACAATACAGTTTGACTGTGAGTACTCAATCATGGAATCACAGGAACAACATGTATGACTACATTTTATGAGCATACAAAACACAAGACATTATTTAGGGATTATTAAGTCACCTGAAACACATTAGCATATTCATGCATCATTTTAGTGTTATGAAAGCTCAAACCATAATCACAATTAATAACATTTATCTAGTACCACATTTCTACAAAATATATATATTCTATATATTTTCTATACACTATAAGTGTTACTTTAAGTCAACAAAAGCTACTGCAACAATATAATTTTGTACTTAACAAATTTATAACATTTTACTTAGTGTCTTACACTTTAAATAAATAAAACTATACATTTATTAATTTATGACTATACTTTCACCAAAAACCCTAGAACCTAATCAAATTGACTTAGACTCGAACCTATACTCACACTACATTACTTAGACTCCTAGTAACTCTACCAAATCACTAGACTTGAAACCTACAAGCTTACACTAGACACCAACTTAAACATGTACAATCCTTGCAATTAAAACCAACACTATGCTACACATCATACTTGTCCCCTTGACTTTGTATGCGACGGCTAAGGGCAAGCAAAAAGGGGCCATTGTACTTTGTTGCATTTAAAACCTAGTACTAACAAATCCTCTAACTAGATTATCATAGTACTTACCTAGGATTTTGGTTGATCCTCTTCTCTCTTGGACGTGGCCTAAAATCAAACACACACTCTTTCCAAATCTAGATATTTAGCTAACATACACACACTCAAATCTCACTTGCAACTCTCCCACTTTGGATTTCATATCATCCAAACACAAAACATATATCCTTACATCATTTACTACACAAATCTTTGTCTCAAGAACATTAAGTGCAAGCATTGAATACTACCACACGATTCTTGGCTCACAAGGAAACTCAAGTCATCCTTAGGTCGCGGTTAAAGAGGACTAGACGGATAGGAATCCTAGTTAGTCTCATTCATTCGTCACCATCTTCACTAAACAAGTAAGTATATCATCCTCCTATCCACTTTCATTCTTTTTTCATCATCAACACATGAACTTAGGAACCCATGCTTGTTACACTAATATAAAACGTGATTAAGTAACATGCATACGTAAAACTTGCTAGAACTCTAGCCACAAGGATACTAGAAGCTCACGGCTTGGATTAATTGTGTAGTAGTCGTGCTAAAATTTTAGATCTATGGAAACTAGTTAGATAACCTTGCTCTAAAACCCTAGATAAGCTAGATTTAATAAGCTAGACATGTACACTAAATATAAGCCCATAAGGTCTTGGCTTATTTTAAAAACCGAGAATAAGCATTGCCTAAAAAGCCCACTTAACTTAAAACAATGAGTTAGGGTTAGATGAATGCTTAAGAATAAGTAGAAGCTTACATAAGCCCACGTGCATAAACTCATAAGCCATATAAGCCGCGAACTAAATAAGCCATAAGCCATATACACGGCTTATTTATATAAGCCGAGTATTAAATAAACCAATAAGGCCCATGTAGATAGTTGGACTATTAGGAGGTTTAGTTAACTTATACTAATAATAAACAAGCCCAACTGTGAGCCCAATACACTCAAAAACCCAACCCGGTCCACTAATGGGCCTAACAATTTTATTTAGCTCCAAAATCACTATTAGGAGACTTTTCGTGCCATTTTTGCCAAAATGAAAGTATAAGTCAAAATGATAATATTATAAAACATATATATGAAATTCGTGACTTTTGAAAAGTATAAGGGCTAAACTGTCCATTTTCGAAAGTGTAAGGGTAGGATTTGTTTTAGCCGAGACTTTAATAAACGACAAGGACCATATATGTCATTTCCTAAACTTATAACAAGCCTTAAATAACTCCCTTGTGTCTTATAATTGTTTTCAAGACTAGGGGGTTGGTTTTACCATTTTACAAACTATAACCGAGCCCTAGGGACTCGGTTTGCCAATTTCCCAAAGATATTAAACCCTAGGGACTACTTATGCCATTGTTTGAAACTATTGTGAGCCCTAGGGGTGGTTTTGAAAATAAATGTAACGGACAAGGACTAACGATGCAAATACATTTAACAAACGAAACCCTAGGTGTTATTTTGGAAACAATTATCTTTAAGAGGACTAATGAACAATTTAATTTAACTAAAACATTAATAATATTGTTTTGAAATAAATTAAATTAAGTTGTTTTAATATTTAAATTAAATAAATAATAAGAGTTTATTTACGACATTTGTGTAACAAACGAACTATATTAGTGTATTCAAAAGCACTAAGGAAATTTGGTGAAACATATTATTTTCTTTCAACCACTTAATTAAATAAAATCTATTTATTTAATTAATTACACTATTAACGTACGAACAATTTAAATATATTTTTAGAAACTAAAAATATATTATTATCGATAACGTACTATAAGTTTAACGTTTAAACAATAGTAACAACCTATTAATTTGTGATCGTGCATTTTCATCAGTTACATTTATCTGTGCATTTTTTTGTACATGTACTGAGTCACATAAATTACTTAGGTAATTTTACTGCTCCGTGATCATACCATATCTGCATACCCAGTGACATTCTACCACTGCTTTATCATTGAGGTGAGTTCATGGCCCCATCTTTTACTGTTTTATAACTGGGGGAGAAAACATACTTAATTGTTGTATATGCAAACACTTACAGACAACAACAGATTACTGCCTATTGTTTGACCCATTTATTCCCGTGGACTGTAATAGTTAATAGTGTAGCGCGAAATGTTATAAATAGATCTATTTGGGTATTGACAATACCCGACTGCATGACTTGCTACCACGAGACGCTTAGGCCAAGCAACAGGTTTATTTCATTGTCGGTCTGAGGGTCTCACATCAGGATGATCCAGATAGGCACCTGAGAAACATTGTCTAGCATATATGACAGGGCAATAGGAACTGCTATAGTAGGAAGCTTGGTGTTCTACTACCTTCGTGGTGTTTTGCATGTCAGTACATTTACTTTATAAATTAAACCTGTGAATTCACCAACTTCGTGTTGACCCCCACACTTTACTTTTTATGTTTTCTCAGGAAAGTAAGCAGGTGCATGCATCGGATTCCAACATCATAGGAAGCATTCATGTTTACCATCGGGCTGGGATATTTCTATAATTAATAATAAATATCAAGACAATTTACTTAATTTGCACAATTAAATTCATGTGATATGTTTTAATGACATTTGATGATCATTGCTCTATATACTGTGTGCTATTGATCCACCCAAAAAGTAACACCCCATGTACTATTCCGCTGCATTTGACCATTTGGGAGTGTTACAGAAATGGTATCAGAGCGCATAGTTATAGAGAACCAGATCTAAACCTAAAACCTTTAAATACTAAAAATTTATAACTGGACTATAACTGAATTTAAAAAAAATTGGTTTACGAAAATTGATTTTTGGGGAACCCTTATAAGTTAGGCATACACATATAGAGCATACATATTGTGTTAACTAACTGTGCATTGATAAGTACCTACGTAATTGTGATTACACTACCATATGCATGCATAACATCACATATGCATTCTTTTTGAAAACTTTTTGAATTGTGTAAGCTAATACTTACTCAACTTTGAAATGCAATTATTTTCATATTATCATGACGTCACCGACTATTGTGACTACTTTCGACGCTCTCATGACTGCTACTACGCCCATATCATCGACATCAGTATTGCACAGGCTTGAGTCCGATGCAGAGTCCGGGGATCACCCGACAGACGGAGTGATCGTACTATCAGATTCTCCCACTTCATCACCACCAGTTGTACCTACTTCCCCACCTAGGGAAGCAGTACAGGTCGTACCTACTCTACCACCACTATCTACACTCCACTGCTACCCCACCAGAGCTTTGGCACCTCGCAAGAGGAGGCACACCTCTACTCCTGTCTCCACATTCGAGATAAGGGAGGGATCAAGAGCCGACCAGGCAACACCCGACACTGTTCAGGCGCAGCTAGATGCGCTGACTGCTAGGCAGGCACATGATACCGCTGTTATCCATGCCTTGCTATGTGCGGACCATCAGGGACGCTCGGTACTTCAGGAGAGACTTAACACTTTCTACTGGTCAGTTGCTGGTGAGTCACAGGCTGCTCAGGGTTCATGGACGACTGTCCAGAACACCTTGCAGTGGATACTTGAGGAGAACTCTTATCTCCGCCATCGCTTATCATCTCTCGAGGGTCATCAGCATGAGACCCACACTGCCGTCTTAACCCAGGAGGAGACCTTCAGGATCTTCTTCGACTTAGCTGAGGTTCGTCATCAGGGGATGACCGCAGAGACAGAGTATATTAGGAGTGCAGACACCGCACGCCAGATCCAGCTTTTGGAGGCTCTCAGACTTACCAGAGAGACTAGGACTGCTTTGATTAGGTTGCAGGATGCTCAGGAACCTATATCACCAGCTACACCAGCCGCACCAGCAGGCAGCAGGCAGTCACTCTAGTGTAGCTTAAATATCTTGTATATCATGTCAAGCATTGAGTTGCATCTCAGCTCGCATGATTTTGGACTTTTGTACTATATCTCTTATTTTCAGTTGCATTCCTATCCTTAGCACCTAGCCATAGTAGGTAGGTTATCTTTTGTTGTACTAAAAACATATGTACCACTATTTCAGACATGCATGTTGTATCCCTGTCTTAGACCGGTTGTACTTGTATGATATTTTTATTTGCTAGAAATGACTTGTACCAACATTACTCTGTTATCTCTTGTACTTATATTATTATGAACTCTTGACAGGTTATCCAGTTTGTTGTGAATTTTATGCATACATATTACCATGCAAGTTAATATAACTATCATATTGATCAACTAATAAATCTCATTCTTGTGTGTTATAGAAATATGGCACAAAGAGTTACCCGACAAAACCCCAGAGCTGCCCCCACAACAACTATTTTAGAAGCACAACTTAGAGTGCTCATCGGTCAAGGCATAGCTGACGCCCTAGCCGCCAGGGAAACACATCCTAACAGAAATCAAGGTGACAGTCAGAACTCCAATGCTAGAAACCGAGTTTCTAGAGGATGCACTTACCCCGACTTCTTAAAATACAAGCCCAGTTACTTCAAGGGCAAAGAAGGAGTAGTCGAGCTCATGTAATGGTTCGAGAGAACCGAGACTGTGTTCCGTATTAGTGACTGTACGGAAGAGAACAAGGTAAAATTTGCTACCTGTACACTACTGGAACATGCTCTTACCTGGTGGAATTCACTAGTTGCTACCCTTGGGCATGATGATGCCTATGGAATGACGTGGACTGGCTTACCGTGAAATATTATCCCGACGGTGATATCAAGAAGCTAGAGATTAAACTATGGAATCTCAAGTGCACCAACTATGACATCACAACCTACAACCAAAGGTTTCAAGAGTTGACTTTGATGTGTACCAGGATGTTTCCTGAGGGGAAGGACAAGATCGAGAAGTACGTTAGTGGACTTTGGGAATCTGTCCATGATAATGTGCTAGCATCTCAACCCACTACAGTCGAGAGTGTGAGAACCCGTACTTTCCGAGCATTATTTTATTCTTTTATTCGTGCTTCTTGAATTTTCCAATGCATTACGTTTTCTTGTATTCTTATATGTAAATCCTGAGATCATGATAATTTTAATAAATTAAACTTTTAAGTATTTTCTGATCATTGACAATACTTTGTATGGAATTATAAAATTATTATTTTATTTTTCTATATTCAATTTAAATCAAAGTTTTTGGTTTAAAATCACCCGCGTGCGTTTTACAACGAGTTTATTCAAAATCAATGTACAACGAGAATTCCTAGTGATCGCGATACCGACGGATGGCCAAAATTTTACATTTTATTACCGATTGTTTCGATAATTAATATTTTCGATGATGTCGTTTTAATTACGTACTAAGTCGTGTCGGGAAATTATATAATCATATTTATGATGCATTGTAACTTTTGAAAAGTATTTTTACGAAACCCGAGCCCCGTAAATATTTTCAATATTTACTAATAGTCATTTTCTACCCTTTAAACTATTAAATTGCTTTTAGGTATAAAACTATCCAATATCTGAAAATTTTACCCTAACCTTACTATATATATATTTTTTTCACCAACTAACTTCATTCCACTAAAAAAACACACACATAAGAACTTCATCATCCTCTTTCTTCTCTATAAAGATTTCGCCACCCTAAACCACCATAAACACCCTCATTTCTTTTGATCAAGCTTGAATTAATCAAAACAAAAACTAGACCCATTCCTAAAATCATCTCATGATTCTTATGATACCAAAAACATGTACATGCATCAAGTTTTTATAAACTTATGATTTCATGGTTGTATGATGTCTTAATCATCATGCATGTGTTGTTTTGGTAAGATTATGTTGTTTTGATCATAAAAAGTCTTATTTTTAATCTTTGATTTTTGTTAGATTTTACATACAAGTGTTTTTAGGAGTGTTTGGTTGATGGGTATGATAGTATGATGATCCTAGAGGTATGAGAATGAATGGTTTTGGTTGAAAAATTAATTTTACTTGTTTTCTAAAAGGCTATTTTGGGACAGCAGGACCTTATCAGAATTTTTGTGGGTTTAAGGTCTGAGAATTGCTAAGATTATTTGATTTTATTGTAGAGTTTTCTGAGACGGTCGTTTTGGTATAAGATAGAGCTTCTAAGTCATTACGAGTCAAAAGTTATGCTAGTTTTAGTTTTCGTGTACCGGGAGACGCAAGTCGGCACAATCCGAAATTGTGGCTGATTTTGGGTCGACTCTCGGGGACTTTAGGCTTGGTTAGATAAATTTATCTACTGGTTTTCAAAGTTTACAAACTTAGTTTGATGAGTCTAGTAGTGGTTTCAAAAGACGGATTGTCGAGTTAGTACTTTTAAAGTGGTCCAAACGGTTTTACAAAACAAGTGCACAAATCTGTCCCAAAATTTGGAGTCGAGTAAAGTGTCGAGCTGATGGATTTTAAAGTGTGAACATTGGCTCAAATTTTAGTGAGGTCTTATACAGGTTATAAGTGACCTCGACACCAATTTTCATCTAAAACGGAAAAGTCTAGATAGGGTTGATCGGTGTGTACATTCGGGGTGTACTTGCTGATTTTAATTTTGGACACTTAGTTCAATGTTTGTGTTGCGTGAGTTTGAGTATTCATCATCGGACATGATGAGTTATTCAAGTGCTTAGTCATTATATAAATGACTTAGATACTGGTCCAAGTAAGGGTAAAGGATAGTTTGACTTGCGTTGACTTGGCATCGTATGACGGGTCATTCTCAAGTGTTCAAGTGTTTTAACATGTAGTGTTGAAATAAATGGTTAGTATGAATTCATTTGGTTCGTGTCAATGGTTTTGAAACATGAATACTTTGAAAACATTTGAGTCATGTTATATTTGGTATATATATCGATATTGAGTTCGAGTCTTAACGCGCGCCTTATTTTGATAGGTTGCGGTTTTCGTGTTTCCCCGAGCATCCATATCGTCGGTGATCGTCTCACTACCATTGTTTCTACTCAGTTGTTGAGTACCGTGATTGACTCACCTCGTGGCTAAGGTGAGTTCATAGCCCCTTTTTACTTGTACATGGTTTCTAAACACGGGGTGAGATTTTACATGGTGGAACACAACCATTTAAAAACTGTATGCTATCCAGAACTTGTATGATATCCAGATCATGTATGATTTCAGGTTTTCAATATTATTATTGCTTTTAGTCTAGCCTTAAGTTTCCTCTCCCGATCATGAACCGTTAATTTCGAGTACTAAGCGCGAATGTTGTGGGTGGATCCATCGGGATTGACTATCCCCGTCTCAAGTACCTTGACGCACTGTTATTTGTTTATTACTTTAGTATTTAGGCTGAATACTCCCTAGAGGAACTTACACTGAGTTAAGCTTCGGTTCATGAACTGAACAACGATAATAATGATTTCGGACTATGGTTGACGAACCAAACTCCATACTACTTGTTTTACAAATGAATGCTTGTGTTCCACACCTTTACTGCTAAACCTATGAATATCACTCGACTTTATGTTGACGATTTTACATGTTTAATCTCAGGTAATTACTTAGCTTTGCTTAGATGGGAGCCCGCAGGATATTATCGCAGCTTGGAGATTTCTGTGATGCTTTTAAAAGACTGTTTTTAGTAAAAACTGTCAGAAGTTTATTCTATCTTTTGGGCAACTTTATGTTACAAATCATGACGAAATAATATAATTTTCTGCTTCTAAAACTCTGGGACCTATGTTTAAAAACTCTGACCTTTTATGATGTAATGTACATGTTTTTATTTCTTGTACTATGACGTGTTACCCCCTTGTTGCCTAGTTGTTCCATGTCAGATTTTGGGGGTCTCACATAGTGGTATCAGAGCGATGGTTATAGGGAACTGAGTCATTTTTCAAAAACTTAGTCTATTACCGAAAGTTCAAATATTTCATGTTTTAAGTGTCAACCACAGAATCTGCCAATGTTGTTCGATATCTGCGCGGGTAACTCTCTAATCCTTATTATTTACTTTTAATTATCGTTGTAGTATTTCATCTCTTGATTACATGTTGAAATATTACATTACCTTAATGGCGATAATTACTGTCTTTTCAAAGCCTTTGTGCTTCATGAATTATCATTGGATATTACTGTGATTACATCTGCTCGTACTTTCTTGAATTCTTGTTCTTGTGAACTGATCTGGTTACGATGATTTTATATCGTTATGCCGTTACATACTTGTATTCAGAGCGCGTATGCTACCGACTTTTCATACTCATTTTTCTGAGTATTATTTCTATTTTATTTATGCGTGATACGATTGACTTCATATGCTCGTTCGTTTTGAATCATCTGTTTTTCTCGACTCGCTGCTACATGTTGTGTATACTCTCGTGATACCTTTGTTCTGAAGTGAATACGTGTTGTTTTCGATAAAACTCATGATTTTCATTCTTACTACCGTGCATGTTGCTTTCATTGTTTATTTCTTTTAAAATATCTATTTAGATACGCAGATTTTCTTTCCGACCATTCGTAATTGAATGTCTAGTCTATAGACCATTGTGTAGTTCAATGTGTCTCCAGAAAAGACTAAAGGACATCGTGTGAGTCACACATCTCGAAGCATTCGTTGAATCAGTGCTGAATAATATCGTGAGTTCTCGTAATCTTAATTTACCTTTACGCCACCGTTTTACACGACACTTGTACATGGATTACATTTTATTTCATTGATCATTCTACGTTTCGACTTCGACTTACAACATCCGTTGTACTTTGAACACATGACCGTCATTTATTAGTAACGATTGTTTGGAATACGATCCTACTTGTATCCTCCCTTTTTCATTAAACCTCCTCGCCTCAGGAGTGTGACTTGTTAATATTTTGTTTCTTTCTCGGTATGTCTTGTGATTTAGGAAAATCACGCCGCCAGGACATCCTGCATTGCATCTTGTAGCCAAAGACACGGATGTCATGCGTCGTTTTTTTATCTCTCAGATTATCGTTGGCATTCTTGAACCATTTCCATACTGTGTTATCTTTACATGACTAATTATAAAGTTTATTCTCTTTCGTTTTTATGGAATCCACAAGTCTTGTGTATACATTAATTCTGAGTTATTATGAAATTTGGATATAATTTCAAACTGAGTCGAAAAATATACTTTGTACAGAAACTTTACAGGGAATTTAACAGTGTCGAGAAAATATTTTTATAACCTTAGACATAAAAATATATATTTCTACTTGTTGAGACGTCCGTTTAGGACATAAATTTTTTTTTGACCAGTAACTTTAAAATCGAGCAAGTTACGCTTTGAGATTGTAAAATCTAAGAAGTTATTTTTCTGAATAATGCTAAAATATTATTTTGTTGACAGATTTAATGCAAGGGCATTTTCGTCCATTTTTATTCCGTTTCAAGTCTCGGGTAAAACTAGAAAGTTGTTCAAAACATTGTTTTACATCGAGATGCATTAAACTTTGAGTCTTAAAATATTGTTTAGTGAGTTAATTGGTCTAGTCAAACCCAAAAGTCAAAATTGATAGACTTTAGAACTATGATTTCAAGCGTTTTTGAGTTCGTTGAGCTTGTAAAACTTTAACTAATGATATTTTACAACTAAAAACATTGATTACGTTTGAACAAGTATAAAATAGTAACTTTGAGTTCGGTCATACATGTACCTAGATCTTGAACTTTTGAAATTCGGTAACTTCCTAATATAGAAACTTTTCGGAGTGATTGTACTATTTGTTAACGGATACCCTACTTTCTTAAAAGTATATTATTGTCAAATTAACCACGATGTGCACACATACGGATTCCTTTATCCTTTCTTTTATATATGACTTATTTGTCATTCTACATTGTCTTTCTTTGCTTTTATCGTACCACTGAATTGGACCGAGGTTGAAGTTCTTGCCTTCGTATCGTTCGTTATCATTTTGACACGTGTCTCTTGACGATTTCGGCTAAACCTCTTGAAACCTTATCACCTTGTAACCATTTCGTTGCCTGTCCTGAACTACTCCTTTATTACCCTCATGTAACCCACTCGCTATTTTACAAGTTACCATATAAGCTCAAACTGATATGTTTGCAAATCATTTTTACAAAAATGCTCTACTTGGAATTTACCAAATACTTGAAGGTTATCTTATAGAATTAATTTATATTAATTTTACAATGTATTTTCACAAATTGTTCTAATACGGTCTTATAAAGAACCCTTGTAACTATACAAAATTGTTGATTTAAACAGTTAGCCAGTAACTTATAGGCGAAAAGTTTCATATGTTATTTTGATTCCTGTTTTTACAAATGCTATTATATACATATTTTAAATCACATGATATGTAATACTGGTTTGACGAAGCTGATCATCGCATTGTTAGTCCTAAATTATGCATGGCCTGATCACCTATGCTTAATTTAGAAGGAGCCATGCAAGGCCGAATAGTAGTCACCTTAAATATTTAACCAACAATCAACTTTTTAATTATGTACCTTAAAAAGTTAGATAAAATGAAAGTTTTGAAAACTTTTACATCTTATGCGAGTAGCAACAATTCACGGCATACACATAAGAACCCTTATCTCTTCTTGAACAAAGTACATGCCTCAAGCACATATTTCCTTACTCAATGACCTTTGTTTTACCTGTTACCTCATCATCCTCATGATACGATTTTCGTTACCATTTGCCTAAATTCTTACCGTTTATACCAGACTTGAAAGTTTCAAACGTTGTTATGCTTCTACATCAATCGATCTTCTTTATCTATCTTGGTAGATCTACGAAATGTCTCTGGACGCGATTAATGATTTACGATTGGACGTGAACGATAATTCCGTGTAATTGTCATGATATATGTTAAGACACTATCGCCATAAAAATTCATTCGTGAGAACCATGTATTGATTTTGACTTTCATTGCTAATGTTGTTCATTTTAATGGAATTACTATCAAGTAACTTTTTAAGAATTTTCTTTGATTCGAAAATTCGTTGTGTGGCTTTTCTCTTTCGATCATATGTCGACCACCGAGAACTTAATAAGCCATTATTGGTGACGCCAATCGCACTCGTGAATTAATCTTGCTGAATCCTTTGTTTCTTATTCTTTTTATCATTGACGCGTCTATTCTATCATGTTTGCTAAGAATTGATGTGATTTTTGTTTTATTCCCTTGTGTTATCGCTCGTATACAAGATTGTTGACCTTTATATGATTCATATTCATTGCTGTCTTGTCACCTTTTGAAACCAGAAAAAGTTACGTGTTTATCAATTGATACCTTAATCGCCTTCTTGGATTTCTGAAAATTATTATTAATTTTTAAGAATGTTTTATACATTTTATCAAATGTTTAAATTACCAAAATAACTGTTTCAAGTTAAGTACCAGATATATATATCATCTTTGGTAAATTTATAACTAGTATTTAAAAAGGATATCAAGCAGTATCTTTTAAAGTATTTGATTTTATCATACTTTACTCTTAATATAATGAAATTATTAAATTAATTAATTTTTTTCTAACAATGGTTCTAAATAACTTGGAAAATCTGATTTCCTCTAGTGATAACGATAAACTTGAGTCTTTAACAATAATTTCATGCGGTCATCCAAAAGTTCTTAAGCCGACCAGGAAAACTATTTGAAATGGGTTACTTTTACTTTGAAGTCCTGATCAAGAAAAAGATTTGACAACTGTTTACCCACTCATTTCATATAGAGTTTGATTTTTAATCACTACTCCTTGTAAAATTTTCTTTTAATCAAGAAAATATTTAAACTGAGTTTTAAAGTAACCCCAAAATCCTAGACAACTGACTATGACAGCTTGTATTTTAAATGATAATATGTTATTCATTTTTTCCCTTCTATTTCTTTTGTAACTGGATTGTTACGTTTTAAGATTGTCATGGTTTACAGTTGCACGACTTGCGACCCCTTGTTGATTTACAATCTTGGTTCATTTTATCGCACTTTGCCTGTTTAAGCGATTCTTGTGTTCATTCTATCTCTTGAATATTTCTTTGTACTGAAAAGTCATTATTCTAATCCGAGTTCGAAAAGTTATTCATAAAGGAGTTAAGAAATCTGAAGCATAGTGAATTCTAACCGTTAAGATTCGTCGTGGTGCAGAAATTTCCTGGGAAGCAATGAATTTTGTTCTACACTTTGTACCTCCTCTTGTTTGCATCTTCTACTGTTTTCAGGAGAACTCTGGGGACCAGAGTTCCTTTAGGGGGGAAGACTGTGAGAACCCGTGCTTTCCGAGCATTATTTTATTCTTTTATTCGTGATTCTTGAATTTTCCAATGCATTACATTTTTTTGTATTCTTATATGTAAATCCTAAGATCATGATAATTTTAATAAATTATACTTTTAAGTATTTTCTGATCATTGACAATACTTTGTATGGAATTATAAAATTATTATTTTATTTTTCTATATTTAATTTAAATCAAAGTTTTTGGTTTAAAATCACCCGCGTGCGTTTTACAACGAGTTTATTCAAAATCAATGTACAACGAGAATTCCTAGTGACCGCGATATCGGCGGATGCTCAAAATTTTACATTTTATTACCGATTGTTTCAATAATTAATATTTTCGATGATGTCGTTTTAATTACGTACTAAGTCGTGTCGGGAAATTATATAATCATATTTATGATGCATTGTAACTTTTGAAAAGTATTTTTACGAAACCCGAGCCCCGTAAATATTTTCAGTATTTACTAATAGTCATTTTCTACCCTTTAAACTATTAAATTGCTTTTAGGTATAAAACTATCCAATATTTGCAAATTTTACCCTAACCTTACTATATATACATTTTTTTTCACCAACTAACTTCATTCCACAAAAAAAACACACACATAAGAACTTCATCATCCTCTCTCTTCTCTCGAAATATTTCGCCACCCTAAACCACCATAAACACCCTCATTTCTTTTGATCAAGCTTGAATTAATCAAAACAAAAACTAGACCCATTCCTAAAATCATCTCATGATTCTTATGATACCAAAAACATGTACATGTATCAAGTTTTTATAAACTTATGATTTCATGGTTGTATGATGTTTTAATCATCATGCATGTGTTGTTTTGGTAAGATTATGTTGTTTTGATCATAAAAAGTCTTGTTTTTAATCTTTGATTTTTGTTAGATTTTACATACAAGTGCTTTTAGGAGTGTTTGGTTGATGGGTATGATAGTATGATGATCCTAGAGGTATGAGAATGAATGGTTTTGGTTGAAAAATTAATTTGACTTGTTTTCTAAAAGGCTATTTTGGGACAGCAGATCCTTATCAGAATTTTCGTGGGTTTAAGGTCTGAGAAAGGCTAAGATTATTTGATTTTGTTGTAGAGTTTTCCGAGACGGTCGTTTTGGTATAAGATAGAGCTTCTAAGTCATTACGAGTCAAAAGTTATGCTAGTTTTAGTTTTCGGGTACCGGGAGACGCAAGTCGGCACAATCCGAAATTGTGGCTGATTTTGGGTCGACTCTCAGGGACTTTAGGCTTGGTTAGATAAATGTATCTACTGGTTTTCAAAGTTTATAAACTTAGTTTAATGAGTCTAGTAGTGGTTTCAAAAGACGGATTGTCGAGTTAGTACTTTTAAAGTGGTCCAAACGGTTTTAGAAAACAAGTGTACAAATATGTCCCAAAATTTGGAGTCGAGCTGATGGATTTTAAAGTGTGAACATTGGCTCAAATTTTGGTGAGGTCTTATACAGGTTATAAGTGACCTTGACACCAATTTTCATCTAAAACGGAAAAGTCTAGATAGGGTTGATCGGTGTGTACATTCGGGGTGTACTTACTGATTTTAATTTTGGACACTTAGTTCAATGTTTGTGTTGCGTGAGTTTGAGTATTCATCATCGGACATGATGACTTATTCAAGTGCTTAGTCATTATATAAATGACTTAGCTACTGGTCCAAGTAAGGGTAAAGGATAGTTTGACTTGCGTTGACTTGGCATCGTATGACGGGTCATTCTCAAGTGTTCAAGTGTTTTAACGTGTAGTGTTGAAATAAATGGTTAGTATGAATTCATTTGGTTCGTGTCAATGATTTTGAAACATGAATACTTTGAAAACATTTGAGTCATGTTATATTTGGTATATATATCAATATTGAGTTCGAGTCTTAACGCACGCCTTATTTTGATAGGTTGCAGTTTTCGTGTTTCCCCGAGCATCCATATCGTCGGTGATCGTCTCACTACCATTGTTTCTACTCAGTTGCTGAGTACCGTGATTGACTTACCTCGTGGCTAAGGTGAGTTCATAGCCCCTTTTACTTGTACATGATTTCTAAACACGGGGTGAGATTTTACATGGTGGAACACAACCATTTAAAAACTGTATGCTATCCAGAACTTGTATGCTATCCAGGTCATGTATGATTTCAGGTTTTCAATATTATTATTGCTTTTAGTCTAGCCTTAAGTTTCCTCTCCCGATCATGAACCGTTAATTTCGAGTACTAAGCGCGAATGTTGTGGGTGGATCCATCGGGATTGACTATCCCCGTCTCAAGTACCTTGACGCACTGATATTTGTTTATTACTTGAGTATTTAGGCTGAATACTCCCTAGAGGAACTTACACTGAGTTAAGCTCGGTTCATGAACTGAACATCAATAATAATGATTTCGGACTATGGTTGACGAACCAAACTCCATACTACTTGTTTTACAAATGAATGCTTGTGTTCCACACCTTTATTGCTAAACCTATGAATATCACTCAACTTTATGTTGACGATTTTACATGTTTAATCTCAGGTATTATTACTTAGATTTGCTTGGATGGGAGCCCACAGGATATTATCGCAGCTTGGAGATTTCTGTGATGCTTTTAAAAGACTGTTTTTAGTAAAAACTGTCAGAAGTTTATTCTATCTTTTGGGCAACTTTATGTTACAAATCATGACGAAATAATATAATTTTCCGCTTCTAAAACTCTGGGACCTATGTTTAAAAACTCTGACCTTTTATGATGTAATGTACATGTTTTTATTTCGTCAGCTTTGTATGAACTGTAATTCATTGTTTCTTGTACTATGACGTGTTACCCTCTCGTTTCCTAGTTGTTCCATGTCAGATTTTGGGGGTCTCATAGAGAGTGCCATCGAGTTCGCCACTGAACTGATGGACAAACGAGGTCGTGATCATGCAATAAGGCAGACCGAACACAAGAGGAAAGCTGATGAGAACTTCCATAATCATCATCAGACCCAACAACCAAAGAGACATAACTCAGGGCAGATTTACAGTGCTACTTTCTCAGGGTCGCTCCATACGTAGGCACCAAGCCAAAATATCCCAAGTGCAATTTTTACCACTACAGTGACACATCTTGCCGAAGGCCCGGACAAGGCAATACCTATGTTCCGATTGATAGAAACAACTCTAGCACCACCTTCAGGCCCAACAACGGGAATGGCCAAAACTTTCGTGGAAATAGACAGCAGGGAAATCGTCCTCCCACAGGTGTAAATGATGTGAAACGGAAGGAGGTTCGTTGCTATGGTTGTGGAGAGACAGAACATATCCGACCTGAGTGCCCGAAGAAAGCAAGCAAGAGCGAGAATGGTGGAGGAGCACCAACCAGAGTTTACGTGATATGAGACACCAGGACCAACTCCAATGTGGTTACCGATACGTTTCTTTTGAACAATCAATATGCATCCATTTTGTTTTATACCAGAGCTGATAGGAGATTCATATCTACCGAGTTTAGTAATTTACTAGACATCATTCCTACCCAGTAAGACAACTGTTACAGAGTCGAATTAGCGGACGACAAAATCATCGAAACCAATGCTATTTTAAGAGGTTGTACCCTAAACCTTTTGAACCATGCCTTTGATATCAATCTAATCCCAGTAAATCTTGGTAGTTTTGACGTTATCATCGGTATGGACTTGGTTAGAGAAATACCACGCAACCATTTTGTGTGACGAAAAGCTAGTCCGTATACCGTGGGGGAAAAGAAAACTTATTTGTACGAGGAGAAGGGAATTTGGACAGGACTGACACCAGACTGAGTGTCATCTCATGCACCCAAAGTCCAGAAATACATACTGAAAGGCTGTCCTATCTTATTAGCGCATATTTCCCAAGCAAACAAGGAAGATGAACCAGAGAAGAAACAAATCAAGGACGTACCAATTGTCCGCGATTATCCCGAAGATTTCCCAGACGACTTACCTGGTTTACCACCAACTCGTCAAGTAGAATTTCAGATCGACTTGATACCAGGAGCTGCACCTGTGGCTAAAGCACCATACCGGTTAGCTGTTGGGAATTATTTGTTAACTGTCAAGTACCGTTAGTGTTATTGAAGTACTGTTAGTTATCTTTCAAGTACCGTTAGTGTTAATGCGGTACATAGTAAGTACTGCTACTTATAAAGTAAGTACTGCTATATTGATTAGGACGAATATATCTTTGTATAAGATATGTCATAGTTATAGTTAGAGTATATCTTATGTGATATACTTAAATAGTTAGAATATTGATAATATATCGTCTGTGATATAGTTATCTTTATAGAATATTCTAAGGTTTCTAGGGTTCCTTACTCTATAAAAGGAACATAGGTACGATGTCATGTATGTACCTCATTCAAGTTGATTAATAAGAGAATCGAATAGTTAAAAGTAATTATGTTCTTCTGTGCTTTATAAGTTAGATTCTGCATAACTTATTTAGCTTGAGTAAGAGTTCTCAAAGTGTTTTAGTTTGATTACAAACTACTATACTAGTTCTTAACAGAATATAGATCCAATCAAAGGGATCAACAAGTGGTATCAGAGCTTGTTGAGAAACTCTGTAAAAGAAGAACACAACCCCAAAAACTCCACTCACACTAAAACTCAATGTCTCAACCTGGTGATGACCCTCACTTGGAAGATATTCCAGATCCTGATCCAATACCATAGAGACAACCTCAAGTTGTGCATCCTACACCACCACAAGGTGTTCAAATATAGCTACTTCTATAACTACAACACCTTCCCATACTCTTTCTGCTGTCAAACTCCCAGTTCTCAAAGGTGATAACTATGAGACATGGGATATGTAGATGGAACAGTATTTGAATCACACAGATCACACTCTGTGGCAAGTTATCAAGAATGGGAATACACCTAAGAAGCTACACTAGTTGCCTGATGGTACATGCTATGCTCTACCTGTTGTGACTGTTGAGGAGGTACAAGCAGAGATCAAAGAAAGAAAGGCCAGAACTGCTTTGGCTATGGCACTTTCAGAAGACATCTTACCTAGCTTTCATCACTATAAGGATGCAAAGGCTATGTGGGATGCCATCAAACTTAGATTTTGAGGTAATGACAAATCTAAGAAGATGAAGAAGATTGTTCTGAAACAAGAATTCGATAACTTCTCAATATCTAGTATAGAAGGAAACCATGGTGGCTATAGAAGGTTCAGTAAGCTGCTTATTCAATTGGCAGTTTATGGACAAATAATTCCTAATGAAGAAGCCAATCTGAAATTCTTAAGGAGTGTTCCACAAGAGTGGAAAGCAATGGCTATGCACTTCATCACAAGAGATGATCTAGATACAATTCCTTTTGATCATCTCTACAACAATCTTAGAGCTTATGAGATGGATGTAAAAGGCGTTGAGGTGACCAAAGGAGCAGCAACAACAAAGTATAACTTGGCTTTTGTGTCAGAAGGTAACAACGGTACTTACTTTCCAAATACCGCTAATGGATCTAGCAGCGGTACTTACTTCCATAATACCGCTGGAGGACTTACAAGTGGTACTTACTCACAAAGTACTGAAGGCAGTCCCATAGTCTCTCAAAATCCACAAGGAAGATCTTCACCATTGTTTAGTGACAATGATGCCTTCTCATTCTTTGTTGGACAAGACAACAGGCCAAGACTAACACTCAATGACTTGTTCCAAATGGATGATGGTGATGTTGAAGAGATGGATCTCAAATAGCAAGCTGCTATGGTTTCTGTGAGATCTAATAGGTTCTTCAAGAAGACTGGAAGGAAGATGACTGTTGATCCTACTGAGCCATTAGGATATGACAAGTCTAAAGTTGAATGCTATAACTATGGATTGAATGGACACTTCATGCATAGAGACAAGGCTGAAAGTAGCAGCCAAAAGTCTAAAAACAGCTATAGAACCAGTCCAAGAATTACTGAAAGCTTTCCAAAAGGAAACAACATAAGTCCCAAAGGAACCAAAGCATTGGTGACTGTAGATGGAGTGGTGAACTGGGCTGAAGATGAAGAAGAAAAATAGCTTGGTTTGATGGCTCTCTCACATGAAGATACTGAGGTACATCCTTGTTCTAAAGATTGTGTTCTTAAATTTAATAGCTTAAAAGTAGAACTAGATGAACAGTATCAAAAAGTCAACACTTTCACTATAGAACTAAATGCTTTTAAATAGGGTGTTGCTAAGTTAGAAGAAAATATAGTTTTGTATAAAAAGGGTAAACTAAACTATAAAGAGAAAATAAGAATTTTAACTCTTCAAATGAGGGAAAAAGATGTGGAAATTAAAGCTTTTGAAAAACAACATTTGAAAGTATCAGCAGAAAATGAAGCTTTAAAAGCCAGTCTTTATAATGAAAGGGAAGTGATTAATCATTGGCAAAAGTCCTCTAAAGGATTGGGTAAACTGATTAATTCACAAATGGGGTATTATGATAAGTCAGGCCTAGGATATATTGAGGACCAACCTGGGATAACTTTAACTGACAAGGACTTATCAACGGGGATTTTTGATAGTTCTAGTGAGTCAGATAATACACCTGAAAATGATAGATATGTTGAACGAATGAAGGCAGTTCCTCCACCATTATCAGGAATTTTCATGCCCCCTAGTAATGATACAAGTATAGAGTTAGAAGAACCAAAAGCTGTTAATGATTCAAACTCTAGTACTTTGTCCCAAGATAAATCTGTTGTGACCAAAAATATTGTTTATCCACATTTAATGAACAATTTTGTTTTTAAAGAGTCTAAAACTAGTTCTGCTTCCAAGCAGGTAAAAACTCTTAGCAAGACATTGGATAATGATGTAAAACATAATAAAACCAAGAGGGGTGGGATAGGTTTTGAGAAAGTTCAGTCAAAACAACCTTTTGGGTCTTATTAAAGAAGAAAAAGATGTTATGTTTGTGGTAGTCTAAGTCATTTTATCAAAGATTGTACTTTACATGAAGATAAAATTGTGAAACAAAAGGCTACACAAAAGGCCACAAGAAACAGTAATGGGAAAAATGCACAGGTTAATAGGCAACAAAGATCTAAAGATGACAAACCTAAGTTTGATCATTCTAAAAGGATAGCTAAAAAGGTTACTAATAACTCTACCAAGAACTTTGTTCCTAGAGAAGTACTTATGAAACAAGGTCTAGTACCTTTGAAGTCTGGTAAACCAAGTACCGGCAAGTCTAGAACTGCAAGTACTGCTAGACCAAACTCAAGTACCGTTGGTTCAAAGTCTGTCAAACCAAAGTCCCATAAGACCTCTAAGAATGTTATTGAGAAAGACAAAACATCTAGATGTAAGTCTAATAACAAACTAGTACAAATGTGGGTTCCTAAAGGCGAAAAACCATGTGTTCAAGCAAGTACTGCTAAAACAGTACTTAGGCAAAAAATGTACAAAGACAACTCACCTACCTATGTGTTTGACTATGTGACTAGAACCATGAAATATAAGAGTGTATGTAGTCTTACTGGAAAAACTACCTATCAAACTCTTAAGTATGTAGATCCCACAAGATCTGAGCCAAATGTGGCTTGGGTCCCTGTTAAAAACTAATAAGTTTTGTTTATGTGCAGGGGCATCTAATTGATGAATTAAAAGACAAAGGTATAGTAGATAGTGGATTCTCAAGACACATGACAGGAAATAAAGATTTCCTTGCTGAATTTGAAGAATTCAGAGGTGGACCAGTAGCCTTTGGAGGTAGCAAAGGTAGAATCACTGGCAAAGGGAAAATCAATACGGGGAAGTTGGAATTTGAAGATGTGTGCTTTGTTAAAGAATTGAATGAATTAAATCTCTTTTCTGTATCACAAATATGTGATAAGAAGAACAAGGTGCTGTTTACTGATACAGACTGCTTGGTGCTCTCCAAAGACTTTGAGATGCCTAAAGAATCTCAAGTATTGCTTAAGGTACCCAGGCAAGAAAACATGTACACCTTTAATCTTCATACTATTACTCCAACAGGTGGTATTACATGTTTACTAGCTAAGGCTTCTAATAATGAGTCTAACTTATGGCATATGAGGTTAGGTCATGTGAATTTCAAGAATCTTAACAGATTAGTGAATAGAAATTCGGTTAGAGGGTTACCTAACAAATCTTTTCAAAATGATTTCTCATGTGCTGCTTGTCAAAAAGGTAAACAACATAGAGCCTCTTGTAATACCAAGACTGTCAATACTGTGACAAAGCCTTTGCAACTTTTTCATATGGATTTGTTTGGTCCAGTTTCTATAAGAAGCATTAGTCATAAGACCTTTTGTCTAGTCATAACTGATGATTATAGTAGATTCAGTTGGGTTTTCTTTTTAGCTCTTAAGAGTGAAACCAATGAATTACTTAAGGATTTTATCACTTTAGTTGAAAAGCAGTTCACTAAACAAGTCTTGATCATTAGGACAGATAATGGGAAAGAATTCAAGAATGCTGAATTTTATGAATTTTGTAGGTCTAAAGGAATTAAGAGACAATTTAGTAATCCTAGGAGTCCACAACAAAATGGAGTAGCTGAAAGGAAGAATAGGACACTAATTGAGGCTGCTAGAACTATGCTGGCTGATTCTCTTTTGCCAAATACATTTTGGGCAGAAGCAATCAATACTGCATGTTATGTGTTAAATAGAGTCTTAGTGACCAAGCCTCAAAACAAAACACCTTATGAACTTTTGACTGGTATTAAGCCAACCATAAGTCATTTAAGACCTTTTGGGTGTCATGTATCTATACTAAATACTCTTGATCATTTGGGGAAGTTTGATGGAAAATCTGATCCAGGATATCTTGTAGGATATTCATTGTAAAGTAAATCATATAGGGTTTACAATTTTGCATCTAAAAAGGTTGAAGAAAATGCCCATGTTAATTTCTTAGAAAATAAACCCAATTTCCCAGGAATAGGTTATGCTTGGATGTTTGATTTAGATTATCTAACTAATTCTAAGGATTACTATTTCTGTGCAAAAGGATTGTCAAACTAACAATGCAGGTGAGGAGTCTGGTACAACTAAGTCAGGTACTCAAGGAGATTTCTCTTCATCAGATGATGATGTTCACGTCTATGTACCTAGTATGCCTACTGTTACTCCCATATCTGCTACTCCCTAGAAGCAAACTATGCCATAAATAGATGATCAAGCCTCCCAAGAGCTTAAGAGGCTTCAAGATTAAGAAACGAATGCGACATCTGCTAATTAGCATTCAGGAGAAGAATCTTTTGAGTCACAACATTTAGCAGTACATACTACACATAACGGTACCTCATCTGCAAGTACTGCTAAGTCAAAATCTGCAAAGTCTGTTGATTCATTAGAAGATATTTTACAAGCTACGGACGATGAAGACATTTATGCTAGTCCATCTGAAGGAATCTTCTCCAAATCTTCATATGATTAGTAGGATGCAGTAACTGATTTCAATAATTTGGAAACTAAAATTCTAGTTAGTTCTATTCCCACTCATAAAGTCAAGAACAACCATCCTACTACTCAGATTATTGGAAATCCCAAGTCTGCTGTGCAAACCAGAAGAGAACTTCAAGCTAATACTAAAACTCATGCACTTGTGAGTTATGTCAAACAACAGCAGAGAACTAATCATAAGGATACTCAGCCTTGTTTGTTTTCCTGCTTCTTATCACAAGTAGAGCCAAAGAATATTTCTCAAGATCTTGATGAAGAAAGTTGGGTAGATGTCATGCAAGATGAATTAACACAATTTGAGCTACAAAAGGTTTGGATTCTTGTGGATCTTCCCTCAGGTAAAAGAGTTATTGGTACTAGATGGGTTTTCAAGAACAAGAAGGATGTAAGAGGAGTTGTTGTAAGAAACAAGGCAAGGCTTGTTGCTCAAGGCTATAGACCGGAAGAAGGGATAGACTATGATGAGGTTTTTGCACCAGTGGCAAGGATAGAAGCCATTAGGTTATTTTTGGCCTTTGCATCATATATGGGTTTTATAGTCTATCAAATGAATGTGAAAAGCGCCTTTCTTTATGGTACTATTTTAGAGGAGGTATATGTTTCACAACCTCCAGGTTTTATAGATCCTAAGTTCCCCAATAGAGTCTACAAGGTTATCAAAGCACTTTATGGTCTGCATCAAGCTCTAAGGGCTTGGTATGCCACTTTATCCAATTTTCTCTTAGAACATGGATATAGGAGAGGGACATTGACAAAACTATGTTCATCAAGAAGAATGCTAAAGATATTATTCTAGTACAAGTCTATGTTGATGACATCATTTTTGGTTCCACCAAAAAATCATGGTGTGAAGAGTTTGAGGCTTTGATGAAAGGAAGATTTCAGATGAGTTCTATGGGAGAACTTACTTTATTTTTGGGACTACAAGTCAAACAAAGGAAAGATGGAATATTTATCAGTCAAGATAAATATGTTGCTGAAATCTTGAAAAAGTTTTCATGTATGGATTCAAGGAGTAGAAGCACACCTTTTGAAGCTAAGAAGTCTTTGTCAAAAGATGAACATGGTGAAAATGTTGATATTCATCTATACAGGTCAATGATTGGTTAATTGATGTATCTTACTGCTTCAAGACCAAACATCATGTTTGCTGTGTGTGCCTATTCAAGGTTCCAAGTTAATCCAAAGGTGTCACATCTACATGTTGTGAAGAGGATTTTTAAGTATCTTAAAAGTCATCCTAATTTAGGATTATGGTATCCTAGAGATTCAACCTTTGAATTGGAAGCTTACTCAGATAGTGATAATGCTGGAGCTAATCATGATAGGAAATCCACAACAGGAGGTTGTCAATTCCTTGGAAGAAGACTCATATCATGGCAGTGTAAGAAGCAAATAATTGTTGCTACTTCTACAACTAAAGCTAAATATGTAGCTGCTGCTCATTGCTGTGGACAAGTACTTTGGATTCAAAATCAGTTGTTAGATTATGGGTTTAACCTCATGAACACCAAGATTTACATTGATAATGAAAGTAATGTATGCATTGTCAAGAATCCAGTATTTCACTCCAAGACCAAGCATATTGAAATAAGACATCACTTCAGAAGAGATGCCTATGACAAGAAGCTTATTCAAGTCTTGAAGATTCATACATACAACAATGTAGCTGATTTATTGACCAAGGCATTTGATGCAAAGAGATTTGAATTCTTGGTGACACATATTGGTATGCTCAACCAATAGACTGCTGCATATGTTGAGGGGAGGTAATAGCTGTACAATTTTTATGCTAATTTTTATTGTATAGTGTATGTTTTTGTGTTTTTGATGTGATTGCAGGTTGATATAATAAGATAAAATAGGTTATAATGATAGTGGAATGCATGAACTGGTCAAAATTGTGAGGTATCGTTGTGGATCCAAGTACCGCTAGCACAAATCCAAGTACCGAGTATGTTCCATGTACCGCTACATGTCCGTTGTACCGTTAAAGGGTCTCTTTTGTAAATTTGGCAGTTTCTTCGCGCTTGGGTTTGTTATTTACATAAATACTTACTCCAATTATACAATTGATTCACCTAATCTTTTATTCTTATCTCTTAATTCTATAACCTTCTCTCTAATTTTTCGATCATCAAAAATACTAATGGCTTCTTTACAAGTGATCTCTAAGCATAATTTGGTTGCGAATCTTGCTCTGAATGATGACTCTCTTGGATTCCATGAGATTCTTGGATTCTTATCTCGTAGTCATATTCGTTTCGCACTCACTGTAAGTCCCATTGTCTCTGTTCCCATTGCTGAACAATTTTGGAATACTGTTGTGTTAGGTACTCGGTTTGATCAACCTTGCATTAAGGCTAGGGTAAATCATAGAAATATCTATGTAACTGAGGTACTGCTAAGGTCTAGTTTGAGATTAAATGATGAAAATGAACTTAGTATGCTTAATAACACAGAGATACATGATGGCCTTGCATCCATGGGTTATGAGGGTGGTAGGGAAAATCTTACTTTCATTAAAACTTTGTGTTCACCATAATGGAAATTGCTTTTTTCATGCTATTATTCACTGTTTAAGCTCTAAAAGTACTTCTTTTGATCAAATTCATGCTGCATTGGCATCAGCTGGTATTTTTCTAGCAAATAAAAAATTTTTTAAGTTCTCAAAATTAATTTTTGAAGGCATGACTAGGAATTTGGAAGGAACTAAGAAGTTTTTAATGTATCCTAGATTCATTCGACTTTAGTTAGTGACCAAATCCTTAACCTACCAGAGTTAACTAATACATGGGATGTTCCTACCTTTACAAAGAGAACTTTCTCTTTCTTGACCAAACAAGGCAATGCCTTCACAGGAACTGTTACACCATTATTTGCTCATATGTTAGCCCAACCTACCAACCAAGAAGGTGAGGAACCTAGAAATTCTAGTGCTTCTCAGCAAACTCCTTCTAACCAGAATTTCCATTCCTCAGAAGATTCTCAATCTTCTTCTCACAATATTGGTGTTCAACCAAATAATGATGAGATGATCCATACACCTGTTGCTTCCATTGCTGCTAGTGGTTCACCACAAGCACAGGCACCAGAGGTGGTGGATGTTGCAAATTTAACTGCTTTGTGTACTAGTTTGTCCCAACAGGTACATGTGTTGCAAAAGGAAAAGCTTGTTCAAGATAAGAAAATTGTTGAATTGGAGGCCAACCTAATCAAGTTAAGGATTAAAGTATCTCCTTGGATGAAGCAGAATAGGTCTATTCAGAAAGCTGCACTTAAAAATCAAAGGTTCAGAAACCTCAAGAAAAGGCAACTGAATGCAACCAAACAGGGGAGGAATTATGAAGAACCAATACCTTTTTCTGATAATCAAACAAGGGTCTCTGGAAATGACATCAATTTTGAATTGGATGATGATGTCATTGGGAATTATGGAGATGGAAATGGTTTAGAGACTGGTGTGGATGAACCTACTAACATGGAGTTTCAACAGGAAGAGCCACAACCTACTCGTGAGGAATCACAAATTGAAGAAATGGTGGTTACTCAGCCAGAGCCACAACCTCAATCACCACAACTTCAAGTGAATTGGAGTACTTTCTATGGGAAACTGGAGGAGATTAATGTTCAATTTCCTATATCTTCAACTCCACCACAAAGATAATTCTGGTTTCACAAGAAACAGTGTTTACAAGTACTGTCAAGGTCAAGAGTGAGCTATGGATCAGACAAGACTGAAGAGGTACAAGTTGAAAGGATAGCTTCAGTGGAAGAAATGGTATCTGGAGATACTCTAGTGATTGAAGAAACAAGTGTGTCTAACACTGGTGAAGTAAACATTGTTGAAGATTCAAGTACTGCTAGGCCAACTAAGCTGACTGCAAGTACCGCTAACATTGTTGAAGATTCAAGTACTGCTAAGCCAACTAAGCCGACTGCAAGTACCGCTGGTGATCATCCTTCACTAGAAAGTCAAACTCCTTTTGGAGAGGATGAGACTTTAGCCCAAATACTGCTTGATTTAAGAGAAAAGAGTTCAGCTGAAAAAGCAAAACAAGTAGAGTTTAAGAAGAAGACACAACAAGAAGTTGCCAAAAAGGATCAAACTAAAGGTAAGAAAGTACAAGCTTCTCATCCCACTAAAGGTATAGTTATTCAACAGCAAGATGATGAGGAAAGACCTTCCAAGCTAAAGAAGAAGTTACCAAAGATTAATCTAAAGGATAAGGGAAAGAAGCAATTACAACCAGAATCTGAAAATGAAAGTGATTCACATGAAGATATCAACAAAGTCATGTATAAATTTAATCAACTAGACCATGATGAGGAATATGCTCTCAGAATGCAAGCTCAAGTTCGTGAAGAAGAGTTACAAGAGGAACTTGCAGCAAAGCAACATTTGCTAGAAGCTAGGAGAATACAACAAGAATGGAACATACAAGAGTATGATAGGATTCAAGCTGAATTACATGCAAGTGAGCTTTTTGAAGACTCATTGTTAGCTGAAGAAAGAGATGCTTATGATGAAGAAGAGAAATCAAAATTGATTGATGATCTGGTAAGGGAACAACAAAGTGATAGAAAACACTTTTCTTACTATGTGAAAATTAAGGTAAACCACACCCTCTCCACCTAAGGAGAGGGTTTATATACCCAAGCCCATGTGATGGGCTTGGGCTTACATTGGGCCACCGGCCTACACATGTTGTAGGCTTGGCTTGGCCTTGTTTGTTGAATATTAAGTTAACTAAACTACGAGCTACCACTTAGACTATTGTTGGAGTGACCGATCCTTTCTAATACGTAAAACGTATTTCCAACAATCTCCCCCTAAGGGAGGTCACTCCAAACAAGGGCGTTACCCAAGTTACAATAATAAAATAAACCTATCATACTATGCTTGTCTTGAGCTCGTAGTCTTCGTCTTTCTTTTTCTTTTTCTTTTCTGGTGAACATGCTAATGTGATCTTTGATATCAATCTTTAGCATTAGTCTCTTGCCTTGATCTTGTGCATCCATCACTTGTGATATCCGCCTCCTCGTGACTTCATGTCCCACATACTTATACCTTCTTAATTCTTGAAAGCTTCAGAGTTTGATACAGCGGAAGACTTTGACTTTTAGGCTTTCTTGAATTAGATGAAGTATTAAGTGCATAAATTATAAGCATGCGGGGACGACTTCTTCTCGGATTTTGCAACGCCACCGTCTTCAAATGCCGCAACATAAGTAGACACGAACGAAATGGCTTTGAACATTTCATTCTAATTCGATAGCATTTTACCTCCGGTCGGTCAAGACTGTTGGACGATATAAAATATCGTACTTGTGGCAGGTAGATTTAATTAAAAATATCCTTTACAAGATTTTGCGGGTAAACCTGTTCTCTTTACTCGACCGTCCAAAGCTGACTGCGAACGTAAAGAGTGAATCATTTAGATAAAGTTATCCACATGATTGAAGCCGTCAATTTTGATTCCTGGAACAAGTTTGATTCATTAAAGAATCTCACCATCGTTGCTTTCCAGTTGTCACGAGCTTGATTCATATAGAATCTTGCAAGTTACCTACCAAGTGCTGTTTGAGGTTAACACTAGAAGGATTTCCACTCATCACTGTGAACACTAAGGTATCACTCTGAATGTTCTGGCAAGATCACTGACATATTGCGTAGATGCCTGGAACGTGTTTAAATTCAGTTAAGAATTAAACCACTGTTGCTTTCCAGTTATCACAAGCTTGATTCATAAAGAATCGCACTAGTCACCTACCATGAGCTTTTTGATATTTGCTCAAGAAGGATTTCCATCTTCATTGTAAATACTTGCGTATTACTTGGATGTTCAGGCAAGATCATAAAGATTTTGCGTAGGACTCTTAATATCTTTCTTACTTTTCACAGAGTGTGAAGAAGCAAGGAATTATGGAAGTGTGTCCTAATGAGATATTTGATGATCTCAAATGGCTCTAGACTCGATCGTGCATTTTGGATTTTTAGTGATCGGAGGCTGGAGAGGAGTGCCACAATTTCAATACCAATTTATTCGGAGTGAATAAATCAATAGATAATGCGTTGTCTCCGTGTGAATAAAACAAATACCTTTTAAGAGATATCTGAGTTAGCTGGGATGGGTTGTGCATTGCATCACTGGGTCTATGATGTCTATCTTCAATATCGAGCATCATTAAAATGATCTCAATAGCATATGTGTTGACCCGGTTTCTGCCTAAGTTGTAAGGAGGGCTTCTTTCTTTACACCCTTTATCTTTACAATTCTTTTTCATTCTTCAACCCATTCAATGCTTACCAATACGTCATAACTAGCACCTTGTTGTGATTGTTCTAGTGCTACCTTAAGTATTTGGTCGGCATTCAGCTACGTTCACGATCTTTCTTCATCTTTCCTAAGGAGTACTCTTTCTAGCTATGGAATGTCCTTGGGAAGATTCCTCCGGTTTTGGAAGAATCATTGGACTTAACCTATCCTACCATCCTTATGTCACCACAATCTTCATCGTCGTGAAATAAATGGGTTTAGGGTAAGTATATGTCACCATGAAATCCATTTTGATATAGCAAATCCATTTTGCTCCCACTTAACATATGCCACGATATTCGAAAACATTTCGCATATGTCGGGATGAGCCATCACGTTAAGTCAAACCATTTGTGATAATTTCCCATATTAAATCACATTTTCTCCCCCATATTAAAAATATTAACCCAATCGATGTTTTTAATATCAATTGATTTAATGAAGTTTTAACAAAGGTTTTGGGAAGAAAAATGCAAGTCCGTTTAATCTTCATGAGACCAATTTGTGAGAAATGATACAGATTTGTAACATGATCACATATTCACCATATAAGAATAAATTGACAAGGTTGGACCTGATTGATGAGAACATCATATGATAAGATCAAATGGTTCTTGTATGCAAGTGTTGGTCGCCTCGTCACGCCTAAAGTCATCTCTTGACACCACATGTATGATAGGTATTGTTGTCTTGACACCAACTTGTGAACTTGGCACGTTCGGTATCGAAGATTCTGAAGGCTTGACGATTGCTCCCCCTCAATTGTTGACCCGTGTTCTATTGACAGAGCTGTAGTCGTCGGTTGAGTAGTCGCATCGTTGAGTATGTAGATACCAATTGTAGATTGCTATGGTTGTAGAGATGATAGCTTCATAAAAACAAGACTTCTCTTGTTTTAACAAATAAATGCACTGAAGCGTACATATATCCGTGTTAGACCAAGTTATAAAGTAAACTTGATCCCTTACAAGGTTTTAAAGTAAACCTTGCCTGAGAAAATTAATTCCCGTTGTGAGCCAAGGCTTTCATAAGAAATACTTGACTTTAATGTGAAAACCGGGTTGCAGTTTGAAATAACTACAAGCCATATAGGCATGTTTTATGAAATATTTATAACTTTTGTACGAACTCTATTTACGGCGCCGTGTCCATATTAATCAACATTTCTAAGGCCGTAAATATTATCGTACCAAAAGACATGCCTTTGAAAAATAAAGAAAATATATTTTTGGATTTTTCTAAATTTTTTCAATTTTTATGGTTTTTATATGGTTTTATATTTTTGTATTTTGCTTTTGTGGATAAAAATATAAACAATATATACAGATGATCACCAAGGATACAGAGAATAGTTTATCACCACTATTCTTTCGCTTCATCTGCCAGTTCTTTTAGAGTCTCAGGCGAGAAAGTTCTCATTCCTAGCTTGTCGGCCAAAAATTCCATTCGAGCGTGATCTAAAGCCTTCGTGAAAATATCCGCCAATTGATACTCAGATCGGACAAAGTAAAGCTCTATCACTCCATTTTCCACTTGCTCCTTGATGAAGTGGTAGCGAATGTCAATGTACTTTGACCGGGAGAATTGAACGTTGTTGCAGCATTAGGAAATTGCACTTTTGTTGTCACAGTACATCGGAATTTTGTTGAAACCTAGACCATAGTCGGTTAATTGCGATCTCATCCAAAGAATTTGAGCACAGCAACCGGACATAGCTATGTATTCTGCTTCCGTACTTGAAATTGCAACGCTTTTCTGCCTTTTCGATGCCCAACTGATTAGTCGATCTCCTAGTAGTTGCAAAGTTCCACTCGTGCTATGCCTTGTATCTTGACAACCCGCGTGATCCGCATCTGCATATGCCATTAGTGCAATCGAAGAGTCCTTCGAATACCAAAGTCCCCTATTAATGTTTCCTTTAAGATATCGAAAGATCCGTTTCACAGTAGCCAAGTGTAACTCAGTAGGCCGAGTTTGATACCGAGCACACATACATATAGCAAACTGAAGATCAGGTTGACTAGCTGTGATATACAGAAGGGTACCGATCTTTCCACGATAAAGTGTCGGATCAACGGCAAATCCATGTGGATTTGCATCAAGCTTAGTTCGTTCCACCATTGGAGTATCCACGGGGTCGCAAGATTCCATCTTATATTTCTTAAGAGATTCAAGGGCATACTTGGATTGATTGATAAAGATGCCTCTGGGAATCTGAGATATCTGAAGACCTAAGAAGAATGATACATTGCCCATCATTGACATCTTAAACTTGGAAGACATGAGTTTACCAAACTCATTGGATAAGGTTTGGGTCGAGGCAGCAAATATAATATCATCAACATATATTTGTACCATAATCATATCTTTACCTCGTTTCTGAATGAACAGCGTGGGATCCACCTTGCCTTTAACGAAGCCTTGCGTAATGAGAAATTGTGACAATAGATCATACCATGCGCGTGGAGCTTGCTTCAACCCGTAGAGAGCCTTCTTAAGCTTGTACACATGATTAGGATATATAGGATTCACAAAACCATCCGGCTGTTGAACATATACCTCTTCCTTAATTTCACCATTGAGAAATGTCGTCTTCACATCCATCTGATAGACGATCATATTCCTGTGAGCTGCATAAGCAAGGAATAGTCTAATAGCTTCCAAACGGGCAACAGGTGCAAAAGATTCCATAAAGTCGATGCCCAATAATTGCTTGTATCCACGAGCTACTAGTCGAGCTTTGTTCTTCAATATTCCGCCTAACTCGTCGAGTTTCACCTTGTAAACCCATTTCAAAGTGAGTAATTGCACTTGATCTGGGCATGGGACAAGTTCCCATACTTCAAGACGTATAAATTCATTAAGTTCTTCTTGCATAGCTTCTATCCAACAGGATTGAGTAAAAGCTTCTTGCCATGTCTTAGGTTCAACTTCAGTGAGAAAAGCATCAAAATGACAAAACATTGAATTTTCTTGTAACTGACTTCGTGTGGATACCGGACGATTAGGGTCACCAATAGTAGAATCTATAGGATGATCCTTTGTCCACTTACTGTCATGTTCACGAATCCGTAGATTGGAGTAAACCGTAGTAGGAGCTTCCTCTGAGGTGGACAACCCGGCTTGATTATGATCGGGAATTGGTACACCAAAGAATGAAAGTTCACGCATTTGAGAGAATTCCAAATCGTGATCATCATCATCCTATTCATCATCAATAGGCATGACATGGGTAGTTGGTTCGGGTGTTGGTTGAGAATTACTTGTTGAAGGTATATCTTGACCAATTGTAGGTGGAGACGTATCTGATTATGCTTCGGTTGCTGGAGCTACAACTTCGGTAACCGGAGCTATTACCTCAGGTTCTGGAGAAACAATACTTGGAGGAGTAAATAATTCATCAAAGAGCGATTGAAACAACGTATCCCATTCATTCCTAGAAGGTGGTGTAAATGATGATGAAGTAGGGTTATTTGGGACAAGACCAGAACTAATGTTACTGGGTCCCATTTCATGAAGTGCGGGTTCAGAGCTGCTTAGCTTAGAAGCCATTGCTGTCAGCTCATCAAAATCAACATTCATAGTTTCGAGGATCTTGCGAGATTTACGGTTGTAGATTCGGTATGCCTTCTTTGTGGGTGCATAACCAATGAAAATACCAATATCAGCCTTTGGTTGAAGTTTTCCCAAATTGTCACCATCATTATTTGGATAGCAAAGAGAACCAAATACATGAAGATTGATAAATCTGGTACATTTCCATGGAGCAGCTCATAAGGTGTTTTACCATGGCGTTTACGAATTAGTGATCGGTTTTGGGTGTAAACTGCTGTAGATACTGCTTCTGCCCATAAAAACAATGGAGCCTTTGCGTAAATTAACATCGTTCAAGCAGCTTCCATAAGTGTGCAATTTCGCCTTTCAACGACACCGTTTTGTTGTGGAGTGCGTGCAACGAATGTTTCATGAGATATGCCAACTTCTTCATAATAATCACGTAAGATTTGATTCACAAATTCGGTTCCATTATCTGTACGAATGCGTCGGACAGTAGTGTTGAGACGCACTTGAATCATCTTGAGAAATCCGATGATGAATTTAGGTGCCTCATTTTTTGTTGTAAGAAATTTCACCCATGTAAACCGAGAGTAATCATCGACAATTACGAGGATGTACTTTTTGCCACTAAGACTTTCAACACGCATTGGCCCACAAAGATCCATATGTAACAAATAAAGTTTCTCTTGGTTGGTGTCTTCAGTCTTGGGTTTGTATGATTTCTTAGTGCTTTTCCCCATTGTACACACGGAACACAAATGATCCTTGTGAAATGTAAGTTTAGGAAGACCACGAACAAGTTCGCTTTTCGCCAAATGATTGATAGCGTCAAAGTTAAGATGAGATAACCGTCGAGGCCATAATCATGACTTAGTCTTTGATGCTTTGGAGAGAAGACATACGGGAGAAGCGACCATCATGTCTTGTAGATACAAAGTATACAAATTATTCCCTCGAGTACCTTTCAATAAATCAACCCCTTCCAAATTACGAATGAAGCAGGTATGCTCTCGAAAAGCAACTTCTAGGTTTGCATCACAAAATTGTCCCACAGAGAATAAGTTGTGACCGAGACCTTCCACATAATACACTCTTGAAATTATAACATTCCCAATATGATATTCACCGTAACCCATTATCTTTGCAATATGATCATTTCCAAATCGAACCGTACCAAGAAACTTGCTGACGAAATTTCTGAGCTGAGAGTGATCTCTGGTCATATGTTTAGAGCAACCAGAGTCCAAATACCAGAGAACAATTTGGACCACCTATTTTCAACAACAACAGTAGACAATGCATTGGAAACTATTGGTTCTAGAGTGTTAGCAGATACAAATATAATATTATCAGAATTGTTAACATTTGTGTGACCCCTAGATTTCCTGCGTTTTCTAATGTGAGTTTTAGCACTAACAGGTTTTATTGTTCCAACTTTATGAGGTTTTGGATTATTAGCGGGCTCTACAGTGGGAGTAGACCTATTTAAAGGGCACTTGGTTCCTACGGTAGTGTTGGTGTTCCTAGTTAAAGGACACGCTTGTGTTTTGGTAGCCTTGGTACTCCTAGTTAAAGGGCACTCTTTCTTCGCTTTAGTGGGAGTGATCCTAGTTAAAGGGCACGCATTTCCTACTATAGTGAAAGTTCTACCAGTGGGGCGCCACAACCAACCAACTTGGGTTAACACTTTCCCAGTCAGTTTCCATTCTAATCCATTTTCAGGGAATTCATCTCATTCACATGGTCAATAAGGCAAGAATCATGACGACTAGAAAACATACATTCATTGCAATTCCAACATTTCAAATTAGAATTCACGGTAGGCTTAGAACGTTACACAACCGCAAAGCCTTTAGGTTTAGCTACATGATTCTTTTTATTTAAAACAGAAATAACATTCCTTGGGTGGGCTTCTACTTTCTTCTTCTCTTGACTACTAGATGGGGGCAAGATCCTATCATTCTTCTTGTTTCTTTTAAGCTTAGATCTTTGAGCCTTAGTAGTGGTGATTACTCCTGTAGAAGGCAACACGGGAATATTAGAAGCTGGTTTTGATTTTGCCTTATCTTTAGTGACCAATGTTTGAGATGGTTTAGTCCTAGGGCCCTTATTAAATGGTGTGACGGCTATAAGGTTCCTTTTGATTGCACTAGAGGACGATGCTGAGACAGTGGCTGCATTATCCACAACATTCTTACCTTTTAGAGTACGAAGTGTTTCCTTTAACTCAGCCAAGGCCAGATTTTTATCACAAATTTGTTCCCTCAAATCAGATATTTCCACCGAATTTTGATTCAAATGTTCAATCAAAGATTGATTCTGTGCAGTGGTATTAGCACATGCGGGCTTTACTGAATCGAAGAGTTATGTATTTTTCTGTTTTAAGTTATCAACTTTGGACAAAATCTTGGAAACTAGATTATCTAGATCAAGTTTAATATTCTCAGCGGCCTCAAGTACGTTCACACAGTTAAGCTTCTTAGATTTCTCTATGTCTATCGGCAAAGATTTAGCAACCTTGTCACTCGGCTGACGCTGTTTTGATTCTAAATTCAATAGAAAATTCTTTTGAAAATTTGCCTCATCTATATTAACACCTTCGAATGAAGTTTCAAAGATCTCTTGAATAAATTGTTGCTTGCATTCAAGCGAAATACAATGTTTTTGGATCTCATCAAAATTTTTTGAAAGCAAAGTACAAGAATCTTGAAGCTTTAAAAATTCAGCGTCAGATTTGTGACAAGTACTATCTACTACATTATCCACATATTCAACATTATGCACAATGGAATCATTATCAACACTTTTATTCACACAAACGGAAACTATATCATGAGAATCACTTGCTTCAGAAGCTGATCATTTTGGCGTGAAACTCGTTCTATTTCAAGTAAACTGTTTTCATAAGCATCATCCATTTCATTGAAAACACGTCTAACTTCTTCTATTTCTAGAAGCAAATCTTGATCAAGATTACTAAGACAAACTTTAACATTATTTACAAACGGAAAAATTTCGTCTTGAAACGCAGCTCTAGTGTGCTCAAAATTCCATTCACCTTCCGTTATGGCCGAAGCCGTCGTACGTTCCAATATGACCTTGTCAAAATCGGCTAAGTGTTGGTGCACCGCATTTAAGCTAACAGATGCCTTACTTACCGGTAGAATTAACTTCGTTAAATCCGTTTTGACAAGTGTAGGAGACGTACTAGGAGGGTTTTCATTTGACAAACTTTGGGGCACAAGAACTGTCAATTCAGCTAATTCCTTTTGTAAGCGAATACATGTCTTTTTAAAAAATTGATCTTTATTATGCTTATCATAATCAATCTTATGGAATTTTGAAAGCATTTTAGAATGAGTTTCTTCCGCAAGTGACTGTGTCTCCTCAGTACTACGAACAAAAGGTGCTTCTTTTGATTTGCCAATTAGGGTCATATCGTAAAGACACAGAATATATTCCTGAGCTTGTTTTGCATAACCGGGATTAGGTGGTAAATCTTGAAGACGCTTAAGTTCGAGTTCTTTAAACGATTTAGTTAAAAGATGAACCTTTTCTATGGAAGCGTATTATTTTAAAAGCTGTTGTTCTTTGAATTTAAAAAGTTTGGTAGCATTAATTTCCGATTCAAACTTGTTAGACTCGAGAGTTTCGAAATCCATTTTAAGTTTATGAAAATCATTGACAACTGACTCTTTTGCTTTTGATTCATTGGAAAGATTAGCTTTTAATGATTCTATTTCTTTCAAGTGTTCAATCTTTTCAAAACGAAATTGGTCAAATTCAGAACATGTTATTTTCTCTGCTTGAGGGACCATTTCAAAAGCTTTGACCTTTTCTTTATGCAACACAAGCTCAACAGTTAGGGTGGAATTCGTATATACGGACTGTTTGAGAGCCATATGCATTTGATCAATAATATGTTTAGGCACCATGACCAAATCATGTTGAGCATAAGATTCCATACCCTTCGTAGCATTTGGTTGAGGTTCACTCAAATGTGTAGGATTGAGTACCACATCATTTGAGTTACTAGTTCCCGAATGCTGTTCGAGGTTGTCATTTTCATGCCCAACTTGATGTGGGTTATCATCATTACCAAGATTGGTTGTGGTGGGTACCTCACTGACGACATCAGAACCGTAGTAAGAAAGATTAGCAACGAGAGCAGCTGAGGCTGAGTGAATGTCATCACAATCCGAATCATATGCATCAAGATCGTCCGCTTGATATGCTGCATTAGAAGTAGAAACGACTGCAATGACTTCATTATCTGCTGCCCCTGGGTCTGCAAGAAATGCTAACTCTTCTGAATCCAAAATCTTTCCCTTAGACTGAGCATCAACCAAATACATCTTCTCATGAAACCATGTTGCATACCTTCTTCTTTTTGGTTGAGTGCATTCCCTAGCCATATGACCTTGTCCTCGACAATTTAGCAAGTCACAACCTTTTGAGGACCAATAGGGCTTCCATTTCCATTAGCTTAAGAATTCACAGCTTGAGCATTCACAGTCCTTGTAGGAGGTCCATATGAAGTTTGCCTTCCCTGAATAGGTTGTACCATCACTTGACCATCTTGAACAGTAGCTTGTTGTCGAGGATTTGAAGAGGTGCGGAGCTGATTGTTTGTTGGTAGAAATCCTCTAGTTGCAACAAGTTTTGACAAGTAGGCAGTGAGATGGTTTAGAACATCAGCTGGCGTATCATTTGGAGTAAATACCGGTGCTTGGATTGGTGGAAGTTCATTGGAGTAGAAGGCTTGTGCTGGTTGTGCTTCAATTGGAAAGTATCCTTACTGAGGTGGAGTATAACCCATTGGAGAAGTGTTGGCTTGTGATGGTGATGTCTGATGTGGTGGTTGCTGTGGAAAAGATTGTTGATGAACACTTTGTTGAAATGCTTGATGTGGCATCATTAGTGGTTGATAAGATGGTTGCTGTGGTTGCTGATAGGTGTGTGGTGGTGGCTGCTACAAGTATAATGGTTGTTGATAAGTATAAGCCATGTTTTGTTGAGAAGCATACATGGCAAGTGGATCATGAACTTGAGGTGTAGACAAACCGAGCCTCGATCATATGGCATTCGTGTTGCTGAAGAAAAGCTTGAAGTTGATCCACATTGGTGTTATGCAAGTCCTTAGCCAATTTAACATCCGTCACGTACTTTTTCCATTATGAAGGAAGAGTGTTCAAATACTTGGTGTTCATTGAAACGTAGGAGTTGCCATGCCATAGATATTGAGCTCATTCAACAATAGGGTAAATCTCAGGTAGTAATCATTGAGAGTCTCCCCTGGGACATAGGCAAACTTATCAAAAGTATCATAAAGCTTACACTCTCGTTCTTGTTTAGTTAACGAAGTGCCTTGCATTAGAACACGAATTCTATCCCATAACTCTTTGGCAACTTTATGTTTACTGACGAGTTTGTAGACATCTGGAGGAAGGGCTTGGAGAATGATATTTGTAGCTTGTTTATCACACTTGTCTTGTATCTTAGCATCTCCAGTTAGTTCACCCATTGTGAGAGGACGAGTAACAGCACCTTCCGTCACAGTACCATATACCAATGGTCCATTGAGCACCGATGCCCAAATTGGATGTCCATTTTCTTTGTTCAACATATAAAGTTCCATTCGGGAAGCCCAATCCTCATACATAGTCTTCACCAACATTGGTGGACGATTATACGTACCCGAGAGGATGGACTTATCCGTAAGAGATGTGTACTCCATTTCTATAAGTTAAGATTTACAAACGTTGATCGAACAATGAGAGAAAGTAAATGTGTTTGTTGTTGTGTGTTAAAGCCGAGAAATAATGTTGAAATGCCCTAAATTATGTTCTCGATAAACCAAAAATTCCAAGACAAAATTACACACGATTAAAAATTTTCAAAACACGTTTTTGAAAAATCTTGGAAATTTATCGGAATGCACAAAACAAGTTCTGTCGCAATCTTAATGTTTAAACCATCAGAATACTCATCGCAATATTACCCATCGCAATGACACTTGTATCGCAATGACCTTTGTATCGCAATATGTCCACTGTCGCAATATAAAGTCTGTCGTAATACCCCTACTATCGCAATATGTCCACTGTCGAAATATGAGGACTGTCGCAATGGTACTCGTATCAGAATGAGACAAGTATCGCAATGTGACACCTATCGGAATATGAGGACTATCGCAATATGGCAAATGAAATTTTGGCAGAGTAACGTTTCAATAAGCCTTAATTCCGTCGCAATCCACGATCGTAATGAACGATCGCAATGTAAGTCGGAATAAGGGGTATCGCAATACCTGGTGATCGCAAAGTAAAACCCTTCCAACTTTGCGATGGAGTATTTTTCCACTTTTCTCGGATAGTACACAAGAAATTCGAGATTTTTAGCCAACTAATGTATCAAATACCCAAAATTTTTGTGTTTTTAACCAAAGTAACAATACCAAATATCAAGATTAAACCATAAAAACACAAAAAAAAATTGGTACGAATGATATAGATCAAAGTAGGCGTGAAAATCAAGAACTCAAACACAAAAACAAAACAATCATCCCATGGCTCTTGATACCATTTGAAAGATGTTGTAAATCTTGCTTATGTTTAGAGAGAGAAAGAGATAGAAAGATAGATGATTTCACACACACTTTAGAGAGAGAAAGTGATAGAAAACACTTTTCTTACTATGTGAAAAATAAGGTGAACCACACCCTCTCCATCTAAGGAGAGGGTTTATATACCCAAGCCCATGTGATGGGCTTGGGCTTACATTGGGTCACCGGCCTACACATGTTGTAGGCTTGGCTTGGCCTTGTTTGTTAAATATTAAGTTAACTAAACTACGAGCTACCACTTAGACTATTGTTGGAGTGACCGATCCTTTCTAATACGTAAAACGTATTTCCAACACCACCTATCAAGACTACATATGTGAGGAAGAATAGAAAGGAGAAGGTAAGTTCAAAAGGGGAAGAGACTGCTCAAAGAATGAATGAAGGAGATAAAGCTCAAGATGTTGATAAGACTGAAAATGTACCAGCAGTACATACACAGTCAACAATACATACTGAAGAAACGGTACATACAAACTTGGAAGAATGTTCAATGGAATTTATAGGAACCTCCAAGGGTGTTAAGAGGAAAAGATCAACAAAGAAGAAGCATAAAGCCAAGAAAAAGGATAAGTAAACAACATAAGATAGTGATGATGATGAGAGTTTGAAAAAGTACTTGAAAATAGTAAGTTTTGAAGATCAATGTATTGACACAGAGATTTTTGGAAAGAGGTCATCCATTGCTAGATGGATATACACAATGGATCAAGGACTGGAAGCTCATGGAATACAAAGAACTGATGGCACAACAAGAATGTTCAGACTTTTGGAAGACATTCTTCATATTCTTGAAATACAAGATATTCAAGACCTTTTCAGGTTTGTTCAAGAAGCCAATGCAGGTAAAACTGAGGTATCACTATTATACAATGAATTTCTCTTCATGTATGAGCCACACAACTGTGATCAGAAAATGTTGAATGTATTAGAGAATCAGGTTCCTAGTTACTGGAGATATTATAGGTCACGTGGACTGCATATTTTGGATATAGATGATGTTACTTACTATATGCTACAAGAAAAGAGATATCCATTTGCGAGAAGATTGTTGGAACAATAGTTAGAAGTCTCAGAAGAGTCTATTGGTGCTTTGGAGTTGATCAGAATGGTTAAACAACAAATCAAGGATTTGGAGCAAGAGGAAGAAGCTGAGAAAGAGCCTTAAGTGTTTGACTTTTAGTCACACTTCACAAATGGTTCTCAGTTCACCATGTCTAACACACATAAGAACTGGCTAGTCCATAAGCAAACAGTTTGTGGTAAAGACTTCTCAAATCTGTTGAAAGCTGGTAGTTTCCTAAAAACTATATGGTTTTGACTCACCTTGTTTCGAGACAAAGAGTTGGCTAGTCCTAGACAAACAATACTAGGTAAAGACTTAATCAAATCCGTTGATGGTTGACAATTTACACAAAAATTGTAGGGTTTTTAGTACACCTTATTCTTGATGAATAAAGTATTGGCTATTCCAAAGGGTACGACTAACTGGTAAAGAATGTATCAAATCCGTTGATAGCTGGTGATTTGCTAAAAATCATGAAGCCAATACAGATTGGTTTTTGTTGTTAACTATTTTATTTCAGGTATGAAGATTGCAAGCAAAGAAGTATTAAAAAAAGATACTTAGAAAGTTTTGTCTCATCAAATCAAGACTGAAGTTCATGATTCAGAGTTCATAGATTTAACTCAAGAAGACAATGACTATTACTGCAAAGTCAAATGAATGTTTACAAGAAACAAGAAGATCATAATTTGAAGACAAAGATGATGTTCATGATGCTTGAAGGTTATCTTATCAGAAGAAGATCTACATTGAAGTGTTTAGCTACATTCAGTTAGATACAAATACAAATTACCAAGTTCAATCCAAGGTTGAAGAAAAGACTGAAGACATGTATTCTCAATACATTCAGTACAAAGAGAAACAAGAAGACAACAAGTTATCATTCTTGTTTAGGGGAGGATTGTTGGGAATTATTTGTTAAGTGTCAAGTACCGTTAGTGTTATTGAAGTACTATTAGTTTTCTTTCAAGTACCGTTAGTGTTAACGCGGTACATAGTAAGTACTACTACTTATAAAATAAGTACTGTTATATTGATTAGGACGTATATATCTTTGTATAAGATATGTCATAGTTATAGTTAGAGTATATCTTATGTGATATACTTAAATAGTAGAATATTGATAATATATCGTTTGTGATATAGTTATCTTTATAGAATATTCTAAGGTTTCTAGGGTTCCTTACTCTATAAAAGGAACATAGGTACGATGTCATTCATGTACCTCATTCAAGTCGGTTAATAAGAGAATCGAATAGTTAAAAGTAATTATGTTCTTCTATACTTTATAAGTTAGATTCCGCATAACTTATTTAGCTTGAGTAAGAGTTCTCAAAGTGTTTTAGTTTGATTACAAACTACTATACTAGTTCTTAACAGAATATACATCCAATCAAAGGGATCAACATTAGCACCAACCGAGATGAAAGAACTCACAGAACAACTCCAAGAACTGTCAGACAAAGGTTTTATTAGACCCAGTTCCTCACCTTGGGGAGCTCTAGTAGTATTTGTAAAAAAGAAAGACGGTTCTTTCCGAATGTGTATTGATTACATAGAACTGAATAAGGTAACTTTGAAAAATTGTTACCCGCTTCCTTGAATCGACGACCTATTTGATCAACTGCAAGGATCAAGCGTGTACTCCAAGATCGACTTACGATCCCGATACCATCAGTTGAGGGTCAGAGAGGAAGACATACCAAAGACAGCTTTCAGAACTCGTTACGGTCACTACAAATTTTAGGTCATGCCATTTGGATTGACCAACACACCAACCATATTCATGGACCTCATGAATCGAGTGTGCAGACCGTATCTGGATAAATTCGTTATCATGTTCATCGATGACATACTCGTTTATTACAAGAATGAACAGGAGCACGGAGAACATCTAGCTCAGGTACTGAAATTGCTTAAGGAAGAGAAATTGTACGCCAAGTTCTCCAAATGTGATTTTTGGATCCTTGAAGTATATTTCCTTGGTCACGGGATCGATAGCAAGGGAATTCAAGTAGACCCCACAAAAGTCGAATCCGTAAAGGATGGGCATCACCTACGTCACCAAAAGAGATACGTCAATTCTTAGGTCTTGCCGGTTACTATCGGAGATTTATAGAAGGATTCTCTAAGATAGCTAAGTCTATGACGAAGCTTACTCAAAAATGCGTGAAGTTTGAATGGGGAGAAAAGGAAGAATCATCATTCCAAACTATTAAACAAAAGTTGTGTAGCGCACCTATTCTAGCCTTGCCAGAAGGCAACGAAGACTTCGTTGTCTAATGTGATGCCTCACACAAAGGCTTAGGTGTTGTACTGAGGCAAAGAAAGAAAGTAATTGCCTATGCGTCAAGATAACAGAAGAAGCACGAACATAATTACTCTACTCATGATCTAGAACTTGGATCCGTAATTTTTGCCTTAAAATTCTGGAGGGACTACCTATACGGAACAAAGTGTACGGTGCATACCGACCACAAGAGTTTACAACACATTCTAGACCAAAAGGAAATAAACATGAGGGAACGTTGTTGCATAGAGCTGCTTAGTGACTACGATTGTGACATCAAGTACCACCCAGGTAAAGCCAATGTTGTTGCAGATGCACTAAGCCGCAAGGGAACTGATCCTCCCATGAGAGTTCGATCCTTAGTTATGACCATTAGCTTGGATCTACCCAAGCAGATATTAGAGGCTCAACTCCAAGCACATAAGCCTGAAAACATTGGGAAAGAAGACATAGGAGGGATGCTTAGGACGGATCTAAGCAAGGAGAAGTTAGAGCCAAGAGCAGACGAAACATTATGTTTACATGGAAGAAGTTGGTTACCATGTTACGGAGACTTTAGAAGCGTGATCGTGCACGAATCTCATAAGTCTAAGTATTCCACACATCCCGGATCAGAAAAGATGTATCAGAACATGAAGAAGTTGTATTGGTGGCCAAACATGAAGGCAGACATTGCAACATACGTAAAGAAATGTCTGACATGTGCCAGAGTGAAGACTGAACACCATAGACCGTCAGGATTACTAGTCCAACCAGAGATACCGAAATGGAAATGGGACAACATCACTATGGACTTCATTACCAAACTTCCTACTTCATCTCACGGTTATGATACAATTTAGGTAATCGTCGACCGACTCACAAAATCCGCTCATGTTCTACCCATAAGAGAAAATGACTCTTTGAGCAAGTTAGCGAATCTATACCTAAAGGAAGTTGTGACTAGACACGGCATACCAGTCTCAATTATTTGTGATCGAAACGGGAGGTTTACGTCAAACTTTTGGAAAGCTTTTCAAAGAGCTTTAGGAACAAGTTTGGATATGCGTACCGCTTACCACCCACAGACCAATGGTCAGAGAGAAAGAACAATCCAAACCTTGGAAGACATGCTAAGGGCATGTGTGATCGACTTTGGAAAAGGATGGGTCGAACATATACCTTTAGTTGAATTCTCCTACAACAATAGCTACGATGCTAGCATCAAAGCCGCACCATTTGAGGCTCTCTATGGCCGCAAGTGCAGATCACCCGTGTGCTAGGCAAAGGTAGGGGAGTTTGAGCTTACTGGACCCGAATTAATCTAAGAAACGATTGAGAAGATCACTCTCATCAAGCAGAGAATTCAAGCTGTATAAGACCGACAAAAGAGCTATACAGACCGCAAACAGAAACCTATGGAATTTGAAGTAGGTGACCATGTTATGCTTAAGGTATCACCTAGGAAGGGCGTTGTACGTTTTGGGAAACGTGGTAAGCTAAACCCACGATACGTAGGACCCTTCAAAGTGATTGCCAGAATTGGTAAAGTCGCTTATCGTCTAGAGTTACCCCAGTAATTGAGCCGGTTACACTCTACATTCCATGTTTCGAACCTAAAGAAGTGCTACGCGGATGAGCCGTTAGCCATGCCGTTGGAGGGAGTTCATTTTTATGCAAACTCCAATTTACAAAAGAACTCGTAGAAGTCATGGAGAGAGTAGTCAAGAAGCTGAAGCGCAGCCAAATTCCGTTGGTTAAGATACGTTGGAACTCCAGGAGAGGTCCTGAGTTCACTTGGGAACACAAAGACTCGTTTAGAGCTAAGTACCCACACATGTTCACCTGAGCAGTAACGTCATCTTAAGCTTTGAGGACAAAGCTAAAGTAACGAGATAGTGTTGTAAAACCTGCAGTTTTCAGGTTTTGACTATGACATCATTGTACACGTCACCTCATGATATATATATATATATATATATATATATATATATATATATATATATATATATATCTTTACATTATATATAAGAGGAGGGATATGCCACATAAGCATGTTGTTAATCCACGTCATCATTATTAGATAAGGAAATAAATATTTTACAGAAAGAACCCTACGTATTAACAACCCTTTTTCGTAAAAAAAACACGGCATGTATTTTTTTTCTACAAACCCTAACTCGCATCTTCACAGAAAGAAAAAAAAGACGGCTTCCTCTCTCTATATGCTGCGATTATGTCTCCTTCATGATCATCTTCTCCCCATTGAACTATTGGCGCTTCGGTTCAGTTCTCAGGTATGACCGTATGGCTAATTTGTTAAATATCAATGGTGCAGGGCTTGAAAAGATACCATGTACTATGTATTTGATCTTATTTGATAGTGTTTGTACTACAATAAAGGTACCCCTCCTTCTCAAATCCTAATGAAACTAATTTGTCATCTTCTTTGTTTGGTTTTTGGAGGTTGATTTTGGTATCCTTCTTCTTAAACCCTAATGAAACTAATTGGTCATGTTATTTGTTTGGTTTTGTAGGGTAATTTGTTGTCTCAAAACACTAAACCATTGCCTATGGATATGCAGCTCCGAAGGTTCATCTTAATGTTCATCATTATCACTATTCATGTTATTATTAGTTCTATCCTTAAGATCATGCATTTATGCAAGAAGTATCATCCTAATGTTATTTGCAGAGGTATGATTTCAGTGGCAAACTAACCCGCTGGCCGCTGTCATATATGGAGATCTTGTGACGAATATCCGTATGCAAACTAACTCTTAAACCAAGGTACAATATCTATATCTAAATATACTTGATATCATTTTGTGCCTTATCGTTCAGATTCTAAAACTATAGTGGAGCTGACTAATGGATCTACTGGTATAAATTTCCTTCTTGGGTTATCTTAAGCATGCTTATTTTGTTTTCTCTTATCCTTCTTTTTCTAGAGAATGTTAAAGAGCTTGCTAACAGCGATGCACCTGAGAATAACCCCCACTATACAACTATATTTGTTTTCTATCTTGCCCCAGATGTTAGAATCTCATATTCTTCCTCCAGACTTAGATTTTTATCAGTTTTATGTTGTTTAATTTAAATCATGATTATTTTGTTCCAATTTCAAATTACTCAACTTGAACTACATGATCACTTTTATTCTCTTGGTGCTGGTGTAATTGAGGAGGTTTATCTTTAGCATGATGAAGGATTTGGTTTTATAAGATACAATAATCATGCTGAGGCGGCTCTTGCCATTCAAATGGGTACTAATCATGTGTACTAATACCTATCAGTGACGGGGGAGACTGCAGCGTGGGCTTCAAGATATAGAGGCTGTGGATTCTCATTAAAAAGAATCAAGTTCCAAGGTAAGTTACTGAAAAATATATTAGATATTATGTGCAAAATTGACCCATTCCACTATTAGTCCCCAAAGTTGTCTGTAAAGAGACATTTATGTAAAATCAAAATGGTTCATCAAATAGATGATACACTAATAAAAATAAGTTATAAGTGGTTAACGTAAGGGTATGAAGAGTTTACTAATTGGCTTGCACTAATTAGATTTTGCTCTCAGCACTTGCTTGAAAATGCATCAATGGAAGTTTTAATACGAGTAATAATTTTGTTAGTTGTTTCTAGACAGGTTGAAGTGCGTATTAAGATATGATGTTAATTGACCAGGTCAGTATTGCAATGGAGACGCTACACGTCTTTGCGCATCTCGCAAAGCTCCAAGGAATGTATCAAATTAAGGTAAAATTTGTCTACTATATTAGAAGTAGTCTTTTTATTGGTATAGTCATTTACTAAAAGAAATTACATTGCAGTCCGAGCTCGATAATTTGTTCTTCATGTACACAAATCCCCAAGATTACGCTAAAGTAAAAATTACGCTAAAGATTAGTCGGCCAATGAGTCGGAAATCACGGTTACCAAAAAAAAAAGATTACGCTAAAGTAAAGAGAGGAATTGCACAACTCAGTAAAGAGCATAATAAAGAAATTGAAGAGGTATATCAAATACTTCAGTACGTAATGTGGCTTGCAAGAAATTAAAAATTTACTGTAATCTGTACTAGAAGCTATAAAATCTGTCTTAGGCACATAAAATATTAATTTTGAAGATCGAAAATGATCAGTTCTTAGACCTTCTGACTGTAAAAATCGAAGTGTGTTCTATTTTTGTCTCATATTTTGTTTGGTTATTTAAGCATGTTAACTATTTTTGGATCTAAGCCATGATCTTCCATCGGCTCTTGACACAATTTTGCAATCCGCTGACAATCACGAGAAGTACTTTGCCAAGGTATTTTTTTAATGATTTTCATTATACAGGCTCATTACATATTAAAGCATTGGAACCCACAAGTGATGTCTGGAATCACTTATAGGGACTGTTTGGATTGGTCATCTGAATAAATAAACTTAGCCATTTAAGAATTGTGTATAGTGGTTATGGGATTGTTTATTAGAGTATATTCTTTAAGGGTGCAGTTTACATTTATAAATTTCGCTTTTCATGCTTTCTTCTATTATACATGGAGATAACTAATCTTTTATCGAAACTGAGAGTTACTTAAGAATACATGTTTAAAAACTTCTTTAAACTTTGTTGTTTGACAACGCCGTGATATTATATTAATCACTTATAAAACGATACTTGAAAAATAATTACGATTTCATGCTGTAGATTCAGAAATGGATTGTAGGGAGTTGCCTTCATATTTTGCAGCCAAGTTACGCAAACTGTATAAGCATGATAATATGTTGTATGCATCTAGCCATTTACAATACGATTTGAGTAACTTTCGACCTATAAGACCCGTTTACATTCCAACCTCAACATGGCCATTTCAACATCGATGTGAGTTTATTGCAGACTGATGACAAAGAAGAAGTGGAAGTTGTATTGTTCAATGACGGAAGTTCCCAAAAAGTAACCCTAGGTGCTGACAGTACATCGGATCTTTGGATGATCCATTGCCAGTTGCTGAAAAGGGGAAGTGCCTGATGGTGTTGAACATGTTGTACATGAGTTGTCTGGACATTGTGATCATCCTCCTATTGAAAACTTGAATGCGAGCATAAGTTAATACACAAAAAACGAACCACTTGATGAAACTTAGATGCCTCAATAGAATAGCTCAAACTAAAATGTGGTTTACAAAGGAGTTGAGTGACCATATTTCTCTCGGGTCTCACTTTTCAGTTTGGGATGTTTTAAATTCCTCTATTTGCGTCTATTTTGTACAAACAACCACGTAAAGATACTTGAATTACTTCATATAATTTATTTCACGACTAATTTATTTCATATATTAGTTTGTAAATCGTATTCCTTAATACGTACTGACAGGCAGCTAATAAGATATCAGCTCTTAAACATGGAGTCGTTGAGGAACCAGTTAAGATTCAAGTTATCACTCAACATAATCGAAAAAGTCCCATCTTTATGCCTGTATACATATGTCAACAAGAAACCGAAGATATTAACTACTAACCGGTGATCAACTTATAGGAAGAGGTGAATACCAAGCAAAAAAGGAAATTGCAACGGACATAGCTGTTGAGGAAGCATCCAAAAACATTTTGAATACTATATATCATAAAAAAACTCATAACTGAAATTGGAGAATAGATAAATCGTGCATTTTTCCCATTAGAACATGAAGAACAAAATCGGATTCCAGTGTCCCTACTTACTGAGATTAACTTGGATTCCAGTGTATGTATAGCTAAGTGACTAAAGTTTTGAATTTTCCAAGTTAATGGTATAATATTGTATATCAAAACACTTTCTGAATACATTATGTATTGAGTATATATATATTCTTTTGCATATTTCATTTCTTAACCATTGTTGTTCTGTTAGCTTAAACTAATAGACTTCTTAACAAAAAAGAGTAATCCTATCAAGAAGAAAGGTTAGGTATCTCCCACCGTTTTGCGTGCCTATTCATTTTGCTCAAATGCTTTTGCGATCAATAATCAGTTAATCATCACATTGATGAGAAGTCTCCCATGCCTCTTCGAGACGCTAATGTAAAACTGAAACCTTTCTTAATGGCTCATGAACATATTCAAAGCGGAAAAGAATGGTAGGTAAGTCAGCACTCCCTCTCAATCTTGACGGACTTAAAACATGCCGTGTTCATTTTAAAAGAACAGTTCCATTGCAATGAGTGTAAAATATGAAGTTTAGCATTAAAATAGTGATGTGTTTGAAATTGTGCGTTGCTATTTCTTGAAATCGATCGATTATATTAGGATCAATCCTGGTCTTACCACGTTTATATGGTGTTATGATTGTGTAAAAGAAGATTATATGAATTGTGTTTGTTTTTGGTTCACTTTTCTGTGAAGACTACTATGAAGCAATCAACAAAGTGGCGGTTTGGAGTTTCGACTGTCGATTGAAGAAATGATGTTTGATTAGAGCAGGAAAGCGGCTATGCAAGATGGAATTGATAGGCTTGCAGGTGTTATTGGTCTTACTTTTGGCCCGTAGAGGTATTACAAATGTTTAAATTTGGACAACCAAATAAGCGACTTTACTAATTTGTGCTCTCTTTGAGGCTGTTCCAGGAACGGTGTGAGGTTAGTTTCATTTTAATAGACAATGCTAATAGGTACACTGATAGGTACTTGATTGATGTTCCTGACTAAATTACTTAACAAACATAAAAACCTTAGCAACATTTTAATCAGGTTCGTGAATTCAATTAGGCCTTTCCTCAAATATGTTTAACTACATCTGTAATTTTTTTGGCTAATCAATATCAGCCTATATACCTAATCTTTCTATTGTATATTATAAACTCTTTAGTAATTGTAATTACTTATTTTAGGTACCGCTTAGACAGAGTGTATTTGAGGAGCTGTTTGGACCAGAATGTGTTATTTGAAAAGAATTTATTGTATGGAACGCGCTTAGCATTTGAAGCTTTGCTTAGAAAGATTTATTTATAACTCCAATTTTGCTGATATAAATAAATGTTCAACATGTTAGTAAGTCTTATTTAGTTTATTTTAGGAAAATCTTATAAACCATTTTAAGTTAAATCACAATGCGCTATATAGTGATTTCCTTGATTAGCTTAGGGAGTGTTTCAATATCTTTTTTAAGAGTGTTGTGGGCTTATTATGTTTCAAAAAGGCATTATATAGTGTTATGATAATGCATTATATAGTGTTTCGATTAGCTTGATTAGTTTAGAGTGTTTGACTGATTAAATGATTACTAACTTGGACGCATATGAATGACGCCCCTCTGAGAACATTTGAAAATTAGGACAAAGTCATTGAGAATAAGCTGAATGGAAAGTAATACTTTTATCGACAATATGATTTGATGTTGGATCATGTATGTAGGTATAAATTTTATCTTTTTCCTTACCCTTGATGGTAACTCAGTACCATCAAAATCAATGCGGATGTGTCAATACAGGCAATGGGGGTAAGAGCCTTTTGGGAAAGTGGTTTTTGCTTAAAGTTACATGGCTTCATGGTTGGAGTACTTGTGGCAAAGTCGGAAATGAAAGAAGTGCTAGCTTCTACGAAACTGAAAAGAAAAGAAGGTTCTAGAGAATACCACTTGCTGATTCAGATAGATTCTATTTTTAGGTTCCTGCTTATCTACTAACTGTACAGCATGATGGTTGCTTCGAAGGGTCTTGGGAACTTAATTTCCAAGTAAATGATTATGCCACGGAGTTTTGTGATTTGCATACCTACACATGAGCAGTACATACCAGATAAATAGCTTCCAAATGGATTTTGTTTGGTAGTTAAAACTATGTCAGTATTTCTGTACACTCTCTTCTTTGCATTCCTCGTGTATTTAATACTTTGCTTGATCTTTGTGAATTGATATCTGAATATTCCTTAGATTTCAAATTTTGATATCATATCCGTATCCTTCAAAAGATTACTGAGGAAGCTGAGCGAAGTCTACATGATGCAATGATGATTGTTAGAATGGTTGTGAAGAATTCCACAGTGGTTGTTGGTGTATGTAAATTCAACCAAGCTGATGCCAAATAAAGTTTGTGATATTTTATGAACAATGTGTTTAAGCATATACTCTGCAAATTAGTTGAGAATTTGTACAATTTATCTCTTAAAATGTTTGTCCAAATGAGCTGCTTAATGGATATTTTGAATGCTAATGAACGGTGGAAGTGAAGACATGATGAGATATCAAGCAACGCACCAAACAACATTGTTAAGCATCATGTAGTTTTGGATCATATATACATTTTATCATAGGGATTTTAATATGAAGGGTAGCACATGAGGTGAAACTACAAGTAACAGGATATGATTTAAAGTGATTGAGTAAGCTAACACATGAGTAAGCTATAATAGTGTAGTTTTAAATGAGCGTTCAATGGTAGTGTGTAATTAAATTTTGCTAATAAGTAAGAATGCATCTAATTTAGTTATGATTCTATTTGTTTCATTCATATTGATTCATGCTTTTTTGGGACAAAGAGTTCAACCCAACCAAATGGAAGGAGTCAGGTTCGAAGTCTTTAGACCATAACGGATGAGTGGTGATTTGCACACTCAATTTATGTGAGTCTTGACATTTATACCCTCACATCATTTAGTAGTGTGTGCATATAATAAGAGCATATTAGTCACGACACACATATTCTAGAATGTGCCAATAAATTTTTGAAATGTACAAATCATCACCCATAACGGATGGAATTGCATAAATGGACACTAAATGCTACGGGTTTGAATATCCATACTCCTTTTTTCTACAAGGAATACCCTTTAATTTTTTTTTCTAATTTTTTTTATGTTAAAAAGCTATGAAATAAAAAAATGGAACGAAATTTATAAGTTTTGATAAGTCAAAAGCAGTAAAACACGAAAAATACGGAGCCGTAAGCTGTTTCAGTTAATAAAGTGAGTAAAAACTAATAAAAAAATACGGAACAAAAATTATAAAATTTTACATTTAAAAAATTATACAATATAAAAAATACGGGAAAAAACATAAAAAACTATCTCTTCTTTTCAGCATTAGGGAGTATTAGTTGTAGAAAATGTTTAGAGGTAAGAATAGTATGACCCAATGCTATAATTGGAGCTACTTATGCACTATTTTTAGCATTGCAAGTTTGCAACTACCTGTACATCATTAACAAACACAAACAATTTAACTAAGGTTAGAGATTTTTGAATCACTTTTTTACTTTTTCATTTACTGTATTATATATACTATCTTGAGTTCAATTTTGGTAATGTGCTTTAAAGAATCTATGCAAAATTCATACTTTTTAAAAATCAATAGTTAGCTAAATAAAAAGATGTAAACGATAATTATAAATCATGTCGTTTATCATAAGAATAGGTAAAAGATGTAACCTATATATGAACTTTTTTTTATTAGACAAAATAATAATAAAAATACATATTCTCTTATTTTAGTAAAAAATTTATTAGTACTCAATGCGTCCTTGAAACTCAATGGACAGTTACAAAAGAATTTTTATATAAAGAATGACGATAATGTGTATATTATGTTTAATTGTTGGTTTTCTAATGACAAAAATAATAAAATAAAAATCTAATAAATGTTTAAATTTATTTACGTCATATACTTTTTTATAGAACACCAATCTTAGATACTCACAAGTCTTTCTTGATCAACTGTTACCTAACTATTTCCTTCGATATTTGTAGGCTCATACACGAGTGAACGTCAAGCACATGTGATGGTAACTTTATGCTTAAAAAACTTTGTAGAACATACAATTTTTAACACCAATATTTAGGTAAACAAAAAATATAAACGATAATCACAAGTCATACCCGCCCATCAGGCGGGTTTTGCAACTAGTATATATATATATATATATATATATATATATATATATATATATATATATATATATATATATATATATATATACTAGCAGCATAACCCGCCCAATGGGCGGGTTCGTTTCGTAAATCTTTTCTTAAAGTACGTTTGTGTATTAGTTATATCTGTTGGCAGTAGGAGTCGCTTTTTGTTAAAAGAAAACTTAAAGGAAACTAATCTTTGATATTTTTAGGCTTTTAACTACCCAAGTGACGTGTTTTGTCCCGTGTAAATCTTTGATTGTACAAATATATGTTTATTTTATTTTATTTTCAATTTTGTTGATTAAACGTAAACCCTTGTTTTAAAGATTTTGCAATGTTTTGTGATTCTCCGTTGAAATTCTGATTCTTCTGTCATGCTCTGTCGAAACTTATTGTTTCACCAATCCAAGGAAGTTTTTTCTCAAACCGATCCTGTAGTTCGTAGCCTGTATAATAGGATGGCCATGACTGGTTTAAAAATTGGTTAAAACCAAACCAATCCGGTTAGAAACAGGTTAAAGCTGAACTGATCCTGTTAAAAATTTTGAGCCGGTTTCAAATCGTTTTGGTTTAAGTCACGCATGTCTGTTATCCGATTGTTTAAAATTGAACATGTTTAAAAACCGATCCTGTTTTGGAAAAAACATAAATATATTCATTAATAGATAATGTTATTATATTTGTTTAATAGATATATTGTAGTCCAACTTGGATTAGACTTTCAAACATACATGGTCTAATCGAATCAAAAGAAAACGCCTACAATAGTTGTCGTCTAATCAAGCCGAATGCACAAACGTAAACCAACAATTATTGAGACGTTTATTGTAGACAAATCAGCTAAATTGACAAAATGTTAAAAGTTGCCACATCCAACAAACATGATTGTCAAACACTGAAAGATGGCACGACATTGAACTCATATGCTAAGAGTTATTGCTAATCACACAGGCAGTACCAAAATTCGTTCCTAATTAAGAGCAAGGTTTTCAGACCGGGGTTTGACCCGCACGGGCTAATCGGTTGACCAGTTCCGCCGAGTTTCGATATTTTTGGTTTTTTTTTTAAAAAACATGTAATTTTTTACGTATTTGCGATGAAATTTTATTTTTACATATTATATTGGTTGGGAAACAACTTATATTTTCAATATACGAAAGTTTTTATAGTTTTTATACATACTTTTTGTTAATTATTAAAAATGTTTTAAAAAAACACTTTTTAAAAAATCGGGTTTATCCGGACCCGATGACTCGATCGGATCGATTTAAAAACCAAATATCAAAACATTGAATAAGAGCGCGTAAGAAACACAAGACACCTTGACTAACCAAGCACCTCTTATATTGAAGATCCAAAACGATCAAAGTTAAAACAGACGACAAACATTCAGAAAAAGTTTATAAAATAAAATATATGCAATACTATATTTAAAAGCAATAAAGTACTACAATTAACAGCAAAAAGAAACACGTAGTAATATAGTATCAACCAAAACTCAAGCGCAAGCAGATACAAAATTCAAGCATCAGTAGCTCTTCAACCAAGTGGACAACTTATTGCTCGCAGGTCATTATTTTAGATTGAGAGCAAAATTAGACCGAATGGATTCTAAAGAAAGGAAAGGTCTTTTATGAGCCATTGGCTACGATCATGAAGAGATTCCATAATCAAAATATCCCCTATTTGTGGATCCGGATTTGGATGGCACTGTGTGTCTCGTGTGTATGAAGCTCGTCAAAGTTAAAAATGCGCATGGTTATCTTTTTGTTGCAAATGTTTTCTATGTGGTTTAGTTTTTTCTGTGTGGGCTGCTGGGATTTGGGAAATAGAGGAAAATGCTACTACAATCCCATCCTACTGCAATCCCGTCCCTTCTAAGCAGCTACTAATGAGGATTGTCTTCTGCATATTAAGTACTATAGTATGCAATCAATACACGATATAGAGAAGCTTGAGTTTGAATAATGCATCTTCAAGGGACCTGATTTGGGCCAGTGACTCAAAAATGATGTTTGCTAAGCGTGCAACAAATAACACACCTACTTTAAGGGTGGAGGACATACTTAAAAACGGATAAGGTTTCTAGTGCTTCAGATGTGGAGTAAGTGGATACGAATATATTGACCTATACGCCATAAATATTACTCAAGTTGACCCAGATTTATATTAAAACGAATAATCTAACTTGAAGTAAGAGAGCCACAGGCATTCCAACGATGTTGCTTTTGCCAGTCACCACCACTGCTCTCTTCCCTTTAATGGGAATATACTCTTCTATATCGTTGGAGACAAACTGCACACAACAAGGAACATATTATTTGTATATATTTTCAGCGAATAAAACTTCATACTATAAGATCCTACAAAGATGAAGAAGCCACTTCTGATTTCAGGCAGCCAGTGTAAGTTTGATAACATTTTATTCTGCTTTTTCAAAGTGTGAGTTTTTACACCTTTTTATCATGCCTTGTCTACGATATTTTCATTAATAAAATATATTTTCAAGGATCTTGATTTGTGTTTTATATGTAGGTGCGTATGCTTATGATACCGCTGGAGAAATACTCTTTAGTATTAACTTAGATATTTTATTTTTGGCATGGCTGGCCTGCAGCTCTCCACATACATACGATAGATGGACAATCAATTTTTTTGGCTTCATGTATGATGAACAGGGATAAAAACAACTAACGACATCTTATGTTTGTTTAACTTGTTCTTTATGTATCTGTTCAAGAAAACATAAAGAGATTTTGATGGCTACCTTCAAATCTCATTCACCTCAATTGAGTTGACAAGCAAACTCGTGATCACAAAAGCATTTTCAAGCGTCACGAACTCATAACACAACTTAACCAACCAAGCATCAGGCTGTAACACGTAATTCATGTGTTAATTGTGGGACTTCCAATCCTTCATCACATTCTTCCCTCGGTGAGTCGACTCTATTTGCGTGCTGACCTGCTAAAGTGGAGAAATGCCTCACTTCAGCTGCATGTAAAAGCAATTAACTTGCATACAAATTTAAATAACTTCAGTCAGATTGATACAGCCTAAAAAAGTTGGGACTGAGGCTCAAGGCCACTCTATGCCAAGAAACTATTACTGATGTACTTTTAAGGACCTCGCCACTTGTATACATATTAAAATCTAATCAAGTTTTACAGAAGCAATAAACACATAGCAAGGAGTACTTGGATTAAGATATAATCTAGAGGTGGCAACATCATATATTATTTTGGGCAAAGAGAATTTCGGTCAACGAAACCCAATGAGTTCTGTTATGAACCCAATTTCAACAAATAATAAAAAGATATAGTTTCTAGTAGCCTTTGTATAAGTAAAATAAAGTGGCCAGTGGTTATTAAAAGAACCTGCGTGCCAACATAATAAAATAATACGATTAACCGATTCGAAGAATACAAAATAGAAGTTACTAAGTCTATCACTCATCTAACCAACTACAATTACGTGGATTACCTAGAAGCAAGATATATACCAACGTCAGATTCACAACTTCAAAATAGTAAAATTACAAGTGAGTTATTGTAAGCAGAAATATATACGCAGAAATATATACGCATGTTGATGTATATAACAAACGCCAACAATAACTACGCGTTTTTCAGGATTCATTTTATGCCACAATGTTTTTCAGACTTCATTTTCAGCACCTGTATCTAACCTGATTCTATAATGCATACAACATACCCTTCATTTTCAGGTTATATCCGTTAAATAATCAAATGATCAGAAGCAACGTGAATTATCCGAACATTTGAAACTGGTTATTAAATCGCAGACACCCTTTAATTACCTTATGCCATCACAAAGCACCCATTTTGCTCCTTTTTGGTCGGCTAATCTAAACTTTTTCAGCTTATTGCCTTATGAACTTAATGAGATTTGGAAAAGCCGATAAAGTTCACATTCTTCAGCTTAAAAAGTACTTATCACCTTGAGTCGGAGGCTCAAGTCCATAATCTAATAATATAGACTGATTTCATTGGTACTTCCTGCATATTTTCCATATTTGAAGCAGGATTTGCTTCTCTTGGATTACGTGTAGTCGGGATGGATCTTTCAACAGTATCTAAAGCATGAACCGTAGCATTTTACTTCCTAAAGTCAAGTATCGGATGTTTTAGGAACTTCAACTGCCACCTTTTTTGTTTATCTTGTCCCGTCATCTATTCGCTTTTGAATTTATAGTGTGCATACGATCTGCCACCTCTCCAACCCAACATGTGCCTACAGATCAAAACCTTAATTAATATGAATGCATTTACGAAAAGTCTATCAAAATAGAATGTCTTTGGACCATGCTTTTATTTTCAAAAGGGGCGTTTGGACCTTGTTAACTTCAGTTATGGTCTACCACCATCAGGTACCATGATCTCCAAACAACCCTTAACTGGCGTCACAACCTTTTTTAGCAGCTCATGACATTCTTTAGACTTTGATTGATAACACTCATGTCTCAATCATCTAAAACATTAGGAGCAACTTTAGCTACAGATTCTATATCAACTGGTCTGCTGCCACTTTTTCACAAACATTTTCTTTCGATAGTAATAATACAAAATTCTCCCTACATATCAGTGTAATAAATTATATGGGTTTGTTTGAATGCATACGTTTTTTATATTATATTAAAATGAATATGGTACCTCGGAAAGCACAGCCCCTTTCTTAAATAAAGCTTGTCATTTGTGTATTATTCAAACGAAATCACAACCATAACGTATGCGAGTTTCTTACACTTGCTGAAAAGTTGGTCATCAGTTCACTAATGCAGAAACAGTTGCAGAATTGTTGCATGCATTGTTGGTACTATTAAGAAAGTACAAAGATGTTTACCATAGAACCTTACATTCTACTTTCAGTGATGGCCAGAGCTCCAGTAATAAGTTCTCGCCTCTATTACTTCTCAAACACACTGGACGTGGTTTTTGAGAAATCCGCTTTCAGCCCTGGTCAGTTGGAATCTATCTGTGAACTTCTGCCAAAGTTGGGTACCGCTGTTGATAACATGGCACCAGGAATCTGGAATAAGGTTTTTCCTGAACTTATAATGCATTGTTTCCCGTGTACTAATCAAGTTCCTAGTGGTTTCCTGCTTTCTTCCATTCTTAGCATTAAGGGGGTCATTTATGTGCTATATGGACTTCTCAAGGTGATGAAGGCGAAAGAAATTACCACCATTCAGGCTGAAGTACGCTTTGAGATTCTTGAGTCAGTATTATCAGCTAAAACTGATAGGGTCTTTAGTAGGTCTCCATGAATAGTGTGAAGCAACTTATGGAAGCCTGGAAAATAGCTTGGAAAGCATAGTAAAACAGCCCCTAAATAATTTCAAACAGGAAGTGTCAAATAACGCTATTTTTTAATGAGCCCAAGACCAGTTAAAAAAACTGTAAATAGACTTGTACCTGAACACGTTCCACTTGCTTACAGATTGTCCTTAAACTCAGATAGCGGTGTAATCTGCTCCTTCAAACCATTCCTCTTACGGATCTGAGGTGGTAGAGACGGTGAGGTTGTGAGGTGGATCGCGTTGTCAGGTGGTGTGGCAGTGGGTCGGTGTAGTCGTGGAGCATGGTGAGTACGTGTTCAGGTCTTGGAGATGGTGAGTTCCTGAGTGTTCAGCTAGTGAGATGGTTCAGGCTGTGGAGTAGTGAGGTTGTGAGATAGTGAGGTTCTTAGGTGGTTCGTGTGGTGAGATGGTAAGGTTTTGAGGTGGTTAAGGTTGTGCAGATGAGGTGGTCGTGGAGATGAGACCATGACCTGGTGTCGTCTTAAGGATGCTGATTTTCGTGAAGTGTTCAGGTGGTGAGATAGTTGGAAGTGGAGATGGTCTGGTCATGAGATGGTGGGGTCGTGATTCCGGTTGTAAGCCAAGGGTTGTGAAAGGGATCAGGCATTCCAATATGGGGGCTATTCAACTGGTGGTGTTCTCCAATCTGTCGTACTTACTTGCATCTTGTCACTACTTGGTTATATTTTGCTTCCGGAACTTTATGCTTTGAGGTTCCAACGGGTTATGTTTCATGTGCGAGGTTCATGATCGTGGTAGTGTGTTGAGATACGCTCCTGCGAGGACCGGGACTGCACCATGAGATGCAAATAAAAAAATAGTATCCCTAAGGAAGCAGGATAAATTAAATATCCAAACAACCTACATTAAGAGGTTTTTGGATAGCTTATTTCTGCAGCCTTTTGGCATCTTTAGCATGTTATTAGGTCAAAATACAATGGCAAACACGCCTTATTATAAAAGTATATAAAGTCAATGCTAAAATAAAAATACTAAGAATAAAACGCACAGGAAGGAAATTTTAGATATGTGTAGACATACCTTTGCATCTGATGTGATTAAAAGTTAATATAAGTGGCAAACTGTGTATGTCGGATCGATCACTGGTTTAGATGAGTCGTGTAGGACAATGATTCCGGGTCAAATGGGTCTCTATGCAGCCGCAACACGTTGTGTATAGAGTCCCCGAGCAAGAATCCACTTAAGCACATAACCAATCTTTGTTTATGGCCAATGCAGAGAACAAGAACTATCATAGAGCTACTCATGTGTGGGATTGACCCCTAAAGATCTGGATAGTAATGAAGCCTAAAATAAGCCACAAGAAGTGATCGAACCTTATAACTCTCAAAAGCGCATATGGGGTTGATATCGCTGCTGATGTCGCCGGGTCAGAGTAGGAACCAGGATCTGAGAAAAGGGATGGCTAAGTAAATCTGGATGTTCACTTTCACAAGGCTGAGTACAAAGCAATTCATGTGCATGACAAAAGAAATTTGTATGAAAATAATTACTTTAAAAAAATATTTTAACAATAATTACCTTGCTAGGAATCCCTTCTGATCCCTGAAACATGTTTTCTTCCATACGGACTTGAACCCTATCACTCGATGCCTAGCAAACCGCAGCAGGGTATGGGGGAAGTAGAGAGACCGCTTAGTATAAAACAAACCTGAATTTCTTATCACAACAAACATATTTAAATAAAATATGAAAATTAGTCGACAATCCATGAAGAAAATTTGCACATTCAGTAATGAACCACAATAAGAAATGTAAATCTTTGTCCAAAAGATACCGTTGAAACTGTCTTTGCCACGAGGTAGAATTCCTTCTTCATCACAGATTTGTGGAGCAGACTTGCAGTCTTTATGGAAATTAATTTGATTAGTAAAGTTAATGGACCACAAAGATACAGAATAATTGTAGACTACCCCAAGAAGATAATGAAAGACAACCTCATAAAACATTGGTCTTTGTAATGCTAAAAAGAACTCATTAGCAGAAAACAGTATGTATAATCAAGAAGAAGAACACCTTCCAACGGATTTTATGTTCAAAAACTTGGAAAAAAACAAAAAAAAAACACAGTTAGGGTTTGAGAAAGAAAAAGTCGGCGTGGTTCTTTTGTTTTTACTTGATTTTATCGTTACATGATTTTATTGTATAAATTGATCCTTTAAAATTCCTTATCTTGTGGATTAATAACATAAGTTATTTTAAGGTGTGGATATTAATCTTGTTTTGAAAAGAAAATTACAATTGTTGGTTTAGCATAGTTGGTAAAGGTGGATGGATATTAGTTAGAGGTCATAAGTTCGAGTCCAGCTATTGTCGATTTTTTAATATACGCAACCTTTCGGACTCGGCCCAGACATAGACCCGATTGCAATTTTCAAAACTGCGTTTTCAAAACGTGATTTTCAAAAACTGCGGTTTCAGAACATAAAAAAACGTAGAAAATGGAGATATTTTAGGGATTTCTTAAAAACTATTGGCTAAGAGCTGCCATGTCACATATGACTGGGATTAAGGGTGTGGTATCAAATCATAATTATACCTATATAATATATATATATATATATATATATATATATATATATATATATATATATATATATTATATATAGGTATAATTATGACTTGAAACCACAGTTTCAATCCCAGTCATATCCCAGTCACATCTTTTAACCAATAGGATTTGAGTATTTGCTAAAAAATCTCACTTTTTTCCTTTTTTAACACATTTGGGCGGACCGCAGTTTTTAAAAACACGTTTTGTTTCAAAATCGCGTTTTGAGACCACTGGTATAAATAATGGTATAATTTCTTTTTTTCCTTCATTTTTCCCCACAGCCACGGGTGAAAAAACACACACAAACCCTAAAGCCGTCACCCCTCCACAGTCGTATTTTTTTTCCCAATATCTTGCTAACCCTAATTCATTATTCATTCATTATTCTTCATCATCATCCTAAATCCAAATCAATCAACCCTTGCTATCACTCCAGGATCGTGGTGGATCAAATGATTAACACATCATTGCAAACCCACACATAATTGATTGATGTTATCTTTTGCTAATAGAGTAAATGTGTTGATAAAGAGTAGTTTTTATGTTTTCTTAGATCTTTGATCTTATTGTAAACCCTAATAAAAAACATTAGAAATCAGTCGATGTTTAATCTTTGTTAAAAAACATTAAAGTCAATCGATGTTTAATCTTTGTTGTTTGATTCACATACAATCGTCCATAAAACATTAAAAATCAATCGTAATGTTTTTGTATCTTTTCTTAGTTCTTTGATCTTTGTTAAGCCCACTGTCTTTTTATTATGTGGGGTTTATTTTTCCCCAAATCCTAATATCTCTCTTTTTTTCTCTATATCCAAAAGCTGCAAAACAAAAGGTCGCCATCATAAACCCTAAATCATTCTTCTTATCATCATTATTCATATTAATTATTATTATTATGCGGGGTTTATTGGGGCCCTTGGATTGCTTTGGTGACTATCATCAGAATGACCACAACCATGGTGCCTTGATTATGATAGGAGTATGATGGCGTCTCGATGTGGGTGCTATGTCGGTTGATTTGGCCAAATCTGATTTGCAGTATGTATTGACTACACCTTTAGGTAAGCATCTAGCATCTGTTATGTATACTCGGTGGACCCAATATTCATATTAATAACTTTTTGACCTGGATTTGATTTTTTAGTGTTAGTTTTGGCTCTATTGGCCCTAAAGAACATGCTTTTGGTTGTGGCTGAATGGTTAGGTGATCCATCATCAGTGCGCGTATTCGATCGGTTCTATACCGGTACACTGTTCAAAACAAATGGAAACACCTCAAGCTATCTTGCCCCAGATACTGTACACCAGCCAGTAGCCACATAAAGGTTACTCAGTTGTTATTCATTATTACCTCTTTAGTAAATCAACCCCACGTCTTTTTTTTATTCGTGTGTATCAAGATCCGACATTGCTTTTGGGCCTGTGAGGACCGAGTGTATAAACTTCTTAAAATTGTTAGCGATTAGTAAACAGCAAAGCAGACGCCCTATGGTGTCTACTAATCCTTCTAAGCGCATGTTTGTAGTGAAGGCTTCAGCCAATGATGGACGCATTAAAAGTGCGGGCAAGAGTATTGAAGAAAGGGAAGCTGATGTTGTTGCCGGAGATGCCCCGATTGGAACTCCTTTAGTTTCTCCACTTGTAAGTGTTGTCACCTCTCAGTACCTTAAGTACTGACATATTGGTTTATTTCCATTACATTGGCTGTTGGTTAGCAAAAATTGTTTTACCTTGGCAATTTCGAGTTTTCAGCCCATTTAGTTATTAAACTGACTTGGTTTGGGCTGTGATCTATATTTAAAGGTATAGGCTTTTTGGTTATTATGACTTTCATTAACTGTGGGACCTTGCTAACAAAGGGTATTTGATACGATATTTATGCCTGTTGATCTACATTGAACTTATTAGGGTACCTCTATATTACACGTGTAATTTGTAATTGTTGTACATAGTTGATATTGTCATACCATATACAGTATGTATTGTTCTTTGTGTTGGGAGTGTTTAAGAAGTTTACGATTATTGCAGGTTCATCTTATCAATGGAATAATTGATCAGGTTAATGGAACAGTTTACGGTTCATGGGTGCAACTAATTGTTGTGGGAATTCCTCAATAAAAGCCAATGCTCCCAGATCACAATTATTGTGCGAGATTATCTGTAGCAGGTTATTACCGGGTGTTGTTTCTACGTTTCTAACTAAGTTTCCATTAGTTTCACTAATTACTTTGGTCGTCCTTTGTACAGATACGGAGATAATGTTGATGAGGCAAATGTAAACCCAAATTCGGTTTGTCCCGTCTGTAGAGACATTATGCAACTGCAGTCGTTGTTGTAAAGTGAAAGGATGGGAACTGACTGGAAATATTTACAGGAAGGTTAGTTTCTATAGCTTATATTTCAAATAATGTTGTTAAGACCATGTGTCTCGATACCACAACTGACCATAATGTATATCAATTGCTATCAAGAAGACTCAATGCTCATGTAAATTGGAATATTTTCATCTATTTGTGATGAAAAAGAAATTATGACAAGCTGCTTGCATAGTATTTGGAATCAACGGACCTGCACATATCAACATTTATCCCAGGGTTAGTCTCTCTGCCAATATCTTTATTAAATTTTCTGCATTTTGTGTTGTATCAAACATTTCTATCCTAACCTGACCCGTTATCACCTGCGTGACCCACTTTTTAGTATTATACAAAAGTTTCAACACGGCTCTGGCAATGTAAATGCAGCGGTTAATAGGGATTCAAGATGGAAACTTTCAAGCTAAACTTGATATGCAGATGGAGCCCTGAAGATTTTGAAGTCTATCAAGAATGTCTGGAAGGATCATGTATTATTTATTTATCGTGATAGTAAGTGTCTATATAACAACTGTAAGAATACTGCTCTATGTTAACATTGTTTTAACACACACACACACACATAGAGAATACTGCAATGATATTATCTATGGCATGCTACAGCTGATCGAGTACTTCGCTGGGCGAATTATCTCTGGTTCATCATGGCAGTTATAGGTCAGCAAATGTTTTCCCAAGAACCAAGGCTCACATTCTTGGGCTGTTAATTCGGCCAGGTCCACAATAGTGTTAGAACAGGTTGGCTTCTGATCTTGCTGTTATTTTTGCTTAAAGTTAGGATTTATTGTTTGGCGTTTCTTATACTATGAAATCGATTTTTTGAAGTATTGCGTCAGAAAATTACGTCTTTCTGATCTGGTGCAGTGATGCTTTAAAATATAAGTGACGATATCGATTTATTTTTTGTTATGTTATTGAAATTATTTCATCTCAGAGAATGTTCGTATCTTGGCGGGGTGTTTATTATAACGCCAATGGTGGTTATTCCAGAATAGTCTTATTCTGGGTTATGTCACTGACATTTATGCCATCCGGTTGACGTGGCATCACTTGAAATAATGTTGTTTCAGTAGTCCTTCTCTGCACACTATAAGTACCACCCGTTTGAAATATGATTGATATGTGTTCCCGGTGCCTCAAAGGTATATGCGTATGTAGCATCCTATTTCAGGAAACGATAATATCAATCATTCAGGACACGTGGTATCATGTTGTGCCTGCAATGGCGACTCAGCCACGCCATATATGTGGTTGCAGCCATCTTGACATCATTGTGCGTCTTAATCTGAGCCTTAGTGTTTGATGATAAATATATACTTCTTGGGTCATCCAAAGGAGGTTTACCAAGATTCTTACTATTGAGTAAGCTATATCTGAGCCTTAGTGGTTACACCGTCTTTGTGATAGCCTCCGAAACGAGAAAGACAGTAGGGTAGTGTCTTTCTTAAAAGACAATATTTGTAGTTTTGTGTGTCACACAATTTCAAGATACTGACACGCTTCGTATGTCAGAATATATCAGGTAAGGATCATAGAATCCCAGACATCATAAGGAACGTGTGTTTGGAATTGAATTTTTGGCGTAGCAGATGATAGATACAAAGGAGGTATGCGTTTTCTACCCCTTTACGTATTCGCACAGGCAATGCCAAACACCCGACTATTAATTAGAAGAAATGATGTTTGGGTTAACTTTTGACACCTTCAAAGTCTCACTCCGCCTTTTTGGTTGTGCAGGTTTTTGATGGGTTTGAATTCAGTAATGACTATATGGGTAATGGGATGGGTCTTCGCTGATTCTCATAAACGCCTAGATCATGTGCATACAATTTTGGGTAAAATGATTATCTGATTATCTGATTATCTGATTATCTAGATAATATATTGCTACTTTGAGAATGATTTTATTGCAGGAAAATCCTTCAGTAGTAACGATTCATGTTACAATAAACGGTCGTGTATATTGGTCCAATGTCCAAAATATGGAAGCACACCCGTAAGACTTGCAACTGAAAGATGTGCTCTGCACGCGCTTCAGTTAACCAAAGGTATACCGTCTAATATGAATATCTGATTATTTTGATAATATTTTGCTACTTCCAGAATGATTATAACATTTACGTTTTATTGTAGGAAAATCTTTGAGGTATCCTGCCACTCTTTTACAGCCACCCCCTGTTACTCTTCTCAATACTCTCCCACCACCTACTTGATCATACTTCTCCTGTTATACAGAATCAGAGATACCATCCCATAATGCTTTCTCCATTCTTTCGCATACATGTGACACTTACGCCAAACACCTAATCAGAGCGACAACACTCTAGCCAAACACCCTAAAAAAATAGCAAACCACATATCCTAATATTGCAATCCTGCATCTGCTTCCAACCACCCGAATAAAAGATTGCACTACTGCTGGAAACTTGAATGATATCAGCCGTTATTGTCCAAAAAGTATCAACACACATATCCTAAAATATGTGGTACTGCACCTCTTGCTAAACACCGTAGAATCATTTTCTTATGAAATCACACAGTGTCAGTTTTTTTTTAATATGTTGTGCTTTAAGCAAAACACTTAAAGCTTTAAATAGAAATTATAAAATGTTTAGCTTAGCAAAATTTCGAAATGAGCATACTAATCTGGGTGTGGTCACGGTGGATTAGAAAAGTACATGGTGTTGAAAAATTTACATCTTTTTTTTCCTCAAAAACCCTCTAAATTTTTTTGAACCCGTATTATTTTAATCCGAGGTGACAAGTTTCACCCACTTGGTTTATTTTTTTTATTTTTTTTTATAACAAATCAAATGAGTAAAATCGGATCTTAAGTGTACACGATTATTCAAATCCTGAATCACTTTATCTTAGAAAGTATATGAATATAGTCTCAAAGTCATATCTAATCTGTCATTTTATATAGAGGAACGTGGTCATATTTAATACTTCAATTCAATATATCAAGGAAAGTGGAAAAACCTGTATTTGTATTGAAATCCTAAATCACTTTATCTAAGGGGGCACAAATTTCCAACTGTGTTACTCTTTGTCCATCTCCTGAAGTGGTGATGGCAATGATGATGTGTTAAACATTTATGCGTTTTTGGAAATGAACCAGATAGTGATACCAGCTGCTGATCATGGTGAATGAAAATGATGTTAGACTATCCGTGATTATTCCATTGTTGTGATATCGCCTCATTTGTCTTGCCTTTCCTGATGGTGGTATTATTTGCAGGTTTTCCGCTATAGTTCTGCAACTTGTGGTCACTTTTATCACCCAAAATGTGTAGCAAAGCTGCTACAGAAGGACAATGAAGCTGAGCTACAAGCTCTTGAACGACAGATTGCTGGGGGGGGATCCTTTCACAATTGTGCTCGCTGTGAGCAAACAGAAAATGAAGAGGTGTAAGAATTGCAATTTTCTCTTTGCAGGCGATGTCCAGCATCATACCACAGGAAACATATACCTAGGTATTTTCTCAATCAGTGCTTGCTTGTGAAGGGATGCCAAAAGGTTTGGGATTTTTTAAGTAGTAGAATGAATGAGTATTCCCCAAGGAATGTTATTCCACCATTTCCCGATTCTCATTCCATGACCTATCTTCAAGTAGTAGAATGACAAATCGACACCCAAGTTCTTCTCTCACTGGGAGTGGGATCCGGATGATGTTTACGGTAATAAGTTCATCATGCTTTACAATTGTCATGCCAAATAGCTGCGTATTGTTTCTTTTCCCTTTCTTTCTTGTCGTGATGGGTTCCACATCAGTAGATGTGGCCATTATTAACCTATTTCAGTGTTTACCGGCAGTGATTGAAAATCTAACTCTTTGTTTTAGATTCAGTTTAACTAACTATTATATCTTAATTACCTTCAAAGCAAGAGCGAATTTTTACTCTTGGAATCTCTTACGTAAATCCTTACAGAAAACAGGAAGTCCATGTAAAAGATGTGGGTACATATAGGCGTTATAGATATAAATGGTTTATTATACTAATCACATTTATAACTACTGTTTAGCAAAATAACTTAATTTTTGTTTGTTGAAACTGGTGTAGGTGGCAACCAGTGGATATGGAGTAGCAACCAGTGTGCCAACAGCATGGTGACTATGCTACAACAAAGAAATGAGCCATCAACATGATTAATGTGACGAAAACTACAAATAAGTTACCCGTGTGCCCCTAGAGTTGAATATTTTGGTTGTGATGCTTTGCCCCTCTTCTGGTATGTTCACAAAATTTAATCCCAAACACCCCTTTGGAGTAGTAAGTTTTGATGTATAGACTTTATATACCAGATTATCTGATAGAGATGAGAACAGTTGAAGAAGAAAACGTGTATCGTTTACTAATTAGCTTAAATTTTCTTTCTTCTAGGGAAAAAGATCAAGACTTTGGTCGAGGTCGCGCTGTTGCTATGTGGGCTCAGATGGGGGAAGTCAAAACATGCATTTTAGCACCTTCAGTAAAGTACTTGGCTGACAAACAAGTACTCTATATATTTTGAAGATCTTTATAATGGCTTTTACTTTTCTTGTCAATGGCTGCGACACTCCCATTTGAGTACAAATAATCATGTGTCAGATTATTAAATCTGTCGACAAAGTAAGCTTTCGTGTAGTTTATCTAGATTTTATCTAAAAACTTACCTCAATGCACATAATGAAAACCTGGATGCTGGATTGGAAGTGTAATGCTTGCTTCTGACTAACCCAATGGAACAAAGAAGGGCAATAGCTATACCTTGCCACCACGTTGAAAATACAAAAGATGTTTCTTATCTGTATGAGGTTACGATACTTTGTATCGACTTATGTTTGAAAAAAATAAATGCGTTTCAGTTTTATTTTTAATTAATTGTTACTTTCTGATGTATTAATGTTGAATAAGTATAGCAGACTAATTGTATACCTGCATATGGACATAATTTTTACGAGTTCTTTCCCAGTTGCATCAAAAGAAGACCAGTTGCATCATAGTTATTTTTTGTATCAACCCGTGAAGTAAGGATTAGGATTATTGAAATCTGACATGGAAAAAGCACACGTTAGGCTTTTACAACTAAAAAAGTTAACTGAATCTATTTTACTAGCAAAGGGAAATATGAAGGAGGAGACTGCAAGAGAGCTTGGAAGAAAAACTACAAAGAGTATATTTATTTCTTTTGATTTTATTGCTTTAAATGTTCACATCTTGTGCTGATGAATAGCTCTGGCATAATTTGTTGTTATACAGGCACCTAGAGCAGAAGGCCTGATAAAGAAAGGGTTTACTTGCGATATTTTTTAATGCATACCACTTTAGTGAGGATGAGGTTCAGGACAAAGCATTCAGATTGTAGCACCATTAAGGTAGTTGCACCTTGATGCATTTTAAACTTATTTAATGTATGCTTATTTTGTGCCTTAGATTGGTGGTATTATGGTCACTAGGCAATGACAAACACCCTTTATCAAGTGTCATCTTATTACTGAAAGGAAATGGAATAATTTCTAATATCTTTGACTAATATAAGGTCAAACTATAGACGCAATGCCAAACACCCTTTACCAGTAATCTTATTACGTTATATAATTAAGCACCTGATTCGTCGGCCAAATGTAGTTATTTTGACTCTCAACTATTTGTAGTTGATTCCTTTAACCTTAGAGTCGTACAGTTATGGTTACCTTATCCAGTGGCTTCCAGTAAGGCGTGTTATATATAGCTTTTTTGCTTGATTCCTTGAAAACTATATGACACAGGCATGTTACATTTATATTTATCAATGTTTCTCATTTGTATGCTGAATTCACACAATATTGCAATGGTTTCCAAACCAAATATGACACAGGTTTGTGATATTAGCTAATAATTTCTACCGACTGTTCACATCAACTGTCCATTTCGGGAACCTCTTGAAAGTACACCAAAAGAATGGAGTCAAAGTTGCTTGAAAGGATTAGAATCTTGGTTATCAAGTGGTGAACCATTTACAAACTATATCCAACCTTATAGCTCTTTTTCACTTAGCAATTTTCAAAGTGATGTAGCGGACGTGTTAGGTATAATCCAGGGGGTAAAACGTGGTCTACTACTAATTGGTGCAGTTTTTAAGGACGATGACATATTTGTGTAGCATCATGCCAAGAAAGTGGCTCACGGCTGCATGACTTGAAAGTACGGCACTGTACACAACTCCGTAGCAATGAAACCCGTGTCCTTAATATTCTGCTTCTCAATCGTCTTAATAGATTCACACCGGAGAAGTTTCGTACCAATTTTGGAGCAGCTGATGTTGGAGGTGCTGAACAGCCTGAGATCATTTCTGATACAATGGGACAAAGTGAACCAAAGAAACTACAACTAATGGACCCACACTACCCGTCGACAAGGATGTGTACTTACCAAGAGTTGTGCTATACCGCTTGGATGTTATTGCACTACTCGACCCACTAACCACTAACATTTGCCGTTCTAAAAAAATGTTTGAAATACACAAGACGCAAAGCTCATGGATAAATATATAAAGGAGGGTCCGTCGCATAGATCGTTATGGGGTTTGTCGGATTTAACAAAAATCGTCCTTGCAAATAAAAAGTAACGATTCTCTCCTTATTCTTTTGACCCGTAACTGGTTTAGTCATTTGGTCTAAAAATTGTTAGTTCTTTCGTTAAATAATGTGACGTGGAAAAAAACGAGGGGTATTATTGTCCTCTTATGACCAGGTAAGCCACATGGACGATTTTCGTTACTTTTTAAAAAAACTTGGAAAAATTTAAATTTTGAGATTTTTTATGCGGTTATTTTAAAAAAAAACTTATATTTTTCTAACGTAAACTTTAAAAAAAATTAAAATTGTATTAAATTTTTTATAAAAAATTTATGTAATTTTATAAAAGATATTGTATTACGTTATTATTTAAAAAAATTGTATTACATTATTTTTATAAAAAAATTTAAAAACTGAGCTGAAAAAATCCTAATTGGTCTCGATAACTCTATTGTACCATTTCTATTTACAGTTTCATTGACAACCTAAAGTGTTATAGGTTTCTTTTTGTATACAGTTTGGATTAGGATAAGACAAAAACCACAATCATTATTTCCTTTCACATCTTTGTTTTTGTAGTCGTGTATATGAATGCAACATGTTAGTACTTTTTGTAATCGATATCGACATATCGTTAAATGTAAAATTTTAGTACACCTTTCGTGTTTTTTACTAATCATTATGTTGCGTGTTTTTTACATAAATTCTAACGCCAAGTATTCTAAAAAAACAAGTCTTTATATAGATCTTTATAGAAACGAATGACAAACTAAAAAAACCAAAACCCAAAAAAAAACCCTACAGACCAAGAAAAAATAACAAACACGCCCTTATAAAGACCATCATCCTTTTTGCTAAAGCTTTCACAATGAAGGATCGTGATGAAACTTCACCCAATGATCATTATTAAAATAAAGATAACAAGTATGCATTAAATTAATCTAAAAAATATTTTAGATTTGTTGTTTAATAAATTTTAAAAATTCAAATGGTTACAAACATGGAATTTATCCGATACTATATATCATATGCATCGCAATATTAGTTAAGCTATCTCATGTTATTCATTATTTACGTATGTAATTTCATAATTCGTCAAAGATGATGCGAATGAAGATTCTGTGCTTACACATATACGCAAACCATTATAACTGAACAACCAACATTGTTTCAAAAGACGAACCAAACTAAAATTAGACATACGTTTATGATTGTCCAGTACATGGAGAGGTTAATCATCCAAAAAATGTCTTATTTAATCGTCAAAAGGGTATTCAATGAATACCATTCTGAAACTCTTATAACAAAAGCTCCTAAGATTCAAGCCAATACCAACACTATCAAATGTTGGTTTGGTTTTAACAAAGACGTATTCTTACACTGACAACTATATGTCCTGATGTGAAGAGTCAAAAGCAAGAGAGAAATTTAGCTTATATTCAATGCTTACACAAACACGAAAATCATTATAACTAAACAACAAACTTTCTTTCAAAACAAGATTTATGAACTAAACCTCTTTATTAGGTGAGCCAAAGACTGACACTATCAAATGTTAGTTTCATTTTAACAAAGACGATATTCTCACGCGGACATCTATATGTCCCACTACAAAAACATATAACGAATACACAAACGTACCTTTAGAAAAAATACAAACCAAAGATGGCATAGATTTGCGTACATTCATAAAATAACATGACACCAACATAATAGTTGGGTGTACCAAAATAAGATCAAATAGTATTTTACGTTTAAGCAACATAAATTGTAAAATAACATAAATCAATATTTGTACGACCAAATATTCACATGGGACACAACATGTCCGTTGGGTGGGCCAAGGCCTAAAAATATTAAAAATTAGTTTCTTTTTAGTTTTCTTTTATCAATAACGATTCCCACTGCAACCAGATAAAAGAAATACGCAAACGTACTTTTTTAGAAAAGATTTACGAAACGACCCCGCCCGTTGGGCGGGTTACGACGCTAGTATATATATATAGGTATAGGTATAATTATGGCTTGATACCACACCCCTAATCCCAGTCATATGTGACATGGCACTTCTAAACCAATAGTATTTGTTTGTTAGCTAAAAAATCTCAAAAAGTTTCCAAAATTAGGTTATGAAAACGCAAAATGCAAAAAGCGGGACGCAATTTCCAAAAAACTGCGTTTTGATACCGCATATATATAATAGGTTAAAACCTTTTTTCCCATTTTTTCTTTACTTTCTTACCAACCCACCCACGGGGAAAAAACACACACCTGCTACTTCTCATACATTTTCCCGATCCAACACCCATGAAACCGTTTCAATCATAACCCTTTTAAAACTTGAATCAAACAATTGATCCATCATCAAAGATATGATTTTATAGCTTTGTGTAGGTTCAATTGATCATGAACACGGGAACTAATCTGATTAGGGTTTATGTTTATAAACCGTCGATGAAACAAATTAACATAAACCCTAATTAGATTGAACGTTTTTTAAGGGTTTATGTTTATCATCAAAATCAAAATCAAAGGATTTTGTATGTCATCAATTGTAACCCTAATATGATTTGATCAGCCATCTCTTTATTTGAAATAGTGGTGACTTTAATAACTATTCTGACACTATCGGGTTTTTGCATCAGATCACTACAACTTTAGGTTAGTAGGATTTTCAAAATATTTTTGTTATTGAATCTTTCCCCAATTTGTAATTCACTTCTGTGTTTGGTTTTCCCTATTACACGGGATAATGATTCATGAATAAAAGAAAGAAGATGATGAATGATTATATTGAAGCTCATTTATTCCATTCTTAAATGGCTTTGATGAGTAAACAATTAACACATCATTTATAGGAACACATAGGTATAAACAGTAAAGACACCCATGTGTTTAGTTTTGTAATGCAATCTGGTCGCATCCAAGTTTAGTCCTTGATAATTATTAGTGTAAAAGTAGTGATTAATTTTGTGTTTATTTTTCATCTAAGAGTAGTAGCTTCTGCATATACAATATCTATATTTTTTTCTTGCATGGTTTTAGAGACTCTGCGATTATATCTCGCCTTAAACACTTATCAACAATGAAAATCCTGATGATGGTTACTGACGAAAATCCTTAACAACTTGATCTGTGTAGCTGCTGCTTGAGGGTAAGTTTGATTGTATCTAATTATTGTTTGTTTGATTGTAGCTGTTGCATGAGCAAATCATAACACATCATGTTGGTTTTCTTTTTAATTAACATAAGGTTTGTGTTAAAGTATTAATATAGGGTTTTATGTAGATCAAGTTTTCAATATTTCCTCACCAATATTTGTGATTATGAGCATCTGTATAACCAATACAAATTAAGCCACAAAAATTGTACACACTGATGCAGATGCAAATAATGGGTAAAATGGGCCAGAAATGAATTTGATTGTAAAGTATTTCAGCTCAAAACCCACTCTTATCCTTGTGATTCAATCGATTAGGTAACTACTTCTTTGAGTCTGCAGAGTAATTTCTCATTTCGTTGTTGTTTTATTGACATGATTGTTATTTTTCATGGGAATCTTAAAAGTGTATACTTCCTACATAAGTTATATAGTATGTGATCACTTCTAAGAAGATTATTCTGGATCTTGCGGTGGATGTTTGTATTCCTTTGAGTTTGGTATTTCTGTAGGGTACATGTCTCTGTTTCGTGTTTTGAGGGCTGACATTTTATGTAGGAAACAGGAGATTACGAGGAAGATATAGACGAAAACGATGTTCATGAGATCACTAAGTGGGAGGCAATAGCTTGGTATGGAATAGTTAAATATCTACTAATCTTTAATTATCTTCAGGACATCACACTTCAGGTGGCGATTGTATCATCAGCTGAAATATCAATGTTTGTTGTAACACCTTTGATCCTTACCTCACTGTTTGCTTTCGCTTTTTGATGAGGTTTTTACATTTTTAACTGGTTTCCGACTGCTTCTATGCATTTTGACTGGTAAATATTGATATCTATGTCAAAGCATTATCTGTAATACCTAATATTAATCGGTCCAGTTATCTACTGCTTAGTTAATTATTTGCTTGACTGACTTAATTTTTGAATCAGGGATCTAGGTCAAACATGTGACTACAACCGGACTTTAGTTCAAGAGTCAACCCCAAAAAGGATAGGCCATACCGTTTTTTGGTGACCTTTCCGATGCAGACGCATATCCATTTGAAGTGCCGGGATCAGAGATCCTTTATATATGGTATAAAAGTCAAACTTAAGTTATAATAAAAATTTAGACTGGAGCGAAAGTGTCAAGGTGTGTGTGCATGTCTACATTTTTTTGCCCTTTGTTGTCAGGTCTTGATATGTGTGTATGTTGTACTTTGTGAAATCGTCTCACTGGCTAAGGTATTATTACAGTGAATCTATTCTACGATCTGAGTTTTTGCTGCATTGAATAATCACTTTCTAACGTTCCTACGTTTTTTCACTACAGAATTTCCAACAAGATTTGAAAGAAAACCCCGACACTCATTCTTTTGAGGAGGTATGGTTTTCCTCCCTGCTTTCTTTTTACTCTATTAGAAAGTTACAGATTTTGTTTCAGTTCTGATATCCTTCAAATATTTGTGGGTAATTTACTGTAACATTGGAAATCCACATTCTCTCGGTCAACAGCCGATCACTTTCTTCAGAGAGGTTCTTTTATTATGCGATCATCCCACTAAATTGGACAAGAGTGAAACACATGGTTTATTTAGGTATTGATAAACTGGTGTTGATTATGTATCTATTTTATTAAACTTTTTATATGTATTCAAATAATCTGATTTGTATCATTATACTTAGTTCATTACATTCTCATATCTTACTTTGATTTTGGTGCTGAATTATGAAAAATGCCATTAATCGAGCATGGGAGATCCTTGATCAAATTCTTGGAAGAGCAACTAGTTCATACTGTCAGGTAAAACTGCTTCTTGTTTGCAGCTTTAGCATATTGAATGTTGATTTTAGATTACATATGTTAAAGCACATAATGCACTGCGATTTAAAGCTAATGACATGTGCTTTGTAATTGTCATCGGGGTGTTAAGGGATTACATGATACAATTGCACAACCCCCTAAGTTGAGCAAGTTGTTTATACACTTTCTCATCATTCAATGCCTGCAATTTAAGACTTTATTTCAGATCAAGAATAGGAGGTAACGATCTATGTGTTGCAGAATGTAAAATATGTGCTTAGGTTGTAGAAAATTAAAAACTGGAATAAAGATATCATTTGTAACTTGATTTTAAATGCTCAACGTATTTATTTTGAAAATAATAAAAAACAAAAACTTCATTATGATTAGCTCTATGTTATAACTTTAAAATCAAGATATAGTTCTGACTTAATATACAAATCAATCTCAACATGAACTGTTGAGGTTCCACATCTAATCAAATGATTTCTTGAACCATCATAGTTAAGTTAACTTATAACATAATTCAGTTCATTTCTTGCAAGGTTTAGATCAAAGTTTTCTTTTTCTGTTTCATAGCACTGATCGTTAAATGTAACAAGCTGACACCCTCAATTTTTTTTTTCATTGTAGATGCTTGAAAAGGTTCTATAGGTTTCCGCACACGTTGTATACTGATATCACAATGGCTTTGATCATCAACCGGAAAGACTACGTAAGCACTTCCAATATGGTTTACATATGCTTTATTAATGCACGTCCAAACAGCCCCTTATAGGTCGTTTTGGGATGTGTTTTAAATAAATGGGTCGTTGTGCTTCCCTTATCTTTTTTATTCATGTTACATTATATAATAGAGATAGATTTATGTTTTTTCTAAAAAGGAAGCAAAACGACCCATTTTCAGAAAAGATCAGCCTTGATTCAGAACAAATATTTAATTATCTTAAACCTACATACCAAAAAATTGTCCAATGATTCACATAATTAGATATAACTGATAGCCTGATTCCTTCAGCATTTTTATGATATAAGGCCAACTTATTTTTATTGAAGTTGTGGCACTTAAAAGTGCTCCCACGAGTGACATCCGATACCCAAAAAAGGGAAGATACAGCGCTACACTATAAAAAGGAAAACTTGCTCGGTTTGCTCCACAATTTTGTGAATATGATCAGCATGATTCTCAAGTAAGTACTATGGTCTTGCAGACTACAATATATAAATCCATACTATTTTAATAACTAATTCAGTTTATTTTAGGTTAAAAACGAATTAGACCACTTGGTTGATAATGATGGCGATATGTATAAAATGTTTTTGATCGATAAACTAATGCAATAACTCGAAAATGCTTCTGAAACATTATCTGTGGACAAGCAAGATGACGTTGATGAACATGTTGGAAATGGATCCTACTGTAACTTACACCCATTCTGGCTTCTCTTTGTAGTTTTGTAACAAAAATTTAGACTAGAGAAAAAGTGCCAAGGTGTGTGTGTATGTTTACATTTTTTGGTTTTCCTTTTGTTGGCAGGTCTGAAATGTGAGTATGTTGTACGTGGTGAAATCGTCTCACTGGCTCAGGTATTATTACAGTGAATCTCTTCTGTGATTTGAGTTTTTGCTGCATTGAATAATCACTTTCTAATGTTCCTACGTTTATTCACTACACAATTTCCAACAAGATTTGAAAGCAAACCCCGACACTCATCCTTTTGAAAAGGTATGGTTTTCCTCCCTGTTTTCTTTTCACTCTATTAGAAAGTTATGTATTTTTGCTTCTGATATATTTACGGCATGTTCGAATGCCAGCATGACAGAATTGTAGGATATGTAAATTGATGCTTATGTTTTAGAGAGAGAAAGAGATAGAAAAATGGTGGATTTCACATTTCTAGAGAGAGAAAGTTTAAGAGAACTATGTGTTATTCAAAATGAAATCACCACCCTCTCCATCAATGGAGAGGGTTTATATACCAAGCCCATAAGATGGGCTTGGGCATACATTTGGGCCGGCCATACAAGCATGGACCGGGCTTTTCCTTGTTTAGTTAATTAAAAGATATCTAGACTACGAGCTACAACTTAATATATTGTCGGAGTGACCGAATCTTCCTAAATACGTAAAAACGTATTTCCAACAATCTCCCCCTAAGGGAGGTCACTCCAAACAAGGGCGTTACCAAAGTTACAATAATAAAATAAATCTAGCATACTATGCTTGTCTTGAGCTCGTAGTCTTCGTCTTTCTTTTCTTTTTCTTTTCTGGTGAACATGCTGATGTGATCTTTGATATCAATCTTGAGCATTAATCTCTTGCCTTGATCTTGTGCATCCATCACTTGTGATCTTCGCCTCTTCGTGACCTCACGTCCCACATATTTATACCTTAGTAATTCTTGAAAGCTTCAGAGTTCAATACAACGGAAGACTTAACTTTTAGGCTTTCTTGAATTAGATGAGATATTAAGTAAATAAAGTACAAGCATGCGGGGACGAATTCTTCTTGGATCCCGCAACGCCACCGTCTTCAAATGCCGCAACATAAGTAGACATGAACGAAATGGCTTTGAACATTTCATTCTAATTCGGTAGCATTTTACCTCCGGTCGGTGAAGACCGTTGGACGATATAAAATATCGTACTTGTGGCAGGTAGATTTAATTAAAAATCTCCTTGACAAGATTTCGCGGGTAAACCCGTTCTCTTTACTCGACCGTCCAAAGCTGACTGCGAACGTAAAGAGTGAATCATTTGGATAAAATTATCCGCATGATTGAAGCCGTCAATTCTGATTCCTGGAACAAGTTTGATTCATTAAAGAATCGCACCATCGTTGCTTTCTAGTTGTCACGAGCTTGATTCATATTGAATCTTGTAAGTTACCTACCAAGTGCTGTTTGTGGTTAACACTAGAAGGATTTCCACTCATCACCGTGAACTCTAAGGTATCACTCTGAGTGTTCTGGCAAGATCACTAAGATATTGCGTAGAGGCCTGGAACATGTTTAAATCCAGTTAAGAATTAAACCACTGTTGCTTTCCAGTTATCACAAGTTTTATTCATAAAGAATTGCACAAGTCATCTACCATGAGCTTTTTAATGTTCTCTCAAGAAGGATTTCCATCTTCATTGTAAATACTTTCGTATTACTCGGATGTTCAGGCAAGATCATGAAGATTTTGCGTAGGACTCTTAAAATCTTTCTTACTTTTCACAATGTGTGAAGAAGCAAGGAAATATGGAAGTGTGTCCTAATGAGATATTTGATGATCTCAAATGGCTCTAGACTCGATCGTGCATTTTGGGATTTTAGTGATCGGAGGCTGGAGAGGAGTGCCACCATTTCAATACCAATTTATTCGGAGTGAATAAATCAATAGATAACGTGTTGTCTCCGTGTGATTAAAACAAATACCTTTTGAGAGATATCTGAGTTAGCTGGGATGGGTTGTGCATTGCATCACTGGGTTCATGATGTCTTATCTTCAATATCAAGGATCATTAAAAATGATCTCAATAGCATATGTATTGGCCCGGTTTTTGCCTAAAGTTGTTAGGAGGGCTTCTTTCTTTACACCCTTTATCTTTACAATTCTTTTTCATTCTTCAACCCCTTCAATGCTTACCAATACGTCATAACTAGCACCTTGTTGTGATTGTTCCAGTGCTAACTTAAGTACTTGTTCGGCATTCAGCTACGTTCACAATCTTTCTCCAACTTTCCTAAGGACTACTATTTCTAGCTATGGAATGTCCTTGGGAAGATTCCTCCGGTTCTGGAAGAATCATAAGACTTAACCTATCCTACCATCCTTATGTCACCACAATCTTCATCGTCGTGAAATAAATAGGTTGTGGGTAAGTATAAATCACATGAAATCCATTTTTGATGTGCAAATCCGTTTTGCTCCCCATTAACATATGCCTCGATATTCGAAAACATTTGGCATATGTCGGGATGAGCCAGCACATTAAGTCAAACCATTTGTGATAATATCCCATATTAAATCACATTTTCTCCCCCATATTAAAAATATTAACCCAATCGACGTTTTTAATATCAATTGATTTAATGAAGTTTTAACAAAGGTTTTGGGAAGAAGAATGCAAGTCCATTTTATCATCATGATATCAAATGTATGAGATATGATACCGATTTATAACATGATCACATATTCACCATATTAAAAAGAATTGACAAGGTTGGACCTGATAGATGAGAACATCATATGATAAGATCAAATGGTTCTTGTCAGCATATGTTGGTCGCCTCGTCACGTCTGAAGTCATCTCTTGACACCACGTGTACGATTGGTATTGTTGTCTTGACACCAGTTAGTGAGCTTGGCACGTTCGGCATCGAAGATTCTGGATGCTTGACATTTTCTCCCCCTTAACATATGCCTCGATATTCGATATTCGACGATGTAGATACCAATTGTAGATAGCATGGTTGTAGAGATGATAGCTTCATAAAAACAAGACTTCTCTTGTTTTAACAAATAAATGCACTGAAACGTACATATATTTGTGTTAGACCAAGTTATAAAGTAAACTTGATCCCTTACAAGGTTTTAAAGTAAACCTTGCCCAAGAAAATTAATTCCCGTTGTGAGCCAAAGCTTTCATAAGAAATACTTGACTTTAATGTGAAAACTGGGTTGCAGTCTGAAATAACTACAAGCCATTTAGGCATGTTTTATGGAATATTTACAACTTTTGTACGAACTCTATTTATGGCGCCGTGTCGATATTAATCAACATTTCTAAGGCTGTAAATATTATCGTACCAAAAGACATGCCTTTGAAAAATAAAGTAAAAATATTTTTGGATTTTTCTAGAATTTTCAATTTTTATGGTTTTTATATGGTTTTATATTTTTGTATTTTGCTTTTGTGGATAAAAATATAAACAATATTTACAAATGATCACCAAGGATACGGAGAATAGTTTTACCACCACTATTCTTTCGCTTCATCTGCTAGTTCCTTTAGAGTCTCAGGCGAGAAGGTTCTCATTCCTAGCTTGTCGGCCAAAAATTCAATTCGAGCGCGATCTAAAGCCTTCGTGAAAATATCTGCCAATTGATACTCAGATCGGACAAAGTAAAGCTCGATCACTCCATTTTCCACTTGCTCTTTGATGAAGTGGTAGCGAATGTCAATATGCTTCGACCGGAAGAATTGAACATTGTTGCAGCATAAGGCAATTGCATTCTTGTTGTCACAGTACATCGGAATCTTATTGAAACCTAGACCATAGTCGGTTAATTGCGATCTCATCCAAAGAATTTGGGCACAACAACCGGACATAGCTATGTATTTTGCTTCCGTACTTGAGATTGCAACGCTTTTCTGCCTTTTCGATGCCCAACTGATTAGTCGATCTCCTAGTAGTTGCAAAGTTCCACTCGTGCTACGCCTTGTATCTTGACAACCCGCGTGATCCGCATCTGCATATGCCATAAGTGCAATCTAAGAGTCCTTCGAATACCAAAGTCCCCGATTGATGGTTCCTTTAAGATATCGAAAGATCCGTTTCACAGTAGCTAAGTGTAACTCAGTAGGTCGAGTTTGATACCGAGCACACATACATATGGCAAACTGAAGATCAGGTCGACTAGCTGTGATATAAAGAAGAGTACCGATCATTCCACGATAAAGTGTCGGATCAACGGAAACTCCATGTGGATCTGCATCAAGCTTAGATTTTTCCACCATTGGAGTATCCACAGGGTCACAAGATTCCATCTTATATTTCTTTAGCGATTCAAGGGCATACTTGGATTGATTGATAAAGATGCCTCTGGGACTCTGAGATATCTGAAGACCTAAGAAGAATGATACCTTACCCATCATTGACATCTTAAACTTGGAAGACATGAGTGTCCCAAACTCATCCGATAAGGTTTGGGTCGAGGCTGCAAATATAATATCATCAACATATATTTGTACCATAATCATATCTTTACCTCGTTTCTGAATGAACATCGTGGGATCCACCTTGCCTTTAGCGAAGCCTTGCGTAATGAGGAATTGTGACAATAGATCATACCATGCGCGAGGAGCTTGATTCAACCCATAGAGAGCCTTCTTAAGCTTATACACATGATTTGGATAATTAGGATTCACAAAACCATCCGGCTGTTGAACATAGACCTCTTCCTTGATTTCACCATTAAGAAATGCCATCTTCACATCCATTTAATAGACGATCATATTCATGTGGGCTGCATAAGCGAGGAATAGTCTAATAGCTTCCAAACAGGCAACAGGTGCAAAGGATTCCATGAAGTCGATGCCCAATATTTGCTTGTATCCACGAGCTACTATTCCGCCTAACTCATCGAGTTTCACCTTGTAAACCCATTTCAAAGTGAGTAACTGCACTTGATCCGGGCACGGGACAAGTTCCCATACTTCAAGACGTATGAATTCGTTAAGTTCTTCTTGCATAGCTTCTATCCAACAGGATTGAGTAAAAGCTTGTTGCCATGTCTTAGGTTCAACTTCAGTGAGAAAAGCATCAAAATGACAAAACATTGCATTTTCTTGTAGCTGACTTCGTGTGGATACTGGACGATTAGGGTCACCAATAATAGAATCTATAGGATGATCCTTTGTCCACTTGCTGTCATGTTCATGAATCCGTGGATTGGAGTAAACCGTAGAAGGAGTTTCCTCTGAGGTGGACGACCCGGATTGATTAGGGTCGGGAATTAGTACTCCAAAGAATGGAAGTTCAGGCATTTGAGCGAATTCCAAATCGTGATCATCATCATCCTCTTCATCATCAATAGGCATGACATGGGTAGTTGGTTCGGGTGTTGGTTGAGAATTACTCGTTGATGGTATATCTTGACCAATTGTAGGTGCAGACGTATCTGATTGTGCAACGGTTGCTGGAGCGACAACTTCGGTTACCGGAGCTATTACCTCAGGTTCTGGAGCAATAATAGTTGGAGGAGTAAAGAATTCATCAAAGAACGGTTGAAACAACGTATCCCATTCAGTCCTAGAAGGTGGTGTAGATGATGATGAAGTAGGGTTGTTTAGGACAAGACCAGAACTAATGTTACTGGGTCCCATTTCATGAAGTGCGGGTTCAGAGCTGCTTTGCTCAAAAGCCATTGCTGTCAGCTCATCAAAATCAACATTCATAGTTTCAAGGATCTTGCGAGAGTTACAGTTGTAGATTCGGTATGCCTTCTTTGCGGATGCGTAACCAATGAAAATACCAATATCAGCCTTTGGTTGAAGTTTTCCCAAATTGTCACCATCATTATTTGGATAGCAAAGAGAACCAAATACATGAAGATATGATAAATCTGGTACTTTTCCATGGAGAAGCTCATAAGGTGTTTTGCCATGGCGTTTACGAATTAGTGACCGGTTTTGGGTGTACACTGCTGTAGATACTGCTTCTGCCCATAAAAACAATGGAGCCTTTGCGTAAATTAACATCGTTCGAGCAGCTTCCATAAGTGTGCGATTTCGCCTTTCAACGACACCGTTTTGTTGTGGAGTGCGAGCAACGGATGTTTCATGAGATATGACAACTTCTTCATAATAATCACGCAAGATTTGATTCACAAATTCGGTTCCATTATCTGTACGAATGCGTCGGACAACAGTGTTGAGACGCACTTGAATCATCATGAGAAATCCGATGATGAATTTAGGTGCCTCATTTTTTGTTTTAAGAAATATCACCCATGTAAACCGAGAGTAATCATCGACAATCACGAGGATGTACTTTTTACCACTAAGACTTTCAACACGCATTGGCCTACAAAGATCCATACGCAAAAGATAAAGTTTCTCTTGGTTGGTGTCTTCCGTCTTGGGTTTGTATGATTTCTTAGTGCTTTTCCCCATTGTACACAAATGATCCTTGTGAAATGAAAGTTCAGGAAGACCACGAACAAGTTCGTTTTTCGCCAAGTGATTAATAGCGTCAAAGTTAAGATGAGATAACCGTCGATGCCATAACCATGACTTAGTCTTCGATGCTTTGGAGAGAAGACATACGGGAGAAGCGGCCATCATATCTAGTAGAGACAAAGTATACAAATTATTCCCTCAAGTACCTTTCAATAAATCAACCCCTTCCAAATTACGAATGAAGCAGGTATGCTCTCGAAAAACAAATTCTAGGTTTGCATCACAAAATTGTCCCACGGAAAATAAGTTGTGACCGAGACCTTCCACATAATACACTCTCGAAATTATAACATTCCTAATATGATATTCACCATAACCCATTATCTTTGCAATATGATCATTTCCAGATCGAACCGTACCAAGAAACTTGCTGACGAAATTTCTGAGCTGAGAGCGATCTCCGGTCATATGGTTGGAGCAACCAGAGTCCAAATACCAGAGAACAATTTGGACCACCTGTTTTCAACAACAACAATAGACAATGAATTGGAAACTATTGGTTCCGGAGTGTTAGCAGATACAGATAAAATATTATCAGAATTGCTAACATTTTTGTCACCCTTAGATTTCCTGCGTTTTCTAATGTGAGTCTTAGCACTAACAGGTTTTACTGTTCCAACTTTCTTAGGTTTTGGATTATTCGCGGGCACTATAGTGGGAGTAGACCTATTTAAAGGGCACTTGGTTCCAACGGTAGTGTCGGTGTTCCTAGTTAAAGGACACGCTTGTGTTTTGGTAGCCTTGGTACTCCTAGTTAAAGGGCACGCTTTCTTCGCTTTAGTGTGAGTGATCCTAGTCAAAGGGCACATATTTCCTACTATAGTGAAAGTTCTACCAGTGGGGCGCCACAACCAACCAACTTGGGTTAACACTTTCCCAGTTGGTTTCCATTCTAATCCATTTTTCCGAGCATACATCTCATTCACGTGGTCAATAAGGTAAGAATCATGACGACTAGAAAACATACATTCATTGCAATTCCAATATTTCAAATTAGAACTCACACTAGGCTTAGAACGCTGCACAACCGTAGAGCCTTTAGGTTTAGCTACATGATTCTTTTTATTCAAAACAAAAATAACATTCCTAGGATGGGCTTCTACTTTCTTCTTCACTTGACTACTAGATGGGGGCAAGATCCTATCATTCTTCTTGTTTCTTTTAAGCTTAGATCTTTGAGCCTTAGTAGTGGTGCTTACTCCTGTAGAAGGCAACACGAGAATATTAGAAGCTGGTTTTGATTCTGCCTTATCTTTAGTGACCAAAGTTTGAGATGGTTTAGTCCTAGGGCCCTTATTATATGGTGTGACGGCTATAAGGTTCCTTTTGATTGCACTAGAGGACGATGCTGAGACAGTGGCTGCGTTATCCACAACGTTCTTACCTTTTAGAGTACGAAGTGTTTCCTTTAACTCAGCCAAGGCCAGATTTTTATCACAAATTTGTTCCCTCAAATCAGATATTTCCACCGAATTTTGATTCAATTGTTCAATCAACGATTGATTCTGTGCAGTGGTATTAGCACATGCGGGCTTTACTGAATCGAAGAGTCGTGTATTTTTCTGTTTAAGTTATCAACTTTGGACAAAATCTTGGAAACTCGATTATCTAGATCAAGTTTAAAATTCTCAGCGGCCTCAAGTACGTTCACACAGTTAAGCTCCTTAGATTTCTCTATTTCTATCGGCAAAGATTGGGCAACCTTGTCACTTGGCTGACGCTGTTTTGATTGTAAATTCAATCGAAATTTCTTTTTTCAAAGTTTGCATCATCGATATTAACACCTTCGAATGACGTTTCAAAGATTTATTGAACAAATTATTGCTTGCATTCAAGCGAAATACAATGTGTTTGAATCTCATCAAAACATTTTGAAAGCGAAGAATATGAATCTTGAAGCTTTAAAAATTCAGCGTCAGATTCGTGACAAGTACTATCTACCACATTATCCACAGATTCAACATTATGCACAATATAATCATTATCAACACTTTTATTCACACATACAGAAACTATATCATGAGACATCACTTGCTTCAGAAACTGATCATTTTGGCGTGAAACCTGTTCTATTTCAAGTAAACTGTTTTCATAAGCATTATCCATTTCATTGAAAACACGTCTAACTTCTTCTATTTCCAAATACAAATCTTGATCAAGATTGCTAAGACAAGCTTTAACATTCTTTACAATCGGAACAATTTCATCTCGGAACGCAGCTCTAGTGTGCTCAAAGTTCCATTCACCCTCCATTATGGCCGAAGCCGTCGTACGTTCCAAAATGACCTTGTCAAAATCGGCTAAGTGTTGGTGTACCGCATTTAAGTTAACGGACGCCTTACTTACCGGTGGAATTAACTTCGTTAAATCCGTTTTGACAAGTGTAGGAGACGTACTAGGAGGGTTTTCATTTGACAAACTTTGGGGCACAAGAACTGTCAATTCAGCTAATTCCTTTTGTAAGCGAATGCGGGTCTTTTTAGAAAATTGATCTTTGTTATGTTGATCATAATCAATCGTATGGAATTTTGAAAGCATTTTAGAATGAGTTTCATCCGCAAGTGACTGTGTCTCCTCAGAAATACAGACAAAGGGTGATTCTTTCGATTTTCCAATTAGGGTCATATCATAAAGACACGGAATAAATTCCTGAGCTTGTTTTGCATAACCGGAATTAGGTGGTAAATCTTGAAGACGTTTAAGTTCGAGTTCTTTAAACGATTTAGTTAAAAGATGAACCTTTTCTGTGGAAGCGTATTGTTTTAAAAGCTGTTGTTCTTTGAATTTAAGAAGTTTGGTAGCATTAATTTCCGATTCAAACTTTTTAGACTCGAGAGTTTCGAAATCCATTTTAAGTTTCTGAAAATCATTGACAACCGAATCTTTTTCTTTTAATTCATTGGAAAGATTATCTTTTAATGATTCTATTTCTTTCAAGTGTTCAATCTTTTCAAAACGAAATTGGTCAAATTCAAAACATGTTATTTTCTCTGCTTGAGGGACCATTTCAAAAGTTTTGACCTTTTCTTTATGCAACACAAGCTCACCAGTTAGGGTGGAATTAGTATCTATGGATTGTCTGAGGGCCATACACATTTGATCAATAATATGTTTAGATACCATGACCAAATCATGTTGAGCATAAGATTTCATACCCGTCATAGCATTTGGTTGAGGTTCACTCAAATGTGTAGGATTGGGTACCACATCATTTGAGTTACTAGTTCCCGAATGTTGTTCGAGGTTGTCATTTTCATGCCCAACTTGATGCTGGTTATCATCAGTATTATTAGATGTGGTTGGTACCTAACTGACGACATCAGAACCGTAGTGAGAGAGATTAGCAACGAGAGCAGCTTGGGCAGAGTGAATGTCATCACAATCTGAATCATAAGCGTCAAGATCATCTGCTTGATAAGCTGCATTAGATGTAGATATGACTGCAATGCCTTCAGTATCTGCTGCCCCTGGGTCTGCAAGAAATGCTAACTCCTCTGAATCTAAAATCTTCCCCTTAGACTGAGCATCAACCAAATACATCTTCTCACGAAACCATGCATCATCCCTTCTCCTCTTCGGCTGAGTGCATTGCCTAGCCATATGACCTTGTCCTTGGCAATTGTAGCAAGTCACAACCTTTTGAGGACCAATGGCACTTCCATTTCCATTAGCTTGTGAATTCACAGCTTGAGTATTCAATGTCTTTGTAGGAGGTCTATATGAATTTTGCCTTCCCTGAATAGGTTGCACTGTTACTTGACCATCTTGAACAGTAGATTGTTGTCGAGGATTTGAAGAGGTGCGGAGCTGATTGTTTGTTGGTGGAAATCCTCTAGTTGCAACAAGTTTTGACAAGTAGGCAGTGAGATGGTTTAGTACATCAGCTGGCGTATCATTTGGAGTAAAGACCGGTGCTTGGATTGGTGGAAGTTCATTAGAGTAGAAAGCTTGTGCTGGTTGTGCTTCTATTGGAAAATATCCTTGCTGAGGAGTATAGCCTATTGGAGAAGTGTTGGCTTGTGATGGTGATGTCTGATATGGTGGTTGCTGTGGAAAAGATTGTTGAAGAACACTTTGTTGATATGCTTGCTGTGGCATCATGGTGGTTGATAAGATGTTTGCTGTGGTTGTTGATAGGTGTGTGGGGGTGGCTGCTGCAAGTATGATGGTTGTTGATAAGTATAAGCCATGTTTTGTTGAGAAGCATACATTGCAAGTGGATCATGAACTTGAGGTGTAGACAACTGAGCCTCGATCACATGGCATTCGTGTTGTTGAAGAAAAGCTTGAAGTTGATCCACATTGGTGTTATGAAAGTCCTTAGCCAATTTAACATCCGTCACGTATTTTTTCCATTTTGTAGGAAGAGTGTTCAAATATTTGGTGTTCAATTGAAAGGTAGGAATTGCCATGCCATAGATATTAAGCTCATTCAACAATAGGGTAAATCTCAGATAGTAATCATTGAGAGTCTCCCCTGGCACATAGGCAAACTTATCAAAAGTATCATAAAGCTTACACTCTCGTTCTTGTTTAGTTAACGAGGTGCCTTGCATTAGAACCCAAATTCTATCCCATAACTCTTTGGCAACTTTATGTTTGCTGACGAGTTTGTAGAAATCTGGAGGAAGGGCTTGGAGAATGATGTTTGTAGCATACTTATCACATTTGTCTTGAATCTTCATATCTCCAGTCAACTCACCCGTTGTGCAAGGACGAGTAGTCGTACCTTCCGTCACTGTACCATAATCTAATGGTCCATTGAGCACCGATGCACAAATGAGACGTCCATTCTCTTTGTTCAACATGTAAAGTTCCATTCGGGAAGTCCAATCCTCGTACATAGACTTCTCCAACATTGGTGGACGATTACCCGTACCCGAGAGGATGGACTTATCCGTAAGAGATGTGTACTCCATTTCAATAAGTTAAGATTTACAAAGTTGATCGAACAATGAAATAAGGTTAAGTGTTTTTGTGTTGAAGTCGAGAAACAATGTTAAAATCCCCTAAAATATGTTCTCGATAAACCAAAAATTCCAAGTCAAAATTACACACGATGTCGAAATTTTTTTAAGGAATAATTTTTGGATTGTCAGAATGTTGCTGGTATCGGAATGTCTAGATCGGAATGTCACTATCGGAATGTCCAGATCGCAATGCAAGTTGTCGGAATGTTCAGATCGAAAAGCTCTGTCGGAATGCTCAGATCGCAAAGTTCTGTCGAAAGGCTCAGATCGCAAAGTGCTGTCGGAATATGGCTGACACAATTTAGGCAGAGTAACGACTTAAAACTTCCTTATAACCGTCGGAATCCCAGATCGCAAAGAACGATCGGAATATCCAGATCGGAATAAGTATCGAAATCCAAGTATCGCAAAGTAGAACCAGTCACTTTCCGATGGTGATGGTTATTGCGATGGTAACCCTTTTTACTTGTACTTTCCGATGGTGATGTTGCTTGAAATTCGGAATGAAGAAAACAAGAACTTTTTGAACTTTTGATCCAAGAAAGATTGTGTTTTAACCAAAATCAAGACACCAAAAACACTACAACACTACTGAATACGTTATGCTTCTTGAAATCACGATCAAACACAAAATTTTTTTGATGATTCGGCAATATGAACTCAAAAAGCCACGAAATGCTTATAAGAACATACGCAACACTAAAACAAACCTATATTTCATCCCATGCTCTGATACCATTTGTAGGATATGTAAATCTATGCTTATGTTTTAGAGAGAGAAAGAGATAGAAAAATGGTGGATTTCACACTTATAGAGAGAGAAAGTTTAAGAGAACTATGTGTTATTCAAAATGAAATCACCAACCTCTCTATCAATGGAGAGGGTTTTTATACCAAGCCCATAAGATGGGCTTGGGCTTACATTTGGGCCGGCCATACAAGCATGGACCGGGCTTTTCCTTGTTTAGTTAATTAAAAGATATCTAGACTACGAGCTACAACTTAATATATTGTCGGAGTGACCGAATCTTCCTAAATACGTAAAAACGTATTTCCAACAAGAATTCCGTCAATCTCAAACTGCTATAGTCAATCGTGTATAAAGTGTCCCATCAAACTCAACTGATAACTATCAACCTCAGTCATGCCCTACTGACTATGAATATGCCCCAGGGTCTCCTGTCCCATGCTTCTGTGCTGCACCAATTCGTATTGGATATCGGTTAAAGAGCCTTGGAATATCGGATTTTCCAGCATATTTTTATCCATTTGAGGTGTACTTAAGCTCTGGCTTACAAATAAATCATTATCAGCTTGACCTTACTTATGAATGGCAAAAAGGTCCTCGACTACGAACGTATTTAAATATTTTTCATGTGTATACTATTGGTACTAATACCTTCAATAGGGGATCCGAAACATGTTCACACAACGGGAGATTCCAGACAGCGAAATATTTGGACCTTATGACCTTCTCAATTTAACTCTATTGGGCCCGTAAAGAGAATTTATCCCCACCCCCACATCCTCCTCTGGAATAACCAAGGCTGTTGTGGCAGGCATTATGGTAGGGGCTATCGTTGGTGCGATCCTATTGTCAGCGTTCCTTTCACTTTATATCCTAAGGTTCCACCGGAAAAAGTACCATGTAGTTAAAAAAGACGTCACATTTCGAGGGCCTCTATCAAAATTGAAGGAGTGAAAAGCTTCACTTATGCCAAAATGAAATATGCTACATATAATTTTGATGTTGGTGTTGAAGTTAGGCAAGGTGGATATGGAAAAGTATACAAGGGAAAAGTATACTGATGGGTCAGTTGTCGCCATTAAAAGGGCATATGAGGTATCACTACATGGCGAAAAAGAGTTTCTTACCAAGATAGAGTTTCCATTATCACAATCACTCAAACCTGTTGGAGGACAATCAAAGTGGCCATCTTTTAGAGATTTTTGTTTGGCAATTTCCTTGACCTGTGGCGAAGCATTCGTCTTCTTAGATATATGTTGATTTCCACCATGTAAGTAAATTGAACCAAGATCTTTATGTGTAATAATTACTTCTTTACTATTTACTTGAAGGTGGCCGTCGTGAAATTTACGACAACATGGTAGACAAAGGTTAGATTCACAACTTAAGACCAGAATTGTTTTTAATTAATACATAACTAATTCACTTGTATCACAGCTTTGTTGGTGATTTTACCTCTTTTGTTTGTTAGAGATGCTCATCTACCATGACTACTGCCACTACGTCTTAGTTAGCCTCTTCAATTTCCTTCTCGTATATCTTTTCAGGGCATGGAGGACCTTGCATGGGAATCATAGTACAATTTTTATTTAATCTTATTTATTTGACCCATCTGTATGTATATGTGTATTATTAGATTAAGCTGGAGAAATGTACTATGCTAAATAATAAATAGGTCAAAGTTGTTGAGAGGGTCAAACAGTTAGAGATTCATCTGAAATGTATTAAATAAAGCAAGCCTTTTAAATTGGTTTTAAGGTTTACAGATACATTAATGTGAACAAGGTGTCGTCTTTACAAGACTTTAAACCCGGACACTTTCTGAAGATCCCACCAAGATCTATGAACAACTTTGTGCGGATGACTGACTCAAGTACATGCACTACAGGGCTGTTTGGGAATACCAAAATTTTCTACTTTCTGGTTATGGCTGAAGTAACTATAGGTAATATGGTTTTTTTCTATGATATGTTTGTTTGGTTTCGTGTTTTCTTTGGCAATCTTGAAATCTTGGCAGGCAAATTCGTATCTGTAGGATGGTGCATTTGAGATAGCGGATCAGACCTTAAAGGGAGCATATGATAAAGGAGCATGGACAAAGCATCTTCGATTGCGGCCAGGTCTGTGATAGAGATGTATCACAGAGACCAAATACCAGCGAAGTAGTTGTTGATTTGGTAAGTTTTGTTGGTCTTACTAGAATCTGGCATAATAGAGTAATAAAATGATATTTAGCCAATTCAAAGGGTGTGCATATTAAAGTAACGAAATTAAGCATTCCGGCTGTTTTATTGTTCTTCCCAACAGAAGTATATCAGTAGCTGAGTTACCAAATTGTAAATATAGGATTAAAGCCATATTAGCTAACAAAAAAACTTAGACATGCTTAAATAGCTAATCGAGTATACATGACTACGAACAAAATCAATACACAGAGTGAAAGAGTGACATGTAAGGTTCTAAAAAACAATTGAAATGTAACGAACCTCATATGAATTTATTCGTGTTAAAGAAAGCGGCTTACAAAACAACCCAAGTGGCACGGCTGATATCCCTTTATAACATATAAGTTCAAGAAAAGGTTGATTAACTCAAATGGGAAAAAATCTCGATGCACTTCTTTTAGTAAAACAAGTTTTTCTTTTCCACTTCTCATAAAATGGATGTCTTTTCCATTGTATCCTTTACTATACATGAAGTGATTAATATTGAATAAACTAAATCTGACAGTTAGCAATAAGAGTTGCTATATTTCTGATTATCAAATGTTTTGTTGTTATGAATAATCTTCTAATGACCAAGTAATTTTTCCCTTTATAATCTGATGATAAATGCGTGAAGAGACAGCCTTACGAGAAAAATACATGTCGATTATATTAGGACCCTTTCCATACTTTGTACGAAATGGATTTCCCCCACCTTCTACTTGATCTCAACTCAATATATGGTAGATTCTTTCATCACCAATTCTTAGGTAAATCAAACTTATTTGGCGGCTTGCTAACTGATATAATCCATCTAACCTGTTATATAGGAACTTGGAGAAATATCAGTACATTATCCTCCCAACAACTACTCATTGTGGAGTAGTTTGGGAACAAGTGGACCAGGGCCTAGAATAGTCGATTTGGTAACTCTTTCTCAAGTGTAAAAGGGGTGAATATCGTATTTTCCAAGTCCTCAAGCTTTATTGCCTGGAGATTCTCTAGCCGCTCCCTACATCGCTTGCAAGTCCCTCTCAGATGAGTGTCATATCCCATTCGTCGAATATTCAATAGAGGTTTAGATATAGTTTTGTTCTAAGTATTGAAATTAATGACCTAGATTGGCTGCCAAATCTGAATTGTACGTGCTTTTTTCATAGAGCCAAGGGGGCCATACCTGCATAGTATTCAGATTCAAAATTTTCCGGCCAAGTTTTCTTCTAATCAAGTTTTAATTTCTATATTATTACGTTTGTTATCTTTAAGGACAGTTGACGGAGTCAAGCTTGAGTCTTATTAGCTGAAATTTGAAGCTTAGCTTGCCATCCGACCCTCGTGTATGCGGTTTTTATTTCTATTTTACTCCCATGATTATTGGATCTCTTGATGAATACTTTACAACAGCGCCATCCGACCCTTGTGTATGCGGTCTTTATTTCTACTAAACTAAAAGAGCTGATGAACATTGGCTTATGGTTATGGACATTTCTGCAAAAACCATTCTTGCTAGGATATGAGGTAGAAAGATTATTTTTATATGAATTTGATTTAGTTTTGATGTATTTTAACGGGTTTTTGGAATTACTGGCTTTGGTTGTGTAAAAGTTGTTCCTCCAATACCTATGCAGAACAGTGTGGCGCCCATCATCTTTCTACAACAAAGATCAAGAGATGTCAGCAGGGATGGGGGCATAGAGACATATCTAATCAATTTATGATATTAGAACTTCACCGACATGCTAGCAATCATCCCATATGAAGACAAACAATTCTTTTGTCAACATAAATGCTACAGTTAGTGGTACATAGAATAGAATTGAAGGATGGGTATGTTAGCTAAATATATTAAAAAAGCAAACATTCTTCGAAAATAACAAATTTGAACAAGGAACCTCTTTATAGTACCCTTTGTTTGGCTTATGTCCTGTTGATAAGTTTTGAAATTTGCATCCAGGCTACCCACATATTCTCTTTTTTATTGCTTGATGAAACATATTTTGAAGGATATAAATGATCATTATGGGGGGAATTCGGACAGAGATAGGAAAATAATATTATCCAAACACCCCTTCAATCATTAGCATATGAAACTGACCGATGTTCAAGTTCACAGTAGGTTGCATTTCGTAAGTACTATATTGTTTTGGTTTAGGACCCACGAACATCAGGTGTTTCACCAAATAGCTATTGAGCTTCCTGATATTTGACAATTTCTCAATAAAAGCTTTATTGCAGGTGCAGTTTCTGAGCTTAATGGGTTGGCCACAATGTCCAAATACATGGAGATAAAAATCAGAAACCGCATCAGGTACGTATAGGTACAGATTAAAACAAAAATGAGTGCTTTAATTTTCACCTCTTAGAGGATCATTTTGAATTGAGTACTTTAGTTTTCGCTTCAGAAAGGTCTCTTCAAGGACAAAACAACTCCTTAACTGTTTATTCGCTTATAGAAGGGAGACAAAATGAAGCATTTGATTGCGGAAAGAGCTTGAACCTCCTGTGGATTTGGGACAGGTTTGTAACATTTGTAAAAGTTATGTGCATAGTCAGAAATGTGTTTTAACTTTTGAAGATGTGAATCTAAGTACTATGGTTTGATATTCTACATATTCGAGGCGCGTTTGTGAAAAAAAAATCACCTTTTACATGCTTGATCTTATCTTGTACTCTCTTTTTTTCCATGAAATCCACATGTTTTATCAACTTTATAGCTTTGCGGGTCAAAACAAATTAAATTGGGTTGGACTGTTGCAAAAAGTTTATTACAAACTTTTTTGGACAGTAATACCAAAGCTATGCCTTACACTTTCCTGTCACATAATGGACCCGATGAAAGAAGTATTCCAGGAAATTGTTGTTGGTCAAGCTGATATGCCATACAACGGTTTAACTAAATTCTGAACTGCATTCTTATCGAAGTTTGAGTGTTCGCAAATGCCACATCCCATTATGGTTTCCAAAATCAACAAAAGTGTTTTAAAAAGTCGGTCACTTTTTTATGTTTGGTAAATAATATATCTGAATTTGATTTTGTTGTTGATATGCAAAAAGGAAGTCTACCAAATGAACTAATCCAAGCTATTTCCCACCACCCCTCGAGTAATTGTCAATGTGAAAAGTCAACTTGAATACTTGATGAGCATACGGGACAATTAGAGTCCAATGCTAAATATATTCAAGCTACATCTTCTGCAAGTGGAATGAATATTGTGAAACGAGAAGGGCATGAGAAAACTACATCAACAGTGAATGCACAAGGTACAACATCGACCCCACTAAACAGGAACAAGAAGCAAGTCAGAAACGTCATTCAGAAAGCTCCATATGTTAGTGACAACACCATTAACAAGGGTAAATCGATCATGCCGAAAACCGTTATTGTCCCTGAAAATGTTCAACGCAAAAGACCTTTACCAAAAGATTACGTTCCCAAAAAGTACAATGGACTGCTGTTTGAGTTTCCATTCTTTACCCTAAAACATGATGCTTTTGGCTCAAGCATGATGGTCAACAACAATAAGAATCTTACTCTATGCGGATAAAAATACACTACTTGGATCTTTTTGGACAGCTATTTACGTGAGTGCCAAGCTTTCTCTTTTGTCATTTTTAATCTCTCTAGAAGGCCGACTCGAACAACTTATACTAACTACTCATATTACTATACAATTGTTTTAAAATTGATTTTTTGATGATAATGTGATAGGGAGAATAATACAGGCAATGATAGGATTTTAATCTGTCATTCTTTCTTTTATTCTTTAATGTTGGTCTCTTCTTTAAAAAGGATAATGACGGCGCCACTGTTTTCTATAAAATCGAAATTTGAATTTACTGTTGTTTTAACAGATTTTGTAGATGATCTACGAGAAATTGCTGGTACAGACGCTTTGCAACTGCGAGCAGAAGTAAAGCCCATCCTACATATTAATCCTAAAGTTGTTTTCACTCGCACTAAATTTGGGTTCCACTCCTCAATCAGGTTGATAAGATGGCATCGACTCTGAAAGAAAAGAGGCTTGATATTAAAAAAAGGTTTAAGAATGGTGTGTTATTCTTTACGTTTAGCTCATTCTTACAAGCAACTTTTTGTTTACAATCAAAATCAAAGAATTATGAGTGTTAATAATATTCTTATGTTTACATACCTATTAGTATCCCATATTTATTTAGTCATGTGTGATAAATTGACATATTTATTTTGTCGCTCCGTATCCTATACGTTTATTTAATAAACCTACTTTTGTATATATTATTGGGTCGTTGCCTAATAAAAGTTCTAATTTTGAATATTTTTTATGAGTACAAACCCGAAAACTCGACATGATCCAACCAAACCGGTAAAAGACCAACCCGAATAAACAATACCCGAAAAACAAAATATACTATTTTTCTACTATAATAGTAGTAAAATACTTTAAATAAATCAAATAAGGCGTCGTTGGATGGCCACAATAATTTCGCCTTCCATAAACTTGGTAAATAGTAGACTTTTTCACCCTTTTACCTATTCCGTTATGATATTATCCATCGTCGATGACTCATAACCCAATTACAGTGTCCACATATATTCCTGAAAGCTTATTTGTATTGCTTAAATAAAATTGCAGGTCGAACCATTACGAACTGAAGTTATGGAAGATAAAAACTTTCAATAAATTTTCATTCACATTTATCGCGAGACGACAACCAGAGTTAGATGTCCAGATGGTTAAATAGTTTCAAATCGTCCAGGGTAATTATTGCTGACAAGGATGTTGATTTTGAAAGTGGGGTATATGTTCAATCAAAGATTCACATAGGACAAAACACAACCGTTAGGTTGGCCAAGGCCTAACAATATCAAAAATTAGTTTTATTTTAGTATTAATCTAACAAATACGGTCCCATTGCCAACAAATATAATGAATGCACAAATTTACTTTTAGAAAAGGTTTACGAAACGATACCGCCCGTTGGGCGGGTTACGACGCTAATATATATATATATATATATATATATATATATATATATATATATATATATATATATATATATATATATATATATATATATATATATATATATATATATATATATATATATATATATATATATATATATATATATATATATATATATATATATATATATATATATATATATATATATATATATATATATATATATATATATATATATATATATATATATATATATATATATATATATATATATATATATATATATTCACCTTTGCATGTACAATCATATGCATCATACATGAGCATACATCATTTTGATCACTAGAGCTTTGAGCATTTAATCATATCTGGGAACAGTTGAAACTTTTGATCAACAAGAACTTTGAACAATACAGTATGATTGTGAGTATTCAATCATGGAATCACAGGAACAACATGTATGACTATATTTTATGAGCATACAAAACACAAGACATCATTTTGGGATTATTAAGTCACCTGAAACACATGAGCATATTCATGCATCATTTTCGTGTTATGAAAAGCTAAAACCATGATCACAATTAATAACGTTTATCTAGTACCACATTTCTACAAAATATATATATTCTATATATTTTCTATACACTATAAGTGTTACTTCAAGTCAACAAAAGCTACTGCAACAATATAATTTTGTACCTAACAAATTTATAACATTTTACTTAGTGTCTTACACTTTAAATAAATAAAACTATACATTTATTAATTTATGACTATACTTTCACCAAAAACCCTAGAACCTAACCTAATCGACTTAGACTCGAACCTACACTCATACTACATTACTTAGACTCCTAGTAACTCTACCAAATCATTAAACTTGAACATAAAACTACCATGGACACTTATTCCTAGCCGAATACTACTTATATCACTTATACACTAACTTAAAACCTACAAGCTTACGCTAGAAACCAACTTAAACATGTACAATCCTTGCAATTAAAACTAACACTATACTACACATCATACTTGTCCCCTTGACTTTGTATGCGATGACTAAGGGCAAGCAAAAAGGGGAAATTGTACTTTGTTGCATTTAAAACCTAGTACTAACAAATCCCCTAACTAGATTATCATAGTACTTACCTAGGATTTTGGTTGATCCTCTTCTCTCTTGGACGTGGCCTAAAACCGAACACACACTCTTTCCAAATCTAGATATTTAGCTAACATACACACACTCAAATCTCACTTGCAACTCTTTTGGATCTCATATCATCCAAACACGAAACATATATCCCTACATCATGTAGAATCATAGTTTCTTAGGATTGTAGATGTGTTTGTATTTATCTAAAGAGATGGATGAAAAGGAAGAACTAGAGAGAGAAAGGTAGAGAGAGAAAGGAGAGAAATGAGAGAAAGAGAGAAATATGGTTGATTAAGTAAGAATATGAAAATGACAAATGACCAACCCCTCATAACATGCTAGGAGGGGGTATATATAGCCACCCTATATGTGGGATTTGGTGGGCTATATGTTTACATATTGGATCACGAGCCCTATACTTGAATATATCATTGGAGTGACCGATCCTTTCTAAATACGTAAAAACGTATTTCCAATAATCTCCCCCTAAGGGAGGTCACTCCAAGTTACAATGATCCTAAATAGTCTATAGCTCGTGATATATGCTAACAATGATTTGACCGAGACTTTCCTTGGAAAAAACGTATTTCCAACAATCTCCCCCTAAGGGAGGTCACACCATTTTACAAAATCTTAAACCTAGCATACTATTCTTGAGTCTTCGATATTGTTCTTGTGAACATGCTGAAGAGATCTTTGACTTTAGTCTTTAGAATGTTTCCTTGCCTTGACCTTGTGCATACATCACTTGTGATATTCGCCTCCTCGTGACTTCATGTTCCATATACTTATACCTTTATAATTCTTGAAAGCTTCAGAGTTTGATATTGCCGAAGACTTGACTTTTAGGCTTTCTTGAATTTGTGGAAGTATTAAGGGCAGAAAGCATAAGCATATGTTTATGACTTCTTCTGGATTGTACACCGCAATGCCACCTTCTTGTTACGCTACATAAGACAGTTAGCAACAAAACATATACGCGGATGAAATGGCCTTGAACATTTCATTCTAATTCGGTAGAATTTTACCTCCGGTCGGTGAAGACCGTTGGACGATATTAAATATCGTACTTGTGGCAGGTAGTTTCAATTAAGAACCTCCTTTACAAGATTTTGTGGATAAACCCGTTCTCTTTATTCGACCGTCCAAAGCTGACTGCGAACATAAAGAGTGAATCATTTGGATAATAATATCCGCATGATTTGAAGCCGTCAATTCATGTTCCTGGAACAAGTGAAATTCAATTAAGAACCGCACCATCGTTGCTTTCCAGTTGTCACGAACTTGATTCGTATAGAATCTTGCAAGTTACCTACCAAGTGCTGTTTGAGGTTAACACTAGAAGGATTTCCACTCATCACTGTAAACACTACGGTATCACACTGAGTGTTCTGGCAAGATCACTAAGATATTGCATAGAGGCCTGGAACGTGTTTAAATTCAGTTAAGAAGTAAACCACTGTTGCTTTCCAGTTATCACAAGTTTGATTCATAAAGAATCGCTCAAGTCACCTACCATGAGCTTTTTGATATTCGCTCAAGAAGGATTTCCATCTTCATTGTAAATATGATAACTCACTTTTACTCAGGTTAAAAAGATTCGTTGTTCCAGTCTAATCGAATTGAAAAACTTTATGTTTAATGTGTGACTCAGTTGAACTTTGGTGGAACAAGGATGTGTCGTTGTAGTTTTGAAAATAAAAGGTGCAAAACAATTAAAGTAAAAGTGCAATTAAAGTAAATCTAAGTCTAATTAAAAATAAAGTGCAAGTATTTAAAAGTGCGACTAAATCTAAAGGGCAATAAAGTAAATAACGCAAACTTAAATTTAACTAAGGCAAACTTAAAACGCGACTAAAACTAAATCTTAAACTAAGGCAAATAAACTTAAAGTGCGATTAAGGAAAAAGGCGGGAAAAATAACGCTTGAAATTAAAAACTGAAAACGATAAGTCCCTATTCGGAATAAACCCTATTCGGAATACTGTCACTATGCAGAAAAGGTGCTCATTCGGAATAGTTCCCTACGCGGAATACTAAACCTATTCGGAAAGTTGCCTCTATGCGGAATGTGCCTCCTATTCGGAATACAATCTCTATTCGGAATAACTGTCCTTATTCGGAAAGAATTCCTATTCGGAAAAAGGTGCCTATTCGGAATGTCCAGTCTATTCGAAAAAAATGCCTGTTCGGAATACTAGTCCTATGCGGAAAAAGGTGCCTATTCGGAAAATTGCTCTTATTCGGAATAAATAATATTCCGCATAAGCCTAATTGCCAAAACCCTTATTCGGAATAAATAATATTCCGCATAGACCACAAACTGACAAACCTTAATTCGGAATATCCTGGGTTCGAGTCTGGGAAAGAACAGTAACGATATGCGAAGAACAAGGGAAAGAAATAAGCATACGGATCAAACAAAAACTTTACCAAATCAACAAAAAGATTAAACCAAACAAATAGATAAAACAAATATAAAGCATAAACAATCAATCCAAATCAATAAATCAAACAATAAAGATCAAGATAATCAAAACCCACTTAAATAAATCAACAAAAATTAAGAACATGAACATAAATAAATCAACACAAAGATTAAAGAAAGGAAGAATGAGATTAACAAAATAAAGATAAAGCTTGACAAGAATTAAAAAGGAAAACTTACTTGAATTAAATGGTAATTAAGTGCAAGACAAGGTAATTAAATTGGACAAGTAATAAAAGGTGCAAGGTAATTAAAAATGGAAGAGCTAATTTGTCAAGTTAGCCAACAAAAACAAATGCTTAACAATCTAAACTATTTATAGGGGAGGATTAGGAAGCTTCCTCCCTTCCTTCATTTCTTGTTAATTGCAAGATTAAGTCCTTCCTTCATTTAATCTTCATTAATTGCGTCATTAGTCCCTTTCTTCTAATCTTTCTTTTAAGTTTGGACTTAAAGGACTTGTGGCTCGGGATATCTTTTGAACTCGTCTTTAATTTCTTCAATAAAATAGACTTGAGTTTCTCGGCTTTTGATAAACTTCCGTCTTTTGACTTTTTCTTCGATAAATCTTCAGAATTGGTCTTGGACTTCCGTTCTTTTTCCACTTTTGACTTCTCGACTTCGTCTTTCATCTTTTTCTTCAATAAAAGCCGTGAATGCCCGTGAATTCCCGTGTTTTCTCCACTTTTCATAATTTCATCCTAAATTACAACAAAAACACAATCCACGCATAATTCCGGCATAAAAGTCATAAAATACACGTTTAGGTCCGGTTATTATTGTAATTAAGTGGTAGAAAAGATGGGTGTTTACACACCTATCAAATCCCCTACACTTGACCATTGCAATGTCCTCATGCAATGCATTAGTTACAAAACATGTTTACACTTTTCATCATAATCAATCCACATTGACCTTTATTTAAAGAGATAGAAAATTATAAAAATGCAAAGCAAAGAAATTAAAAGCATACCTTGGGTTTTGAAAATGTCATGAATAATCATCATCCTCAACTTTTCACTTTCTCCAAACCAAGCTTAAAAACGAGATCATTGTTATTATAAGTTAGTAAACTAACACGAACTCATGTGGGCCAATTATTCACTTAGACTCCCTTATTCCTATGGGTATCTCTTATATTTTATTATTTGTCTTGAATGATCACGAAGATGCATTGTTTGACTTATTTAGATAATTATTAACTCTGAAAATAAAGTGCACGATTTAATCGATAGTTAGCTAAAGGACCAAATCTTTTAAAACTGCTTCTCGGGATATCAAAAAGTTCATATCTTGGCATAACTTGGTTCGCGATTTGAGACCTTTCTCGGGCCGATATTTGGCAGCGACTTCATACTTCAAATCTTGAGAGACGTTCATGAAATAATGGTCTTCTCTTCATAATTGGAATTTCTTCACTTGAAATTTTTGAGAGATTCTTCATATATGGACCACGACTTCTTCATTTTTCTCCAATCTTTATTTTGGATTTTGATATACAACGATCCGCCTCCTTTATTGACTTGGATCTATTTATCCTCATACCTTGCTAGGGTCTTTTCGGATACACTTCTCCATGACTTTTGGGGAGTTTTTGCTTTTCGTCGTGTGTCTCGATCCTTCATATTGATTTTCGATAAATGATTCTTCACATCACTTTTGGATCTTTAGCAACAAACATAGCCCTCATGCCTTGTTAGGGCCTTTTCGGACTCGCCAATCTTCGCGCCCCGCTTCATAAGTTATGCCTTGGCTATGAACTCTCGTCATTACCGAGCAACTTTTAAACGATCTAGGGCTAGAAGCTAAGTAACTTTTCAAATCGTACGACCTTATTTATTAGCAGATAAATTTATTAGCAAGCGATGGGAGAATAGGCTCATAATTAACTCACATAAATTCACGAAAGAATACCGACTTATAATTGGCTCTATCATCTCTCGTTCTCCACAGTTTAAAATCTCAAGTAATGAGACTCGTGGATACTTAGCCTATTAAATCAAAGTTTTGGGTTTTCGAGTCGCCTATAGGAACTTGCAAATTCTTAGACTCTTTCAAGTTTAGAAATCGCATCTTAAAGTTCCCTTGATAAACGACTCTCTAGGATCAATTATAGGAACTTGCGAAAAGTTCTTGTTCTTAACCCGTGAGAGTTAAGACTTTCGCGTTTTATAGCTCCCTATATAAAAGCCTAGCAAAACTTGATTTAAACACGTTAAGGATACTAGCTAGAGTAAACTCGGGTTGAGTCAAAAGATTCACAACGTTTGAAAATTAAAACCACTTATTAAACATTTATTCTAATAAGGAAAGAAAATAACTATACAAAGATAACAACTAATAGGCCAAAATAGATCAAAATTTTGAAAAATGTCGAAAAATTGATTTTCCGGTTAAAATGAGGACAAATACAAGGAAAAGACCACTTAACTTCGATAGAAGTCCCCCCTACACTTAAGATAAACATTGTCCTCAATGTTTAAGCATGTGGGAGTAAACTCCCCTACACTTAGGACATTGTGCACGTTGTTTAAATCTTGCTAAGGAAAAGACAACTAAAGAGATTCCTATTTTAATATTGAGAAAATATAAAATAGTGAATCGAAAAGAGTTTAGGATAGAACTGGGAAGAAGTAGAACACGGAATCACGGATCGTCAAGAATCATCAAGAGTGGATCATTGAAGCTCGAATCCCTGATTAAGAAGTGAGGAGAGGAAATAGCAATCCAAGGGGTCCCCCCTACACTTATGATAAAGAAAGCGGAAAGATAGATGCATGGGTTGCCTCCCAAGAAGCGCTTGGTTTTTGTTAACCGAGTCGTGAGCCTGACTCGACCTTGATCATTAACGGAAGTAGCATGAAACAAATCCACCAGGATCAAAGACATGGGTTTCATCCATCAATAAGCACGAGCTTAAGGCAAACAAGGCAAGACAAAAGAGAAGTGGCAAGGTTCCCTTAAGCAGTGATGGAATATAGTAGAAGCAAGTATGGTGCGGTGCAAGCATGTCTTCAATGGGTCCAAAGATTTTTCCTTTTATTTCATCAGGTGGATACTGAGATGGCTTAAAGACGTCAATACCGGGGTCGAACACCTTTTCCTTCAGGGGAAAATAGCACTCAGGCTCAGCCGAGTGTGAAGAAGATCCGCAAAGAAGCACAACCTCGTCCTCAGAAGTGGGACAAAGAGGTGTCAAATCATAAGTGCAACGGATTTCGGTGTCAACCGGTTTCTTCTCCTTTGACAAAATGCTCTTCAAATCCAAAGTAGGATCAAGACGATAATCTTCAAAGTCCAAAGGAGGTGCATCACTCTCATGAGGGAAGTATGTGTTGAGAAATTCAGAGAAATCTTCCTCAAATGAGTAATCGTCCAAAGTAGGATCGAGTGATGGCGGAGGATCTTCATCATGTGAAGAATCGCTCGATAGAGTATCAGCCTCATCAAAATCATCGAAAGTGGGCAGCTCGGGATACTCAGAAGTACAATCAAAATCATCCGAATCTGAGCTAGAATCATCATCATCATAAGCATCGAAGACCGGTTGAGAATCAAAAATGGGAGAAGCGTCCAAAGTAGAGTGAGAATCATCCACATTATCTTCAAAGAGTGGATTATCAGTGGAAGACTCGAATAGAGGATTGTCATAGACGGTAAAGTCATCGAGCACATTTATCATATTCATTGATTCTCGGCTTCCAAAGGATTTGCCTGTAAGCTTTCCCATTTTAAAAACTTTAGAATCATCCCCGACTCGTAAGATTAACTCACCTTCGGCCACATCTATTAAAGCACGTCCGGTTCTCAAGAATGGCCGACCAAGTATTAGAGGAATACGAGGGTCCATTTCATAATCAACTACGACAAAATCGACCGGGAAGGTAAATGTGCCAACTTTGATAAACACGTCTTCGGCTATACCAACGGGGTAAGCGAGAGTGCGGTTTGCAAGTTCGAGAGTCATCTTTGTAGGAATGAGATCGGGCAATGATAGTGTTTTCCAAACACTGAGTGGCATAAGATTAATACTAGCCCCGAGATCAGCAAGGGCAGTAAATTCTTCAGTTTTGTTGAATACGCAAGACAACACAAAACGACCGGGATCTCCAAGCTTTTCCGGAAGTTCTCTAAGAAGGACTGCAGAGCAGTTTTCATTTAAGCGTGTGTTGGCGAGTTCAAGCAACTTCTCCTTCTTGCTAAGCAATTCCTTGAATGCTTTGACAAATTTCGGCATGTGGCAAAGTGCTTCAACAAGGCTGATGTTGATGGTCATTTTAGATAGCATATCCACATATTTCATTACATTACAGTCATTCTTGGTTAGCTCGTTGGTCTTGCCTATGCGAGAAGGGTATGGGATTCTGGGCTGATAAGGGTTAGGTGGAGGTGTAGTTGGTGAAGGTTGTGATGTTGAGGGGTCCTTCCGAGATACATTGTCATGATGAGGCGGAGACGGTAATGGTGTGCTATCACTAAGTGTAAGAGGAGTAGGGATACATGGTGGTGGAGGAGGTGTAGATAATGGTGGTGAATCAGGTGGATTGACAATGGTAATTCCACTACGCGTAGTTATAGCACTCACATTAGCTCGCGGATTGGTGACGGTGTTTGAAGGTAGAGAACCCGAGGAAGAAGAAGGTTGAGCTTCAGGCAAGAAACTAGCCAACAGATTCTTCAATTCAGTTGTTTGAGTGATGAAAGAGGATTGAAGATTTTCACGAACCTCAGTTCTGATGTCATTACCTTGCTTCAAGATATCTCCTTTCAAATTAATAATTTGGCTCTGTAGATTCTTGATTTGCTCACCTTGAGTTCTCATGATTGTGTCAACATCGGGGTTAATGGGTGGGTGTTGTTGGGTGGGTGGTTGATAAGGGTTAGAAGCACGAGGTGGGATTTGGTTGCTTCTATTGTAGTTGTTGGCGGGGTTTTGGTTTTGAGGAGAAAAACCGGGTGAAAGGTAATTGTTGGAACGGTAGCTCAGCGGCGCCATTTGATAACTCACTTTTACTCAGGTTAAAAAGATTCGTTGTTCCAGTCTAATCGAATTGAAAAACTTTATGTTTAATGTGTGACTCAGTTGAACTTTGGTGGAACAAGGATGTGTCGTTGTAGTTTTGAAAATAAAAGGTGCAAAACAATTAAAGTAAAAGTGCAATTAAAGTAAATCTAAGTCTAATTAAAAATAAAGTGCAAGTATTTAAAAGTGCGACTAAATCTAAAGGGCAATAAAGTAAATAACGCAAACTTAAATTTAACTAAGGCAAACTTAAAACGTGACTAAAACTAAATCTTAAACTAAGGCAAATAAACTTAAAGTGCGATTAAGGAAAAAGGCGGGAAAAATAACGCTTGAAATTAAAAACTGAAAACGATAAGTCCCTATTCGGAATAAACCCTATTCGGAATACTGTCACTATGCAGAAAAGGTGCTCATTCGGAATAGTTCCCTACGCGGAATACTAAACCTATTCGGAAAGTTGCCTCTATGCGGAATGTGCCTCCTATTCGGAATACAATCTCTATTCGGAATAACTGTCCTTATTCGGAAAGAATTCCTATTCGGAAAAAGGTGCCTATTCGGAATGTCCAGTCTATTCGGAAAAAAATGCCTGTTCGGAATACTAGTCCTATGCGGAAAAAGGTGCCTATTCGGAAAATTGCTCTTATTCGGAATAAATAATATTCCGCATAAGCCTAATTGCCAAAACCCTTATTCGGAATAAATAATATTCCGCATAGACCACAAACTGACAAACCTTTATTCGGAATATCCTGGGTTCGAGTCTGGGAAAGAACAGTAACAGTATGCGAAGAACAAGGGAAAGAAATAAGCATACGGATCAAACAAAAACTTTACCAAATCAACAAAAAGATAAAACCAAACAAATAGATAAAACAAATATAAAGCATAAACAATCAATCCAAATCAATAAATCAAACAATAAAGATCAAGATAATCAAAACCCACTTAAATAAATCAACAAAAATTAAGAACATGAACATAAATAAATCAACACAAAGATTAAAGAAAGGAAGAATGAGATTAACAAAATAAAGATAAAGCTTGACAAGAATTAAAAAGGAAAACTTACTTGAATTAAATGGTAATTAAGTGCAAGACAAGGTAATTAAATTGGACAAGTAATAAAAGGTGCAAGGTAATTAAAAATGGAAGAGCTAATTTGTCAAGTTAGCCAACAAAAACAAATGCTTAACAATCTAAACTATTTATAGGGGAGGATTAGGAAGCTTCCTCCCCTCCTTCATTTCTTGTTAATTGCAAGATTAAGTCCTTCCTTCATTTAATCTTCATTAATTGCGTCATTAGTCCCTTTCTTCTAATCTTTCTTTTAAGTTTGGACTTAAAGGACTTGTGGCTCGGGATATCTTTTGAACTCGTCTTTAATTTCTTCAATAAAATAGACTTGAGTTTCTCGGCTTTTGATAAACTTCCGTCTTTTGACTTTTTCTTCGATAAATCTTCAGAATTGGTCTTGGACTTCCGTTCTTTTTCCACTTTTGACTTCTCGACTTCGTCTTTCATCTTTTTCTTCAATAAAAGCCGTGAATGCCCGTGAATTCCCGTGTTTTCTCCACTTTTCATAATTTCATCCTAAATTACAACAAAAACACAAACCATGCATAATTCCGGCATAAAAGTCATAAAATACACGTTTAGGTCCGGTTATTATTGTAATTAAGTGGTAGAAAAGATGGGTGTTTACACACCTATCAAAATACTTTCGTATTACTCGGATGTTCAGGCAAGATCATGAAGATTTTGCGTAGGACTCTTAAGATCTTTCTTGCTTTTCAAAGTGTTGTGAAGAAGCAAGGAATTATGAAAGTGTGTCATAATGAGATATTTGATGATCTCAAATGGATCTAGACTCGATCGTGCATTTTGGATTTTAGTGATCGGAGGCTGGAGAGGAGGGCCACCATTTCAGTACCAATTTATTCGGAGTGAATAAATCAATAGATAATGCGTTGTCTCTGTGTGATTAAAACAAATACCTTTTGTGAGATATCTAAGTTAGCTGGGATGGGTTGTGCATTGCATCACTGGGTCCATGACGTCTTATCTTCAATATCAAGCATCATTAAAAATGATCTCAATAGCATATGTATTGACCCGGTTTCTGCCTAAGTTGTAAGGAGGGCTTCTTTCTTTAGACCCTTTATCATTACAATTCTTTTTAATTCTTCAATCCCTCCAATGCTTACCAATACGTCATAACTAGCACCTTGTTGTGATTGTTCCAGTGCTAACTTAAGTACTTGGTCGGCATTCAGCTACATTCACGATCTTTCTCCATCTTTCCTAAGGACTACTATTTCTAGCTATGGAATGTCCTTGGGAAGATTCCTCTGGTTTTGGAAGAATCATTGGACTTAACCTATCCTACCATCCTTATGTCACCACAATCTTCATCGTCGTGAATAGAGATGTTTTAGGTAAGTGTATGTCACCATGAAATCCATTTTTGATATCCAAATCCATTTTGCTCCCCCTTAAGATATGCCACAATATTCGAAAACATTTCGCACATGTCGGGATGAGCCAACACATTAAGTCAAACCCTTATTGATCTCAATATTAAATCACATTTTCTCCCCCATATTAAAAATATTAACCCAATCGATGTTTTTAATATCAATTGATTTAATAGCATTTTAAGAAAATTTGGGAAGAAAAATGCAAATCTAGTTATCTTCATGATTTACACAAGCTCCCCCTCAAATTAATGAGGGTGTACTTGAAACGTAAATTAAATACCTTTAAGTGTAAAGTATTTATCACGTGCAAAGATCATATAGGATAATGTATTCACAAGATTAGCAATTTACGAGGTTGGACCTGAATGATGGAGAACATCATATGAAAGAATCACATGGTTCTTGTTCACGAATGTTGGTCGCCTCGTCACGTCTGAAGTTATCTCTTGACTCCATGTGTACGATTGATATCGTTGTCTTGACACCAATATGTGAACTTGGCACTTTCAGCGTCAAAGATTCTGAATGCTGGACAATTGATCCCCCTCAATTGTTGACCCGTGTTCTATTGAAAGAGCTGTAGTCGCTGTTTGAGTAGTCGCATCGTCGAGTATGTAGATATCAATTGTAAATTGCTACGGTTGGTGGAGATGATAACTTCATAAAAACAAGATTTCTCTTGTTTTAACAAATAAATGCACTGACACGTACATATATTCGTGTTAGATTGTGTTATTACGTAAACACAATCCCTTACATGGTTATAAAGTAAACCATGCCCGAGAAAATTAATTCCCGTTGTTGAGTCAAAGATTTCCGGTGAAATGCTTGACTTGAGTATGAAAATTGGGTTACTATCTGAAATAATAGCAAGCCATTTTGAACATGTTTTAAATAATTTAAACTTCTGCTCAAACTTTATTTACAACCCCGTGTCATTATTGAACGACATTTCTAGGTTCGTAAATATTATCGATTGCAGAAGACATGTTCTTTTTATCAAAACATTTTTGAACACACAAGTTTGAAAGATTTAGAAAAACCTTTTGAGAAATTCTCGAAAAATTGTGTTCAAAGTTTTGAAAACCAATTACTTGAGCTTAAGATGTTGAATATCTTACAAAACGAGCTCAAGTCCGAGAAGTTGTAAACTTCCCGTTGTGAGGATAAGTTTATCATCCGCGATAAACTTTCCTTTTAACTGAAGAACGAGTCCTAAGTTGACATTTACTTAGAAGTCGTTTTCATGAGCTTGAAAAACTTTGAATGTTTTAACGTAAAGCTCATGACCGAGAAAGATGAATTTCTCGTTAAGAAGAAAAGTTTCCTTATTTAAAAGATACACTTTACTTTATGAGCTTAAAACTTGGAATGTTTTAATACAAGCTCATGACCAAGAAAATTTAATTTCCCGTTACGAGGATAAGCTATCTTTAAAGATAAGCTTTCCTAAAATTGAAGTTCGAGTTACAGTCTGATATTTAACTGTAAGTCATTGTGCATGAGCTTAAAAACCTCGAATGTTTTTAATATTCGCTCATGCCCGAGAAAAATAAATTTCTCGTTGTAAGGATAAGTTTATCATCGGTGATAAACTTTCCTTTCCTTGAGGTCTGGGGCATAATCTGAAATAAAATTATACGCCATTATGCATGAGCTTAGAAACATCAAATGTTTTTAATATAAGCTCATGCCCGAGAAAAATTAATTTTTTGTTGTGAGGATAACTTTATCATCGGCGATAAACTTTCCTTTAATTTGAAGAACGGGTCATTTTCTGACATTTAACAATGAACCATTTTACACGAGCTTAAAACTGTTGAATAGTTTTAATGTAAGCTCGTGTGCGAGAAAGTTTAATTTCTCGTTTTTGAGGATAAGTTTATCATCGGCCATAAACTTTCCTTTATTTGAAATCCGGGTCATCGTCTGTCATTTAACGAGGAGCCATATACACGAGCTTAAAACCTTTGAATGGTTTTAGTGTAAGCTCGTGTTCGAGAAAACTTAATTTCTCGTTTTGAGGGTAAGTTATCGTTGACGAGATAAACTTCCCTTTCTTTGAAGTTCGGGTCACAGACTGTGATTTGACTGTGAGCTATTGTGCATGAGCTTAAAAACTTTGAATGTTTTTAATTTTAGCTCATGCCCGAGAAAACTTAATTTCTCGTTGTGAGGATAAGTTTATCAAGAGTGATAAACTTTCCTTTCTTTGATGAACGAGTTACAGTCTGTGATGTGACGATAATTCCTTATATATTGTACGCTTAACTGCAAATCCCCTGAGGCACTTGTTTTTCTGATATCAGCTTCTTCAGTAACCAAACTCTGAGAGTGTCCTTAGTTGAACGGTATATAATGTTCGGACCGGTTTGTTTATGTTGATCCTTGACTTTGGTACCTGCATTCTCATTTGAAGTTTGTATGCGTTTATATAGGTTAGCGATATCTATCTTAGAATACTGCGGGGATTCATAGTTTTCTTTTCTTGTGCCAGAGGTGACCTGAGGGGATGATTCACTTGTCTTAGTTGGCAAGCGTTCCTTTTATAAAAAACCTTAAGTTCAGGCTTATGTGATGTATCATCCTTTGCAATTTCCTCCTTAGTAGTCTTAGTAGAATCAGAGACTATCCTAGTTAAAGGGCACTCATTTCCTACAACAGTGAAAGTTCTACAGTGAAAGTTCGAATAATGTTGCGCTAGAACTTGAAGTGAATGTGAGGATTCAGTTTGATTAATGTCTTCTTTGGATATTTGTTCTAGTAGGTGGTTCAATTTGAGGAGCATTGGGTGGATGAAAATGGTACGATCTTGACCGAAGAGTGTCACAAATCCGCTTCCTTCTTTAAGTATAGAAATGTTCGACAGATGGGACCGAAGTAGTCGAAATAAATTCATTCTACTATCTCTAGCTGTGTCTTGCATGTGATGCAAGTCTCCCTCTTGAATTTTCGATTTCAACGAATCCATTGAAAGTTTGATGACAAATAATTGTGGTCGTTGTTGATTTCGAGATTTTACAGTTCGTGAAGAAACTTAGAAATTGAAATTCACGGGATTTGACAAAACCAACAAAAGATCCGTAACAAGCTGTAATTCGTTTGCGGAAAGAAATAACATTTACTTGTCACCTTGGCTCGTAACTTTTTCCGTGTCGAAGCCCGAATCAATTAATGCCCCCAATATTCGGAAATATAACTTTTCAAGAAAAAGTTATATTTTAACAAAGAAGAAAAAAATAAACGTGTATACCAGCCTAGTAAAAAACGAGTATACAAAATTTTTTCTTTTAAACTCGTCTCTTTTTCACAATCAACATCCACAAGATTTGTCACCACACACGTGTAAAAAAATAAAATAAACGTGGCCTTGTTTGATAGTCGTTTCGTGATATATAAAAAGTCAAACCAAAAATCTGTTATTACTAAACCTAAGCTCAATTTCCTTTTCAGCCGCTTTCTATCAAACTCTCTTCCAAACGTCTATACATCCACCAACAATCAATCTCATCTCATTTCTGATTACAAAATTAATATTCTCCCAACTCGAAATTGTTATCCAATCATCAAGCGATTCAACTGACCAAAACTCTGTATAAAACCAAGACCGTGGCTTCAAACAGTGGCTTCAGACAATTTCTTCAAGATCAATAAAAAACTGGTCTCAGGTAGGCACTGAATGATGTGGTAATCGAAACTGAGAATTGAATATAACAAACATTGTTATAGTTCGTTCTTGTTTTTTGAATATTAACGAAGGTTTAAAAAATCTTTACAAAGATCAGTGATGCTATTCGATTTTGTGATAGATCTGTAAAGATCTAGACATGCAAGTGGAAACAAATTGAATCTGAGATCTTTCTGTTTTATGAATTTTTATTAGAGAGTTGTTGATTAAGGTGACGAAGGGTTTTAGATTTGTGACGGGGTTGGATTTGATTGAAGATGTAGGCTGATTGTTGTTTACAGATTTGGTCCGAGTCTAGATGAAGTTTAAGTGTTTGAGTCCAGAGTCGAAACAAAAGTTTATTGAGGTTGGATTCATTGAGTGTGAGTTGAGAGACTGGTTATATGGATTCGAGAGTCTGAGGCTGTTTGAGTTGAGGGTGTATTGGGTTCGTTGGAGTAATAAGGGTGAATCGTGAGTCTGTTGGTTTTGTCGAGGTTGAGTTCGAGTCCTGACATTGTGGTCGAGAGAGAAGTGAGTCGAGAGTCAAGTCGAGGGTCTTGATTTGTAGGTCCAGTTAAGTTAAGTGTCGAATCTTAGTTGGTTTGGTCAATTTGGTTATATTGAAATATAGAAAGTCATCGCAATATCAATCATACATCCATCGCAATAACAACATACACCATCGCAACATCAATATACTCCATCGCAATATCTATATTTCCATCGCAGTATTCTCGATCGCAAGTGTCTTGATCGCAGTTGTCTCGATAGCCGTCGTCTCGGTCGCAACTTGGCTATCGGAATATTCTATCGCAAGTAGAAACCCTAAGGTTTTGCGATCGCAATATTCTGATCGTAATAAGATAAACCCTGTGAACGTACGATCCGGATACTGAACTTTGCTATCTTATCAGAATATCAAAATATTACACCCGATTGGACACAAGTATGATAGAAACAATAAAAAACTGATAACCAGATACAATTGCTAGGACACAATATTAATACAGATTGAGACAAAAGATGATAGAAAAAAATGATAGAAAATTTTTGTCCTTGGACGTGCAGTATTTGAGAAGACAAAAACCAATATCACTTTTTATCAATTTGATAAAGACAACAAATTGATACTGAAATGAAAAAAAATTAATAAAAACACGCAACACCAAAAAGACGAGGAAAAAAAATTGAGAAAGAAGAAGATTTTTACCACCAAATCAATAGATAAAAATACTCAAATCCGAAGAATCAACCAGAGCTCTTGATACCAATTGTAGAATCATATTTTCTTAGGATTGTAGATTTGTTTGTATTTATCTAAAGAGATGGATGAAAAGGAAGAACTAGAGAGAGAAAGGTAGAGAGAGAAAGGAGAGAAAGAGAGAATGTTGTCCCTTATATTTGTGATGATTAAGCAATGAAGAAAGAAAGAAAATAGATGAAGAAGAGATGAATTCCTAGAGAGAGAAAGTAGTGAGAGAAAGTAGAGAGGAGATGATTAACTTGGTGAGATTAGATTAAGAAAAGAAGTTGTTACAAATGACCATCCACCCTCCTAACATGCTAGGAGGGTAGTATATATAGTCCACCCACATGCGGGCTTTAATGGATTATATATTGGGCCGGGCTTGTCTTTTGGACTTTAATTAGTTTAAATTTAAGCCCGTAAACCACGACTAATTAACTATCTATTACAACGTTCTAACTAATGTTACAATAATAACCTATGACCGAGCATTCTTGTTTGACTCAATATTTTGAGGCTAACAATCTCCCCCAATGTGAGGTCATACCCTTTTGATATTTGAAGATCAAAGGAGATTACGAATCTCGTCATAAATGAGCCTTGAACGTGTAACAGTAGTTTTGTTCCTTCATGCTGTGATCTTTGAGCCTTTGTCGTTGTCTTTCGACTTTGTCTTTTAGTCTTGAGATCATCAAATCATCCTTGACTTGTCTTTGCCATCTTGCGATCTTGTATCTTTATCCACATGCTCACACTATCAATTGTTGGATAAGTCTTTGGGCATGAATATGTGGTTGTGAATCTTTGACTTTGCTGAGTACACCGTGACGCCACCTTCTCGAGACAAAACATAGACACGGACTGAATGGCTTTGACATTCGTCCTAAATCGGTAGCGTTTTACCTCCGGTCGGTGAAGACCGTTATACGATATTAAATATCGTACCTGTGATCAGGTAGATTCAATTAAGAATCTCTTTGACAGGGTTTCGCGGCAGTACTAGCCGTTCTCTTTACTCGACCGTCTCAAAGCAAGACTGCGAACATAAAGAGTGAATCAATTGGATAAATATCCGCTTGATTAAAATCGTCAATTCAAATTCCTGGAACAAGTTTGATTCATTAAGAATCTTACCATTGTTGCTTTCCAGTTGACACAAGTTTGATTCATAAGAATCTCATAAGTTACCTACCGTAGCGCTGTTTGATGTTGACGCTAGAAGGATTTCCATTCGTCACTGTGAATATTAATAAATATCACTCTGAATGTTCTGGCAAGACCATGAAGATATTGCGTAGAAACCTGAAACGAGTTTGAATCAATTCAGAATCAAACCACTGTTGCTTTTCAGTTTTACATATGTTCAATTCATAAAGAATCTTACATATGACCTACCGCAGTGCTGTTTGATGTTAACACTGGAAGGATTTCCACTCATCATTGTGAATACTAAGTAGTATCACTCTGAGTGTTCTAGCAATATCGCAAGGATATAGCGTAGGACTCTCTTGATCTTCATCCGTGTGTCCTAACGAGATTTGATTGATCTCTTGGCTCTAGACTCGATTTGTGCACTTTTAGTGGTCGGAGGCTGGAGCAGATGCCACCTATTCAATATCAACAATCTCGGAGTGAGAAAGTCAATAGAAGTCGTGTTGATCTCCGTGACAATAAAACAAACTTCTTTTGAGAGAAGCCTGAGTAGCTAGGAAAGGGTTGTGCTTCACATCACTGGGTCCATGATGAGTTTGTCTTCATGATGAGTTGACCCGGTTTCTGCCTAAGTTGTATGGAGGGCTTCTTTCTTTAGACCCTTTATCCTTACATTTCTTTTTCATTCTTCAACCCCTTCAATGCTAACCAAGACATCATTAATAGCACCTTGTTGTGATTGTTCCAGTGATATCATCAGTACTTAGTCGGCATTCAGCTACGTTCACATTCAACTCCATCTTTCCTAAGGACTTCTAATAATCTATTGGATTGTCCCTGGGAAGATCCCTCCGGTTCTGGTTGGATCATAGGACTTAAACCTAACCACCCTTTTGACACCAATAACGTCATGAATTAAAGATGTTGTGGGTATTTGATCGTAACCATGAAAACCACTTTAAATTCTAACAAAGTGTAAAAAACATTTAACACCTTGCTAGTTTTGTCGTTTCGGAAAAACTCCCCCTTCACATGTGCATCGATAATCGAAAGTGTTTCGCACATGTAGGTAAGAGTTAAAGTGCTTGAGTCTTATATAAGATCACATTTTAATCACATTTTCTCCCCTATCTCTAATATATAAAATCGTTTGATATTAGAGATACCAAATTTGATTAAAATATATTTTGAAAAATAGTCTTGAAAATCTTCGGGAGAAAGATGTGTTAATCTTTTGCATGAAGTTGAATTGCTCCCCCTCAAAAATTGATCCAATGGAATTGTCATTACGAGGATTTGATCCACATTAAACTTTTGAGGATAGGAGTTGTTGAACACACAATTTTTAAAGATTTTGAATATCATTGAGAAATTCTTGAAAAAATTGTGTTCAACGCTTTTTTTGAAAAATCAATTCTTTTCGACGAAAAGGTTTTTCTAAAGCATAAACTTGAGTTCATAAACTTTGAATGTCTTGACGAATCCACTCAAGTGTAAGAAGATTTAACTTCTTTTGCTAAGGGTAAGAGTACAAAAGCGTACACTCCCCCGTGAATTTAGATCCGGGTTGCAATCTGAAAGTGATTACAAGCTATTGTGTTGAGCTCAAAACGTTGAATGTTTTGTGACAAGCTCAACCCAAGATAGATTGCTCTACCCGTTGTTGGAAATATTGTCCAAAATAGACACTTTCCTTTTGAAAAGATAGAAATGACATGTTTTGAAAAATATTTACAACTTTCATTCGAGCTTTATGTACACACCCATGTCGTTGTTGAGTGACATTTCTAGGTACGTCCATATTATCGATACTGAAAGACATGTCGAGAAGAATATTTTTGGATTATCAAAGATTTTTTTAAATTTTGTATTTTGATTTTTGATTAATATTTACAGGTAGATGTTTGATAGATGAATCAAGCAGGCTTCTTTGCCAGAACCTCCAGTTCTGCTGGAGTCAAACATCTCATACCAATTTGCCTAACTAGATACGCAAACCTCTCTTTCGAAAGAGCTTTTGTAAACAAGTCAGCTAATTGGTAATCAGTTCCAACAGAGTATAATTCAACAATACCTCTTTCAACTTGTTCCTTAATGAAGTGATATCTGACATCGATGTGCTTCGTGCGGGAATGCTGAACCGGATTGCAGGAGATGGCTATGGCCGACTTTGAGTCACAGTACATAGGTACTTTATCAAAATGGAAGCCATAATCCGTGAGTTGTGTTCTCATCCAAAGAACTTGAGCACAACACTCAGATAGAGACACATACTCCGCTTCGGCTGATGAAAGTGACGTGCAATCCTGCTTCTTGGAAGACCATCCCACAAGCTTATCTTGTCCTAGAAATTGTGCACCACCAGAAGTACTTTTACGTGTATTAAGACACCCTGCATGATCAGAATCTGAATAGGCCGTTAGAAAGAAACCGATTTCCCTCGGATACCAGAGTCCCATGTGAATGGTATTCTTAAGGTACCGAAAGATCCGTTTAACCTCCTTGAGGTGCTTTCCAGTGGGTCGTGCTTGATATCGTGCACAATAGCATGTAGCATGATGAATATCTGGTCTGCTTGCTGTCAAGTACATGAGGGACCCGATCATGGAACGATATCTCGTTTGATCTATGGGTAATCCCTCCAAGTCAGCATCTAGGGATGTGGTTGATAATGGTGTCCCAACGGGGTCACATGAGGTCATACCATGCTTTTTGATTATCTCTTGACAATACTTAGCTTGGTTTATAAAGATACCACTTGTGGATTGGTGAACTTGAATTCCTAGAAAGAATTTTAGTTCGCCCATCATAGACATTTCAAATCTGCTGTGCATTACTTTTTCAAACCATTTTGAAAGTTTTGGGTTTGTAGACCCGAAAATAATGTCATCAACATAAATTTGCACAAGCAGAATGTCATCCCCATATTTATAAGTGAACAAAGTTAGATCAATGGAACCTTTTGAGAAACCTTTGGAGACCAGAAATTTCGAGAGTTCGTCGTACCACGCCCTTGGAGCTTGCTTGAGTCCATAAAGTGCTTTGTGGAGACGATACACCTTGTCAGGATAATGAGGATTGACGAATCCTTCCGGCTGCGTGACATAAACTTCTTCCTTCAAAGGACCGTTAAGAAATGCCGTCTTTACGTCCATTTGATAAACGATGAATCCCTTATGTGCAACATAAACAAAAAAAATCCTGACCGCTTCCATTCGAGCTACTGGTGCAAATGATTCTTCAAAATCAATACCCTCTTTCTATCCATACCCTTTAGCCACTAGCCTAGATTTATTCTTGATGATCGTGTTCTCCTCATCCATCTTGTTTTTCCAGATCCATCGAAGATTTAATGGTGTTACATCGTATGGTCTGTCAACAAGTTCCCAGACTTTAAGTCTTTCAAATTGTTGAAGTTCATCCGTCATCGATTCAATCCAAGCATGATCAGCTAATGCTTCTTTGATGTTTTTCGGTTCAGCTGAACTCACGGCGAGTGCGAACATACAAACATCAGCATCGGTATTAAGCTGTCGTCTTGTGCGAACGGGCTGTGAAGGGTTTCCAATGACATGAACCAAAGGATGATCTCGGGTCCAATGATGTGTTGAAGGATGTCGTTGGTAGAACGTATGCATATTTGACGAATCAACATGGTGAGTAGAAGACTCTCCAGTTTCGTGTACCGGTGTACCGAATGGGTTGATGAATTCGTCTTCGTCAGATAATGCATTGTCTGCTTGATTTGTGTTCTCTGGAGCAATGACAGTAGTTGTGGATGTTGTAGGATCGATTGTTGAAGTGATATTCTGAGGAGGTAAATCTGCAGCAACCCGTGTTGAAGTAGATGAAGTTGTATCCATTTGTTGACGATGATCGGTATCATCATTCATATCATGAGTGACAGCGGAAGACTTCGATACAACTTGTTTCTCCCCCGTGAAATATTCATCATACATTGTCCCATATAACATTTCCAACTCTTCAATTGTCGTGTCGACTGTCATATCAGCTCTAGGAACATTTTCTGGAACCAGCGTTGAACTTGACGGTTCATTGCTGTGGTCTTGAGCTTCGAGTTCCGTGCGGTTGTGAACGGAAGTCGTTTGTCGTTGTGGATCGGGACTTAAACTGTTTTGTTCAAGTTCCATCTCTTGAGATTCATCAAATCGGATGTGAATTGTCTCGACAATCAATTTTGTTCTTTTGTTGAACACTCTATATCCCTTAGACCGAGTTGCATATCCCACAAGAATACATGCATCACCTTTTTCTTTCATCTTATCCAAATTTTCACCATCTCGTATAATGTAACAAGTACATCCAAAAACATGAAGGTGTTTGAGTGAAGGTTTTCGATCATGAATTATGTGATATGGTGTCTTTTCGTGCTTGGGATAATTAAGGAGCGGTTTTGTGTGTAGCATGCGGTTGACACGGCTTCGGCCCAAAAGTATAGTGGAAGTTTTGAAGCGGATAATAATGTTCGAGCAGCTTCAACCAAAGTACGGTTTCGTCTTTCAACAACGCCGTTTTGTTCGGGTGTTCGAGCAATAGATGTTTCATGTTCAATCCCTTCGGCTTCAAAATACTTTCTCAGATTAGAATTCAAAAATTCTGTACCTCTGTCAGTACGAACCACTTTAACTTGAGCTTGAAGACCACGTTGTATCAATTTAAGGAAGCTGATGAGAACGTCGGGTGTTTCATCCTTGGACCTCAAGAAATGAGTCCATGTGTACCTTGAGTAATCATCGACTATTACTAGAATATATTTCTTACCATTGATACTCTGAACACGCATGGGACCACATAGATCCATGTGAAGAAGATCTAACCGTCCTTTAGAGCTTGGTGTGGTCTTTGTTTTGAAGCTACTTCGTTTAGCTTTACAAAGTTCACAAGAAGAGCAAAGATGATCTTTGATGAATTTCAAGCTTGGAAGGCCTCTCACAATATCTTTCTTGGAAAGCAAGTTAATGGTATCAAAGTTGAGATGAGAAAGACGTTGATGCGATAACCATGCCTGAGTCGTTGAAGCTTTTGCCATGAAGCAAATTGGAGTTGATGAAGTTGTGTCTTGAAGTGAAATTGTGTAAAGATCAGTACCCCGTGTACCGGTAAGTAAGTCACTCCCATCATAATCACGAACAAAACATGTCTTCTTTCTGAAAGCAACTTCCAAATCCGCATCACAGAATTGACCAACCGAGAAAAGATTGTGATTGAGCCCTTCGACGTAGTATACCCTTTTAATCGTGATATTCCCTTGAACCAAATCTCCATATCCTAGGATCGGTGCAAATTGATCATTTCCGAATCGGACCGTACCTAGGAACTTCTCCACGAAGTTAATTCGAAGCTTGAGATTCCCCGTCATGTGCTTCGTGCATCCGGAGTCCATTATGAAGAGAATTATTTGTATCACCTGCAGAAGAGTTAGAACACGATGGAGCATTTGCTAAATTGGATACCACAGTAGTTGTGATAGTAGAATCATTAGTGTCCTTATCAACATTTAAAGGCAAACTAACACTCATTTTCACATTTTCTGTCCTAACTTTAGGCATCCATTTATATCCGGGAGGACATTGATTAGCAAACCACCATTTCCAAGACTTGCTAGCAGACTCATATAATTCCTTAATTTTGCTTCTAGGATTCTTAGTGGTGGAGTCTGATGCATTACTATTCTTAGTGGGGGTTGCACCAGAATGGTTCACTTTGCGTTTGGGTTTACTAGCTTTAATAGGCATTGCAACTTGCTTCTTAGTTCTAGTATCTACGCCTTTGACTTTATTTATAGCACACATAGAATGATTAGCATTAGCACACTTTCCACATTTTACACAAACAAATTTCACATTCATAGCATTCAAATCATTCACAGCATTCAAATCGTCATTACATGTGATTACAGACTTTTTATTCTTAAAAACGTTCAAATTCCTAGGGTGTTCTTCTACTTCCTGCATCTCCCCTTGATTCTTGTGTTTCCAGACCTTATCATTCACTTGAGTCCGCTTAAGCTGAGGCCAGCTAACACTAGTAGTGGAAACTATTCCTGTAGTAGAAGACACACGAATATTAGTGTTTCTAGAAGTCTGAGGCGAGTGAGTATCTTTGTTTGTGGGCTTTGTGGACATTCTATACATCCCTAGTTTAATCACATTATTGTGCTTAACGCTTGGTGCTATAGGATTCCTTATGGGTTGAGCTTGTGGTAACCTTTCCTTTCCATCCATCTTGGGGGCAAACAAAGGTTTTGCAAACGAGGAATTAGATAAAGCAGATGGTTTTCCCAAGATAGAGGATCTATTCTCTTTAGAGGCATTGGGTTGTCTAACAACATTTTTCTTAATGCTAGGTTCCATAATTTTCCCACCCATTTTAGCAATGAGTTTCTGCAACTCTGCTATCGCTCTGTCCCTGTCTTGTAATTGAGCTTTTAACCCTTTAATTTCCAAATTTTGTTCATTCATTTCTCGAAATGTTTGGGAAAGTTTTTCTTGCAATTTATTATCATGTGGAAAACGACCAACATCTTTTTGCAAAGCAAGTTCAAGTGAATGACAATGTTTTTGAAGGAAATCAGTTTTGTGTTGAAGTAACTCAAAAGCCTTTTTGTCAACATTTTCTTTACGTTTCGAAAGCTCAATTTCAAGACGTTCACATTCTTTGATCTTATCAAGATATTGGCATGCAACTTCAGAATATTCGTCAATATCAGCACAAGATGTAAAATAAGCACACATAACATCTTTAGAAATGCATTCTTGTAAGAGTAAATCATATTCATCTGAGAAATCAGACTTCTCCATTTGAAGATCATCAATGTGTTTCTCAATAGATTCAACATATTTTAAATCATCAAACATTTCAGTCCGAATGAACTCCTCAAGTTGAAGAACAGTTTCTTTAATCAACGCCGTGTTTGGAATTAAGAGTTCTTTGACAAGCAAGGTAATATCGTGAGGAATCGGACGTGTCCACTCAGCATTTTCACATTTTGCCCAGTCTCTTTCAACAATAGATTTAACATTATTTATGTGGTGTTTAAGAATACCTAATGTTTTCCTACTCTTGCTTTTAGATTCATCTAGAGGGAGGTAGTTTATGTATTTGTAAACATTAGATTTCTTAGGGGCAAATGCTTTCTTCCATTGAATTCTCTTTTGTTTGCATTCTAAGAACACTTCCTCACGAGTTTTCTGAGTTTGTTTATTGAACAGGCCATAAAGACTATTCTCATAAGCATAATTATAAGGTTTCACAAACTCCTTATTAACAAGTGGTTGACTATCAGCATCCCAAAGGGCAGTCTATTCACTATTGGCACTAACAGGCATGCAATCAAGATCTGTCCTTTCAGTCTCATCAAGATAAAGATGCGGGTTCGCAGATTGAGCTTTGGCAAGGTACTCAGGACTTGCAAAGCTAGCTTGACCCTTAAACATCGAAGGAGGTGCCAACATTCTCACAGATTGTATAGAATCATGTGTTTTATAAACAACGTTCTTCAAAAATTCGACTTGTGCTTCTAATTTCGTTACCTTTTCAGTTTCTTTATCATATCTACTTTTGAAGTCTTGTTTTAACGCATCTACCTCTTGGTTCTTATCCTCAAGAATTTTAGCAGAATCAGTAGTGGTCATAGAGAGCTTTTGTTCAAGTTCATTAACTTTGGTATTGTCAAGGTACGTTTTTTGACGTTCATCCATTAAGAAAACATTATATTGACGCTTCTCTTTAGCTAATAACTCAAGAGTTGTATTATATTTTTTTTCAAAATCGTCCTTTTGACTTTTTAACGCACTTCCCTTGTAACCCTCAAGCTCTTTGGTTTTTTGAAGGAGCTCATCTCTATAGGTTTCAGTCATCTCAGTAGATTTGATAAGAGCAGCTTTGCATTCTTCAAAGCTTTGAGTGAGCGTAGCGTTTGCCTTCTTTAATTGCTTTTGACTATTTTTATTTTCAGTGACATCTTTTTGTAAAGTAGCAATTAAATTAGCAAGCGCAATACGTTCCTCTTCATCATATTCATTTGCATGTTGATCATCCTCAGACTTATTATTGCACATGTCTGATGAATCGGGTATGGTATTGCTATCAACCGTTTCCATCATACACGTGTCATTAATGGCATTGGGTAGATCACTATGCTCAGGAATATCACCAAACACATTATATTCATCAGTAGTGTGTACCTTATCGATTGGCTCAGTGTCAAAGATAGGGCCATTGTCATCTTCAGTGACTTTGAGAACTTCTTCAACCTTTGCCATGTACGAGTAATGTGCATCAAGCTCTTGATCAGAATCTTCATCATCAGTATCATCAAGCATGGCTCCTTCTTCAGCTGACAATTTAACCCCTGCTTCCATCTTTTTGCATAGCAACATCTTTTCCTTGTGATAGCTGGAGTCTCTAACCCTTTTCGGCTTCCTGCATTCCTTTACCATATGCCCAAAACCTTGGCAATTAAAACATTGAATCCCACTCTGCTGAACCACTTGACTTCCAACCGTTTCCCTATTCCCAGTAGCAGCAGCAATCCTCTGAGTATCATACTTTGCAGTTTGTCGATCATATCTTGCAGAACCCTCAACATGCGTTGGATTATGTCGATCATACCTAGAAGGACTTTCACCACGTCGACGTGTGTCATACCTTGGAGGACTCTCAACATATCGGTTCTTTGTGTTAGATGATGTGCGAAGATTGTTGTTGGTGGGTTTGTATATTTTCTTGTAAGTCTTCATTATGTAAGCAATTTGTTGTTTCATCTCTCGGTTCTTTTGAGCTTGGTCTTCATCACTATCTTCTTCAGATGAGGACTCAGATGGTGGTGATGGTGCTCTTGGCGCTTTACCTCGAGATTTTGTGGAAAATGAAGACTTAGATGATGTGGAATATCGTGGTGAAGATGATGTATTGGAGTATGGCTTAGGAGCACGAGAGTGAGGATCTTGAACATGTTGAGTGGTAGTCACTAAAGCAAGTGGATTAGCCGTCTTGGCAACACGTTCAGCTCGAATCTCATTTGCTTCATTCTGAAATTGCTTCAAGATGTCAAAGAGTCGATTATATGAGACCTCGTCTAACTTTTCTTGTTGTTTCACCAAAGTGACGAACCGTGTCCACCCAGGTTGAAGTTGTTGAAGAAATTGGACATTGACTTGCATGGTGGAGACTTACAGATTATTTCTTGTCATTTCATTCATCATCTTATTAAACCTGGAGTAGTAAGAGTCAATAGATTCTCCATCCCTTGAAGTAAACTTGCCAAAATTCCAAAACAAGTTTGTTTTGACATCTTGTTTGTTGAGAGATTCTCCTTGTTGCAAGCGTTCAATAGCAGTCCACATTTCATGTGGTGTCGGGCATGCATCAACCGTGGAGTAAATATCATCTCCAATCCCACTTAAAACCATATAGATGGCTTCCTTCTCCGCATCATGCCAAGCACAATTTTCAGGTGTGAGATCAGCTCTTGTTTCATCACGTTCACTTGTAGGTATTGGATCAGTAGTATCTGTGGCTGCTCTTGGAGGAACTGAGATCTTCTTAAATATATATGGTCCATGAGTAATACATTTCCTCAAGGCATCACCATTAGGTCTTGTATCAAGATATCGTATGAAACGTGATTGCCATTGAGCATACCGACCAGATACAAGCATTGGTGGTCTCTCTTTGTTACCCGCCACCATTATGTTGTTGTTCGTCACACGATATTCGGCAGTAGAATCCATCTCAATATTCTATGAAATGATGAAGTGAATATGGATCTTAAGTAGATGTGTTGTGATTGTTGTTGTGGTTTAAATTCGGAAAATTGCAATTTTTCTCCAGGCCGACAATAAATTCTCCAGTCCGACAAAACGGTAGACCAAAAAATTTTGCAATCGCCAAAATTTGAAATCGAGCTAGAAATGTCCTAAAACTAGTATGGAAAAAATTTGAATTTACTTGACGAAAAAATTTTAACTTTTTTTTTTATTTTTTTTTTGATCTTCGTGGAAACGATATTCCGAAACTAGTCTAGATGGTGGATAAGTCTAAAAAATACTCAAACAAAATTTAGCAAAACACATCATCGGAATCACTTATCGGAATCACTGATCGGAATGTCCAATCGGAATCACTTATCGGAATGTCCCCTAATCGGAATCACTGATCGGAATGTCCAATCGGAATCACTGATCGGAATGTCCCCTAATCGGAATCACTGATCGGAATGTCCAATCGGAATCACTGATCGGAATGTCCAATCGGAATCACTGATCGGAATGTGCAATCGGAATGATGATCGGAAAGCTGATCGGAATGCAAATCGGAATATTTTGTCCAATCGGAATGATGATCGGAAAGCTGGTCGGAATGTACAAACCCTTTTCCGATGATACTGATCAGAATCACAATCGGAATCTATACTCCCTTTTCTGATTACACCAATCGGAATGATAGTGCTGTTACGAGATTTTTGGGTAAAAAATTGAATTTTTCGACAAGAAATCCGCGATTTTAACCAACCAAATGCGACCAAATCCCTACCACAGCTATGTAGAAGATTTATATCAAGATTTAGAGCATAGAAAACACAAAAAAATCTTGAATTCGAGATGATTATAAGAGAAAATCACACGAACCAAGTAAAATGAACAACGAATCACAAAACTACCCCATGGCGATTGATACCAAATGTTGTCCCTTATATTTGTGATGATTAAGCAATGAAGAAAGAAAGAAAATAGATGAAGAAGAGATGAATTCCTAGAGAGAGAAAGTAGAGAGGAGATGATTAACTTGGTGAGATTAGATTAAGAAAAGAAGTTGTTACAAATGACCATCCACCCTCCTAACATGCTAGGAGGGTAGTATATATAGTCCACCCACATGCGGGCTTTAATGGACTATATATTGGGCCGGGCTTGTCTTTTGGACTTTAATTAGTTTAAATTCAAGCCCGTAAACCACGACTAATTAACTATCTATTACAACGTTCTAACTAATGTTACAATAATAACCTATGACCGAGCATTCTTGTTTGACTCAATATTTTGAGGCTAACAGAGAAATATGGTTGATTAAGTGAGAATATGAAAATGACAAATGACCAACCCCTCCTAACATGCTAGGAGGGGGTATATATAGCCACCCTACATGTGGGCTTTGGTGGGCTATATATTTACATATTAGATCACAAGCCCAATACTTGAATATATCATTGGAGTGACCGATCCTTTCTAAATACGTAAAAACGTATTTCCAACACATCATTTACTACACAAATCTTTGTCTCAGGAACATTAAGTGCAAGCATTGAATACTACCACACGATTCTTTGCTCACAAGGAAACTTAAGTCATCCTTAGGTCGGGGTTAAAGAGGACTAGACGCATAGGAATCCTAGTTAGTCTCATTCATTCGTCACCATCTTTACTAAACAAGTAAGTATATCATCCTCCTATCCATTTTCATTCCTTTTTCATCATCAACACATGAACTTAGGAACCCATGCTTGTTACACTAATATAAAACGTGATTAAGTAACATGCATACGTAAAAATTGCTAGAACTCGAGCCATAAGGATACTAGAAGCTCACGACTTGGATTAATTGTGTAGTAGTCGTGCTTAAATTTTAGATCTATGGAAACTAGTTAGATAACCTTGCTCTAAAACCCTAGATAAGCTAGATTTAATAAGCTAGATTTAATAAGCTAGACATGTACACTAAATATAAGCCCATAAGGTCTCGGCTTATTTTAAAAACCGAGAATAAGCATTGCCTAAAAAGCCCACTTAACTTAAAACAATTAGTTAGGGTTAGATGAATGCTTAAGAATAAGTAGAAGCTTAGATAAGCCCATGTGCATAAACTCATAAGCCATATAAGCCGTGAACTAAATAAGCCATAAGCCATATACATGGCTTACTTATATAAGCCGAGTATTAAATAAACCACTAAGGCCCATGTAGTTAGTTGGACTATTAGGAGGTTTAGTTAACTTATACTAATAATAAACAAGCCCAAGTGTGAGCCCAATACACTCAAAAACCTAACCCGGTCCACTAATGGGCCTAACAAGCCCATTTATCTCCAAAATCACTATTAGGAGACTTTTCGTGCCCTTTTTGCGAAAAGGTGAAAGTATAAGTCAAAATGATAGTATTATAAAACATATATATGAAATTTGTGACTTTTGAAAAGTATAAGGGCTAAACTGTCCATTTTTGAAAGTGTAAGGGTGCGATTTGTTTTAGCCGAGACTTTAATACACCACAAGGACCATATATGTCATTTCCTAAACATATAACAAGCCCTAAATAACTCCCTTGTGTCTTATAACTGTTTTCGAGACTAGAGGGACTGGTTTTCCATTTTACAAACTATAACCGAGCCCTAGGGACTCGGTTTGCCAATGGCCAAAGACATTAAACCCTAGGGACTACTTATGCCATTGTTTGAAACAATTGTGAGCCCTAGGGGTGGTTTTGAAAATAAATGTAACGGACAAGGACTAACGATGCAAATACATTTAACAAACGAAACCCTAGGGGTTATTTTGGAAACTATTATCTTTACGAGGACTAATGAACAATTTAATTTAACTAAAACATTAATAATATTGTTTTGAAATAAATTAAATTAAGTTGTTTTAATTATTTAAATTAAATAAACAATACGAGTTTATTTACGACATTTGTGTAACAAACGAACTATATTAGTGTATTTAAAATCACTAAGGAAATTTGGTGAAACGTATTATTTTCTTTCAACCACTTAATTAAATTAAAATCTATTTTTTTAATTAATTACACTATTAACGTACGAACAATTTAAATATATTTTTAGAAACTAAAAATATATTATTATCGATAACGTACTATAAGTTTAACGTTTAAACAATATTAACAACCTATTAATTTGTGATTATGCATTTTCATCAGTTACATCTATCTGTGCATTTTATTGTACATATACTGAGTCACATAAATTACTTAGGTAATTTTACTACTCCGTGGTCATACCATATCAGCATACCAGTGACATTCTACCACCGCTTTATCATTGAGGTGAGTTCATGGCTCCATCTTTTACTGTTTTATAACTAGGAGAGAAAACATACTTAATTATTGTATATGCAAACATTTACAGACAACAACAGATTACTGCCTATTGTTTGACCCATTTATTCCCGTAGACTGTAATAGTTAATAGTGTAGCGCGAAATGTTATAAATAGATCTATTTGGGTATTGACAATACCCGACCTGCGTGACTTGCTATCATGAAACGATTAGGCCAAGCAACAGGTTTATTTCATTGTCGGACTGAGGGTCTCACATCAGGATGATCTACATAGGCACTTGAGAAACATTGTCTAGCATCTATTTACAGGGCAATAGGAACTACTATAGTAGGAAGCTTGGTGCTCTACTATCTTCGTGGTGTTTTGCATATCAGTACATTTACTTAATAAATTAAACCTGTGAATTCACCAACTTTGTGTTGACCCCCACATTTTACTTTTTATGTTTTCTCAGGAAAGTAAGCAGGTGCATGCATTAGATTCCAGCATCATAGGAAGCATTCATGTTTACCATCGGGTTGGGATATTTCTACAATTAATAAATGTGTTTTCAAGACAATTTACTTAATTTGTACAATTAAATTCATGTGACATGTTTTAATGACATTTGATGATCATTGCTCTATATACAGTGTGCTATCGATCCACCCAAAAAAGTAACACCCAACGTACTATTCCGCTGCATTTGACCATTTGGAGGTGTTACACCCGTCATAAAAAACCCTTATCAGAAACACACCATTAGAAACACATCATTGCACCTCGTTAGTGAAACCTCATTTGAAACCACACATAAAAATCCATCAGAAACCTACTTTAGAAACACAGCGTCATAAACCTTCATCAGCAAGTATCAAGTATTTTGAAACTCTATTAAAAGAAACCATCTCCAAATTAGAGAAAACAATTGAAGATATAAATACAACCGATTGATTACCTTCGGCTACATTAAGTAATAAACAAAATAGAAGTTGGCATTTTTTAAATCTTCTTGACTGCTGAAAATGGTGATATTACAGTTTATGTACATGTATTAGTACAAATACTATTTAACATGCCACTAATGAAAGCAAATATTTTATATATGGAGACTTCATTACCTCCAAGCGAGACAACTCTGAGAACTGATCCTTGGAATGATCCAACAAAGAACATTTGACTTTCATTGCGTAAGCAAGTTCACGTGCTAATGAACTCACATAATCCACATGTTACAGATTGAAACTACTAAAGAGCAAAAACGGGGTGTTTGGGATTGCTGGAGTGAATTTTTTTTATTTAGCTTATTGCATAATGACACAACATATAAGCAGTTTAAGATTGTTTAGGGAGGTGTGACATTTCGTTTTTCATAAAAAAAATTGGTGACAAACTTTTATGAGTAAAGGTGTACCTGCTCATGCTGCCATGGCCTGTGTAGTAGAATGTCAATAAGTCCAAAAAGAATAGGAATAGACGACAAAATTGGATGAATATATTTTATGCAAATTTGGACCTACATAAAACATGCAGTACACAAATGAGTTATACAAACCCATAAAAATTGTAAAGTTTTGATAAATAAGCAATCCTAAACGTATTATGATTAATTTGTATTTTATACTCAGTTTATAAGCATACCCAGTTTCTAAAAAGACACACATCCAAACACCCTTTAGGTAGCAAAGTGTTTCGCACAACCCTTCGTATCTAATTTCTCCCACTCACGACTCTCATTCTAAACGATCCATAGAATTTGCTTATTCTTTTATTTGCGCCTCTACTTAAGAATTATTGTAGTACTTTTAAAGTGAAAGTCGAAAACTCGAATGTAGACATTTACTGCATGTTAAACGTAAGGCCTTGTCCTTTGAAATTTGAATCATTAGCGACACTTCTGATGGTTGACATCGGGTCTTCAACGGTATTGCTCATCCTCACACGGTCAAGGATATCCAAAGGATCTGTTTCATATCTATCAACATTAGTGCTGTTACCGCACACAAAAGAACTAAAACAGGAACTAAACTCATCTTGTTCGTGATTATTAATTTTGTCGACATGATACTTGATATTGGGAGCACTATCGATAGATCTTCTGCTGTAAACCAAAGAAACTCACATTTTTCAATCATATTACTTTAAAAGGGACACCCTCAATACCTAACAGCATAGGCGGTTTTCTTGAATTAAAATCGACTACATTACTAATAAATATACCCTTTCTTCTCAGAACCACTTCCGGGTCCCATGCATCATTGGGGTGGTCATCGACACCTCATAAGAGAATTTTTAGCTCTTATTTATAAAATGGTTTAAATTATCTTTGAACATATAGTTGGGTCATTCAATTCATATGCATCAGTCGGGTCGTGCTACATAAGTGTTGAAGGTGGCTCCTTTTTAGATCTGCACATAAGATGCAGCATAATCAAATAGATTTATAGCATAAAATACAAAGAATTTTACTTTAAAGTGATTTAATAGAGTTGTTATGGTTTAGCAATGAAGGACATACCTCAGGAGGAGGTATCATGCCTTCTTCACCACTAACATACACTTACCGGGGCAAAGCCCCATATCCCTGCTTAAACGTGAATGTGGGTCTTGTCGTTCTGCATAAGCACGTCTTGTTTGTTGTTCCTACTAGACAAACCTGACCTTGAAAGCCAAACTAATCAATAGACTGACTAATCAATAGATTTAATTGCACCATCATGTAAATAGATAGTATACATACCTGTGATTATGATTTGATGCATCATGGATTGTTTTAAGGAGGAAACCCAGATCCTTCATTTTCATAAAACCCATAACCTATGAAAAAGAAGGTGGATTAGTTCCTCTTGGTCATGGGTCAGATTTGACTACAAAACGAAGGTTCTTATAACAATGAATGATAATTATAACAATGAATGATAATGAAAATGATAATGATTATAACACATACGAATATTAAGGTTTAAACCGATTCATTGGATTGAATAGAGATTGCGTTATGAAGAAGAATGATAAGGATAATGATTAGACAAGTTATAACAATCAAAGAAGAATGATAATGCAAATAATCTTGTAGAAGGAGAGAAGATTAGGGTTGAGAGTCACTTGTGTGTGTTTTCCCCGCCTGTGGCGGCAATATTGTGTATGTATTTTTACCCCGTGGGTAGGGGAGAAAATGAAAAAAATATTTTAGTATTATATATACCCGTGTTTTGAAAACGCGATTTTTACACAAATATGTTTTCAGAAAACGTATTTCAGTCAAAAGTGATGAAAATTAGGCAAGTTTTGAGATTTTTTAGGAAATTCTCAAATACTATTGGTTTAAAGATGTGATTGAAGTATGACTGGATTAAAAAGTGTGGTAACAAGTCATATTTATACCTATAGATAATATAGATATATATATAAGATTATATAAATTTTAAATATCCATTATCGATCATCAATATGAGAATATTGCTGAACTAAGAAAAATGTGAGCGTTGGTTGTATTTTGTTAAAAGGATACATAAAGATGAATCTTCCAGACTCATAGGTTATTGAATGTGGTTGAATAACTGGATTTACCCCAAACGTGTAAGTCTACTTTATGGATCATCATCATTAAGAGATTACACTAATGTTAAGTATTGCTTATCCTTAGACTTGAGATGCACATGGATCTTTTCATGGATGGATAACATTTCTTTATTTATCGTAAACGTTGTGTCAGTAAAATGGGCAGTTATAAAACCTATTTGAGAGATGTATATTACATGTGTGAAAGGTACTTGTAGTCAAAATAGGATTTTGTTCCTCTATTAGCGATATAGTATGATACATACTGGACCCCTTATAGGGTTGATCATATGTTTGTGTGGCCGCACCCAAAGTGTAGTTAAGTTGATTATTATTATTATATTTGATAATCTTGACCAATTACGAAAATGAGAAACATAATCGTTAATACATGAAATGACTTTTGATCCATATTTATGATTAACCGTATAAGAAATAAAAGGGATCCAGTAATTTATACCATAAGGCTGAGATTGTTTACCAGAACCAAACTCAGCTACTTCTGGGAGCATTGACAATCTTGCTAGACTATCTGTCAATGTTAGTATTAACATATGCTATGATGGAGACTTCACAAGTGGGAGCTTTTGGGTTGTGCGTAAGTCATAGTTAGTATTTTATACGACCGAGAGTACGTGGGCCTTAGGGGTCACACACTTAGACATCACGATAATCTTTTATTAAGATATAAAATATAACATGACTATATTTATTGTATAATCTTAATTTAAAAAAAGTGAACACTTAACAGTAATTAATTAATAAGTTAAAAGGCTTAACAAGGATTAATTAAAGAGACTTAAGACGTTAAGGTAGTTAACGTAATTACTAACTGAATAATCTAGAAAGTCAAAAATTCAACCAGAAGGGTGTTATGGGAGTAATCGGCCAAAGAAAGGAAAAGGAAAGAGGTGGAGTTTTCTAAAAGATTAATTACTTGTTAAGAAAGATTAAGATCTTACCTTAATTAGCTTAAGCCTTCTACTATATATGTAACACTCTCATTTTTCGTATCGGTACAGCGGAAGGGTCTTTCAGAGTGTTACGAGATAGCACAATAAATCCAATCATAGACAACACATAAAAATGGTTGTACAAGGTTTAACAAACATTCATTCGATAAAAGTTTCAAAAGTGTACAACAGGTCCCAAATTATACAGGTCATTAAGTTTACAAAACACAGATCGAATGAACATTTTTAATATTAAGTGTGGGCCATCAGAGTCGATCTCCATCCGGATTACCTTCAAGCACCTGAGATAGAAAACATGCAAAAATCATATCAGCGAATGCCGAGTGAATTCATAGAGTTTAATGAAAACCGTTATATAAAACAATCATTTACATTCATTTAAAATCAGAACACAAGTATAATATCGGAAGTAAGTCCACATATTGCTAGTCATGCAATATATAAATCAAGCATACATCTGAAACCGTCCATGAGACCGTAGTCTCTATATTACCATGTTAGGTAATATATTCATCGTAATAGCGTCGTTATCGTTTATTATTTATGTCTTATAGCATACGTTGTATAGGTTGTAGGATTATTATTAGCCGCATGACATTGTTACCTTACTGTGAAACAGCGGGCCGCGAACCCGACAAACAATTTGCCTATCTAAGTTAGCGTGTCGTCACAAAAATCACGCTATGGAATCTTCTCATACATAAATTCGCTTACCAATCAATGTGGTACGACGGGGATCAACCGTCAAGGCGCGAACTGGGGTGATCGTCCCCAAATAGTACTATCAAATGCATAAGCGTCTACCAAATCCCGGTAGTTCACAATTCATGCTAATGGGACTTGAAGTGACATAACCTAACTACTAATAATCCTTTTAGTCTCGAATATAGGGTCATAACATCATTCGGGTCCATATCATTAAGCATACAATCGGGACTACTTGTGTTCTATTTTTATAAAAATCTAGCATGTTATCTCCCTCGCGGGTTTACAAATCATTTTATAAAACATTTAAAAGAGTGCGAGGCTATGAACTCACGTTGTTAATGAAAGGCGGATTATCGGCTACGGGCGTGCTTCGGTCACGGAAACCTATATAAATAATAATCGGTCTTAGACTCGGTCCAATGACTTTTATCAAAATAACAATATACATATGATGATTTTTTACATATGATGATGATCAAGTGGGTTTATAAATCCTCGTTTACTCATTTTAGTGTTTACGTTTTGGTAACGTCTTACTAGTTCACTAGTTTTATCGATTTTACCTATTTTAAGTCCATTAATTCCTTTATAAGTTCTTTTACTTGTTTTTACCCATTTTATACCTATATGATCAGTATATATCTTTTTCATGTTGGGCCCAAATGGGTTAAGCCCAAATAATTCTTTTTACAGGTTTTTATCTTATTAAGTCTAATTATTAGTCCAATAGGTTTAGTTAGCTCGTAAATGTCCGTAATTCTTATAGTTCGGGGTTTATCGGTTTTTACTTGTATTAGTTACTTATACATCAGTATATAACTTTTATAAACTTTACATTAGACGGGTTTGGTCGTCTAAGTTTTATTTGGCGAAAAACGTTAATTTCACGGCGATAGCCGAAAAAGTCGTAAAAATCAAGTTTATAGTTTTTATTACTTATAAATATTATTTTACCACCATTTATATAATTTACCCATTTAATTAACCTTTTATACATTTATATAAATAAGTTTTATAAGTTAGTGGGTTTATATTTTACATTTTATAAATTATAATGTGAGTGCTTATATAATAATAATAAACATTATTTCCAAAATCTGATTTTTAACTTCATATTCACCATTTTTATCATATCTAGAGTTCTACAATGACTTAGAAGCTCATTTTTGGATGACAAATTCTTCATAATATGTGCTACATATAACTTAGTTATAGCTACTGCCCATTTTGAGTCTAAGTTGCCTTAACAGTCCCTACAAAACTGCTTATTCAGATTGTACCACCTAACTTGTTTTGATCATATCTCACTCATTATTTTGATTCCATTGCATGGCCAACTCTCACATGTGTATAACATCATCTACTTACTGTAAATAGATCAAACCATGCAATTTTATCAGTTCATCTTTTAGTTATCTACTGTTTTTATACAGCCAACTAAATAGTCAAGATTTTAGCTTCATTTCTTATAGTTATCATCAGTTTTAAGCATATTTATCAACACTTGATCCCCACACAATATTTTTATCATCATATATACATCATATACATATACAAAATGAAAGAAAATACATTTGTTCTTTACAAAATAATAAGAGAAAAATGTAGAGGATGATCTTCTTTACCAATCCAAGTGGATTTCTTGTTTTAGGAAGGCAAGAACATGATGAACACAACAAGTATCTTCAAGACCATCAAATATCAAGAACATATGTTGGAAAATCAGCCCTAGGACACAAGCAAATCACCTCCAAAGATTTTAATATGGCCACCAAATGATCAAGGCTTCAAGGAAACACCTTAATAGGACTAGTAAACATGTGGTTTGTGGCTAGAAAAGATCAATGATGGGGTTTGTTAGCTTATTTGGGACGGTAAGGAGGGAGGAGTTGAGAGGATTTCTAGAGTGGTTTGCATGGAAGAAATGGTAAGAATGAAACAAGTTGCTAGTTTTTGTTGTAAGTGGTAATGGTTAGCTTAAGGTGTAAGCACAAGCTTACACTTGTGTAAACTAGCTAAGACTTATGACACATATGTGTGGTGGTGTCATATTGCCGTCCATATCATGCTAGTGGGGTGGGGCAAAGTGTTTTGTCCCATCTCACTAGTTTACGGGTATTTCTCGATTCTAGTTTTCTCGATTTGCGTGCCCTCGGGTCGTTTTACGAAAAATGTTTTTATAAATTATGAATCACCGTCACAAAACGAATCCAATAAAAATTGTCTCATCAAAAACGGAGTTCAAAAACGTAAATACGTAATCCTAAGGTTTCCGGTTTAGTCGTAAAAGACGCCAAATTATGCACGTAAGCCCAAATTTAAATCCGTAAATTGTGAGTTCGTCAACCAACACAAAAATAAGTTTCAAAATATTATACGAGAAAATATTTTACTACCTGAAAATGTTAGATTGTCACAGCTTTTCCTCCTAAAAGGGATCAACGTCCTCGTGATCTATTTCATTTGGATGTCCGTTTCTTATTGAAATCGAATAGGTGCGGATATTTCTTCCACATTTCATCCTCTCGTTCCCAAGTATACTCCGGTCCATGCTTTGAATTCCATCGGATTTTGACAATAGGTATCCGACTTTGTTTCAGTTGCTTTACCTCACGGTCCATAACTTCTACGGGCTCTTCGATAAAATGCAACTTCCCAACTATTCGAACCTTACCTAACGAAATTTTCTCATCACTCACTGCTAGACATTTCTTCAGATTAGATACATGGAATGTGTTGTGAACACCATGAAGTTCTGGGGGTAACTCTAGTTTATAAGCCACCGGACCTACTCTAGATAAAATCTTAAAGGGTCCAATATAACGGGGATTCAATTTTCCTCGCTTTCCAAATCTTATAACGCCTTTCCATGGCGATACCTTCAACATTACTCGGTCACCCACTTCAAACTCCATTGGCTTCCGCCGCACATCCGCGTAACTTTTCTGTCTACTACGGGCAGTTAACAACCTCTTCTTAATCTGAACTATCATCTCCGTAGTCTCTCGGATCAATTCCGGTCCCGTGAGCTGGGTATCCCCAACTTCACTACAACATACAGGAGATCTACACTTCCTACCATACAAAGCTTCAAACGGTGCAGCCTTAATACTAGAATGGTAACTATTGTTATACGAAAACTCTGCTAACGACAAATGTTTATCCCAATTCTTACCAAAGTCTAACACACAAGCTCTCAACATATCTTCCAGTGTTTGTATCGTCCTTTCACTCTGCCCATCAGTCTGGGGGTGATAAGCAGTGCTCATGTCGAGATTCGTTCCCAAAGATCTTTGGAGAGATTTCCAAAAATTCGATGCGAATCTAGGATCTCGATCTGAAATGATCGATACAGGCACTCCATGCTTGCATACAACATTATCAAGGTATATTCGAGTCAGCTTCTCCAGAGAGAACTGCTCCTTAACCGGAATGAAGTGTGCTGATTTGGTCAGTCTATCGACTATAACCCAAATCGAATTGTTTCCAGATGATGTTCTAGGAAGCTTGGTGATAAAGTCCATCGTAATTCGCTCCCACTTCCATTCAGGAATCTTTGGCTGTTGAAGTAGTCCTGATGGTTTTTGATGTTCGGCTTTAACTCTAGCACAAGTCAAGCATTGAAGAACATACATAGCTATGTCAGCTTTCATATTCGGCCACCAGTACATCTTCTTCAAATCATGGTACATCTTATCAGATCCCGGATGAATGGAATACTTAGATTTATGGGATTCTAACATAATCAAATCTCTTAAGCCTCCAAACTTAGGTATCCACATACGACCTCTTAAGCATTTCACTCCATCAGCTCTAACCTCTAAAGGATCTCCTTCTCCTCGGAACCCTTCATTAACAATATACTCCTTCTTACAAGCTTCTATTTGCGCATTTCTAATTTGCTTAGGCAAATTATTGTGCACGGTCAAGACTAGAGAACGCACCCTGATAGGCTCTCTATCTTTCCTACTCAACGCATCAGCAACACCATTGGCTTTTCCTGGGTGATATTTTATATCACAATCATAATCACTTAACAACTCTATCCATCTTCGTTGCCTCATGTTCAATTCCTTCTGGTCGAGAATATACTATAGGCTTTTGTGATCGGTGAATACCGTACACTTGGTGCCATACAGATAATGTCTCCACAGCCTAAGAGCAAAGACCACCGCTCCTAGCTCAAGATCATGAGTAGTATAATTCTCCTCATTCTTCCTTAATTGCCTAGAAGCATAAGCTATCACTTTCTCTCTCTGCATCAAAACAGCTCCATAACCTCTAAGAGATGCATCACAATACACTACAAAATCTTCACTCCCGTCAGGTAATGATAAGATTGGCGCACTACATAATTTTTGCTTCAATGTCTGAAATGCTCCATCTTCATCACTTCCCCAAACGAAAGGTTTATTCTTCTGAGTAAGCTTAGTCAAGGGTTTGGCTATCAAAGAAAATTCTTTAATGAATCGCCTATAATAGCCAGCCAATCCTAAGAACTATCGCACTTCCGTTGGCGTTGTCGGTGCAGACCAATTCTTAATAGCTTCAACCTTTGCAGGATCAACATGAATTCCATCTCTGTTAATCACATGACCAAGAAATTGCACAGAATCTAACCAGAAATCGCACTTCGAAAACTTAGCATACAACCTTTCATCCTTCAACAACTTCAAAACAATCCTCAAATGTTCTCTATGCTCATCTTCATTCTTAGAATAGATTAGAATATCGTCAATAAACACAATCACAAATTTATCCAAGTAGGGCTTGCACACTCGATTCATTAAATCCATGAAAACCGCAGGTGCGTTAGTTAACCCAAATGGCATTACTTGAAATTCATAGTGTCCATAACGAGTTCTAAATGTAGTTATAGGAATATCTTCTTCACGGACGCGAAGTTGGTGATATCCTGACCGCAAGTCTATCTTAGAATACACACTAGATCCTTGCAGTTGATCAAACAAATCATCAATCCTAGGTAAAGGATATCGATTTTTAATTGTCAACTTATTCAGTTCCCTATAATCAATGCACATACGAAAAGATCCATCCTTCTTCTTAACGAACAAGACTGGAGCTCCCCAAGGCGATGAGCTCGGTCGAATAAAACCTTTATCAGACAACTCCTTAAGTTGCTCAGATAACTCCTTTAATTCAGAAGGGGCTAATCGGTAAGGCGCACGTGCCACCGGTGCAGCACCAAGAATTAAATCGATTCGAAACTCTACTTGCCTTATCGGTGGAAGTCCGGGTAAATCTTTAGGAAATACCTCAGGAAATTCACAAATAATAGGTACATCTTCCAATCGTTTCTCCCTAGACTCATTCCCGGTCACTTGAGCTAAGAATAACTCACAACCATTCCTGATGTACTTTTGGACTTTAATACATGAAACGATTTTCAAACGGGATTCACCTCGACTACCATCAATTACTAACGTCCTATTCCTAAGAGGAATCTTAACCTTCTTCTCTCCACATAAAATAGTAGCATTATTCAACGACAACCAATCCATACCAATAATAATATCGAAACTACCTAATTCTATCAACATCAAATCAAGCGGAAAGGAATGGTTCAAGAGATTTAGAGAGCATCCTTCTAATAGCTTATTAGTTTTCACTAATTTACCATCAGCCAATTCCACCTCGTAACTGGTACTTATCTCAACAGGTTCAATATCAATAAGGGCACTAAATTTAGTGGATACAAAGCTCCTATCGGCACCCGAATCGAATAAAGCAACAGCATAATGATTGTTGAGTAAAAACGTACCGGTAACGACATTCGGATCCTCTTTCTTCACCTCAATTGTTCCAAGTTGGTAGATACCACCCTGGGGGTTTCTTCCAGGTACAATCGCTTTCAACTTGGGGCATTCCGATTTCCTATGACCTTCTTCATTACAGTTGAAGCAAATGGTTCCCTTCTTACACCTTTCAACCTTGTGTCCAAGCTTTCCGCAATTTCGGCACTTCCAGCAGTCGCCAGCATGCCTCTTGTTGCCACACTTAGGACATCTATCATCGTTGCGCGGTGCATTGTTGTTGGTAAGAGCATTTGCATTCCCCTTTCTCTTGTTCTGACGGCGATTGAAATTCTTCCTATTATCACCTCTATCTACATGATCACCGCCTCCCTTCCTTTTCTCACCAACACGGGCTTCATCTTCCTTATCCTGAATTATCTGTCCAATGAGTTGGTAAGCCATTCGAACAGCATCATCAATGGTCAATGGTTTCGATGATGTTACGTCCCCCCGGATATTCCTGGTTAACCCTTTCACATATTGCTCAATTCGGATCTCTTCGGGTTCAACCAATCCAGGACATAGCAACGCCAACTCATGGAATCGATTTGTGTAACTATCAATGTCCACACCTTTCATTCTCAAATGAATCAACTCTTGTTCTAACCTAATGATCACACTACGAGGACAAAACTCCAAAGTCATCCACTTCTTAATTTCAGCCCAAGGAGTAGCATTAGCAGCATCAAGACCCATGAAAGCAATTCTCCCGTTCCACCAAGTCAACGCACGACCTTTAAAAGTAGCCATAGCAAAAGTCACCTTATCTTCCTCTTTACACTTACTAATCCTAAACACCGATTCAATCTTCTCGATCCACTGGCTTAGTCCTATAGCACCTTCAGTTCCATTAAAAGGTAGAGGTTCACACTTCATGAACGTCACATAAGTACAGCCACCAACTTCAGGTGCATTCGTTCCAAGTCCTCCTACATTTCCTCCAGCATTAGCATTCACATTATTAGCATTCACATTCACATTAGTACCGCCAATTCCACTACCGCCAGCTCCACTACCGCCAGCTCCACTACCGCCAGCTCCACTACCGCCAGCTCCACTACCACCAGCTTCATTTCTAGCATTTGCCATAAATTCAGTCATAGATGCGGTAACTTGCTCCGTAATAATCCTACGTACATCATCCTCAGTCACAGCCTTCTTGGGCGGCATAGTTCTATAATTTCACAATTTCAAAGCATTAAGCATTCATCCAACAAAGGATTCATATAATATGGATCGAATTCATAATCAAGATACAAATAAGGCACAATATGGAATTCAAGACAAGATACATATTTCATTCGATCTGAAACAAAAGTATTGTCTTAGTACATCCATACCAAAGTTCTAGCACTATATACACTCAAAATTCGTGCCAAGTCTATTACTAACAAGTCGGTTTGGTCAAAGCTACAAAAGCACAAAAGATATAAAGGTCACTACTAAATCCAGACTGGTCTACTGAGAACCGCCAGATGGTCCATCATCCATCGTCTTCTGGATCTTCGCCGGACGATCACTAGACACATCTTCAGCTGGGCGCTTACGGATTACTCCTCTTTCAACCATGTCAGCATAAAATCTACTGTTCCAACCCACAGATATATTCAACTCCTTTTCAGCTTTCTCACGCATCGCACGAGCCACACTCAACTGAATCTCTATTGAATTCACCTTTCTCTTCATAGCAGCATACTCACCACTTTCCAACACTGATAACCTCCTAAAAGCCTCATTCAAACCACGTTCTACATCACTCAAATCCAAACTAAGCAATTCTCGCTCTTTCTCGCCAACCTTAGTCTTCGACTCCAAATAAGCAACCTGAGTCTGAACAACACCTAATCCAACCTCTGTCACACAACTCTTAATACGGGAAGCATCTAGATCACGTCTCAAGGCCCATGGTGCAAGACCATCAATATGAGTAGCCTCTCGAGTACTAGACGACTCTCCTATCTCACGTCTACGGGTAGCAATACCATCAGTACCGTCAGGTGCATCGTCATCCTCATCCTCCTCTGATTCAGAATCAGATTCAGACGATTCAGACATTTCATCCCTAGGTAACTCATCCTCAGAATCAGACAAACAAACTGGTGGGGGCAAAGGCTCGCCCTCTGGAACATCATACGGATAAATAAGCTCAGCTTCCTCATCGTCATCAACCTCAACATCTATACCTACATCCTCCTCGACATCCTCGTCGTCAATCTCATCATCTAAATTATCTAACCCAATCTCATCCTCATTCTCAATATCAGCATTCTCAATCTCCACATTTTCAATATCCACATTCTCAATCTCATTCTCTACTAAGTCAACCTGAGGGGCAATCTGATCTCCTAGTCCTAACTAGGGCTCGGGATCCTCAAATGGTTCCTCCTCATCATCAATATCAAAATCTACTAAGTCTAAATAAGGATCATCTTCTATATTAGGTTCGGGAATAGCATGGTTTTCTACAGGAATATTAGGGTCAGCCATGACAATCTGCATTTATATATATTTATCTCGTATTAGGATAACATACTAGTTAAACAATTACATAATGAAATCATGATATATACATATATATAAATTAAATTATATATATCAAAATATATATCTTCTCGATAGGGCTTGTTGGTAACGTCGGAGATCTCTGGCACCGTTATAGTCAAAAGATTTTTCAAATATTTTCTCAAATGTTCATTGTCAAAAGATTTTGAAAAGTTTTGTTCAAAACCTTGGTTTTTAAAATCTTTTGTTCTCTACAACGAGAGCTCTGGTACCAAACTGTAACACTCTCATTTTTCGTATCGGTACAGCGGAAGGGTCTTTCAGAGTGTTACAGGATAGCACAATAACTCCAATCATAGACAACACATAAAAATGGTTGTACAAGGTTTAACAAACATTCATTCGATAAAAAGTTTCAAAAGTGTACAACAGGTCCCAAATTATACAGGTCATTAAGTTTACAAAAAACAGATCGAATGAACATTTTTAATATTAAGTGTGGGCCATCAGAGTCGATCTCCATCCGGATTACCTTCAAGCACCTGAGATAGAAAACATGCAAAAATCATATCAGCGAATGCCGAGTGAATTCATAGAGTTTAATGAAAACCGTTATATAAAACAATCATTTACATTCATTTAAAATCAGAACACAAGTATAATATCGGAAGTAAGTCCACATATTGCTAGTCAGGCAATATATAAATCAAGCATACATCTGAAACCGTCCATGAGACCGTAGTCTCTATATTACCATGTTAGGTAATATATTCATCGTAATAGCGTCGTTATCGTTTATTATTTATGTCTTATAGCATACGTTGTATAGGTTGTAGGATTATTATTAGCCGCATGACATTGTTACCTTACTGTGAAAACAGCGGGCCGCGAACCCGACAAACAATTTGCCCATCTAAGTTAGCGTGTCGTCACAAAAATCACGCTATGGAATCTTCTCATACATAAATTCGCTTACCAATCAATGTGGTACGACGGGGATCAACCGTCAAGGCGCGAACTGGGGTGATCGTCCCCAAATAGTACTATCAAATGCATAAGCGTCTACCAAATCCCGGTAGTTCACAATTCATGCTAATGGGACTTGAAGTGACATAACCTAACTACTAATAATCCTTTTAGTCTCGAATTTAGGGTCATAGCATCATTCGGGTCCATATCATTAAGCATAAAATCGGGACTACTTGTGTTCTATTTTTATAAAAATCTAGCATGTTATCTCCCTCGCGGGTTTACAAATCATTTTATAAAACATTTAAAAGAGTGCGAGGCTATGAACTCACGTTGTTAATGAAAGGCGGATTATCGGCTACGGGCGTGCTTCGGTCACGGAAACCTATATAAATAATAATCGGTCTTAGACTCGGTCCAATGACTTTTATCAAAATAACAATATACATATGATGATTTTGTACATATGATGATGATCAAGTGGGTTTATAAATCCTCGTTTACTCATTTTAGTGTTTACGTTTTGGTAACGTCTTACAAGTTCACTAGTTTTATCGATTTTACCTATTTTAAGTCCATTAATTCCTTTATAAGTTCTTTTACTTGTTTTTACCCATTTTATACCTATATGATCAGTATATATCTTTTTCATGTTGGGCCCAAATGGGTTAAGCCCAAATAATTCTTTTTACAAGTTTTTATCTTATTAAGTCTAATTATTAGTCCAATAGGTTTAGTTAGCTCGTAAATGTCCGTAATTCTTATAGTTCGGGTTTTATCGGTTTTTACTTGTATTAGTTACTTATACATCAGTATATAACTTTTATAAACTTTACATTAGACGGGTTTGGTCGTCTAAGTTTTATTTGGCGAAAAACGTTAATTTCACGGCGATAGCCGAAAAAGTCGTAAAAATCAAGTTTATAGTTTTTATTACTTATAAATATTATTTTACCACCATTTATATAATTTACCCATTTAATTAACCTTTTATACATTTATATAAATAAGTTTTATAAGTTAGTGGGTTTATATTTTACATTTTATAAATTATAATGTGAGTGCTTATATAATAATAATAAACATTATTTCCAAAATCTGATTTTTAACTTCATATTCACCCTTTTTATCATATCTAGAGTTCTACAATGACTTAGAAGCTCATTTTTGGATGACAAATTCTTCATAATATGTGCTACATATAACTTAGTTATAGCTACTGCCCATTTTGAGTCTAAGTTGCCTTAACAGTCCCTACAAAACTGCTTATTCAGATTGTACCACCTAACTTGTTTTGATCATATCTCACTCATTATTTTGATTCCATTGCATGGCCAACTATCACATGTGTATAACATCATCTACTTACTGTAAATAGATCAAACCATGCAATTTTATCAGTTCATCTTTTAGTTATCTACTGTTTTTATACAGCCAACTAAATAGTCAAGATTTTAGCTTCATTTCTTATAGTTATCATCATTTTTAAGCATATTTATCAACACTTGATCCCCACACAACATTTTTATCATCATATATACATCATATACATATACAAAATGAAATAAAATACATTTGTTCTTTACAAAATAATAAGAGAAAAATATAGAAGATGATCTTCTTTACCAATCCAAGTGGATTTCTTGTTTTAGGAAAGCAAGAACTTGATGAACACAACAAGTATCTCCAAGACCATCAAATATCAAGAACATATGTTGGAAAATCAGCCCTAGGACACAAGCAAATCACCTCCAAAGATGTTAATATGGCCACCAAATGATCAAGGCTTCAAGGAAACACCTTAATAGGACTAGTAAACATGTGGTTTGTGGCTAGAAAAGATCAATGATGGGGTTTGTTAGCTTATTTGGGACGGCAAGGAGGGAGGAGTTGAGAGGATTTCTAGAGTGGTTTGCATGGAAGAAATGGTAAGAATGAAACAAGTTGCTAGTTTTTGTTGTAAGTGGTAATGGTTAGCTTAAGGTGTAAGCACAAGCTTACACTTGTGTAAACTAGCTAAGACTTATGCCACATATGTGTGGTGGTGTCATATTTCCGTCCATATCATGCTAGTGGGGTGGGGCAAAGTGTTTTGTCCCATCTCACTAGTTTACGGGTATTTCTCGATTCTAGTTTTCTCCATTTGCGTGCCCTCGGGTCGTTTTACGAAAAACGTTTTTATAAATTATGAATCACCGTCACAAAACGAATCCAATAAAAATTGTCTCATAAAAAACGGAGTTCAAAAACGTAAATACGTAATCCTAAGGTTTCCGGTTTAGTCGTAAAAGACGCCAAATTATGCACGTAAGCCCAAATTTAAATCCGTAAATTGTGAGTTCGTCAACCAACACAAAAATAAGTTTCAAAATATTATACGAGAAAATATTTTACTACCTGAAAATGTTAGATTGTCACAATATAAACCAAGGGATATTGATCACTTTATCATAACTTAGAAAATAAAAAATCCGCTTCTTTCTCTCTTGGTGGTCGATGAACACAACACCCTCACCATAGGGTTTTTGTCTCTTGTTTTTTGTTAAGTGTTCACTTGTTCAAGATCTAGAAATCAAGGGTGATTTATTGAAGTGTCGTACACACTATCTTAGAGAAGATCTACTTTGATATTCTAGGTTTATAAGTTGAGTCTGATTGGTTTTGGTTTAGGGTTTTCTCTTGGTTGGTGATTTTGGGTTCGCAATCATCATTATTGCAAAAAAAGCACGCATTTCTCAATCTTTATGTCAAATACATTGTGTGCATATGTGATATATTCTACCTGACGCGTTCTAATCTTGATGCATGTATACTTGATACATTAGGTTTTTAAATTACAACAAATTCATACCATATTATTGATGATCCTAAAGAGATAAAGGACATGTTGCTGACATTGATTAAGCACCGGATGAGCTTGAACAAGTAACTCAATCCAAAGATGTGAAAGACATTTTTTCTTTATATAAGCAACAAAATGGACGAAGAAGCTGTTGTGTTTCCAGAAGGTGTTGTGTTTCCAGAAGGTGTTGTGTTTCCAAATTAGGTTGATACTAATGGTGATGTGTTTCCAAATGAGATGGTTAGTGAAGAAGTTGTGTTTTCAAAAGAGGTAGTTACTGAAGAATGTGTGATTCTAGATGAGGTGGTTTCTAAATAAGTGGTAGCAAAGGCTGTTGAGGTGAAGGATTATGAACATGTAATGGGAGAGAAAAATGATGGTGATGATGTTGTTGCACAAGAGCTAGTGGAAGACTTTAAGAGGACAAGAGTCATGACAGTGAAGACTAACAAGGAAGATAAATATAATGCTAAATGAATAGTTTTATGCTTAGTCTTTTGTTATGGTTAAAAAGTAGAAGATTATGTTAGTGTGTTAATAAGGTTTTAATCTAAATTTTGTTATGTAATAGCTTATGGTGAGGAAGCCTAACATAGGCAATTTTGGGCAATTTATGAACCAAATATAAATTACCTTATGCAATTTGACTTTCTAGTGTCAAATATCAATTGCTCATTACAAAGGGTTTTTGGAAGCCTAACAAATAGACAATTATGTGTAACTGAGCACTAATTAAACATTTTGGCTTATTGACTTGACTATGTTGCTACTAGGATTTGGCAATAATTTATAGTGTTGACATGGATTTGCAGTTTGTCATAATGGTCACTACAAATCTATGTCAAACTTTAGTTGCTCAATGCAAAAGGTTTTGGCATACAACATTAGGCAACCTTCAAATCTATATTAAACTCTTAAGCATACATTTGGGGTTTAAAATTATAAAGACAAGCATCATTGGAAGAATATGAAATCCATGTCAAACTCTCAGGCATATATTTGATGTTTGCCATTCTAATGTCAAACATCATTGAAAGCGACCTGCAAATCCATGTCAAACTCTCAAGCATACATTTGATGTCTGACATTTAAAGTAAAGAATAATTGGAAGCCTACCAAAATGGATGTAGGAGCATTATTATATGCTTATTTAAGATTATACTTAGTTTCCTTAGATGATGTAGGAGCATTATTTTATGATTTGATGGAAGTTAATTTTTATGTTTGCTTTTTATTAAGTTTCTTTTATTTATTTTCCTAGAATATTTTGTTAACTTTTTCTCCAGGTTTAGTTTTCTTATAAAACTAAGGCTTTGTTTATTGTAATGATGATGTTTTGGAGTTATGAATAAAAACCAGGCTATTAGTCTTTTGTTAATTGACTTGAATCTAGTTTAGGGTTTATTGTTCAATTTTGATCCTAATAATCGGTATTCTTTGAATCAACGATTGTTGGAAGATTTGTTTATGGTATTCTTTGGAGTCAACAGATTCAATTATTTATCCTTGTTTTTTAGTCTACAACAGTTGGTATCAAGAGACGAAGTTCCTGATTAAGATGCCTCCAATGAGAAGTAGGAATCTTCAGGCCGTGTATAAACACGAATTAGAGCAGCGTGTTATGGCAAAATGGAGAAGCGACTGAATCAGTTCATTAATCATTTGATAAACCGGATGAATCACTTGATGAACAGGCATGCTGATCATAACAGTCGGGGTACTAAAGATGGAGAGTCAGAAAACCCATTTGTTTATCCCGAAAAGGATGATGATGATGTCGCTTGTGGTGATTATGAAACACCACCAATTTATGATGAAGAACCCGAGGAAGAGGAGTATCCTATTGTTGACAATTATCAAAATTTTCAAGAGGAAGAAAATGATGTGTCATCTATGGATGTTATGTTTGGTGTAATGGAAGAATCAATCCCAATTTATGATGTTGATCTTGAAGATGTCATTGAGGAGGTAAAAAGAATTTTTGAGGAATAAAGATTTGATGGGGAGGAAGACAACATCGATTATGTGGAAGTTGTGGCTAATGATCTTAGTGTTGATTATTCAAAACCTGTTGTTTCAAACCCTCATGAGTTAATTTGGTTGCAAAAAGGTACATAAAGGCATTGTGATCCGGTGTATCCGGAGAAGGGTTCCCTTTCGAAAGAGTCTAATGTGTACTTTTTTGAAGTGGTGCTATTAGAAGTAATGTGTGGGAGGCAATGCGTTGAAGGCGGTAAAAACGAGCTAAAGATTTATGTGCGTTACTTGGAAAGATGTTATGAAGAGAATAAGCTACATGATATCGTCTCGAGTAATCTTAAAAAAAGAATTGGAGATGGTTAAAGATCTTTATTCTGTTCAAACATTTGCAAGAATTACATATCATTGTTTGCATACAGAACGTAAAGAAAGATCCACGATAGCGGAGATCGACCAGGAGCTTTTAATAGCAATTGAACAACATGAGTTGATGTTTGAAGATGTTAATAAGGGAGATGAGTATATAGAATTAATCACCATAGCGAAGCAGAACATAACTCCTATCTCGGGCATATCTACTCATATCATTGGCAGATCTAAAACTGAACTTGAGTTGGTTCTCTCCAAAAGGATTTGTGTTGTGAGTGCCGATGAGCATAGGATTTTACAAAACAAGAATGGTGAATATTGTGAATTAATAAGAAGATACCAATGTTAGTCTCCGGAATCTAGAACTAGAGAAGGTCGACCATAATTTTTCATCAACACGGGACTATTTACGATGGTAAAGGTTTGTTTCTTATCTTGATGAGTTCCCTCAACGAGTTAGTAGCAAACCCTCGGTTCTTATCAACAAGTGTGACATACAACAACAATCTTCTCTACAAATATTACAACAGTGATAAAGGGGAACACATATCCCTGGAATACAAATTGCAAGCAGAGACAAAATACTGGACATCGTGTGTAGCACGGAGGAGAGGTGCATACTATACCAATTTACAAGCTTAAAAAAAGAACACGATCTTTCATTTGAAGTTGTGGGCCGGTTACATACTGATCATTTTCACGTTGATGGTGATACAAGAAAGTGTGTTTTAATTTTTGTAGTCATTTAATTATTACATGTGTATCATGAGAAATATGAAACTAAAGTGGGTGTACAACTAGACATGAATATTAGTACACTGATTGGAAAAAAATATATCAAGAAGCCTTAACCAGGGTCGATACATTCGGTTTTAAGACAATCAAGACTCAAGGTCGAGTCTTTCAAAGAATGGGGAGAATGATGAAGGAGCATTATTATATGTCTGTTTAAGATTATATATATCTCTACATTTTATTTAGTTTCCTTAGATGATGCATGAGTATAATTTTATGTTTGCTGGAAGTTATTTTTTATGTCTGCTTTTTATTAAGTTTCTTTATTTTATTTTCCTAGAATATTTTGTTAACCTTTTCTCCATGTTTATTTCTTTTATAAAACTGAGGCTTGGTTTATTATAATGATGATGTTTTGGAGTTATGAATAAAAAATAGACTATTAGTCTTTTAGTATTTTGTTAATTCACTTGAATCTAGGTTAGGGTTTATCGTTAAATTTTCATCCAAATAATCGGTATTTGTTTGAATCAACGATTGTTGGAAGAGTTGTTTATGGTATTCTTTGGAATTAACAGATTCAATTATTTATCCTTACTTTTTTAATCTACATCAAAAATCCATGTCAAACACTTAAGCATACATTTGATGTTTAACATTCTAAAGTCAAACATCCTTGGAGCCTACCAAAATCAATGTCAAACTCCTAAAACATAACCTTATAAAACACATTACAATAAACCGTTACAGTAATTAGAACATAAACCTGAGAAAACTCAAACATCAACATACACAAAACACATAGGACAAACCACTTTCACCTAAACACTAACCTACCATTCCGTCCTTCAACTTTTTCACAAGGTTGACCATCTCATGTGCACCAAGATATGATTGATCCTTCATAATTTGGAGAAGATTTACTTCTCCATATTCCTCTTTTTAGCATGCTTCAAGACACGAGCAGTTTGGTTAGTGTCTACATTATCCTCTAGCCCTAGATAACTTCTTTAACACCCCCAAATATATTGCGCAACGGAAATACATATTTGGGTGCTAAACACAAGCATCATCACACAAGATACATTGAACGACCTCAAAATGAGACGTTTGAACTATAAGATGAAATAAATTTAACAATTTGACTAAAACCTTCAATCCCAATAAAATAAAAGTTTAACAATATGGACGCGAGTGGTTAGTGGCCAATAGCGCCCTAGTTGATGGCATTCCTCTCTGCGGCTGGCACTCGAGGAACCACGGGGCACTCCATACAGAACAAACAAGTCTTAGGGATGAGACGCCCGCGCAAGGACCTCAATTCTCATTAGGAGGTCGAACCAAGGACCTATGGAAGTCGGGGCTAGCCCGTCCCCATGGGCAACGCAACAGTGTCCTGAGGGAGGAGTTTAGAGGCCTTATAGTAGCACGGACTTCTTTTTCTTTCTAGGTCATGCGAAGGGGGCCAGTCCAAGATCGTACTGTTCCTCTACAAAGACAACAGACACTCTCAACGGCTAGGCGCCACTCTCTTTCTGGAGTTATTCCATCTTCTTCATGATTTCGTGCCGCGATGAACAAACAAAACAAAAAAGAGGGCCATCTCAGCGAAAGGAGAAGGACCTGCAACGGCAGAGACTACTTTTATTTGAACGAAGTGAAAAAAATGCGATCTTTGTTGTCTAATAGAACAAAGACTAATACCTTAATTGAGTCGGTCAAGATCAAATCTGTTTATCAAAGTGCTTCTCCGATTGCTCAAGATATCTCTTTTCAGTCGAGGAACAAAACAAGATCATTTCGCTTCATTTTTAGTCAAATAGTGAAGGATATTCAATTAGTAATGAAAAAAGGGGTGGAGGGGATCCGTATATGTTGTTCAGGTCGATCAGAAGGTGCAGAAATAGCTAGAATTGAATGAAAAAAGTATGGAAAAACATCTAGTAATGTTAGAGTAGCGTTTCTGTCCCCCAAAGATCTCAACCAACCAAACACTTTTTACTACAACACAAGACCATAAGATAAATAGTTCATAAAAAAAGGGGAAGAAAATAAGCTTTAGACCAAACAACCACAAAAGCAACCCGCAACCTTCCCAAGCAAGCTCTGCCATCAATCAACTTCAATTTCCTGAAATACATGCTTAAAATCATCAATAAAACGGTTGAGCGAGTCTACAGGTTTATCAAATTAACATTTGAACACAAGAGTAAAATCAATCATAATCATATAATAGAATTGATACATATACAATCTATTTTCTGGTATTCCGTCTTATAGCAAAAAGCTATAGAATTGTAAAGATCATGACACCGACCCCTTAACTTAGTCACCCACGCCAAATGCCAGCATGACTAGATGAAACTACTGCCCCTACTTGGGTATTAGTTACTAATTTTATACCACTGAATCTGATTCTCGTAAATTATCCTTCCTAGAGATTACTCAACGTAATGCACCGGTCTCAGATAGGGTCGTCAATCCAATAGTACTATTATTCGAACAAGCGGCTATTCCTAACTTGCAACATCAAGCTAGAAGATAGTTAACGGTTCATGAAATTAGGGACTTCAGTAACAAGGTACTTATACAATTCAAGGCAACAACAGGCAACATTCGGTCCAAACAATCATTCATGACTTGTGTTTATTTTATTTCAAATAACATGTATCCCCCTCACGGGTTAAAAACATTTAACAGGTAATATAAAAGCGAGGCTATAGACTCACCTTGAGTAATAGAAGTAGCAAGACGATCTTCGACGATAGATGATGCCCCATGAACACGAAAACCGCAACCTACGAAATAAGGCACGCAATTTAACAACAATATACTCAAGTATGATTCATACTTAGTAAAATGAAATCAATAATTCTAAACGAAAATAAACTCACACAATTTCCCATGCAGGTGATAATATTACAAACTTCTACATCTTCACTTTACTAAACAACACTCTCGATAACATTCTGCCGGAACATACCAAATGTCCAAGCCATTTTCCCATACCTAGACACCTCCAATTCTTATGAAACTTGCTGGATAACTCACTCACATCATATAGAAAGCCCTCAAAAATTTTCATCAAAATATTTGACCTCTAACACCCTATGCTCAACACATCTTTAACTTACAAAATCCGGACAGTTTTACGTCTTCGACTCATAAAACCATTTTAACCTTTCTAACCAGTTCCATTTACAAAACCGACACTTGAGTTCAAAAATAGACTCAAAATAGTTTAGAGCCTGAGATCAGCCCTTGACCATTTTTAAAACTCATTTTATAGTCCCTGAGATTCGATCCAAATATCGACAACAATTTCGTATTGTGTCAATACTCGTCTCCCGGTACACGAATAATCAAATTAGCATAATTTCCTTCTCGTTTTGAGTTAGAAGCTCTACCTTATATCGAATCGAAGCTTAGGAAAATCTCTACAACATAAACCAATCATCTCGACCTCAACTTAGATTCAAGGTTCCCAAAAATTCCTCTAATTTTTTGACCTAGAATACATTTTTAAAAACTACATTAAACCAATCTTTTGACCCATTTTAACAAAACCCATACTTCTAACATCTACTAACCATCATCCTAATCAACTCTTATCAACCCAAATCACTTGCATGTTCCATCTTCAAATGATCCACCCAAAAATTTATACATGCAATAACTAAAAATGAATTATAATAACAATAAATACTACATAAAATCATAAAAATAGATCAAACAACCTTTGTTCTTCGTCAAATGGTTTTGAAAGTAAAAGTTCATGCATGTGAAAGATTTTTATACCAAAATGATCACCTTTTAATTTTTGGAATGGGTCTTCTTTTAGTTTTCAAGAAATCATGCTCAAAATCAAAATAATGAGGGTGTTTGTGTGGGTTGCATATGACGACAACAACAAGAAAAAGAAAAAGAGAGAGTAAAATTTTGGTTAGGTGGGAAAAAATGCATGTGTGTGTGTTTTAGAAGTATTTATATGGTGGGTGGAGGGTAATTTTTGCCATTTGTGAATTCTTTTAGACTAAAATAAAAAATACTAGTTAAAAAGCGGGATATGACTAATAGTCAATTTTAAAAATATTTACGGGATTCAGGTTTCATAAAAATACTTTTCTAAAGTTAAAAACGCACCCAAAATATAATAATATAGTTCCTGGCATGACTTAATACGCAATTAAAAACGAAAACGTCAAAAATATCAACATCGAAACAACAAATAATAAACGTAAAATTTCGGGCATCAGTCGATATCGAAATCACTAGTAGTCCTCGTAACTAGTTAAAATATAAAAATAAGACTTCCAACATTGGTTTCAAATTAAACCACCAAACGTCATAGCATTCAAGCTCATAATTTTTTTTAAAAATATTCGTAAAATATAAATAAATAATGACCTCAGGTTCGGGTTATCACATCCTACCCTCCTTAAAAAGAGCGACGTCCTGACGCTCGACCCTTCTTATCCTCACATTCAGTACTTCTAAAACAAAAGAGAACTCTTTTCCTTAAAAAATCATCACGCTTCCTTTGCGAACTCAGGTCCACTCCTAGAATTCTTGTATCTTCACAATAAAAATCCTAATATGCTTCAACCTTTTAATTGTTGAGTCTAAGGATCTAGACTCATCTGGGATATGATGATCATGATTGTGACATGCACAGCGGAATAATAATTAAGACAATCATAACCAAGAACAAGGCTTTCACTAATGAAATGATTACTATTAAGAATCTACTAACTGCTCTTGGTGCCTTATAGGCTTGACACCAGGAGGAACACACACATACCCCTATGGTTTACATTGTTTGTGATTGAATGAATTACCATGTGTGCCTAATCCTCTTTATATAATAGAGGTACTAGGGTTACATCACAACCCTAGCTTACTTACAAAGCTACCTATTTATTATTAAGTCCTTCATCTTCTTTTGGCATATCAACTCAAGATATATAAGTCCTAACAATCTTCCCCTAGTTGATTTGACAAAACCAGTAAGCATAAGCTTCCCCACAAGCAAATATAGATGAATGCTAATGTAACACCCCCAAATTTATATAACTCAATACAGCGGAAGACTCGTTGGTGTTACGGGATAGCACATTACTCACATCATAGACAACGCATAGAAATTGCGTCGTTTAATAATAAATCATTTCCATTCATAAACATTAAAGTTACATCGGTCCCAAGTCATTATATTTCATACAAAGTTTTACAAAGTATTTGAATGGAAAAATATTGTTTAAGTGCGGGCCATGAATTCTTGTCGTCTTCCCGAGAATTACCTTCAAGTACCTGAGATAAAACATGTTAAAAGAAAAGGTCAGCGATAACGCCGAGTGAATTCATAGAGTTTAATAAATTCCATCAATGTAATATCAGTATAAAAGTATTACTGAAAATCATTTTGTACAAATCGTTTTGATAGGCCATGAAATAGCCAAAATCATTTTATACAAATCTTCATCAAAATCATAATATAGGCGTTTGCCTTAAAAATCATTATACGAGCCAATGTCGTAAAAACGTCATACAATACGTCTTATGACGTTGTATGAAAATAAAAACCGTTATATGAATATGGTTATGAAAACCAAAATACAAACATAATATCAATAGTATGACCCTGTATTGCTAGTCAGGCAATACATCGTACTTCAGAGCGTCTAGTAGTATTTGTTAGTTTTGGATTATTATAAGCCGCATGACATTGTTACCTTACTAAACCAAAACGGGTAGCTAACCCGATACCAATTTTGCCCATCTAAAGTAGCGTGTCGTCACAAAGGTCACGCTATGGAAATCTTCTCATACATAAATTCGCTTACCAATCAATGTGTCACGACGGGCATCAACCGTCAAGGCGCGAACTGGGGTGATCGTCCCCAAATAGTACTATTAAATGCATAAGCGTCTACCAAATCCCGGTAGTTCACAATTCATGCTAATGGGACTTTTAGTGACATAACCTAACTTTAATAATCCATTTATTTTCATCTATCGGGTCCTTTAATCATTCATCGGGTCATACAATCGGGTCATTCAATCATTCGGGTCCAAAATCAATAAACAAACAATCGGGACAAATGGTGTCCTATTTTATAAAACTAACATGTTATCTCCCTCGCGGGTTTATAAAACTTTTATAAAAACATTTAAAAGAGAGCGAGGCTATGAACTCACGTTGATGTGGGAAGGCGGGTTATCGGCAATTCGGACGTACGGTACGTGCTTCAATCACGGAAACCTAGACAAATAATACTCGGTCTTAGACGTTTGTCCAATGACTTTATAAAAATAACAAGTATGTATACATATGATGATTATATATATATGATGATCAAGTGGGTTTACATATTCTCGTTTACTCATTTTAGTGTTATATGTCGATAACTTTTATATTAGTTTACTAGTTTTACCCATTTACGTGTCTTAAGTCCAATAAGCTTATTATAAGTTATTTAACTTATTTTAATCCATTTTGTACTTATATTATCAGTACTTAAACTTTACAAGTTGGGCCTAAATGGGTTAAGCCCAATAAGTTCTTTTTACAAGTTTTTATCCTATTTAGTCCATTTATTAGTCCAATATGTTTATTTAACTCGTTAATGTCCGTATGTCCTATAGTTCGGGTTTTTATCGGTTTTTATCGGTTTTTACTTGTTATACATGTCTATATATCAGTATATAAGTTTTATAAAGTTTTCATTAGACGGGTCCAACCATCTAAGTTTTATTTAACAAAAACGTTAATTTTACGGCAATAGCCGAAAAAGTCGTAAAAATCATGTTTATAGTTTTATATCTTATAAAACATAACAAGTTACCATTTTTATAAAATGTCTACTTATTTAACCTTTTACATAATTATATAAATAAAATCCAAGAGTTAGTGGGTTTTAACTTTACATTTTATACAATATAATTTTTGAGTGCTTATATAATAGTATTATACTTTATTTTTCAAAAATCTGATTTTTAACTTCACTTTCACCAAAACTGCCATATCTTGAGTTCTATATGGAGATAGAAGCTCAAATTTTTATCACATAAACTACATGATATGTGCTCCATTTAACTCTTCTATAGCTACTGTTGAATCATCTTCTAAATATTTTATAAAAATCGTCCAAAACAGTAACCTCAGATTTATACCTTAAACTTGTTTTGATCATATCTCACTCATTACAATGATTCCATTGCATGGCCAACTCTCACATGTGTACAAGACCCATAGCTTACTGTAAATGGATTCTATTTCATCATTTCATCAGTCCATGACCTGTTTGTTTACTGTTTTATACAGCCATCAAATTTAACCAAGATTTTAACCTTGTTTCGTATGGTTTTTCACCTTTTTAATCATGTTTATCAACACCAAATCCCCACATAAAATTTTTATCATCATATAATCATCATATACATATACAATAGGAAATAAAATACATGTTTACATAATAAAAATAACAAGAAGATGAGGAGGACAATCTTTATACCACCATGATGATGTAGGTTGATCAAAACATGGATTTTGATGGAGAAACTTGTGCATAGCCAACACCATCTTCAGGACCACCATTCTTCATGTATACCTTGTAGAAAATCAGCCCTACTACTCCATGAAAACTCCTCCTTGGATGTTATAAGCACCACCAATCAATAGGGTTTTAAAAGGGCTTCAACATATGTGTATATAACATAAGATTTTGTGGTAGAATCAAGATCAAGTTGGGTGTTTTTGGGTGAGATATGGACGGAAATGGGAGGAGGGTAGAGAGAAAAACAAGTTGTTTTGCATATATGGAAGTGGATACAATGGTTTGTGTGAGTGGTTTTGCTAGTTTTGATGTAAGCTTAGCTTATTTTATAAGCTTTAGGACAAGTGTAACACTTGTTTATTAAGTGTTAACACCTAAGGTGTTTGTGTAGCTTACTCTTGCCGTCCAAGAGTGGGGGTGGGGCAAGTTTATTCTTGTCTCATCCCCATTTAATTACGGGTATTCCTCGATTCTAGTTTCCTCGATTTGCGTGCCCTCGGGTCGTTTTACGAAAAACGTTTTTATAAATTATGAATCAACGGCACAAAACGAATCTAATAAAAATTGTTTCATCAAAAATGGAGTTCGAAAACGTAAATACGTAATCCTAAGGTTTCTGGTTTAGTCGTAAAGGACGTTAAAATAAAATCGTAAGTCCTAATCTCTTCTCGTAAATTTGTGAGTTTATGAACCAACACAAATTTAAAACTCCAAAATAATATTCATGGACAAATTTATTTTCTGAAATGTCGGACTGTCACCAAAGACGGAGTATGTAAACGTAAGCACGTAACATTGAATCCTCCGGTTTAAACGTAGTCGATGCTACTCCAAGACGTAAATCCAAATTTCTTCCCAAAAATATGTGAGTTCATATTGTAACATTAAAATAATGTTTTTAAATAATATTCGAGAATAAAATATCAACCATAAATTGACGGATTGTCACAGCATTTACCCCTAAACAGGATCTTTGTCCTCAAAGATCATCTTACTACTTGCTTCTTATAGAGTTAAAGCCATGTGGGTATTTCCTCCACATTCGGTCTTTTCTCACAAGTGCAATTCATTACAATACGCGAGTTTCATCAAACATAACTACGGGAATAAGATCAGGCTTAATGTTGAATTACTATCTCTATCCATGATGTTCACGGGTTTTTGATGAATGCAACTTTTCGCCGATCTAAGCTCTACTAAGAATAATCAGATTCTCACTTGATAGATATTCCATCAAGTTCGATTTACGAAACATAATTCACGCAGTTCTTGAAGTCCTAGGGTAGATCCAGCTTGTATGCCTTTCAATCCCAATTTTTACATCATCTCAATGGTCCCATACTACGGGGACTTATATCCCATGATTTGTCAGATCATGAATTCATTTTTCCAAGTTTAAAAATTGTGGCATAACTTCGCTACCCATTTGGCACTTCAAGATCTACATTTCACATTCACATAACCTCTTGCCCACTACCGGCAGTCAATAATCAGATCCTAATTTCAACAATCATTTCAGGTTTCGCGGTTCGAGTATTTTGCAAGGTTAGGTTCGCCATCATAGGAAACCTTAAACCTAAAAGACATGTCCAACTCACAATGGGTGTATGTCGGATGTCTTTATCTCAACTCTTGCTTACAGATGCTCTAAGATTTAGATCCTAACAAGATGATTATAAATGATAATCTTTCCAAAGGAAAACGATTATACGGTCTATTACCAAAGGTCAATCATTTAAACATAAAACAACACTTATTTTACTTTGTATCGTTACTTTACCTCGTCCCTTCGATTTGGGGTGGTACATAGTACTCTCATCAAGGTTCGTTCTCAATGATTTCTGAGCAAATCTCAGAAATTCGATGCGAAGCGAGGATCTTGATATAGATGATCGATACAGGCACACTATGTTTACATAACTCTTTTGCATTTATCATTAACGGGAATGATATTAGCAGATTTGGTCAGTCTGTCGACGATGACTCAAATCGAATCAAATTCGGTTGATGACCTTTGCAATAGCTAGACGTTTACTAATGTATGAGGCGGTGTCTGCCTTCATAATTTTTGCCATCAGTACAACTTCTTCAGACAAAGATACTTTTAGTCATAAATGACATAAATAGAATACTTATACTTACAAATTCCAACATAACTATATCTCACAATCTCCATATCTAGACAATCACAAGTGGCCTTTTATACATTTAACGCCATTGGCTTCATAATTCTAATGGTTCACATTAGCCGCGAACCTCTTTTATAATCTATATTATTCCTTTTTACAAACATTGTTTATTTTTATATTGTTCAGCAATTTATTTTGAACCTTCATTATTAAGGAACATGTCCTAACTGGTTCTTTATCTTTTCTACATTATGTGTCGGTATATATATTCATCTCTCACGATGATATAATTATCATGTCCATAATTCACTCAGGTATTCTTTCTATTATGCGTCAGTAATTATGTTCATTTTCCTAGATGGAATAATTATCATAACCGTATTTATTCAAAATTCTTTCTTCATATCTTCTATGTTTTAGTTTCGTCTCATCTATCATTTTTATCAGTTTCTCTCAATCCGACGTCTAAAGCGTCGATAATTATAACAACTTATTAAATAAATATTTAATTTTTATGAAACGTAAACGTTAAAGTTTAAATTTCTTTGTTCGACCAATTATATAAAAATGTTCAAAATAAATTTGAATTTAATTAACAAGATTTTTGTTGATTTATCGAAAATATTTAGCAAGATCCGTAAATGTTCGAAAAACCTTTGTTTATACTTTGGTAAAAATTCCCTTAGTTTGAAAAGCGTAAATTATCGTTTCAATTTTCAAGTCATGTTTTAAATGGTTTCCTCAATCCCTCTTAAGTTGTCTTGAGGTATACACAAACATTTACCCCTAAACAGAAGTTTAGTTAAATGTTTAGTGTATAAGGGAATAATCCCTTTAAAATCCTTTGTTAAAACATTTGTCAAAACATATTTCCATTTCTTTTTGGTAAAATCCAAAGTCTTAAAAGGGCTCTAAATTTTTGAAGAGTCAATATGCATACATCTTACCATTATTAATCCAATGGTCATTTTATGTAAAGGACTAAGTTTTTAATCCCTAAGCGTTAATGGTTCTAATCTTTGAAAAGTCAATATAGCTTCCATTATTTATTAATCACACGGTTAAAACATGTAAAGAATTAAGTCTTAAGTCTTATGTTAAATATTTAAGGTACATGTTTTCATTGTTCGGCCAATTCAGGGCAATATATAAATAATTATTAAGTCATTCTTATTCTTACAAACAAACATATAGTCCTTAATGATCACAAGCATGAGTTTATCAAATTACAGCCTACACACGTGATTCACCAAATTTATGAATACTACATGTGTATTAGTCAATCCAAACGACATCACGTGAAACTCATAATGTTCATTACAAGTACCAGATGTAGTGATTGGAATACATAATCTTTTCCGCGGACGCGACGTTGATAATAACCATGCCATGAATCAAATCTTTAAAACATACGCTAAAACCTTGTAAATGATCGAACAAATCTTCCATTTCGAGTTATGGATATCGTTTTCGATTGTCAATTTACTCAGTTCACAATAATCTATAAATATAAGGAATGATAACCCCATAGCTCTTCAGGATGACAGGCTTTGTAGAATAAAATCATTCTCCGACAACTTTCTCAGTTGTACGGTAATTCCTTTAATTTAGATGGTGCTGACGCACAGTGCACAAGCCACAAGTGCAGCACCGAGAATATAATCAATACCAAATTCAACTTGCCTTAATGGCGAAAGTCTAGGTAATTCATCAACAAATACTTCCTAAAGTTTCAGATAACAGAAACATCTTTTAATAAATTCATATTAGGTTCTTTCTAGATAATAATATCTATGACTAATTCACAACCATTCACGGTAAAGTTTTAAGTCTAAATGCAGGATATGGTCATCCATCAAGAATTATTTAGATCACTTTTGATAATCAACATCTTATCATTTAGGGGAATTCTATTCGATTTCCCATCAGTTAAGACAATGTCGTCATGTCATAATCAATCAATCCATTCTACTGGCATTACCAACTTTCCAGTTTTATTGCCGTCGATAAGATGTGAACTTCTCAAAAGTCTAATAATAACTCATAATCCTTCATAATTTCAGGGATATCTGGAGACACAACTACTATTAAAAGAGTAAGGTCAACGCATAATCTAAGCGAGAGAATTTCAAATCAGATACATACGAAAACATTTAACGAATTTGAATATCCCATGTTTTCATAATTTGAGTACGCATTCGAAAGCTCCTCGGATCGTTACCCAGGTCATTCAAATGAATTCAAATCATAAGAAATGATAAGAACGTTAATACATCCAGTCGGGTATCAACACTCGGTAATCATATACTTTTCCTAAGAATCTCATTACGGGAGAATTGGACAAGAAAGAATTGTCAATTGTCAAATAAGACAATTTCCACAGATAAGTAAATTCGACTCAGAATAATAGATGGCACGGGCACATATGTAGATGTCTCTAACATTATGTCCCTATTTTGCACTTCTTGCAGATCTCATAAAATTTAATATTTCACAATCTTCAAAGAAAATGTAGTGTTTATTTATTAGTTTTATGGTGACTACTAATCAGCCTTGCATGGTCCATTCCAAATTGTATGTAGGCGCGCAACTATATACAATTTCATGATTAACGATGCAATACTCAGTTCGTCAAACTTTTATCATCATGTTTATAATAAAAACATTTTCATGCTTAATTCTTAAATAAGAATCAAAAATAAGTTTACAAAGATTTTCTTTGTTATGGAAATAATTAAGTTTTCCAAGGTGTTTTATAAACAACTTCATTTTGATAACAATCACTTATAAATCTCACTTTGAATAATCCTTATAGTGATGAAAATTCAATTTCCTCAAATGATATTGTTTTATCTTATAAAAACAATGAATGATCTGCAAAAGAGTGATGAAAGCTTGTTTACCAAGAATTAACTACAATATGATAGGAAATGAGCTTAGCCAAATAATCATGAGGTTCATGATCTCGATGGTACTCAAAAAGAATAATCCACAACGTAACTCAATTCAAGATGAGTACTTGTTCAATGGTTGCATCACTAATGCGAACATTAGGATGAAGCAATAAAGGATAGATAACATCGATACATGTAGATTTTAGCAATCAAAGGTAGTCTTTTCATTAATCGCACACAAGTCAAATTGTATCGTAACACTTTATGTGTCACTATGTCATACAATTCTCAGAACTCATCCTACCAACTGATATCTCAGTTAAGTTAGGGATTTTTAAAAGATACCACAATGAATACTAATATACAAGAGTCATTAGGTGTTCCATATGTCCCGGAAGATCCATCGGTCTCAATTCAGAAGAAGATTTCTTCAATTTATTTCTTGGACACTTGGCATCCTCGTTAATGGACAATGGCCTAGGAATAATCCTTAACACGAATCAACAATCAATTAAAACCTTATAATTCAATCATAAAACTTAACGACTTCTATTAATAATCTCATATTCCATACGAGTTAAATTTCACTTTATTCAAGTTTCAACCAATTTTATACTCAATTCGATATCCTACCTCATTCTCCAATACTTTCAATCTTTATTCTTAGGCCTTAAAAGGGCAATAAAAGCTCGATATGAACAATACTTAATTCCAATCTTATAACTCCTTCATCAACAATTATCAAATGAGTCACTAGTATGAAATGACTCACACATTCAATTAGACTTCTCGGAAAGGTATTAGTGGCATGAGGCTTTTGGGTAATGGTTCCAATAACAGCCTCAAGTGCAACGTTCACCCTTTCGATTTCAATTTTAAGAATTGGATGACAACGAATCAGATGACATCTTTCTAGGTGGTAACGTTTTGTCAAACTCCACTCTATAAGAAAAGATCGTCATAACATCGATATCAGATTTAATCTCGCCAATTCTTTTTCAATATCGCAATCAACTAATATCTACATTTCTACGAATATCAACCATTTTGTTGGGATCATAAATATCCACAACTTGGTTTAGATCTAGGATAGCTAGAATTCCTACGAGAATAGCTTCGATTAATTTACTAGGGGATTTAGGGTATATTGTGACAATCTACATCGTATAAATACCTCGTATAAATATCAAAATAATCATCAAACAATCATGTAATAAAATTACATCATATATATATATATAATCCAAGTTATATATATATATATTAAAATAACACTTCTCAGTCTTGGCCTTGTCGGTAACTCGGGAATTCTTCGGCACCGTTATAGTCAAAAGATTTTTAGACATTTTTGGAAAAATGTTTATAGTTAAATATTTTGAAAAGTTTTATTCAAAACCTTAGTTTTTAAAAATCTTTCGTTCTCTATAACGAGAGCTCTGGTACCAAACTGTAACACCCCCAAATTTATATAACTCAATACAGCGGAAGACTCGTTGGTGTTACGGGATAGCACATTACTCACATCATAGACAATGCATAGAAATCGCGTCGTTTAATAATAAATCATTTCCATTCATAAACATTAAAGTTACATCGGTCCCAAGTCATTATATTTCATACAAAGTTTTACAAAGTATTTGAATGGAAAAATATTGTTTAAGTGCGGGCCATGAATTCTTGTCGTCTTCCCGAGAATTACCTTCAAGTACCTGAGATAAAACATGTTAAAAGAAAAGGTCAGCGATAACGCCGAGTGAATTCATAGAGTTTAATAAATTCCATCAATGTAATATCAGTATAAAAGTATTACTGAAAATCATTTTGTACAAATCGTTTTGATAGGCCATGAAATAGCCAAAATCATTTTATACAAATCTTCATCAAAATCATAATATAGGCGTTTGCCTCAAAAATCATTATACGAGCCAATGTCGTTAAAACGTCATACAATACGTCTTATGACGTTGTATGAAAATAAAAACCGTTATATGAATATGGTTATGAAAACCAAAATACAAACATAATATCAATAGTATGACCCTGTATTGCTAGTCAGGCAATACATCGTACTTCGGAGCGTCTAGTAGTATTTGTTAGCTTTGGATTATTATAAGCCGCATGACATTGTTACCTTACTAAACCAAAACGGGTAGCTAACCCGATACCAATTTTGCCCATCTAAAGTAGCGTGTCGTCACAAAGGTCACACTATGGAAATCTTCTCATACATAAATTCGCTTACCAATCAATGTGGCACGACGGGGATCAACCGTCAAGGCGCGAACTGGGGTGATCGTCCCCAAATAGTACTATTAAATGCATAAGCGTCTACCAAATCCCGGTAGTTCACAATTCATGCTAATGGGACTTTTAGTGACATAACCTAACTTTAATAATCCATTTATTTTCATCTATCGGGTCCTTTAATCATTCATCGGGTCATACAATCGGGTCATTCAATCATTCGGGTCCAAAATCAATAAACAAACAATCGGGACAAATGGTGTCCTATTTTATAAAACTAACATGTTATCTCCCTCGCGGGTTTATAAAACATTTATAAAAACATTTAAAAGAGTGCGAGGCTATGAACTCACGTTGATGTGGGAAGGCGGGTTATCGGCAATTCGGACGTACGGTACGTGCTTCAATCACGGAAACCTAGACAAATAATACTCGGTCTTAGATGTTTGTCCAATGACTTTATAAAAATAACAAGTATGTATACATATGATGATTATATATATATGATGATAAAGTGGGTTTACATATTCTCGTTTACTCATTTTAGTGTTATATGTCGATAACTTTTATATTAGTTTACTACTTTTACCCATTTACGTGTCTTAAGTCCAATAAACTTATTATAAGTTATTTAACTTATTTTAATCCATTTTGTACTTATATTATCAGTACTTAAACTTTACAAGTTGGGCCTAAATGGGTTAAGCCCAATAAGTTCTTTTTACAAGTTTTTATCCTATTTAGTCCATTTATTAGTCCAATATGTTTATTTAACTCGTTAATGTCCGTATGTCCTATAGTTCGGGTTTTTATCGGTTTTTACTTGTTATACATGTCTATATATCAGTATATAACTTTTATAAAGTTTTCATTAGACGGGTCCAACCATCTAAGTTTTATTTAACAAAAACGTTAATTTTACGGCAATAGCCGAAAAAGTCGTAAAAATCATGTTTATAGTTTTATATCTTATAAAACATAACAAGTTACCATTTTTATAAAATGTCTACTTATTTAACCTTTTACATACTTATATAAATAAAATCCAAGAGTTAGTGGGTTTTAACTTTACATTTTATACAATATAATTTTTGAGTGCTTATATAATAGTATTATACTTTATTTTTCAAAAATCTGATTTTTAACTTCACTTTCACCAAAACTGCCATATCTTGAGTTCTATATGGAGATAGAAGCTCAAATTTTTATCACATAAACTACATGATATGTGCTCCATTTAACTCTTCTATAGCTACTGTTGAATCATCTTCTAAATATTTTCTAAAAATCGTCCAAAACAGTAACCTCAGATTTATACCTTAAACTTGTTTTGATCATATCTCATTCATTACAATGATTCCATTGCATGGCCAACTCTCACATGTGTACAAGACCCATAGCTTACTGTAAATGGATTCTATTTCATCATTTCATCAGTCCATGACCTGTTTGTTTACTGTTTTATACAGCCATCAAATTTAACCAAGATTTTAACCTTGTTTCTTATGGTTTTTCACCTTTTTAATCATGTTTATCAACACCAAATCCCCACATAACATTTTTATCATCATATAATCATCATATACATATACAATAGGAAATAAAATACATGTTTACATAATAAAAATAACAAGAAGATGAGGAGGACAATCTTTATACCACCATGATGATGTAGGTTGATCAAAACATGGATTTTGATGGAGAAACTTGTGCATAGCCAACACCATCTTCAAGACCACCATTCTTCATGTATACCTTGTGGAAAATCAGCCCTACTACTCCATGAAAACTCCTCCTTGGATGTTATAAGCACCACCAATCAATAGGGTTTTAAAAGGGCTTCAACATATGTGTATATAACATAAGATTTTGTGGTAGAATCAAGATCAAGTTGGGTGTTTTTGGGTGAGATATGGACGGAAATGGGAGGAGGGTAGAGAGAAAAACAAGTTGTTTTGCATGTATGGAAGTGGATACAATGGTTTGTGTGAGTGGTTTTGCTAGTTTTGATGTAAGCTTAGCTTATTTTATAAGCTTTAGGACAAGTGTAACACTTGTTTATTAAGTGTTAACACCTAAGGTGTTTGTGTAGCTTACTCTTGCCGTCCAAGAGTGGGGGTGGGGCAAGTTTATTCTTGTCTCATCCCCATTTAATTACGGGTATTCCTCGATTCTAGTTTCCTTGATTTGCGTGCCCTCGGGTCGTTTTACGAAAAACATTTTTATAAATTATGAATCAACGGCACAAAACGAATCTAATAAAAATTGTTTCATCAAAAACGGAGTTCGAAAACGTAAATACGTAATCCTAAGGTTTTCGGTTTAGTCGTAAAGGACGTTAAAATAAAATCGTAAGTCCTAATCTCTTCTCGTAAATTTGTGAGTTTATGAACCAACACAAATTTAAAACTCCAAATAATATTCATGGACAAATTTATTTTCTGAAATGTCGGTCTGTCACCAAAGACGGCGTATGTAAACGTAAGCACGTAACGTTGAATCCTCCTGTTTAAACGTAGTCGATGCTACTCCAAGACGTAAATCCAAATTTCTTCCCAAAAATATGTGAGTTCATATTGTAACATTAAAATAATATTTTTAAATAATATTCGAGAATAAAATATCAACCATAAATTGACGGATTGTCACAGCTAAGCTTCCCCTCGATCCATGCATTCTTCCCCTTTTTGTCACATCAACTAAAAAAGGACCGTCTTCCCCTTAATAAGTGCATGTCGAATCCAATAGGTTCCTTGGAGTGATCACTAATGAAGAAAATCAAGTATAACAAATTTTATGAAGAAGTGAAATATCCCAAACTTGTGTCTTATATCATCTCAGTTTTTATTACATGGGACTGGGAACCCCCATAACTATAAGCCAGCTGTTAGCTATAACAATATATTTAATCCAACGAAAAGGTGTATTGCTCACCTATCAGTTTTTTTTACATACGGTACTGGTAACCTCCACAACTATGAGCCAGCTGTTAGATATAACAATATATTTAGTCAAATTGACAAGGTGTATTGCTCACCTACAGTTTTTGGTACATGGGAACTAGTAACCTTCACAACTATTAGCCATATGTAAGCTGTAACAATATATTTAGTCCAAATACAAGGTGTATTGCTCACCTAATTGAGATATAAGAAGAAAACAAATTTGTGAAAATCAACTCCAACATCAAATAAGCAATAATCAACTGTCTTCGTCAAGTAACCATAACTCACCTGTAGGAACCATAGGCTAACCATCTCTTGAATCTTGAACTCAATAATATAGATCATCTACTCCTCCAGTGTGAAAAAGACATGCTTATTACAATAACATGTAATAAACTATCTTTGGATAAATATTGTAATCAATATATGCATGGCGATCACATGCAATGGCCGATAGTCTCAGTGAGCTCTGACGGATCAACCAGAAACCACTCGATGCTTATGATCATTCTAATTTTGTGATGATCATATCATGAACTGTATGGTATCATATGCCCCCCAAATATTTGTAAAAGAGTGTGTAACTATTCTAATCAAGAATTATAGCATAAACTAAACTTTGGAAATAAACCATATACCTCTTCATTGTTCAAGATCACTAGTAGGAACGACTAGGAGGAAACGACCAGTAGGAACTGAAAGTGGGGTTTTGCTAGGTTAAAAGTTCGTTGTTCACGGTCTAATCGAATTGATCACGGATTAAATGTGTGAGTCAGTCGTCTTTGGTGGATAAAATAAAAGGTTGTCGTTGTGTAACAAAATAAAAATGCAACTTTAAAGTAAATGGCAAATTAATAAAAGGATAAACTAATAAAGACTTAAACGAAATATAGATAAAAGCTTGAAAAGAATAAACTAAAAATAAAACTTTAAAAATAAATGACGAAAAATTAAAACTCGACAAAAAGTAAAATGTGCAAACTTAAAAATAAAACTAAGACAAAACAAGTTTAAAATAATTCTAAGTAAAAGTGGCGGGAAAAGTTAAATTTGAATTTAAAAATAAAAACAGGAAAAAAAACTGAAAAATGCAATCCGATCGCACTCTGGATCGCACTCCCCATCGCACTCTCGATCGCACTCCCCATCGCACTCTCGATCGCACTCCCCATCGCACTCTGGATCGCACTCGCCATCGCACTCTCGATCGCACTCCCCATCGCACTCCCGATCGCACTCAGTGATCGCACTCAGTGATCGCACTCAGTGATCGCACTAAGTGATCGCACTCAATGATCTTACTCAGTGATCTCACTCAGTGATCTTACTCAATGATCTTACTCAGTGATCTTAATGAGTGATATTACTCAGTGATCTTAATGAGTGATCTTACTCAGTTTAATGAGTGATCTTAGTTTGGATCGCAAGCAGAAACTCCCGGGGTTGATGCGATCACGAAACTAGATCGGAACAAGTAAACCCTTAAGAAAATTACGATGGTATACAAGAGGCAAATAAGCAAAACCAAATAAGCACTTTAATAATAAGAAATTACCAAAAACTTAATTATAACAATAAAAAGAAAATCTAAATAAGATCAAATTTAAAAACTTTCAAAACACTAAATAAACAAAATTTATAAAATAAACTTTAAAAAGATTAAACTTTTGAAAACACTTAAAAGACAATAAGCTAAACAAGAAATAAGCTAAAAACACAGCAAGGAAAGAACATCAATTGCATGACAATGATAAGAACAATGGAAAAATAAGAACTTTTATCAAATAAACATCAAGATTAAACAAAACTTCAAGATTAATCAAACAAAACAAGATATTTAAAAGCAAGAAAGGAAGAATGAGAGATTGTAAAAAGCTTGAAATAAGATGAAGATTAAAGATTCAAAAGTACAAGATTAAAGATTAAAGATTAAGAAAACTTGAAAGAAAAGCTTAAGAACATGAAATAAATCTAGAGAGAGAAAGTAATCTACTCCTACTCCTAAACTAATCTACTCCTAAAATGACTAACTCCCTCCTAATGACACATTAGGAGGGTATTTATAGGAGGAGTAAAATGTTGATGCTTTCTTCATTCTTTCTTCTTGTCTCGACTCGATTTAAATTCTTTGTCTTTCTCGACGTCGTCTCGGGATTTGTCGATATAAATTGAACTCGTCTTATAATTTTCTTCTTTAATTAGACTTGGTTCTTCGACTTCATTAAACTTCCGTCTTTAGACTTTTTCTTCGATAAATCTTCAGAATAGGTCTTGGACTTCCGTTCTTTTTGCACGCTTGATCTTTTGACTCCGTCTTTTGTCTTTTTATCGATAAAAGCCCGTGAAAGCCCGTGTTTTCTTCCTTTTTCATATGTTGGTCCTAAAACACAATAAAAACACAAACCACGCATAATTCCGACTTTTACGACATAAAATACACGTTTTGGTCCTGTTATTATTGGAAATAAGTGGTAAAAGGATAAGTGTTTTCACACTTATTAAATCCCCCACACTTGATCATTGCAATGCCCTCATGCAATGCATTAATTTCAAAGCACGATTTACATTTTTCATCATAAATAACCCACCTTGGCCTTTATTAAAAAGATATAAATTTATACAAAACAAGTAAAGAAATCAAAGACTTACATTGGGGTTTTGGCTATCATGAATGTTTATCATCCTCAAGTTTTACGTTCCCCATACCAAGCTTAAAAACGAGATCATTGTTATTATTAGTTAGCAAACTAACACAAACTCATGTGGCCCAGTTATTCACTTAGACTCCCTTATTCCTAGGTGTATCTCTTATATTTTATTGTTGTCTTGAATGATCACGAGGATGCATTGTTTGACTTATTTCGATAGTTATTTAGGCAGAAAATAAAGTAGAACGATTTAATCAATAGTTAGCTAAAGGACAAAATCTTTTAAAACTGCTTCTCGGGGCCTCATAAAGTTCATATCTTGGCATAACTTATTTCACGATTTGAGACCTTTCTAGGATCGATATTTGGCATTGACTTCATACTTCAAATCTTTAGAGACGTTCATGAAATAATGGTCTTCTCTTCATAATAGGAATTTCTTCACTTGAAGTTTTGAGAGATTCTTCATACTTGGACCACGACTTCTTCATTTTTATCCAATCTTTATTTGGGATTTTGATATAAAACGATCCGCCTCCTTTTAGGACTTAGATCTATTTATCCTCATACCTTGTTAGGGCCTTTTTGGATAGACTTCTCCATGATCTTTAGGGGAGTATTTGCTTTTCGTCGTGTGTCTCGATCCTTCATATTGATTTTTGATAAATGATTCTTCACATCACTTGGGATCTTTAGTAACAAAATGTAGCCCTCATGTCTTGTTAGGACCTTTTCGGACTCGCCAATCTTCGAATCCCGCTTCAATAAGTTATGCCTTGGCTATGAACTCTAATTAATACCGAGCAACTTTTAAACGATCTTGGGCTAGAAGCTAAGTAACTTTTTAAATCGTACGACCTTATTTATTGCAAATAAATTTATTAGCAAGCGATGGAAGAAAAAGCTCATAATTAACTCACATAAATTTATGAAAGAATACCAAACTTATAATTGACTCTATCATCTCTCGTTCTCCACAATTTAAAATCTTAAGGAATGAGATTAGTGGATGCTTAGCCAATTAAATCAAAGTTTTGAGTTTTCAAGTCATCTATAGGATCTTGCATCATCTTAGACTTTTTCAAGTTTAGAATTTGCGTTTTAAAGTTCCCTTGATAAACGACTTTCTAGGATCATTTATAGGAACTTGCGAAAAGTTCTTGTTCTTAACCCATGAGAGTTAAGACTTTCGCGTTTTTAGTTCCCTATATAAAAGCCTAGCAAAACTTTACTTAAACACGTTAAGGATACTAGCTAGAGTAAACTTGGATAAGTAAACTCGGGTTGAGTCAAAAGATTCACAACGTTTAAAAATTAAAACCACTTTATTAAAATTTTATTCTAGCAAAGCAAGTAAATAACGATAACAAAGGAAAATACTACTAGACTACTAGGCCAAAATAGATCAAAAATTTTGAAAAATGTCGAAAAATCAATTTTCCGGTTAAAATGAGGACAAATACAAGGAAAAAGCCACTTAACTTCGATAGAAGTCCCCCTACACTTAATATAAACATTGTCCTCAATGTTTAAGCATGTAGGAGTAAACTCCCCTACACTTAGGACATTGTCCACTTTGTTTAAATCTTACTAAGGAAGAGACAACTAAAGTGATTCCTATTTTAATATTGAAGAATATAAAATAGAGAATCAAAAGAGTTTAGGATAGAACCGGGAAGAAGGGTACACGGAATCACGGGTCGTCAAAAGTCATCAAGAATGTATCTTTGAAAGCTCGAATCCCTGCACATGATAAGAAAGAAAACAACAAACACATACTAGGGTCTCCCCTTACACTTATTAGAAAAATAGAATAAAAGGATAGTTAATCGGGTCGTCTACCGAGAAGCGCTTATTTTTGTTAGCCGAGTCACGAGCCTGACTCGTCCCTGAATTAAATGGTCCATGGGGAAGCCTCGAATGTAATAACGGGATCAAAGACCTTGTCCTCATTCCCGGAGGACATTAATAAAGGAGAAGCCGGAGGATAAGTCTTAAAGGGTAGAAAAGTCCTTTCAACATACGAACAATATGTGAAATCATGATCCGCGGGAGGTGGGGTGCGTAAAGGAATCAAAATGTCATCCCTAAAAGACATATGATTATCACTGAGCGGTAAAGCCGTAAAGGTGTCAATCATGGAATGGTCAATTTCACCTCCCGGGTCAAAGCACTCATCCTCGGTAATGGTTTCTAAAGGTTGGGATAAAAGGTGCTCGGGAGGGGGACTTGGGACAATATCTTCTGCAGCAAATTATCAAAAAGATTACCCCCCCCCCCCCCTCCGTGTCATCATCATCAATACCCGGAGGTATTGAGAGAATGTCTATTTCCTCCATAGCTGTATCATTATTCTGAACTGAAGTAATAGAAGGAGGTAAAGACTTAGAAATAGGAGCAGAATTCAACGCTTCAATTTTAGCAATAAGAAGATGAACTTTTAGTAATTTGTCGCGAAGAATAACGTCTTCCACCTCATCTACAAGACCAAGTTCAGTGGTGAAATTCTCGTAAGTCGGAGAGAATAAATCAACATCGCCCTCATCTCCCGGAGGAGATTGAGAAATTTCAAAGGTGAAATTCTCATAGCATGGAGAAAAATCATCATCATTACGAGCGACCTCGTCCGTAAGCTCAGCAAAAGTAGGGACATCACAAACCTCCTCAAATAAGTTGTCGAGACCAAATTCACTAATCTCACTCGATGAATCACAATCCTTAGACGCATTTAGGATATCAAGAGTAGGAGTAGTAATCTCAGAAGATGGGTTGAGATCATAGATATCATCTTCGTCATCATCATAATAGTAATATGGACGCACAAGAGGAGGAGTATAATGTGACAATCCGTCAATTTATAATTGATATTTTAGTCTCAATATTTATTTGAAAACATTATTTTAATGTTACAATATGAACTCACTTATTTTTGGGAAGAAATTTGGATTTACGTCTTGGAGTAGCATCGACTACGTCTAAACCGGAAGATTCTACGTTACGTGCTTACGTTTACATACACCGTCTTTGGTGACAGTCCGACATTTCAGAAAATAAATTTATCCGTGAATATTATTTTGGAGTTTTAAATTTGAGTTGGTTCATAAACTCACAAATTTACGAGAAGAGATTAGGACTTACGATTTTATTTTGACGTCCTTTACGACTAAACCGGAAACCCTAGGATTACGTATTTACGTTTTCGAACTCCGTTTTTGATGAGACAATTTTTATTGGATTCGTTTTGTGACGTTGATTCATAATTTATAAAAACTTTTTTCGTAAACGACCCGAGGGCACGCAAATCAAGGAAACTAGAATCGAGGAGTACCCGTAAATAAATGGGGATGAGACAAGTGGGACACTTGTCCCACCCCCAAAACCAGCCAAAACAAGCTAACTAACACCCATGAGGTGTCATGTTTATCTTACAAAACTTACACTTGTAAGTTAGCCTAATACATAAGCTACAACTTACCACTTTCCATCAAAACCATTTCACAAACCACTTGCTCTCATTTCCACCATGCAATACCACACAAATTTCTCTCATCTCCCTCAAATGTGCCATCCCATATCCCTTAAAAACATCCACTTTTGATCAAAATTTACCATGGAATCTTATGTTATATACACATATGTTGAAGCCTTTTTGAAACCCTATTGATTGGTGGTCCTTATAACATCCAAGGAGGAGTTTTCATGGAGTAGTAGGGCTGATTTTCCATAAGGTGTTTATGAATAATGGTGGTCTTGAAGATGGTCTTGGCTATGCACAAGTTTCTCCATCAAAATCCATGCCCAAATCACAACCTACATCAATTTGGTGGTATAAAGATTGTCCTCCTCATATTCTTGTTATTTTGATTATGTAAACATGTATTTTATTTCCTATTGTATATGTATATGATGATTATATGATGTTAAAAATGTTGTGTGGGGATTTGGTGTTGATAAATATGATTAAAAAGGTGAAAAACTATAAAGAACAAGGCTAAAATCCTGCTTAATTTACATGGCTGTATAAAACAGTAAAGAAACATGTTATGAACTGATAAAGTGATGAAGTAGAATCCATTTACAGTAAGCTATATGTCTTGTACACATGTGAGAGTTGGCCATGCAATGGAATCATTGTAATGAGTGAGATATGATCAAAACAAGTTTAAGATACAAATCTGAGTTCACTGTTTTGGACGATTTTTAGAAAATACTTAGAAGCTGATTCAACAGTAGCTATAGAAGAGTTAAATGTAGAACATATCATGTAGTTTATGTGATAAAAATTTGAGCTTCTATCTCCATATAGAACTCTAGATATGGCAGTTTTGGTGAAAGTGAAGATAAAAATCAAATTTTGAAAATTAAAGTATAATACTATTATATAAGCACTCAAAATTTAATAGTATAAAATATAAATTAAAACCCACTAACTTATATAATACATTTATATAAATATGTACAATGGTAAATAAGTAGACATTTTATAAAAATGGTAACTTGTTAAGTTTTATAAGTTATAAAACTATAAACATGATTTTTACGACTTTTTCGGCAAATACCGTAAAATTAACGTTTTTGTTAAATAAAACTTAGATGGTTGGACCCGTCTAATGAAAACTTTATAAAACTTATATACTGATATATAGACATTTACAATAAGTAAAAACCGATAAAACCCGAACTATAGGACACACGGACATAAACGAGCTAAGTAAACATATTGGACTAATAATTGGACTAAATAAGATAAACACTTATAAAAAGTACTTATTGGGCTTAACCCATTTGGGCCCAACATGGAAAGTATAGAGACTGATAATATAAGTATAGAATAGATTAAAACAAGTTAAAGAACTTAAAATAAGCTTATTGGACTTAAAATAGATAAATAGGTAAAACTAGTAAAAAGTTATCGACACATAACACAAAAATGAGAATATGTAAACCCACTTGATCATCATATATATAAAATCATCATATGTATACATAATTGTTATTTTTATAAAGTTATTGAACATGAGTCTAAGACGAATATTATTTGTCTAGGTTTCCGTGATTGAAGCACGTACCGTACGTCCGAATTGCCGATAACCCGCCTTCCCGCATCAACGTGAGTTCATAGCCTCGCACTCTTTTAAATGTTTTATAAATGTTTTATAAACCCGCGAGGGAGATAACATGTTAGTTTTCATAAAATTAGGACACCATTTGTCCCGATTGTTTGTTTATTGATTTGGACCCGAATGAATGATTGACCCAATTGTATGACCCGATAAATGATTAAAGGACCCGATAGATGAAATTAAATGGATTATTAAAGTTAGGTTATGTCACTAAAAGTCCCATTAGCATGAATTGTGAACTACCGGGATTTGGTAGACGCTTATGCATTTAATAGTACTATTTGGGGACGATCACCCCAGTTCGCGCCTTGACGGTTGATCCCCGTCGTGCCACATTGATTGGTAAGCGAATTTATGTATGAGAAGATTTCCATAGCGTGACCTTTGTGACGACACGCTACTTTAGATGGGCAAAATTGGTATCGGGTTAGCTACCCGTTGTTGGTTTAGTAAGGTAACAATGTCATGCGGCTTATAATAATCCAAAACTAACGAAATACTACTAGACGCTCCGAATTACGATGTATTGCCTGACTAGCAATACAGGGTCATACTATTAATATTATGTTTGTGTTTTGGTTTTCATAACCATATTCACATAACGGTTTTTATTTAACTTTATACAACGTCGTAAGACGTATTGCATGATGTTTTTACGACATTGGCTCGTATAATGATTTTTATGGCAAATGCCTATATTATGATTTTCGACAAAGATTTGTATAAAATGACTTTGGCTATTTTATGGCCTATTACAAAGATTTGTACAAAATGATTTTCAGTAATAATTTTATACTGATATTATATTGATGGATTTTATTAAACTCTATGAATTCACTCGGCGTTATCGCTGACCCTTTTCTTTTAACATGTTTTATCTCAGGTACTTGAAGGTAATTCTCGGGAAGACGACAAGAATTCATGGCCCGCACTTAAACAATATTTTCCATTCAAATATTTTGTAAAACTTTGTATGAAATGTAATGACTTGGGACCGATGTAACTTTGATGTTTATGAATGGAAATGATTTATTATTAAACGACGCGATTTTTATGCGTTGTCTATGATGTGAGTAATGTGCTATCCCGTAACACCAACGAGTCTTCCGCTGTATTGAGTTGTATAAATTTGGGGGTGTTACATATAATCACTAAGATTAGATACTTGCTCTTGTTGCTGTCGCTTTTCCTTCTCTCTTGCTTCTTTGAGTTGAACTACGGCTTCTTGAAGTTTCAAAATAAGGGCGTGTGTTTCGTCATTCGGATTCAAAGAAGGTTGATGATCGAGGGTGTATTGTGGGGGCTCAAAATTATGAAAACCAGAATTATAGCACGGACGTAGTCCATCATAAATCATCGGTTGAAAAGAATTAGAACACGGATTTGACTCATAATAATTCATTGGTTGACAAGAAAAGGTATCGTGAGGGCCCCCACAATTGTTGCAATACGGGTATTGAGGATAACCCGGTGCTTCTTGTAGATAGCTATTACCATTGTCATAATTGTAACCCAGTTCTTGCTCGTCATGAGATGGGTATCGAATTGGACACGAAACATGCCAATGAGAATCGCTTCCACAATATATGCAAGAGGGTGGAGTAACTGCATTAGAAGCAAAGGATGAGTTAATCGAATTGCACGAGGGACAAAATCCAAATTGTGTATTGTCGATATCATTTCCACACCGTTCACATGTACACCATTGACATGTTTGAAAGCCATACAATGGTATTCCACACCCTACAGCACAAGCAACATACGAATTCATTAAGAACAATAGATAAGCAAGAAGAATATTTTTGGTGCAAAACTTTCGAAAAAGAAATGCTTTTTATGATTTTTTAATTGTTTTGGGGATTTTGAAATTTTTTATTTTTTAGGATTTTTGAAAATTTTTGGCAAGAAAAATAACGTTCAAATGTGAACGGATCCCAAAATACAACGCGTCTCTCACTAAAAACCGTTAATCTTCACGAAAAGAGTCGGCAGCGGCGCCATTTCAAAGTGGGGTTTTGCTAGGTTAAAAGTTCGTTGTTCACGGTCTAATCGAATTGATCACGGATTAAATGTGTGACTCGGTCGTCTTTGGTGGATAAAATAAAAGGTTGTCGTTGTGTAACAAAATAAAAATGCAAACTTTAAAGTAAATGGCAAATTAATAAAAGGATAAACTAATAAAGACTTAAACGAAATATAGATAAAAGCTTGAAAAGATTAAACTAAAATAAAACTTTAAAAATAAATGACGAAAAATTAAAACTCGACAAAAAGTAAAATTTGCAAACTTAAAAATAAAACTAAGACAAAACAAGTTTAAAATAATTCTAAGTAAAAATGGCAGGAAAAGTTAAATTTGAATTTAAAAATAAAAACAGGAAAACAAACTGAAAAATGCAATCCGATCGCACTCTGGATCGCACTCCCCATCGCACTCTCGATCGCACTCCCCATCGCATTCTGGACCGCACTCCCCATCACACTCTCGATCGTACTCTTGATCGCACTCCCCATCGCACTCTGGATCGCACTCCCGATCGCACTCTGGATCGCACTCCCCATCGCACTCTCGATCGCACTCCCTATCGCACTCCCGATCGCACTCAGTGATCGCACTCAGTGATCGCACTCAGTGATCTCACTCAGTGATCTTACTCAGTGATCTTACTCAGTGATCTTAATGAGTGATCTTACTCAGTGATCTTGATGAGTGATCTTACTCAGTGATCTTAATGAGTGATCTTAGTTTGGATCGCAAGTAGAAACCCACGGGCTTGATGCGATCACGAAACTAGATCGGAACAAGTAAACCCTTAAGAAAATTACGATGGTATACAAGAGGCAAATAAGCAAAACCAAATAAGCACTTTAATAATAAGCAATTACCAAAAACTTAATTAAAACAATAAAAAGAAAAGCTAAATAAGCTCAAATTTAAAAACTTTCAAAACACTAAATAAACAAAATTTATAAAATAAACTTTAAAAAGATTAAACTTTTGAAAACACTTAAAAGAAAATAAGCTAAACAAGAAATAAGCTAAAAACACAGCAAGGAAAGAACATCAATTGCATGACAATGATAAGAACAATGGAAAAATAAGAACTTTTATCAAATAAACATCAAGATTAAACAAAACTTCAAGATTAATCAAACAAAACAAGATATTTAAAAGCAAGAAAGGAAGAATGAGAGATTGTGAAAAGCTTGAAATAAGATGAAGATTAAAGATTCAAATGTACAAGATTAAAGATTAAAGATTAAGAAAACTTGAAAGAAAAGCTTAAGAACATGAAATAAATTTAGAGAGAGAAAGTAATCTACTCCTACTCCTAAACTAATCTACTCCTAAAATGACTAACTCCCTCCTAATGACACATTAGGAGGGTATTTATAGGAGGAGTAAAAATGTTTATGCTTTCTTCATTCTTTCTTCTTGTCTCGACTCGATTTAAATTCTTTGTCTTTCTCGACGTCGTCTCGGGATTTGTCGATATAAATTGAACTCGTCTTATAATTTTCTTCTTTAATTAGACTTGGTTCTTCGACTTCATTAAACTTCTGTCTTTAGACTTTTTCTTTGATAAATCTTCAGAATAGGTCTTGGACTTCCGTTCTTTTTGCACTCTTGATCTTTTGACTTTGTCTTTTGTCTTTTTATTCGATAAAAGCCCGTGAAAGCCCGTGTTTTATTCCTTTTTCATATGTTGGTCCTAAAACACAATAAAAACACAAACCACGCATAATTCCGACTTTTACGACATAAAATACACGTTTTGGTCTTGTTATTATTGGAAATAAGTGGTAAAAGGATGTGTGTTTTCACACTTATTAGGAACCAACCAGGAGGAACCGACCAGTAGGAATCGACCAGTAGTACGAAATAGCTTACCAGTAGCATCTCAAAACCCTTATTTTTCTTTTTTTTTCTTCACATTCTGTCACCACTATCGCCATACTGTTGTGGACATCAACAATATTTTCGCTCAATACTTTTCGTGACACATAATCTGTCACGAATCTTTTGCTTTTGCTGTCACTGTTTCAATACTTAGAAAATAGTATGGACGACAAACAGTACTTCCATATGTGAATAGCCCAATCATGTCCAGCCCAAGAACTTATACCATGCCGACGTTTAGCCATAATCCACTCCCATGAAAATATCAAATCAAGTGAATGACTCCCATAATTACGTCCAAACTAAAATCTGCATGCCATGTTGACTTCACGTCCAAATAATTGTAGTAACAACCAAGCTAAAAATCAGGAATTGTATGACTTTTATGAAACTAAAAAACGTGTAAATATCCACTATATCCCTACAAATCAGGAATTAAAGTTGCTTCCATGCACACGTTTTACCAACTATAGCCCATATCCCATAAAATCAGGAAATATAAACGTGTATATCTCGGCCTTTTAATACCACACGTCTAAATTAAATAGAGATCTTTTTCAAACAAAAATCCCTAAATACTCGAAGTCAAACCGTATCACCATGCCAACCCACGTCAAATATTAGGATGACATTAAGACAATGAAAACATAGAATGAAAACATTACCTAGAGGAGTCACGTGATTTGCTTTAAACAAAGAGCAAAACTTAAACAAATACTCCACAATATACCCCACGTCCATATTGGCAGAAGTTATAGACTCATGTTTTTAAAACCTCCACGTTTCTTTCAGCATACTTTTTAGTAGTAGTACTAACATCATCGCGGACTACATACGTCCTCTCATCATGTCCTTGATCTGTCACTAGTACCAAAAAAACTGAACGACCAGCAACAATAACCAAACGTCTGTTGCTACAATGGGACCAATATAAGAGTACGATCTTCCACACAAACAGCAAAACAGGTTACTGTATGTGAGAACAACCATACCATGCTTTTGCCTCATATTTGTGCAAACATCTTTTTCTTGTTTCTTGGACAGTTAATTCTGGGACCATAGAGAATCAAAAGAAAGAAAACCAACTTACGTGAATACATCAATGTATTCATTCTTTGATCCACCATATGAAAAACGGATCTGCCATGAAAAAACGTTCATTCTGAAACAGCCATCATTATCATAGATCATACGGGGTTCATCGTTGATTGTAGAAACAACTCCCCAAAACCAGTATGATCACCCACACGAACATAAACGTGCCCTTCTCACAACAACATTAGAGTAACAGCAGCAACAATCATCTACGAATCATCTAGGTTTTGTTGGGAAAAACCCTAGATCACTAGCTTTATTGATTTAAAAACAGAAAATACTAACGAAAACCTTGTAGATCAACCAGATCGAGAGCCAACAAGCTCTGATACCACTAGTTGAGTCTTAGGATCTAGACTCATCTGGGATATGATGATCGTGATTGTAACATGCACAGCGGAATAATAATTAAGACAATCATAACCAAGAACAAGGCTTTCACTAATGAAATGATTACTATTAAGAATCTACTAACTGCTCCTGGTGCCTTATAGGCTTGACACCAGGAGGAACACACACATACCTATGGTTTACATTGTTTGTGAATGAATGAATAACCATGTGTGCCTAACCCTCTTTATATAATAGAGGTACTAGGGTTACATCACAACCCTAGCTTACTTACAAAGCTACCTATTTATTATTAAGTCCTTCATCTTCTTTTGTCATATCAACTCAAGATATATAAGTCCCAACATTAATCTCACTATTATAGATTGGGAGATTACTATAAATACCTTTGTTTCCTCCCTATGAAATGCAACTCATCCTCCAGTTGAATCTCCTTCGATTGGATCACCAAATCCCTTTTTACCAAACACTCCTTCAGATTCAACACTTGAAAATTGTTATGGATGACTCGAAGTCCATCCAACGGCTAGCCCATCATAAATTAGGAACTCAATGTCTAACCAACAATTCTAACTTATAAGTAACCGGTCGAATGCTTTTGAATAATCTTAAAAGATCCAAAAAACACCGGACTCAACTTTCCTCGTTTTCCCAAAACGAATTACTAAACACAACTTCTTAATACCATGGAAAAGTGTGATTCTTAATCTATACAATCATCTTAGTAGTCTCCAAAATCATTTGACTGCCCTACATCACTCCAACACATAGGAAACGTAACTTACGTCCGCACAAAGTCTCAAATGATGCAGCCTTATCACTAGCGTGATAACTATTATTGCATAAGACTTCCCATCAGTGGAAAATTTCGTTCCCAACCATTCCTAAGTCAATCACATGCTCACAAGTATGTCGTCCAACGTTCAAATCGTCCTTTCACTCCGTCCATCAGTCTCTGGATAATACGTAGTACTCAACTCAACTTAGTTCCTATCCATAATTCGTTACAGTACAGAGAGATTCAAAATCATAAGTAAACCTCAATATCTGGATTGTACGTTGTAGTCAAACTTAACTCGATTCCTATCGCTCTCTGTAGAGACCTCCAAAATTCAGAAGTAATTCTGATATCACAATCTGAACATCATTGACAAAATACATCATGTCGACAAACTTTCTCCTTCATATACATATCATTCATCTTAAATATACCACAATCATAAAAATTCTCATCAATTCCGTCACTAAATTTGTAGTGATTTCCTCCTTTAGTTCCGAGATTTCATGTTATACTAATAACTTAGATGATTTTCTATACTCAACTTTCACCTTCACCCAAGTCAAACACTTACTAACACACTGATCAATCTCTGCTTTTATGTTTGGTCACCAATGAACTTCCCTTATGTCATGATACATCTTACCCAAACAAGAATGTATCAAATACTTTGACTTGTGAGATTCCTTCATCACTAAATCTCGCACTTCCAACACACCTTTCTTAGATGGACATAACGGTAACACACTAAGAAATCGAATTTGGTTACCTAATTCTCAATCGACCTTACCACAAATCCTTTCCATAAGTTTGACAGAATATTGTAACAGATTTCCTTGACATTATCCTCCTTCAAACCATTTGCTTGAGCCTTCAATATCCTTTCTGTCAAGTCCACACTTCTTGTCATCACCAAAGTTCTAACCCTTAGAGACTTTTCCCTTTCCTTCCGGCTAAGTGCATCAGCTACCACATTCGCTATTCCAGGATGGTACGAATCTCGTAGTCATAATCACTCACATTCATAATCACCAACATACTCAAGTACTCGAAATTGATAACTAGTGACTTTCTACTCATCTCCCTTGTCTTCTCAAGAAATTGAATATGACACAACTCTTATGATTCTTGATTACTATACACTTGATTCCATACGAGTAATATTTCCATAGTCTCAAAGCAAATACCCCAACTCCATAACCCTTATGAAACGCATCACAATAAACTATAAATTCTCCAGATCCTTCCGACAATGACAACATCAGCGCAGAACACGACCTACCCCTCAGTGTACAGAAAATAGCTTCCTCATCTGATGAGGATCGGATCTCGAAACTTACAAATTTAGATGCATGAGTGGGAATCACACATCCAATTCTTCTTAGTCAGCTTATTCAATGGTTTATCAATTAGTGAAAACATTTCGATAAACCTCCGATAATTCTCAGCTTAGACCAAGGAGTTAACAAATTTCCTTCGGCGTCATTGCTACCGACCAATCCTTAATCGCTGCAATCTTGGCAAGATCTTCACGAATACCTTTGTTGTCAATCCCATGCCCCACAAATTTCACTAACTCCAACCAAAACTCACACTTAAAGAACTTTGCATACAACTTCTCTTTCATCAACTATTCCAATATTGTTCTCAAATGCTTCTCATGCTCCTCCTTGCTCTGGAATAAAAGAAAATATCGTCAATAAACACAAAGACGAACTCATCCAAATACGGCTTACAAACACGATTCATCGAGTCCATGAATACGGCAGGCACATTTGTCAATCTAAAAATGCATCACTTGAAATTCAAAATGCGCATATCGAGTGCGGAAAGCAGTTATAGGAATATCTTCTTCCATAACTCTCAGTTGATGATAACCAGATCTCAAAGCGATCTTCGAGTATACACTGGATCCTTGCAATTGTTCAAATAAGTCAACACGCCTAGGATTGATGACTTATTGTTAAGTTCACGATAGTCGATACACATATGAAACAATCCATCCTTCTTGACAAACAACATAGGCGATCCCCACGACAACGAACTTGGTCTAATACATCCCTTGTCCATCAATTCTCGCAATTGATCGGATAACTCCTTTAGCTCTGACGATGCCAAATGATAAGACGCACGAATAACAGATGTAACTCCCGGCACTAGATCGATACGAAACTCCTCTTCACGAGACGACAATAAACTCGGCAAATCTTCAGGAAAACTTAAAAATACTTTTGAATTACTGGCACATCCTTCAACTTCTTCTCAACTACACCATCACTAGTTATCTGAGATCGAAATACATCACTGCCTTCTTCCACCTACTTCCTCATCTTCAAACAAGACAAAATTCTCAAACGGAAGTTCACTCATCACCTTTTACAATCAACACTCAGCTTCTCAACAAAATCTAAACCAATCCTCTCCACAAACCATTATTGCACCACACACAACTAACCAATCAATACTAACCATCTACATCAAAAGATCCCAACTCTATGAGCATCAATCAATATCAAACATCTAATTCTCATACTTCAAGGAACACCCTTCTAGTATAGAATTAATGTTATCAACATTTCCATCGGTTAACTCCACATCATAACTAGTTGCTAATCTTACTCGTTCTCTATCCTTAACGCAACTAAATCTAATATCTACAAAACTCCTATCGAATCTAAACTCAACCAATACACTATCTTAACGATCATCAGAATTGGTATGTTCTCACTCGATACTCGATACTTGTCAGCATCACCCATAACACAGGCTGGTATAGCAGCAACATTGCTTCCCTGTCGATCCTTAGTCCTTTGACAATTTCCCTGCTTGTGTCCTATTTCACCATAACAAAAAGATATTCTAACTCTAGTAGCATTAACTCTAGTAATCACTTCCCTTCTCTTACACTTAGCATCTTTATGACAAAATTGTCCACATGGTACAAAATACAACGCTTACACACTTGGGGTTTATCTTGTTACTTTGGTGCACAGTAACAGTACAACACCATTATTCCTTTTCATAAACTGCTGATTTCGGTCCTGCCCTCGATTATTGTTATTACGATAACTACCACAATTCTGACCTTGACTAGACTGAGCATATTTCAATTTCCTTTTGTTATCCTCAACAATGATGTCCTTCTTGTCTTGTACCTTATTCACTTCTGAACAACCACCGACCTCAAAAGTATTCTACATCTTATCCATCCATTTGCATATCTCCAAAACACCATCAGTATCACGATACATCCATCAGCTACTCAATCTCAGGAAACTAACATACGAACATTCCTGACGAACTTGCAGAATAGCAGTAACATTTCCAATTGGAACGGAAACATCATCAGTCCTGACACCTTGATTTCTTGCAGCACGATCAACTTCAAGCGCTCTAGCAATTGCTTTCTCAATCATAGTGTTCACCCTAGCAGTTGTTAGTTATGTAGACATATTTCAAGAAACTTAGTCACATGGTGATCCACAAATGACAGAAAATGTCTCACTTTTCTTTTCACCGTCATCACAGATTAAAGAAACATGATAAGTATACACATCAAGATAAAAGAAGGATTTCTTTATCAGGATATCTCATGGATACTATATACACAAACAACACAACTACACAGATTCATCAACCAAACTACAAAAGAGCTAACAAAGACACATCATAGATCATGAAGGTAAATTTAGATTGCGTTGAGGATGCAACAAAAATAGTGACAATGTGTGTCACTACAATCATTTGCCGAACAAACTTAAAATATAATAAGTCTCATCATAATGCTACGACAGAAAGTCTAAGTAAGTTCGATCACAGTAAGAAAATAAAATACAAGGAAACTAATCACATGATGACCCACGTGGCTTCTTAGGCAATAGCTCTTCGTCCTCCTTAAGATTTCTTTCAACTTCATCACACTCGTCTACCTCCTTTTTGTACCTCAATCGAATTCATAACATGATGGAAGCTCACTCCCAAAGTTCAAATACTCACCCTTACACGGCGGTTTAAAATAAGTCTCAGCACGACTCTCATCATTCCTAAACTTCCAACCTTGACTCAAAAATGATCTTACCTGATGCTCCCATTCACTCATCCTCTCAAACCTTGCTGGCTCCTCTTTAAACCTTTCAATTCAAGCACTCAAATTTCATCATCGACCTAAGACTAGCAATCTCGTCCATCTTCCGAGCCCTAACAAATTCCGATCTCCTCACACCAAGTATAACCTTTGAAACATCTTTCCATTCTCCTCAAACCTCCTAATCACACGAGTTTCAACAACATATCCCTCATACATCAACCGATCAAACTTCCTCGGAAATAGACGAAAAGTATTATCATAAGCTCTCGGGTCACATCCTACTATTGCTTGCCCGGGACCTAGAGCTTATATAAGGTCATTATTCGAAATTATAAATGCATTCTCATGCAATGAAAAAAGAAAATTATGATGACAAGTACTCAACGCACTTTCAACAATACCAATACATTATCACAATATTTACTTACTAAATACTCGGGAATTCATAACAGATTTTGAGGGATACATCCAAAATATAACAACAAAAACTAAAAGTAATCTTACCGGAGCCTTGCAGAGAAGTTGCGTGCTTTTGTAAAATATTTTCGACACCAAAGTTATAGTTTATAACTTTTCAAAATCGACCTAGTTCTCTATAACTTGTGGCTCTGAAAATTAATCTTTAACACCCCAAAATATATTGCATAGCGGAAATACACATTTGGATGCTAAACACAAGCATCATCACGCAAGATACATTGAACGACCTCAAAATGAGACGTTTGAACTATAAGATGAAATAAATTTAACAATTTGTCTAAAACCTTCAATCCTAATAAAACAAAAGTTTAACAATATCAGAGTAGCATTTCGGTCCCCCAAAGATCTCAACCAACCAAACCTTTTTACTACAACACAAGACCATAAGATAAATAGTTCATAACAAAAGGGAAAGAAAATACGCTTTAGACCAAACAACCACAAAAGCAACCCGCGACCTTTCCAAGCAAACTCTGCCATCAATCAACTTCAATTTCCTGAAATACATGCTTAAAATCATCAACACAACAGTTGAGCGAGTCTACATGTTTATCAAATCAACATTTGAACACAAGATTAAATCAAAATCATTTAATAGAATTGCTACGTATACAATCTATTTTTCTCGTATTCCGTCTTATAGCAAAAAGCTATAGAATTATATTAAGCTCACGATACTGACCCCTTAACTTAGTCACCCACGCTAAATGCCAGCATGACTAGATGAAACCACTGCCCCCATTTCGGTATTAGTTACTAATATTATACCACTGACTCTCATTCTCGTAAAGTATCCTTCCCAGAGATTACTCAACGTAATGCACTGGTCTTAGATAGGGTCGTCAATCCAATGGTACTATTATTCGAACAAGCGGCGATTGCTAACTTGCAACATCAAGCTAGAAGATAGTTAACGGTTCATGAAATTAGGGACTTCAGTAACAAGGAACTTATACAATTCAAGGCAACAACATGCAACATTCGGGTCGAAACAATCATTCATGACTTGTGTTCATTTTATTTCAAATAGCATGTATCCCCCTGCGGGTTAAAAACATTTAACAACTAATATAAAAGCGATGCTATAGACTCGCCTTGAGTAATAGAAGTAGCAAGACGATCTTTGACGATAGATAATGCCCAATGAACACAAAAACCACAACCTACCAAATAAGGCGCGCACTTTAACAACAATATACTCAAGTATAATTCATACTTAGTAAAATCAAATCAATAATTCAAAACCAAAATAAACTCACACAATTTCCCATGCAGGTGATACTATTACAAACTTCTACATCTTCACTTTACTAAACAACACTCTCGGTAACATTCTGCTGGAACATACCAAATGTGATTTGGTCCAAGCCATTTTCCCATACCTAGACACCTCCAATTCTTATGAAACTTGCTGGATAACTCACTCACATCATATAGAAAGCCCTCAAAAATTTTCATCAAAATATTTGACCTCTAAGACCTTATGCTCAACACATCTTTAACTTACAAAATCCGGACAGTTTTACGTCTTCGACTCATAAAACCATTTTAACCTTTCTAACCAATTACATTTAAAAAAAACTGACACTTGAGTTCAAAAATAGACTCAAAATCCTAAGTTTAGAGCCTGAGATCAGCCCTTGAACATTTTTAAAACTCATTTATAGTCCCCGAGATTCGATCAAAATATGGATAACAATTTCGTATTGTGTCATTACTCGTCTCCCGGTACACGAATAATCAAACTAGCATAATTTCCTCCTCATTTTGAGTTAGAAGCTTTACCTTTTATCGAATCGAAGCTTAGGAAAATCTCTACAACATAATCTAATCATCTCGACCTCTACTTAGACTTAAGGTTCCCAAAAATGCCTCTAAAGTTTCTGACCTAAAATACATTTTTAAAAACTACATTAAACCAATCTTTTGACCCATTTTAACGAAACCCGTACTTCTAACATCAGATAACCATCATCCTAATCTACTCTTATCAACTTAAATCACTTGCATGTTCCATCTTCAAATGATCCACCAAAAAATTTATACATGCAATAACTAAAATGAATTATAATAACAATAAACACCACATGAAATCATAAAAATAGATCAAACAACCTTTGTTCTTCATCAAATGATTTTGAAAATAAAATTTCATGCATCTGAAATATTTTATACCAAAATGATCACCTTTTAATTTTAGGAATGGGTCTTCTTTTAGTTTTCAAGAAATCAAGCTCAAAATCAAAATAATGAGGGTGTTTGTGTGGGTTAGATCTCACGGCAACAACAAGAAAAAGAAAAACAGAGAGTAAAATTTTGGTTAGGTGGGAAAAATACATGTGTGTGTGTTTTTAGGAGTATTTATATGGTGGGTGGAGGGTAATTTTTTCCATTTGGGAATTCTTTTGGACTAAAGTGAAATATACTAGTTAAAAAGCGAGATATGAGTAATAGTCAATTTTAAAAACATTTACGGGATTCGGGTTTCGTAAAAATAATTATCAAAAATTAAAAATGCACCCAAAATATAATAATATAGTTCCCGGCACGACTTAATACGCAATTAAAAACGAAAACGTCAAAACTATCAACATCTAAACAACAAATAATAAAACTTAAAATTTCGGGCATCCGTCGATATCGAAATCACTAGGAGTCCTCTTTTTTTTTGGTAACCGTGATTTTCGACTCATTGGCTGACTAATCTACGGGGTTTGAGCCCACCGCCACACAGACTCAAAAATTTCCAAAATATTCGTAAAAATATAATTAAATAATGACCTCAGGTTCGGGTTATCACAACTTCCCATCTCCTCAACGAACTTGCTTTGTTTGTGACAGTCTCCTCAATCTCAGAACAGAGGATTATGACTTTCTCTGTAAATTGCAGCTCATTGTCTATTTCCTTCTCCATGACCCTAAATAGACGTGCAACCAACAATGTGGATTTTGATACAGATTCTACTTCTTTAAGACAGGGAAGGTTTGCCAATGTATGCTAGGAGTGGATAAGTAGGAGAACAATCTTTGTTTCGAATGAGAAAGTTTACGGATAAAGTATGTGTTAAATAGACGTGATTATGACAATGAAAAAGGCTTCATTGGGAAGACACACGTTATCCTTTCAGGTTGTTGAAAGATCGTGCAATTTTGGTCCTTTACATAAAGTGGACAGATGCTGCAAAGTAAACAATGAAAGTGGCGGGTAGAACTTTCAAGTACACGTTTAATTCGATACAATAATATAACATAAGCTAATCCAGAAGAGAAAGGAAACTCAGACTTTCATTACTAAAACAGAGGAATCACAGAGTAAACCAACAAAAAAACAACAAAATCATAATACATACCATAAACACAACAAAACAAGCCCAATCTTCACACCCTAATCACTATCCTCATCCATAAGATTAACATGTGCTTGCTTCTGACTAATACATCCCAATCCTTGTCAATCATATTTTTCCAATCAACCAACTTTGTTAGTGCAAACATTACGATGTTTAATCAAGATGATCCCTTCATGTTTTGGTGATGACAAACGTATAACTCGTAATACATAATGTAAAATGTGTAAGGTACTCGTAATCACTCAAGCATACTTATGTATACTTCTCTCGACACCTTGAAGATTCGTCATGAAAGACAAGAAGGACGCGCGGTTCTCTTATAGAACACGCGGTTCCTTAGTGATATCGAACCGCGGGAAGATATAGAACCGCGGGCAGTCAAGCCGGTTTAGGCTTACTCAAGATTTCTGGAAGCTTCTAGAAGATGGAGGGAAGAAAATAAATTCAAAATTCAAGTTTTGAATTTGGGCTCCAAGAATATAAGGTGCATCCTTTTATCCAATGGGTAGTCCACTCTTTTATCCAATGGGTAGTCCACTCTTTTATCCATTGGGTAAAAAGGTGCTCTCCAAGGCAAGAGTTGGCTATAAATAGAAGACTATTTTCTTCCATTTTACTTGCACAAAAACACACAAAAACCTTCCAATATCCCATTCCTCATTTGCATCATCAAGAGCAATGAGAAGAACACTTTCACCATTGTGAAGTGTTAGTGTCTAGAGTCATAACATGATGAAGATCTCTCTAGATCAAGTCATGATTATTGTCTTCCTACTATGTATATGTAGAAGATCCAAGTTGTGGGTACACTTGGATGTGTTTGTAAGGGTAGAATATCCAAGTGATGGGTATCCTTGTATTAGGTGTTAGTTGTGTAGATCCAAGTCTTGTTAGTACTTGGATATAGTGTTAGAGTTATAGATCTAAGTGTTGTGTGCTTAGATCTATATGGTTTATGTGTTTAGGCCATAAAACACAAGGTTTGTTATGTTGGGCCATAAAACATAATAGTGGGTAGATTAGGTTGTGTCTTGGTAGTTCTCACTAAACTCTAAAGTGATGTGGTTGTGTCTAGGTAGTTCTCACTAAACTATAAAGTGATGTGGTTGTGTCTTGTGAGTTCTCACTAAACTTTAAAGTGATTAGTAGTTGTGTTGTGTGAAGTTCTCACTTAGCTTCAAAGTGAAGAGTCGTGAAGATTGGTTCTAGCTTTCGATTAGAACTCGACATCTAGACTTGTGTCGTTAAATGGTGAAGTGGGCAACATTGTGTAGATTGGTCCTACCTAAGATTAGGACTCGACATCTAGCTTAGTGTCGGAAATGTGTAAGCGACGTGTATGGTTTTCTCCGCCTTGAAAGGAGTTTTGTTGACTAGTGAAGTAACTCTCGAGTAAGGTGTACTCGAGGAGTGGAGTAGGGCGAAGAGGATTTTCGTGATCGAACCACTATAAATCATCGTGTCGGTACTTTCCTTTACATTTATGTCTTTACTATTATAGATGTATTTATATGTTGTGTGTTTTGTGCATCTCATAATCTAAACATCTAAGTTGCGGAAAAGCAAAGGCTTAGTACGTGTGTGCTTCGTGTTTAGATTATGGTCAAGTGTACATCACTTAGTCTAAACATCCTAGTTGCGGAAAAGCTTATGCTTAGTACGTGTGTGCTTAGTGTTTAGACTATTGCTTGATGTACTCTTGATTTGATGTGTTTGTGTGTTTACTTACTTGTAGTATTTATCTTTCAATCAAACACATCTCATATCTAGTCAAGCTTGATCGAGAATTTGATACACAGGATTGTCAAAGTTTAACATGTTACAAAAAGTTAAGTTCACCGTCGGCGGTTCTCTAAATGGACCGCCGGTTCTTTATTGATAAAGAACCACGGGTACACATAAGGAACCGCACATAGTGGATTAAGCCGAAATGTTTTGAAAACTAACTAGAAACTATTCAACCCCCCCCCCCCCTTCTAGTTTCTACAATTGGTATCAGAGCGATGGTCACATAAGATCTTTGAAGTATATTGTACTTTAAAGCTTGGATCGGTCTTTGCTCTAGTTTTTCAAAACAAATGGTTTTCAAAATGAAAACGGTTTTTAAAAATAGAGACGATCTTTGTATCAAATTGTTCATGAAGAGTGATTACTTATGAAATGTGTTTTGTTGTTTCATTCGTACAAATTTTGGTGTTAAATAAACTTTGTATATTTGCTTGAATTAAATCTTTTCATGTTTGGAAGTATAAAAATCTTTTATGACATAATTAACTCTAAAATACGAGTTCTATGTGTCTAAAATGATTTTTTAGAGTCCTGAGTCCTTCCAAAAAGTTACCAAATGATTTTGGCCAAAAACCCCATTTTTGCCCTCTGGACGCGGTTCTTTATCTCTTCCCCGAGGTTCCATATCAATAAGGAACCGCGGCCAGTATGACTCAGATTTTTGCAAACTTTGAAAAATCATATAAAATCAACCGTAAGTCCGTAGAAGTCGTGCCACCCGGCGTTTCGAACGTAATTGAGTTTTCTTTCAATTAAAAATGCTTCCAAACCTTTATTCAAACTTTAAAAATTAAATGTTTTATAAGTTCTATACTTTGTCCAAAGTATTGAGTCTCGGGTTGTCGTAAAACTTGTGTTTTACTCTTTTATATTAAGTTGGACATCTCTTGTTGATATATCTTTGTAAATTGATATATTTATAAAGTGTTGAACTTAATTAAATTTTGAAATGTGTCGAAAACTATTTTCAAATAAGATCAAGCTATGTATGCGTTGCTATATCTAACACTCAAAACATGGACGAATGCTTTTATGTGTTAAGCTAATTGTTTGAGTGTGTTTCTTTGTGTGTTATTATTATATGTAGACATTATTAAGTGTTCCTTACTATTTGTAGTAGTATTGCTTATATGTCTAGTCTCTTGTGCCTTGCTTGGTATTTGTTAGTATCTAGTTCTTCCTAATTAGGATGTATGCTAGATTTCTTGCATTTTGGTTGCAACATTATTTGTGCATTGCATATAGGATCAACATCTCTAGGTTTATATATGTTATATAAACATCATGTGCACCTCGTTATGTTTATTAACACTCTTAGGTTTGAAAGCTTTGGGAGCTTATCAAATCTATTGATTTAGGTCGTCTTACTCGATCATTGTGTTATTAGTTCAAGTAGATAAATGTCTCAAAACACCCTTTGAAAATCTTAGCTATTTTCTCTTAAAAGAGTGTTTGTGGGATCAAGAAAGATTTCGATTAAATATCAATGCATTATTCAAACTATGATTGGTATCATTATCGAATCTAATTGACATGTTTTTTAGTGTAGACATGAATGTGGTTTATTAATAATATACATCGGATCATAACTAACACTTGTGTTGATGGTGTTATATTGAATCTACTTGTTCAAATTGTTAGATATATTTTTTTAATAATTAGTTATAATGCACAATAGAGTCGGTTTGATAACTTGGATGTTTCATCTGAAATACTCAAGTAATTTACATTGCTATGTAGTTTATAAATGTGTCATTTCCGAAAGACCAATCAAGAGTGTTCCTTTGGTTTGTGTAAACTTTGTTTATATACTTCAATGTTATTGGCCTCAAGTTCTATTAAGGTAATTAACCTTAACTAGACTTGTTTGACAAGATATGCAATGGTGCATTCTTTACCCTCATTAGGTCATGCATTGTGTCGCCATGCAAGTTTCATCCTTGCTAAACTTTATTAGGCAAATGTTGGAATTACATTTTGTCTAACTTGAGAATGACTACTAGAGAATTTATGCACCAGGATCTTAATTTGACCTAACGGTTGAATTACTTCCATGTGGGAAGTTGAGTTGGTGTATAACTCGTAAAAATGGTCATGTTTAGCCTTAATTGAGAACCTCTAGTGATAGTCTCATACTCATTCTCTAAATTGGTTAAATGGCTCTTCCTATATATGACTAATGATAGTTTACTTTGATGAACTTTGTATGTCATTAGTAGTCTTTTTCTTTTGTAGCCATTAGGTTTTTCTTAGCTTTCCTCTTACGTGCTAATTGAACCTATGTGTCTTTCCTTTGTGTGTGTTCTAGTTTTTATTACTCTTAAGCATGACTTTATGATAAGTTAGACTAGAACATTAGGATTTGCTGAATTGGAAAATCCTTCTTCACCACCTAAACCTAGCCTCTGTAGGCGGTTCTTTAAATAGACCGCGGCTCCATATCAATATGGAACCGCCGGTGGAGATAAAGAACCGCGGGCAGAAGCTCTCAAATTCGGGTTTTCTGAAACTTCCCCATTGTTCCAACACCCTTTGGAATCTTTGTTTCAAACCTGTTAATATGAGGTTTTTAAGCTCGTATGAACGTTCGTTGTTCCGATCTCTTCGAATTGATTATTGGTAGAAAGTGCGACTCAATTGTTCTTGGTGGAAAATTAAATGTGGTTTGGTTTGATTATCTAATTTTAAACTAAAAGCAAATAATTGTCGTTGAGTAAAGTAGAAACTTTAAAAATTTAAACTAAAGTTTATTAAGAGAAACACTTAATAAACATAAAACTTTGTAGAACTTGTAAAATTTTAAAACTTAAAAACATGATCTATCGGAATGTGATTAAAACAAGTCATCGGAATAATACAAGTGAATAACCATCGGAATATCAAAACACATTCTATCGCAATGTTGAAGGAATTCTGTCGCAATACACCCAAAAAAAAGAATTCAGTCGAAATCCTGTCGCAATGTCCAATCGCAATATTAAACTTTAACCCAATCGCAATGTCACTAAAAGTAATGTTGTCGCAATGTCACTAAAATGAAACCTATTGCAATACGAATCGGAATAATAAACCCTAATGCGATGCACCAATCGCAATGTGCATCGCAATATATAACCCTTTTGCGATTGGATGATCGCAATATATGCCTCAAGTCCCCATCGCAATGGGGCTTTACTTTGCGATAAGAGTTAATCCGAAATAAGCTAGGAAATAAGCTATTTTCAATAAGTTCAATCCAAGACTTAACTAACTCAATAATAAGCAGAACTAATAAGCATGAAATAAGGACTTTTTAACTTTAAATAAGCAAACTTTCTAAATCAAACTTTGAAAAAGATTAAAACTTTAAGAAAACTTTTTAAAAAAATAAATAAGCTAACATACAAATAAGCCAATAAGCACAAAGATCTTAAAGCTTAAACCATATGAAAGCTTATAGATGAATAAAAAGATGAACTTTTTATTCACATAAACAAGAAAATCAATCACGGATTATGAATAATTCGGATCAAAGGTGAATCAAAATCAAGAAATGTAGAAGGAGATTAAGGAACAAAAAGCTTAACTTGAACTTGATTAATGAAATCAAAATATAAAAAGGTTTAAACTTGAAAGATTAAAAGAAAGAAAAGATGAAAACTTAGTGAGAGAAAGTTTGGAACTTTCTCTCTCTAAAAACTAGAAAGGAAAAGTGAAAAATGAAACTAGCTACTAAAAACTAACCAACCCTCCTAATGTGTATTAGGAGGGTATTTATAGGGAAAATGGGAAGGTGTGCATGTGTTGCCTCTTCTTTCTTTCTTCTCGACTCGATTTAAATCCTTTGTCTTTTTCGACGTCGTCTCGGGATTTGTCGATGTACATTGAACTTGTCTTATAATTTTCTTCTTCAATTAGACTTGAGTTCTTCGACTTCATTAAACTTCCGTCTTTAGACTTTTTCTTCGATAAATCTTCAGAATAGGTCTTGGACATCCGTTCTCTAAGCACTCTTGACCTCTTGACTTCGTCTTTTCTTGTTTTTCTTCGATAAAAGCCCGTGAAAGCCCGTGTTTTCTTCCTTTTTCATCTTTTGGTCCTAAAACACAATAAAAACACAAACCACGCATAATTCCGATTTTTACGACATAAAATACACGTTTTGGTCATGTTATTATTGGAAATAAGTGGTAAAAGGATAAGTGTTTTCACACTTATTAAATCCCCTACACTTGACCATTGCAATGCCCTCACTCAATGCATTAATTTTAAAGCACGCTTTACATTTTCCATCATAAATAACCCATCTTGGCCTTTATTAAATACTAAACATTTAGGGAAGATAAAAAAATAAAAATAAGTAAAGAAATCAAAGACTTACATTGGGTTTTGGCTGCCATGAACGTTTATCATCCTCAAGTTTCACGTTCCCCATACCAAGCTTAAAAACGAGATCATTGTTATTATAAGTCAGCAAACTAACACGAAATCATGTGGGCTAGTTATTCACTTAGACTCCCTTATTCCTAGGTGTATCTCTTATATCTTATTTTTGTCTTGAATGATCACGAGGATGCATTGTTTGACTTATTTCGATAGTTATTTAGGCCGAAAATAAAGTGAACAATTTAATCAATAGTTAGCTAAAGGACAAAATCTTTTAAAACTGCTTCTCGGGACCTCATAAAGTTCATATCTTGGCATAACTCGCTTCACGATTTGAGACCTTTCTCGGACCGATATTTTGCAGCGACTTCATACTTCAAATCTTTGAGAGACGTTCTTAAAATTATGTTCTTCTCTTCATAATAGGAATTTCTTCACTTGAAGTTTTGAGAGATTCTTCATCTTTGGATCACGACTTCTTCATTTTTCTCCAATCTTTATTTTGGACTTTGATATACAACGATCCGCCTCCTTTTAGGACTTGGATCTATTTATCCTCATACCTTGTTAGGGCCTTTTTGGATAGACTTATCCATGATCTTTTGGGGAGTATTTGCTTTTCGTCGTGTGTCTCCATCCTTCATATTGATTTTCGATAAATGATTCTTCACATCACTTTTGGATCTTTAGCAACAAACTGTAGCCCTCATGCCTTGTTAGGGCCTTTTCGGACTCACCAATCTTCGCATCCCGCTTCAATAAGTTATGCCTTGGCTATGAACTCTAATTAATACCGAGCAACTTTTAAACGATCTTGGGCTAGAAGCTAAGTAACTTTTCAAATCGTACAACCTTATTTATTGCAGATAAATTTATTAACAAGCGATGGAAGAATAGGCTCATAATTAACTCACATAAATTCACGAAAGAATACCAAACTTATGATTGACTCTATCATCTCTCGTCCTCCACAGTTTAAAATCTCAAGGAATGAGACTCGTGGATGCTTAGCCATCAAAGTTTTGGGTTTTCGAGTCATCTATAGGATCTTGCAAATTCTTAGACTTTTTTAAGTTTAAAATCGCATTTTAAAGTTCCCTTGATAAAAGACTCTCTAGGAACAATTATAGGAACTTGCGAAAAGTTCTTGTTCTTAACCCGTGAGAGTTAAGACTTTCGCGTTTTAAAGCTCCCTATATAAAAGCCTAGCAAAACTTGACTTAAACACGTTAAGGATACTAGTTAGAGTAAACTTAGATAAGTAAACTCGGGTTGAGTCAAAATATTCACGACTTTGAAAATTTTAAAACCACTTTATTTTAGCAAGGAAAGAAAAATAACCATAACAAAGGAAAATACAACTATACAACTAGGCCAAAATAGATTAAAAATTTTGAAAAATGTCAAAAAAATCAAATTTTCTGGTTAAAATGAGGGCAAATTCATGGAAAAGACCACTTACTTCGATAGAAGTCCCCCTACACTTGATATAAACATTGTCCTCAATGTTTAAGCATGTGGGAGTAAACTCCCCTACACTTAGGACATTGTGCACTTTGTTTAAATCTTGCTAAGGAAAGGACAACTAAAGTGATTTCAATGTGAACATATAAAATATGAAATATTAAATCACGACAGTTTAGGATAGAACTAGGAAGATGGGAACACGGGATCACGGTTCGTCAAAAGTCATCGAAGTGTTCTTTGAAGCTTTAATCCCTGTAGAGAATAAGAAACAAGACAACAAACACATATGGGGCTCCCCCCTACACTTATTATAAAAGCAGTAAAGGATAGATCACGGGTTACCTCCCGAGAAGCGCTTGTTTTTGTTCACCGATTCACGAGCCTGACTCGACCCAAATTTCGTTCATGGGAAACGTGGTGACGGATGGAATCATCTCATGAGAGATGTCCTCACCAAAGTACAGCTTCAAACGCTGGCTATTCACCTTGAAGATGGGCCCAATTGGCTGAGAAAGCTCAATGGTCCCATATGGAAAGACTTTGGCGACGGTGAATGGACCAGACCAGCGGCTCTTCAACTTGCCAGAGAAGATCTTCAACCGAGAGTTAAAGAGTAAAACTTGATCACCAACGTGGAACTCTCGGTTCTTAATTCTTGCATCATGGAGGATCTTGGTCTTCTCTTTGTAGATCAGTGAGTTTTCGTAAGCTTCATTCCTCAGTTCATTAAGCTCGTTGAGTTGAATCTTGCGAAGATCACCAGCTTTGTTGATGTCGAAGTTAGCCCACTTCAAGGCCCAGTATGCCTTATGTTCCAGCTCGATGGGGAGGTGACATGTTGATCCCAAACTTAGATCGATTAGCTTTATGTATACGAGATTAGATCAAGTAATACACTTAGAGAAACCTTTGTATATGCTTATGAATTTAAGTGTTATGCGGAATTTAACACTTAAACAAGAACACACAATGATATAAACAAACTTTCACTTTGATTATTAATATCAAACTTGCTTACAATGAAAGTAGTTTACGAATGAAAACTTATATTAAACATTAACCTAAAGGTCTTCTTTTATAGACATAAGAAGCCTTGTACAATAATCTACGTATCAGCTATTCTAGGTAAAGATAAATATAGAAAATACAATGTTGTTCCTATCTTTACTAGAACTATTCTAGAATACAATAAACGCGTAGAGTATATCTTCCTATCAGTGCTTGTCTTCAATGTGTCAACGCTTGACTTCATCTTGTCAATGCTTGAGCTGTCAGCGCTTGTTTGTTCTTGTCAACGCTTGTATTACTCTTGTCAGCGATCAAGTGATCTGGCCTTAATTTATTCCCAACAATCCTCCCCTAAACTTGATATCCACTCTTATGATCAAGTTTCTGAATAAGCATTAAGGACTAGGAGGAATCTTACAAACCTTCTCATATTGATAATGAATAAATCTAATCAAATCTTTTGCCACGTCACTTGAATAATCTATTTCCAGCTGAGTGTCCTTCATCTTTTCCAAAATGGCTTTGGATATGAAATACTGACCATCCACAAGTAGATACTCAACAAACTTTGTAGAACTCAAATGGTAAACACCAGCAGCTGAATATAACCTCCATTGAAGACCACTGAGGTCATCTTCAAGATCCTTCCAAACAGCAGGATCCTCATCTTTTGGTCCACACATTCTTTTGAATGTGGACCAAAGTTTTATTCCATTAGCTGAAGTTGGTGCTTCAGCCTCATACTTGGTCTCCAGCAACCTCCAAAGGTCCACCAAGTCTTCTCTATCACAACTTGCAAACAAAGATATGAGAGTGGTAAAAGTGTGTACCTCTTTGCCATATCAGCCAATCTTCCAAAACCCACATTCATCTTCTTCATAGCTCACAATTGGGTTCCTGGAATCTAATGGTAACACTTGCACCATATCTTAAGCTTCTAAAGGTGAGAGCTTAAGGCTCTTTCTGATGACAGCTTCACTTGGATATAGTGGATCCATATCTTTGGGAAACTCAAGAGAAATTCCCTTCTTCACTGGCCTGGGAACAAACATAGCTTTCTTGAGTTCCATTTCTTCTGCAAGTTCCTCCTTTCTTTCATCTGAAAGAAGTCTGAGAGTGTTTGCTTCCTGCACTCTCACCCAAATAGGATAAGCCCTGTTTTCCAACTCATCAAATGTCAAAGCCCTCAACTTCTGAAAAGTCCATCCAACTCCATGCCATCTGAGCAACATAAAGTATAGCTCCCTTCTATCCCTTTTCAACTCTGAGAGAATATTACTTGCCTTGTGTTTCAAAATTACCTGGCAATCCTTCTGAACTCTAAGAAGAATCTCCAAACCCCATATTTGATCTGAAATGGTCAAGTCTGGATTCTCCATACATCTTTCTTCCCAAGCATTGTACATTTGAACCACCTCTGGCATGTCAAAGTCAACCTGCAATTTCAATTCTCTCAGCTTCTCCTTAGCCAACTCATCCCCATACTCAAGCCTTACTGGTTCTATAATCATCACACTTGAGTCTGAGCTAGCTCCATCACTTTTCTCTTCTGAAGTCACAACAAATGGTGACTCTTTCATCTCCTTTTTATCCTGTTCCAAGATTTGTGCAGCTAATCTTCTATCAAACTCAACTTGAGCTGCATCCTTTGGAACAATCTCTTCTACCAATATACCCTTACCCTTATCTGATGGTGCAATGGTTGGTAAGGTAGATGGTAATACATGTGCAGAAACTTCCTTGATGATAGATGATGACTGGGATACATCACCTTCATGTACAAGTCTGTCAACGCCCAATTTTGTCCTATCAGCGCCCAAAATATTTCTGTCAGCGTCCAAATTTTCCTTGTCAACGCCCAAATATCTTCCCTCAGCGCCTTTTGTAACCTCTCTCAACATAGCTGTAAATGATAAATTTAAGTTGGTAGGTGAGACTAAGGACGTATCAAAACCTGTTTGTTTCTTCAAAGTTGTAAGGGCCTCAGCAACATCCATTGATTGACCATCATGACTGCCCTTATCACTTAGATTTATTGGATCTTCCTCCCCTTTGGAAGATTCCTCCATACCCCTCCTTGCACTAGCACTCTCCAAAACAACAATCCTCTCCCTCAATTGCTTGAGTTCAAGGCCTTGTGAGCTGACAACTTGTACTAAGTCTGCATTTTGCTTTTGCAAGCTAATGCAGACTGCCGTCAATTCCATAAGAGTCATTGGTTCCAGTCTGCCCTCTTCTGAAATGGGGATTTGACCTCCCAAGTCAGATTCATTGGGCAAGGATGAGGACTTAATGATGGTGGGACTGCCTTGGCCAGCTTCTAAGCCAGAACCAATAGTCTCAGCCTCATCCAGGTCACCAGCCAAACTTGTGGTGGTGGTTCTCTCTGCTACATGGCTAGGACCACCAGAGGAGAACACTCCAGTAGTCCTTTGGTGTTTCATCAACCTATATTCAGGGGGTGTGGAAGATGGTGTGGAAGAATGGGTGGATGTGGGTTGGTTAAGGGGTGTTTGGGATTGTGAAGGTTGTGTGTCAGCGTTGGAAATAGGCACATCAACGCCAACATTTAATGTGTCAGCGTCGAAGGGTTCTTGGTCAAGTTTCATATGTTCAGGTGAAGGTAATGGTTCAGGGATTGGTTCAAGTTGTGGTTGGGGGTCAATTTATGGTTGGGGGTCTATTTGTGGTTGGGGGTCTGGTTGGGGTTGTGCTGCTGCAATAACAGCAAGCATAGCTGGGGTTAAAGGTAGGTCACGATAGGGTGGTGAGTTCATCTTCATAAAAATAGCTTTCTTTTGCTCAGGGATCTTATAAAAATCATTATGATCCCTTGTGCAATAACCTTGGACATCAAAAACCATTTGTAGAAAACGGGGATAAGCTAAAGTCATTTTGTTCCCCTTGTTTTTACACATGCCCTCAAAAATCATTTTAGAATAATTAAATTTTTGCCCTGTTGCAATGCACACAATAGCACTGGCAATGGATCTATTGATCTCATTGTGTGCAGTACATTTGGGACTCAAACATTGAAGGAGGACATGTATGAGGTACTTCCAGGCTGGGGGAAATTCCTGCTTATGATACTTGTTTAAGGTACCTTCATCAGGAAAAGGATATCCCAAAGCCCTAAGCCCTTGTTCTATTTCATTAATGGGAATAGTGGCTATACCATCAGCATCATCAAGATGCAAGGCTTGGCGTACCAAAGCCTCAGTAACCACCCAAGGTCTCCCATGAACAATAGAAGTCAATGTAGTCACTCTATTAACTGTTGAGGAACTAACAGTGTTCCAAAACTGCTTAATATGTGTGACTGGAATGAGTGGTGCATGAGAAAGAGCATACCTTATTGGGGATGCGTTCAAATACGCCACCATTTGTGTGTATTGGGGAAACAGAGCATCATCAGCTTCAAGATATGCAATCATGTTGTGCTGAGATCTGAACCCCAATTCCAATTCTGATGGTTTAAACTTGGGTGCCATTGATGAAAGTTGTTAATTTTAAGTGAAGAAGATGAAGTTGATAAGAGAAAATTGTTAGACAATAATTATAGATACCCTGTTTAAAATAGGAGCCAAATTTATAGGAGAAGAAAATGCATGTGATAGGCCCAAAAATAGGCAAGTATTTTCAAAAATCAATCATGAAAATATTGAAAAAGTTATAAGTTTATCTCATGCATTAAATGAAAAGTAACAACTCCCAAAATTACGGCCTAAAAATATGTCAAAAATAACAACTGGGTAGGTCCCATTGAGTGTCAACGGTCAAAAATAACCTATCAACGCCCAACGGCTATAATCTTGTCAACGTTTGCCTATAGCCATGTCAGCGTCCAATTTGGTCACAACAACGCTTGGAAAAATCTTGTCAGCGTCCAAAAATAAAAATGTTTTAAAAATGAAAAATGACCTAAACAAGTAATTTATCCTAGAGAAGATAACCAAAAGCTGATAATTATTATAGGGCGGCAAGCACTGTCCAGTTATGCACACTTGCTTAAGCAAGATAGACATAACAGTCCTCTAGTGTCCCTTGCTAACCAAAACTCTTAACAACCAAGTTACCTTACAAAATTCCTTGTTACTCCCAGGTAAATCCCATAACAAAATTATTCCCAAGTTACCCAACAGACCACAACCAATTCTAGGCCAAAAATGTCTTGGCAGCATGCATAGTATATCAACTTTGCATGCTACAGTGCCTCATGATTTAGTAAAACTAACTCATACTCACCTGTAGACACAATCTAGAATTGTGATAAGAGTATCATATGGATACCCAAACATCCTAAAGGTTCCTAAAACATCCCCTTAAACTATGATACAAAAGTTTGCTAAAATCATGCATGAACATAAAAAATTTATGTCAAGATAGGAATGAAACATTCCAACCATCATCCATAAATAAAAACTTGTCCAAATGCTTCCCCATTGATCCATAAGCAACTCCATAGTCCAACAGCTGGTTCTGAATCCACAACACTTGGCCACAACAAGCAGCTGCAGCCACATACTCAGCTTCAGTTGTATAGTTAGCCACCACTGTTTGTTTCTTGCATTGCCAAGATATCAACCTGCTCCCAAGAAACTGACATCCACCAGTTGTGGATTTCCTATCAAATTTATCACCTCCATAATCACTATCTGAATATGCAATCAGCTCCAATGGTGAATCCTTTGGGTACCACAAACCAAGACCAGGATAGCATCTTAGGTACATAAAGATTCTCTTCACAGCATAAAGGTGACATTCTTTGGGAGTCACTTGATGGCGTGCACAAGCACACACAACAAACATGATGTCAGGTCTGGAGGCAGTAAGATACATCAAGGATCCAATCATGGATCTATAGTGCTTGACATCAACATCTTTCCCATCTCCAATCTTTCCCCAAGGGTGTTCTCTATCCATAGGAGTAGTAGCCCTCTTTTCATGTGGAGAAAATCCAAACTTCTTCAAGATCTCAGCAACATATTTATCCTAGGAGATGAAGATACCATCTTCTTTCTGCTGAACTTGTAAACCAAGAAAGAAGTTCATCTCCCCCATAGCACTCATCTTGAATTTGTCTGTCATAAGCTTGGAGAAGTCCTCACTCATCTTTGGATCAGTAGACCCAAAAATGATATCATCAACATAGACCTGCACAAGCAACACATCCTTGCCTTTCTTCTTTGTAAACAGTGTATGATCTATGGTGCCCCTCTTGAATCCATTGTCCACCAAATAGGTAGACAAAGTACCATACCATGCTCTTGGGGCTTGATGAAGGCCATACATAGCCTTTTTGACTCTATACACTTTATATGGATGCTCTGGATCCTCAAAACCAGGAGGTTGCATTACATATACTTCCTCAATGATGGTGCCATAGAGAAAGGCACTCTTGATATCCATTTGATAGACAATGAAGCCCATGCAGGATGCATAGGCTAGAATAATCCTTATAGCTTCAATCCTTGCAACTGGTGCAAAGACCTCCTCATAGTCTATCCCCTCCTCTTGTGTATAACCTTGAGCCACTAACCTTGCCTTGTTTCTGACCACAATGCCTCTTTCATCTCTTTTGTTCCTGAGAACCCATCTTGTCCCTATAGGTCTGACATATCTAGGACAATCAACCAGCTCCCAAACATCCTGAATTGCAAATTGGTGAAGCTCATCCTGCATTGCTTCCACCCAACTTGGTTCTTTGAGAGCATCAAATATTTTCTTGGGTTCCTTTTGTGACAGAAAATAGGCAAACAAACATGCTTGCACAAGAGGGGTATCAACCTTCTTGTGTATATTGGCAATAAACCCACCAAGACCTTGATGAGATCTTCTAGTCTGAACTGGAGTCATAACATCACCAATGATCTGGGAAGGGGGGTGATTCTTCATTGTGGAAGTGAGAACTCCTCCTTCAAAAAGTCTGGTGTCCTCAACCTCACGCTCCATGTTGCCAATATCTTCTTCATCAGACTCTCCTTCATCAACGTGAGGATGAACCTCTTCATATAAATTGGAAGGTTCACCTTGTTCAAAACTGGAAGAGAAAAGATGTTCAGTATTGTTGTCAACGCCTGAATCTTGTTTGTCAGCGCTTGGGCTAACAACGCTTGAAGTGTGGTTGTCAACGTCTGAATTGGTCTTGTCAGCGCTAGATTTGCCTTTGTTAGCGCCTGAAGGACCATGCATGTTTGTATCTGGTGGTACATGGAAACCACCATTATCTTGTCCAGCAGCAGCAGCAGCAGCAAAATCATCTGTCCAAATGGGAATGGTAACATATTCTAGGATAGGAGATGTCTTTTCTGCTTGTGATCCAACCTTTTCATGAACCTGAGTACCTGAAACATCAACAACTTGTTCCTCCATAACATTTGAAGTTACCTTCACAATGTTTGGATTAGTGACAGGCATATAATTTAAAGTTCTAGATAAAGGTTCCAAGTCAAACAACCAATTAGGACCACTTTCAGGATCACTAGGTTTATTCTCTAAAAACCTAACATGTACTCTTTCAACTATACGTTTGTCCTCTTTAAGATAAACCCTATATCCCTTGCTCTGCACTGAATACCCCATGAAGTAACCCTCATCACCTTTTGCACTAAATTTCCCTAAGGCATCACTAGTGTCTAACACTACTACATGACAACCAAAAGGTCTGAGAAAACCAATACTAGGTTTTCTTCCCCAAAGTAACTCATAAGGTGTTTTGTTCTGAATTTTGTTAACCAATGCTCTATTTTGCACATAACAAGCTGTATTAACAGCCTCAGCCCAAAAGGCTATAGGAAAATGAGCATCAGCCAACATTGTTCTGGCTGCTTCAATTAGGGTTCTATTTTTCCTCTCAACAATCCCATTTTGTTGTGGGGTTCTAGCAATACTAAATTGCCTTGTAATTCCTTTCCTGGCACAGAAATCATCTAGCTTCTTATTCCTAAATTCTCCACCATTATCACTCCTAAGCATTTTAACCTCACTGCCAGACCTCTTCTCAATCTGAGTGATAAAATCAATTAGAACATCAGCAGTGTCACTCTTCATAGCTAGAAATAATGTCCAAGTAAACCTAGAAAAATCATATGTGACGACAAAGCAATATGACTTACCATTCAAACTTTCTATATTGGTTGGACCAAAGAGGTCCATGTGTAGCATATGAAGAGGTCTAGAACTAGTGTGCACATGTTTAGACTTGAATGAGACCTTGTGTTGCTTGCCTTTAAGACATGCAACACAAGAGTGGTCATTATGGAAGGCCTTCTCAGGCAAACCATCAACTAACCCAAGCCTCACAAGTCTATTTATATTTTTAAAATTTATGTGCCCTAGTCTTCTGTGCCACTTATTACTCTCATCTACTGAGGCCTTAGCATAAAAACAAGACATATTATTATTCATTTTAATCCCATTCAAATTCACATTATATATGTCCTTATGCCTAGGTGTTCTATACTCAATATATTTCTCATCAGGGATCTTAAAATCCTTGCTTAACACCAAACACTCAGTATCAGTAAAAAGAACTTTATTTTTGTTATCACAAACTTGTGATACACTAAAAAGGTTGTAATCAAGTTCTTTTACCAGAAAGACGTTCTCAAAACGCAAATTCTTGGTGAGAAGGGTTCCTTTGCCTGTGATAGTGCCATATCCGCCTCCAAGGTAAACCTTGTCACCATCCTTAATGGGAGTGAAGTTAGTGAGATAATCTTCCTTCCCTGTCATGTGCCTTGAGCATCCACTATCCCAATATCCATAATCATTGACCTGTCTTTGAATGCCCTGCACATAAAGAAAACAAATTAGTTTTCTTTGGGAACCCAAGTCTTAAAAGACTTGGATTCATCTGGTTGTTCAATAAGAACAGACTTAGTTCTCACAACAACCCCATTCTCATCCTTAATAGGATGAAATACCCAGCTAACCCCAATAGGTTTTGTAATGACCTTTGAAATGTAATTAAATCTATTGCAAGTCATTGAAATCCCATTATCATTAGGGTTTTGATCTTTCTTGGGTCTCCATGTTAAACTTGAAGAAGCTTTAGACCCCTTACCTTGTGGTTGCAGATATTTAGGTCTGGTCACGTTTCTGTCAGCGTTAGAATTTGTCCTGTCAACGCTGAAATTACCCTTGTCAGCGTTGAACCTAGGGTTTGCTACAGAAACCCGTTGCCTATTAGACCAGGTGTTTGTCTTTTGAAATGGTCTTTGTCCATGAGTGTTAGACCCTCTAGTAAAGAATGGGGCAGGTCTAATCACTTGTGGACTTTGCTGCACACAAGGTTTGGGTCTGACAACGTTTGACTTCCTAACAACGTTGACTTTGTTCCTGTCAGCGCTGAAATTGTTCCTGTCAGCGCTGGCTTTGGGAGCGTTGACACACTTGTATGCCAAGTGTGAAAGCTACCACAAGTATAACAAGCTTTTCTAGATACAACTTTAGGTCTAGAAGAAAAGAAGCATGTTCCTTGATTGCTAACTTGGCTCTTGAGAGACCTAGTATTCCTATACATCTCTGCATAATTAATGGTAGGTCTTCTAACAGTGTTTGAGCCTAGGTCAACAGCTTTACCAGTGATTGGGTTAGTAACCTTAATGGGTGTTGACTCATTTGGACTTTCACATAGCAAGCCACCCTTGACAAATAAAGTAGGGTTAGCCTTCTTCCACTCATTCAGGTCAGTCAATTTTTGTTGATACTCTTCAACTGGAGTGACAACTCTTAGTGGAGGAATGAATTCCTCCTCTTGGAGCTCTGGCAAACCAGTCCAGGATAGGTCCTTTTGTTGGACACCATAGAAGTCACCAGCTGGTGGTGGAACCAAAGAGTAATCATTCATCCCAATCCCAGTCATGTCCTTAGGATCCCTTTGTTTACCCACACATTCTCCTAGGGTTTGGGTGGCTCTATCAAATCTTTGAATTTTAAGGCCAACATTATCTTTATTCTTAATAGCCTCATCTAATTTAGCCTGTATCTCACCATTAACCCTTTCCATGATATTTCTATTATCCATACTAGCATCTAACTCATGTTTTAAGATATTGATTTTATCTTTTAAGTCAAATTCCATTTTCTTATATTCAGAAACGGTTTACTCGGTTTCAGTAAGAGCTAGTTGGTAATTAGACAATTTACATCTTTCAGTACTCACATCATCTAATAATCTTAACACTTCTTTGTTAAGTCTTTCAGTATTTAACGTACAACCTTTGCTACAAAAAGCGTCATCATATACCTCATTATCAGATGAAGAGGAGGAGTGTGCCATGAGAGCATATTCAACATGCTCTTCTTCTTCAATATCAGCAACCAAAGCTTTATCCTCTTCAACATTCTTAGCCAGATAGCTCCAATCCCATCCCATACCATCAATTCCTTGAACTGCAACCATGGCTTTGGAATCCTGAGTTTTAACAACCTGACTTGAGGGTTTACCAGCATCAGATCTTCTAGGAGATTTGCATTCCCTCATGAAGTGCCCCATACGATGACAATTGTAGCATTCAACTTTGGATTTGTCAAATCCAGCTGTGTCTTTAGCATTGAAGGTCATCTTCTTCTTAAACCTTCTGTTCCACCTATTTGCTCTTATACTAGAAAGAGCCATGTTCCACTTGATGTCCATTTCTTCCAAGTGCTCATCACTTATCTGCTCAAGGTCCTCATATGTAATCACTGAACCATTGGGCAAAGAAGCAATGTAAGCACAAACAGTATCTAAATCCAAACCAGCAGGTTTAACTCTTGGGAAGTCACTTTTAAATGTGTCAGCGTCTGAATAGGAGACGTTGACAGGACTTGTTTCAGCGCTGACATATGATGATCCAGTAACTGGATGTATGTAAGAGTCCTTCTGATTGAATTGACCTTCACTATGAGAGAAGAAGGCCATGTTACTGGTGGTAGACTTGCTTCCATGCTCTAAAAGAATTTCATCCTCCAACAGCCTTAGTTTGTTGTAGATGTCATCAAACGAGGAGCTCTTGTAAGTATTGTTGGCAAGAATAGATCTTGCCTCAATCTTCCATGCCTCACCAAGACTTTTAAGAAAGGTAGCATTAATGTCAACATCACCAACTTGTGTCCCCATGAAGGACAACTTGCTTGTAATGTCAAGCAATCTGCTTCTCACACTACTCAGTTTCTCATTGGGTTGAGCTTTGAAGACAGCATAATCATGCATGAGTTGCTTTTTCTTTTCTTCCTTAGTGTCTGCATTACCGCCATGTGCAACTTCAAGAGCTTCCCAAAGGTCTTTAGCAGATTCATAACCTCTGTATTTATGCTGATTCTCTTGTCCCAAAGAGAGCTTCAGAATATTTAGGGTTTTCATGTCAACCCTTCTCTTTGCTATGTCTTCAGCAGACACAGCTCTACCATCATCAGGTTTTTCCTTCTTGTCAGCTTCTGAACATCCAGCAACGGCTGTTCTTGCAGCAATAGCATTAGCAATCTTTTGAGCCTTATTGAATGTGTTTCCATATTCAATAATCTCCCAGAGTGTGTAGTCATAGATCCCTAGATATTGCTTAAAGTTAAATTTCCACTGATCAAAGTTGGTTGCATCAAGCATAGGAATCTTGATGTTTGGTAAGGGTGAGGAGGAAGAGGTTATTGCTTCAGACATGATGTTGTTAGGGTTTCTGAGAAAATTAGGGTTTTGGTGATTTTTAGGGTTCTGGTGTTCTTTAAGATCAAAAGTTCCTCAAAAAGCTCTGATACCAATTGTGGAAACCTTGGTTTCCGGATCTTTGAAGCTACTAGGAATGATCATTATTCATATGATTAAATAATCAAAGCGGAATTAGAACAACAATCATTAACAAGGTGTTTAGGCACGAATAACATGAATTAAAACAAAAGGGATGTTCATTATATTAATAACAAACATCCACTAGACGTGTATACATTGAATCCCACGTCTAGTGCACACACGCTTTAGGTTTACATTGTGAATGAAAAGTTATGACCTTTTTAATACTGCTGCGCACACAAAAACGTCCAGAAAAACCCTAGACCGATTTTTCTTCTTTTCACCATACACAAACACCTTGTTGGTCCTAGCATCACGAGCCACGAGGCTCTGATACCACTTGTTGATCCCAAACTTAGATCGATTAGCTTTATGTATATGAGATTAGATCTAGTAATACACTTAGAGAAACCTTTGTATATGCTTATGAATTTAAGTGTTATGCGGAATTTAACACTTAAACAAGAACACACAATGATATAAACAAACTTTCACTTTGATTATTAATATCAAACTTGCTTACAATGAAAGTAGTTTACGAATGAAAACTTATATTAAACATTAACCTAAAGGTCTTCTTTTATAGACATAAGAAGCCTTGTACAATAATCTACGTATCAGCTATTCTAGGTAAAGATAAATATAGAAAATACAATGTTGTTCCTATCTTTACTAGAACTATTCTAGAATACAATAAACGCGTAGAGTATATCGTCCTATCAGTGCTTGTCTTCAGTGTGTCAACGCTTGACTTCATCTTGTCAACGCTTGAGCTGTCAGCGCTTGTTTTGTTCTTGTCAACGCTTGTATTACTCTTGTCAGCGCTCAAGTGATCTGGCCCTAATTTATTCCCAACATGGCATGCTTTCCCGTACACAATACGATAAGGTGTACAACCAATCGGGGTCTTATAAGCAGTACGGAAAGCCCACAAAGCATCGTCTAACTTATCGGCCCACGCGGCACGATGCTCTCCCACAGTACGCTCCAAAATTCGCTTCAATCCGCGGTTGGATATCTCGGCTTGACCGTTGGTTTGGGAATGATAAGCGGTGGAAATACGGTGATTGACACCATACTTAGCCATGACTCTTGCAAATTGATCATTGCAAAAATGAGTACCGCGGTCACTGATAATAGCACGAGGAACGCCGAATCGAGCAAAGAGCTGCTTCAAAAAGTTCACAACCACCCTCGCATCGTTCGTAGGGAGAGCCTTGGCTTCAACCCATTTGGAAACGTAGTCAACGGCTACGAGGATGTACTTGTTCCCTTTGGATGATGGAAATGGCCCCATAAAGTCGATGTCCCATACGTCAAAGATTTCACATTCTTGTATGAAATTTTGAGGCATCTCATCTTTATGTGTGATCTTGCCTTGTCTTTGGCAAGCATCACAATGTTTAACCATGTCGTGAGCGTCACGATAAATGGTATGCCAATAGAATCCAGAGTCGAATACTTTCTTCGCGGTGTAATTGGGACCAAAGTGACCACCGGTGGGTCCTTTATGGCAAGCATCAAGGATTTGAACCACTGCCGGCCCGTCAACACATCGACGAATAATCAGATCAACACATTGTTTGAAAAGGTAAGGGTCGTCCCAGAAATAATGTTCAATATCTTTAAAGAACTTCTTCTTTTGTTGGGACGTTAACCCTTCCTTGAGAATTCCACCCGCTAAGTAGTTTGCAATGTCCGCAAACCACGGGGTGTCATCAAGATTGTAGTTGATAGACATTAAGGCCTCAAGGGGAAAAGAGTCATTTATCTCTTGATTCAGATGATCCCCTTGATAAGGATCCTCAAGTCTACTGAGATGATCCGCGGCTAGGTTTTCAGCTCCCTTTTTGTCACGAATTTCAATGTTGAATTCTTGAAGGAGCAAAACCCAACGAAGAAGTCTTGGCTTAGAATCTTGCTTAGTCATCAAGTACTTCAACGCGGAATGATCGGTATACACGATGGTGGTAGAAAGGACAAGATAGGGGCGAAAATTTTCAAAAGCATACACTACAGCTAAAAGCTCTTTTTCGGTAGTGGTATAATGCAATTGAGCCCCCCTCATTGTCTTGCTAGCATAATGGATTGGTTGGAAGTGTTTGTTCACTCTTTGGCCCAAAACCGCTCCAATAGCAAAGTCGCTAGCATCACACATCAACTCAAAAGGTAGCTCCCAATTAGGGGTAACCAAGACCGGTGCCTTAGTTAGCTTATCCTTAAGAAGATTGAAGGATTCAAGACACTCTTTGGAAAAGATGAAAGGAGTATCTTTTTCCAAGAGGTGGGTCATCGGGCGAGCAATTTTAGAAAAATCTTGGATGAATCGACGATAGAAGCCCGCATGACCAAGGAAACTTCTCACACCCTTCACGGTTGAAGGTGGAGGCAATTTTGCAATAACATCGACTTTAGCACGGTCCACTTCAAGACCGGCTTTGGAGATTTTGTGTCCTAGCACGATGCCCTCTTTTACCATGAAATGGCATTTTTCCCAATTTAGAACAAGGCGAGTGTCTTCACACCGCTTAAGCATACGTTCTAAATTGGCAAGGCAAGCAGAGAAAGAATCACCATAAACCGAGAAATCATCCATGAAGACTTCCATAGTTTCTTCAACCATGTCATGGAAGATAGCCATCATACACCTTTGGAATGTCCCGGGAGCATTGCATAAGCCGAAAGGCATTTTTTTATAAGCAAATGTTCCGTAAGGACAAGTGAATGTGGTTTTCTCTTGGTCTTTGGGATCGATAGGAATTTGAAAATACCCGGAGAAACCGTCCAAAAAGCAGTAATAGTCATTACCCGCTAGACGTTCAAGCATTTGGTCCATGAAAGGAAGGGGAAAATGATCCTTTCTCATAGCATCATTGAGCTTGCGATAGTCTATACAAACTCTCCACCCTGTAACGAGACGAGTAGGAATCAACTCGTTGTTTTCATTGGGAACAACGGTGATTCCTCCCTTCTTAGGCACACAATGGACGGGACTAACCCATGGTGAATCCGAGATAGGATAGATCATTCCCGTATCAAGAAGTTTGATAACCTCTTTTTTGATTACGTCATGGATCTTAGGATTCACCCTTCTTTGGCTTTGAATAGTGGGTTTAAAGGCGTCCTCCATGAGAATTTTATGTGTGCAAAAGTGAGGATCAATTCCATGAATATCAGAGATTTTCCATGCAATAGCTTTCTTGTGATTCTGCAACACGGCGATAAGTCGGGATTTTTCTTCTTCTTTCAGGTCCTTAGCGATGATGACCGGTAACTTCTTGTTGTCTTCAAGGAAAACGTACTCGAGATGAGACGGAAGATCCTTAAGCTCTAGATCCGGAGGATTTTCGATGGAATGCGTAGTCAACTTCGAATCATCGGTAGAGATAGCCTTAGGAGACTGTGGAGAAATATGGTCCTCATTGAGAAGTTTCTCAATGGTACGAATGTCTTCATCCTAATCGGTGGGAGAATCATCATACTTAAGATCAAGAGGACCCAAGCTAGCTTCAAAATCATCCAAGTCACTTTCTCCAAAAGGAGTCAATGACGGAGCAATTGAGGCAATGGTCTCAACAATGGGTAGAGAAGAAGAACCACTTTTACAAGCGTCTTTGAAATGTTCTTCACAAGACTCATCAAGAACATCAATGAAATTAACACTCTTGTTTTCCGAAGGCTGCTTAGAAAGTTTACCCATGTTGAAGACGATTTTATCGTCACCAACTCTCATGATTAATTCGCCAGCGGCTACATCAATGAGAGTGCGACCGGTCCTCAGGAATGGACGTCCAACGATTAATGGAACACGGGGGTCCATCTCGTAGTCAACGACAACAAAATCCGCCGGGAAGGTGAATTTGTCGACACCAACGAAGACGTCTTCGGTTATCCCCACTTGATAAGCAACCGTACGGTTAGCTAACTCCAAAGTCATTCGTGTGAGGACTAGCTCGGGGAGAGATAATTGCTTCCAAACACTTAATGGCATTAAGTTAATACTAGCACCTAGATCGGCTAGGGCCATGCAATTCTCTACTCCTGGGATGTTGCAAGGAATCAAGAAACGACCTGGATCACCAAGTTTGGTTGGAAATTTCCTTAAGAGCACTGCGGAGCAATTCTCATTAAGTTGGGTCTGAGCAATATCGAGAAGTTTCTCCTTATCACTAAGAAGATCTTTAAACATTTTAGCGTATTTAGGCATGTGAGCGAGAGCCTCAGCAAAGGAGATATTGAAATTCAGTTGTTTGAACATTTTAAGAAACTTCGAAACCTGAATATCATCCTTGTTCTTCAATTTCTCTTTCCTCACCCTCGAAGGATAAGGTATATTGGACTGAGATGAAGGCTTTGGGATAGAATTCGCACTCACATCCTTGGGTGGTGGAGGGGTAGAAGTAGAAGGTGGTGGAATTGGAGAAGTAGAAGTTGGAGGAATAGAAGATGGAGGATTCGGAGAAGGAGACTCGTTGTCCTTTGTCACAATCACCGGTGTAGGTGTAGGAAGCTCGGTTTCCTTTAAACCTTTTCCACTGTGAGTGGTGATTGCTTTCATCTCCTCTCTTAGATTAGAAACAATGTTACTCGGAACAGAACCCGATCCAGAGGCTTGATTACTAGGGAAGAAACTAGCCATCATGTTCCTCAAGTCATTCGTTTGACTTGCCAAAGTGTTTCGCATATCAGCTCGAAGATCATTCCCTTGCTTCACCATATCTGCTTTCATGTTGGCCATTTCCCGCTGATGATTTTGCACGATCACATCGTTAGTCCTCATGTAGGTTTCAACATCTTGGTGTAAGGCTGTGGGTTGGTTGAGAGGAGGAGCATGGTAGGCGGGTGGTTGATAAGCAGGTTGTTGGTAATGTTGGTTGTTTCTTTGAGGTGGATATGGGTTTCTTTGGTTTGGATATTGATTTGGAGCACGTGGTTGGTTTTGATTGGTGCGATTGAGGTTGTTTGGGTTTTGTGGGGGAAAATCGGGAGGTGAAAGAAAGTTGTTTGAGCGATAGCTGAGCAAGTTGCGGTCACCTTGAGGACGTGCTTGATAGCTTCCTGTAGCATAGGTACCGTTGGCGGCATACACATTTTCCGGATTGTCGTGAGTCGAAGGACAATCGGTGTATGAGTGAGATCCCCCGCATATATCACAAGATTGAGTCATAGCATTGGCTTGGGCAGTGATAGCTTTAGTGTTATTGGCGGCTTGGAGAGCAAGTGTTTCAACAAGCGAAGTAAGCTTATCAATTCTTTTGTCGGCATCACTAGTACTAGCACTTGCTACATTAGTTCTAACACTCTTGGTTTGTACTCTAGATTTTTTCTCAATAATATCCCAAGCAGCATTAGAAGACTTAACAAAAATATTACCCCCCCCCCCCCCCCCCCCGAGGCACTGTTTAGTGAATCTTGGTCATTCATGCTTAAACCATTGTAAAAAGTATTGATTTGATGTACTTTTGTTAAACCATATTGTGGACACTTTCTTAAAAGTTCCTTAAAACGGTCCCAAGATTCACGAAAAGACTCACCGTACTTTTGTTCAAAGGTAATTATTTCATTTCGCAATGCGGTAGTACGTGAGGGTGGGAAAAAGTAGTTGATAAACTTGGTCTCTAAATCCGTCCACGTAAGAATACTTTGTGGCGGTTCCTTATCAAGCCAATTCCGGGCTTGTCCCTCTAAAGAGAAAGGAAAAAGTTGCAAGCGAATCACTTCTTGTGATACCCCATTGTACTTAACCGTATTGGTAAGCTGAAGAAACCTTTTAATGTGGTCATGAGGATCATCAAGTGAACGCCCTAAGAAGGGTTGAGCAGAGACCATTTGTATAAAGCCAGATTTGAGTTCAAAGTTGTTGGCTCCAATCTCAGGTATGACAATTGCATCGGTGTTGCCTTCTACGTGCGATTGCAAAAGCTCGATCATTGGTTGATTGTCCATGGTGACAATTGGTTGAGTAATGACTTCGGCTTGAGCTACTCTCTTCTTACGAGCACGAGTACGCATGCACACCTACAAAAGGATTAGAAAAATAGAAAAGAAATATTTTTGGTTTATATGGTTTTTCAAATTATTTTTTTTGTATTTTTGAAGATTTTATATTTTTTAGGATTTTTGAAAATTTTAAAGCAAGGAAAATAACGTTCAACGATGAACGGATCCCAAAATCCAACGCGTCTCTCACTTAAAACCTTTAATCTTAACGAAAAGAGCCGGCAGCGGCACCATTTAATACGAGGTTTTTAAGCTCGTATGAAAGTTCGTTGTTCCGATCTCTTCGAATTGATTATTGGTAGAAAGTGCGACTCAATTGTTCTTGGTGGAAAATTAAATGTGGTTTGGTTTGATTATATAATTTTAAACTAAAAGCAAATAATTGTCGTTGAGTAAAGTAGAAACTTTAAAAATTTAAACTAAAGTTTATTAAGAGAAACACTTAATAAACATAAAACTTTGTAAAACTTGTAAATTTTTAAAACTTAAAAACATGATCTATCGGAATGTGATTAAAACAAGTCATCGGAATAATACAAGTGAATAACCATCGGAATATCAAAACACATTCTATCGCAATGTTGAAGGAATTCTGTCGCAATACACCCAAAAAAAAGAATTCAGCCGCAATCCTGTCGCAATGTCCAATCGCAATATTAAACTTTAACCCAATCGCAATGTCACTAAAAGTAATGCTGTCGCAATGTCACTAAAATGAAACCTATCGCAATACGAATCGGAATAATAAACCCTAATGCGATGCACCAATCGCAATGTGCATCGCAATATATAACCCTTTTGCGATTGGATGATCGCAATATATGCCTCAAGTCCCCGTCGCAATGGGGCTTTACTTTGCGATAAGAGTTAATCCGAAATAAGCTATGAAATAAGCTATTTTCAATAAGCTCAATCCAAGACTTAACTAACTCAATAATAAGCAGAACTAATAAGCATGAAATAAGGACTTTTAAACTTTAAATAAGCAAACTTTCTAAATCAAACTTTGAAAAAGATTAAAACTTTAAGAAAACTTTTTTAAAAAATAAATAAGCTAACATACAAATAAGCCAATAAGCACAAAGATCTTAAAGCTTAAACCATATGAAAGATTATAGATGAATAAAAAGATGAACTTTTTATACACATAAACAAGAAAAATAATCACGGATTATGAATAATTCGGATCAAAGGTGAATCAAAATCAAGAAATGTAGAAGGAGATTAAGGAACAAAAAGCTTAACTTGAACTTGATTAATGAAATCAAAATACAAAAAGGTTTAAACTTGAAAGATTAAAAGAAAGAAAAGATGAAAACTTAGTGAGAGAAAGTTTGGAACTTTCACTCTCTAAAAACTAGAAAGGAAAAGTGAAAAATGAAACTAGCTACTAAAAACTAACCAACCCTCCTAATGTGTATTAGGAGGGTATTTATAGGGAAAATGGGAAGGTGTGCATGTGTTGCCTCTTCTTTCTTTCTTCTCGATTCGATTTAAATCCTTTGTCTTTCTCGACGTCGTCTCGGGATTTGTCGATGTACATTGAACTTGTCTGGTAATTTTCTTCTTCAATTAGACTTGAGTTCTTCGACTTCATTAAACTTCCGTCTTTAGACTTTTTCTTCGATAAATCTTCAGAATAGGTCTTGGACATCCGTTCTCTAAGCACTCTTGACCTCTTGACTTTGTCTTTTCTCGTTTTTCTTCGATAAAAGCCCGTACTTTCTTCCTTTTTCATCTTTTGGTCCTAAAACACAATAAAACCACAAATCACGCATAATTCCGACTTTTACGACATAAAATACACGTTTTGGTCATGTTATTATTGGAAATAAGTGGTAAAATGATAAGTGTTTTTACACTTATTACCTGTGATCACTACCAAAATATCTTGGGCTTTCCCTTTTTAACCCATTACTAGTTTGGATCATCCCCTCACCCTTTTAAACCCACCTTGTTAGCCATGTTCTTCACACCTCAAACCATTCATCCTTACCCCTTAAACCACCCATTACTACCATGGTTTCTACAAGAACCTCCAATTCATCCAAAACCTCCTCTTCAAAGAGGCACCTCAAATTAAGATTAAGTTACCCAAACTTAACTCTTCATCCTTTCACACACCCAAGAATGAGATTGTTCCAATACTCATCTCTTCATCACCCTCACCACCTCTTGCTCCATGCAAGACTACCTCAACCCATGGTACCAACCATTCTCATGGTTCTACCTCCTCTTCATTCCAATCTAGAATGAATTAGCTAACCTCATCCTTCACTCCAAGTACTCTCTTGGATGTGACTACCCAACCTCAACCCATCCAAAGCATTCCCATTGTGAATGACTTTGTTAAACCCTTGGTGACTTCACCTTTCACCCCACCAAATTCCGCCACCACCCTTGTCTTTCATTTAAGCATGTGGATTGCTTATTGCTAAGACATATAATTTAAGCAAATCTTAGGATTCTAGTGTAACTAAGATTAAAATTATGCTTAAGTTTTAGGCTTGTTTTTTTTATATACATCTTTGTATGATCTTTATTCTCTTGTATTTCCTTTCATGTTTTTCAACATGATTTTTCTTTGAGTCTTGGATCTTGTTGTTATTATTTTTTTCTTTTCTCTTATTTTGAGTCATTCTCTTAAACTAATAAGAATTAGGAATCTTCTTGGAGATTTACATTACATGTAGCTTGATTTGTGATATCTAGATAGATGACTTGCTTGTACGCTACTTGCTTATATATCTTCTTGCTTATCCGTATGTTATATGCTTAATTGATTAGTTAATGAATGCATGCTTATTATAAAGGTTTTGTCTTTGTCAAGCAATTCCGATATAATATCTCTTAGATGTGTCTAACTCATGCATGTCCTTAAATGCTACGTGCTAACATGTTTTACTTAGTCTTCTCTTTATAAGTAATCTTGTTTCTTGAATGCCATATGTGTTAATTAAGCACCTTCTCTACACTGGTTTATTGTAGACTTCATAAGGCATTGCATGAATTATCCTATGTGCTTACTTGATTATGTGTTAGATTTTGTACTAACTCTTCATGTCTTCTTGAGCTTCTTTTGAGTTTCTTCTCTCATTTTCTTTCGAGATTTCACTATCACCTTCTAAGGTATAGTATTCATGAATTAATTTGTGAAGTTATCCTTAACTTCTTTGTTGAGTCTCTCTCAATTCATTTTAATCATGCTCTTCTAAGTTGAGTCTCTTTCTTCTAGTCTTTCTAAACTAAGTTGAGTCGAGCCTTACCCTTTCCTCATCATGTAATTGTTCTTTGAACATCCATAATGATTGAGAAGAGCTACGAAACTTTGAGCATGTAGTTTATCGTATGGTAAACACCATTTGGTGTCGACATTCATACGCATTTTTGCCTATAATGTCCTATATCCCGATTTTTTCTTAAAGCGTCGATTTATCCGCTTTTTGTTTTCCTTTTTTTTGGTAAAAAATGTCTCTAGGTTGAGATATTTTTGTCCCTCCTTTTGAGAGTTGATTGCGGTTAAAATTTACAATTGGTATGGGTGATTCCATCAATTCTAAGTTTTTAACCCCTTGAGATGATATCTTCAAATTCTTGGATGTTTTTTTTCTACCTCTACTCCAACAATTTTGAATTGATTTCCTCAAAATCCTCTCCTTGTTTTTGGATAGTTGAGGGTTAAATCTTGAATTTTCTTGGGTGATTCCAAAAATTCTAAGCTTTTTACCCTTTGACATATTATCATTACAATTGGTATGGATGTTTCTTTTCTATCTCTATTTCAACAATTGTTAATTGATCTTGTCAAGATCCTCTCCTTTGATTTGTTTTTGAATTGATAGCTGAAATTGTGTATAGTTAAGTTCGTTTTTCTCAGTTCTTGTCAAATTGAAAGTCCTAACAATATCGGGTTTTTAACTGTTTTTGGTTGTTAATATTTTTTTGGATATTCTATTGCTAATTCAAATAATACCTTGCAAAACTGAAAAATATCGTCTACTTATATGTAAAACACAGTGCAAATACCAAGAATTTATTCAATTAAAATTCAAAATGTAAATTTTACAAACTATAAGGACTAAAAATGTAAATTCTATGAAAATTAAATGCTACAAATGTAAAGCTAACAAGTACAAGGACTGAAAGTGTACAAACAGTTAACTATGAGGATTAAAAATGTAAACTATTAAAACAAGTAACCAATTCTTAACAAACTCCAAACTACCTAACTAAATTTAACAACTTTGAAAGTTTAAGTACCTGATTTAAGCAAACCCTAAAAAGATGCAAGTTTAGCCAAAAGTAAAACCAGATTAATACATCAAGGACTAAAGTGCAATATTTGGAAAGTTTTAATCAAAAACGGGTTTCAAACACAAATAAGCTCGTTTGAGCTTATTTCTCAACCAAAATCAACCAAACCACTTGCAAAATGCTTAAAATCAAAAATCAACTAGACCTGTAAAAGGAAATAAGCTAACAATGGCTAAAACTCTGATAAGCAATTTTCAATAAGCACAAAATAAGCTATAAAGGAATATAGACTTGCACAACTGAATTTTACTAATGAAACTGATTAATAAGCTCAAAATTTTGAATGGGAAATCAAGTCTTGTTCAAAAGCATCCAGTAATAAGCCCAAAATTTGAAATAAGCTAAAAGTAGTGCTTATGTTGACCAGCATTGACCAAACTTTTTCAATAAGCTCAAATTCTCAAAAATCAACCATGAGCACTTACTAAGTGAATTTGTAAAAGAAAATGGACTAGTTTATGAAGAGGATTATGAGATATGAAAATTCAGTTTACAAGTTATACAAACATTAGTTTGCTTATAGGTTTAGACTTTTGCTTATATCTTGCTGAATACTAGAAACTGTACAAAATCCCTATAGAATCTGAATCTTCATATATTGAGTGAGATTTGAAAACTGGTTTGATGAAATTTCATCAAGAAACAAATGAATGGTGAGCAAATCAATTTGGTAACTTTTATGAACTAAACTTAACTGAAAATGACCCATACCATTAAACTGCCATTAGCCTCTTTGACTTAACAATTGACTGCAAAATGGTCTAAAACTACTTGTTATGACTTTGTAAATGAAAATGAAACAAAGTGAACCAATTTCTAACACTAGATTATCAAGTATAAGCTAATGCCAAACACACTTAAACTGATATTTTTGGAATTTTTGTGAAGTCTTTTTGAGTAAAAGTTTAAACTGAGTTACAAGCTTTATCAAACCAAGTTCAGTAGTCAAAATGCAATTTGTGAAAGCTGATTACAAGCACTTACAACAACTAGAATACAAGATGGCTAGAAAAACTTAACTGAATGATAAAAGCTGAAAACAGGTTAAGGATTAAAGCTATAAGCTAGATTTAGCTACACTTAAGCTACACACTCAATGAAATCAAATCAGTAACAGCTAAAACACGTTTTATCATGCAATCACAATCAAGATTAACTAGAATTGAGCAGGCATTTGAAAATTGAGAGGAACTAAAATCAAGAACATCAAAACCTTATGCAAAGGCCTCCTTTGGGGAGTAGAGGAGCGCTGAGCTCTCTATTCTAGTGCTAACTACCACCTTAGCACTAGATAACCCTATCAACAATCTAATCAACAACAATCAACCAACAAATCTGCCATTGATGACTGGATTCATCAAAAACTGAAAAACTGGACTGGATGATCAAATCAGCTACAATCTTCAATCAAAGCTTACTATGATCTAAGAATGATCATAACAAACTCATAACAGCAACACAGTAACAATGGTGCAAGGAATGAACAGTATAGAAGGTAATGAGAATTGGCGGGAAATTGAGATTTGAATTTTTATTGAATGAAAAGTTGTTACAAAGCTGTTAACTGGTTACAAACTAACTAACAAACTCAAGAGTGTGTCAAACTCTTGAGTTGTTGAGCTAAGAACTAGAAATGGTGGAAGAAAATTAAAAGTGTGTGTGTTTTCACACTTTTCTACAACAACTGAAAATGAGAGCTATCTAAGGTATTTATGGACCCTAGGGGAAGAGCAGTTGGGGTTGGTGACGTGTTGGAGCCAATCCCAGGCTTCCACGTGTCACAAATCTGCCAAAGTGATTTTGCTGATGAAGAACTGAATTGGGGGTTTTGACTTGAGTTGATTTCAGCCTAATTGATTGTGCTCAATGGATTCGTCCTTCAAAAATAAGCAATTTTGATGTTCATAACTTTTCTTGAAATTCACTCTAGCTTGAAATCGATCCTGGCAATGTGTTTTGTTGAAGATGACACGTGGCAAGATATTATTGGCCAAGAGAATGAGTTGCGGATCACTATCCATTTTTGGATAAATGATTATTGCATGGCGTTCATTCATTGGTTGATTAAATCTGAGTGGAAGTTACTGTTATGATTTTTAACCATTTAATGAGTGCCGGCTGTGGTGTAATAAATGCAATGATGTGGCGATCCAAAGTATTGTTTTCTTGGCTTCTCATTGGCTATTGGCTGTTGGGAATAAATCTAGGCTTATTTGTTTCCTCTGCTAGTTGATTATTCGTACCCCTGCTAGAGTAAGTTCCCCCTGCTAAATAACAAAGGCAGGGGGATTGGTTCCCCTGCTGAAGTCAAAGGCCCTGCTGACAAAGATAAACATGGAATATATTTTTACGCGTTTCAGTTATTATTCCTTAATACTTTCCAAGTTTGTTAGTAGTGATCTTGTACGTGAGTCCTTATGGCTATAAAAGGACTCACTAGGTTAGCATGCAATGTGTGTCTTTCTCATTTGTCTTTCATTATCACACTTTAAGGTTTTGTAAACCCTAATACCATTTTAGGGTATTCGTATATCTTTGATATATTAAAGTTCAACGTTTCAATCATATTTGTTCTTGTGCTAAACATTATATTCCGCATCTTGTTCAGTTACTTTGCTTTGCAAAGTTTCTCTAGTGTTAGATTGAATTCTTTCTCTCTATCACAACCCTTAAACAAGCTATTAATGTTTAAGATCTGACTTCGGGATCAACAAGTGGTATCATAGCTTGTTGAGAAACTTTGTCTAAATCAAGAACAAAATCCTCATAGCAAACATGTCTTCAGACTCATCATCAAACAGCAACAACCACAATAACCTCAAGTTACCCATGTTGGATCCTGAAAACTTTGAATTATGGGAATTCAGAATCCAACAATACTTGAAAATGGAACACTATGTTCTTTGGGAGATCATAGAGTTTGGTGATAAATTCACCAAAACAATGGCGGTTGAAGATGGCAAGGAAGAAGAAAAAGGTGAAAGTTCCAAAGGTAAGGACAAGAAGAAATCTGCTGCTCTGTGTGATAAGGAAATACTAGCTAGAAGGCATGATGTCAGGGCTCACAGCTCATTGCTGTTGGCTCTACCTGATAGACATCAACTCAGATTCAGGAAATACAAAACAGCTAAGGATCTATGGGAAGCCATAGGCACAACCTTTGGAGGAAATGAAGCCACAAAGAAGAAGAAGAAGAATCAAATGCTGGATGATTTTGCTTCTTTCAAAGCAATTGGTGATGAATCAATTGGAGCTATTTACAATAGGCTTCAAGATATGGTGGCCCAGTTGGAATTCTTTGATATTGAGGTATCAAAAGAGCAGGTGAATACCAGGTTTCTTAACAGCCTCCAGAAAGAATGGTTTGTCTATAAGGCAATTTGGCATAATAAGGATGACTTGGACGACAAGAACATTAATGACATATACAATAACTTAAAAGTTTTTGAACCTGTTGTCAATGAGATGAAGTCAAAAGGAACGATTCCCACCAACTCAAGTGGATCCAGTGATTCCCCTGCTAACATGGCATTCATATCACAAAGCAGTGGAATCTCCAAGAACAGTGGAATTGAAGTAGCCCCTGCTACTTATTCCCCTGCTACCAGGTCTGGACCTTCCTATGATGAAGAAAGACCAGCTACATTCAGCCTTGATACTGCTTGTGCTTTTATAGCATCTCAAGGGCCACAAGGATCTACTGTGTTACATGAAGATCTAAGTCAAATCAGTAAGCAAGGGCTAGAAGAGATGGACATCAAGTGGAATATGGCTCTGCTCAGCATGAGAGCCAATAGGTTCTACAAGAAGTATGGGAAGAAGATATCAATTAATCCCTCTGATGTGGCTGGGTTTGATAAAGCAAAAGTTGAATGCTACAACTATGGCAAGAAGGGTCATTTTGCCAGGGAATGCAGAGGACCTAAGACTGGAAATAGCTACAGAAAGGAAACAAGAGATGATGATTCTGGTGATAAAGCCATGGTAGCAATGCAGGGGATAGATGGAGCAAGTGGATGGGACTGGATTGCAATGACAGAGAATGTGGAGAGAAATCAAGCTTTGATTATTGAGGAAAAAGAAGAAGACTTTGCACTTATGGCCATGTCAAGTTCCAGCTCTGACAGTGAGGTATATGATGACTCATATTGTACTAAAGCTTGTAGGAAAAATACTGAGTCTTTGAATGATCAAATCAGAAAGGTAAAAGCTGACTATATCAATTGTGATAATGATCTTGATAATTATAAACGTGCTTTAGAACAGTTAGAGTCCACCATAAGAGAGTTTAAGCAAAGAGAAAGTGATTATAGGGATCACATTGTGATTCTAGAAAGAGATGCCAAGGAGAATAACCAATCTATAAAAGAATTGACTGCTGAACTTGAAATTTTCAAAGCTAACCAAAAGATAGATGAGGAAACTGATGAAAATTTTGGAAAAGCTTCAAAAGATTTAACCAAAGCAATTGAAATTGGTCAATCTCCTAGGGACAAAACAGGGTTTGGGATTAAAAATGAGCATGCCACCATACCACCACCCCCGCCAACATCCATGCACCTTTTCCTAGAAAAGACCTGTCCTGGACTGGTCTCCCTTGTTTTCAAAAACAGGATGATATTGAGTTTGACCTAAGTGCTTATATACCTAATAATCTTGATACTGAAGAGTCCCTAGTAAAAACTAGTGCTATTAGGGATTTTGAAAAGGAACAGGTTGCTTTAAAACAATGGAAAATTGATAACCCTGTTCTATTTTCAAGAGAAGGAATTTTTGGTAGTGACTCTAGTTCTAAGAGTAGCTCTCCCAAATCTAGGTCCAGATCACAGTCTCCTAAGTCCACCATTAAATATGCTGGTATGTACAGGACTGTAAGAGGTAATCAAAGAAATTGGAATGACCAAAAGTCTCACCAATTAGAAGAAGACTTTGTGATTAACACCAAACCCTGCTTCACATGTGGCAGTTTTGAGCACACTTACCAAGAGTGTAAAGCACCAATGGAGATGGTGGCTGCAAATCCCTTAAAGGATATGCAACCTAAAACCATTCTCCTAAATGCATGGGTAAAATCCTTTTCCCCTGCCAAGTATGTTGCCCCTGCCTTGAGAAACAGGGTGACTGACAAATATGTTGTTCCTGCACTTAGAAAGGAGAATGATGTTCACACCAAGCCCAGCACCTCTGTGACCATCCCAACACCTCAGAATGCATATAGATCTGGCTCTAGACCTTACCAACACATGAATAGAGGCCAAAACAAAAGGTGGGTTCCCTTTGCTAAGCATAGGGATTCCCCTGCTAAAACAGGGGTATCCCCTGCTAGCAAAATTTTGCCTTCTAGGAACATGGGAAGATGGGGAAAAGCTGTGAAAGCCTCAGCTCGTTGGGTGTGGGTACCCAAAAGGGGTACTCAATCTAATGGTGTATCTTTAGTTGTTGATAAGCTATCCTACATTGATACACGAGGTAGATCCAAGTCTATAATGGCTTGGGTCCCCAAGAAAAACTAATTTGTTTTTCTTTTTGCAGGTAACAAAGAAGACAAGGGATGATAGAGAATATTGGGATAGCGGATGCTCAAGAAGTATGACTGGAAAAAAAGCTTACCTTTCTAACTTTGTGCCCCTGCATGACAATGATGGTGTTTCTTTTGGAGATGGACATGGAACTATAACAGGAAAAGGAACTATTGTCACTAATGGGATGACCTTTGACAATGTCTACTTGGGTTTGAAGATACAGAACATCCAGATAAAGTATACAAGGTGAAAAAGGCTATGTATGGACTTCACCAAGCGCCCAGAGCCTGGTATGGTACTCTCTCTAAATATCTCTTAGACAATAGATTCAGCAGGGGGAAGATTGATCAGACCCTGTTTACCAAGAAACAAAAGGGTGACCTTTTGCTAGTACAAGTCTATGTTGATGACATCATTTTTGGATCCACTAACTCTATGCTTAGCAAAGAGTTTGCCAAACTGATGCAGGATAAATTCCAAATGAGTGCCATGGGAGAACTAAACTTCTTTTTGGGGTTACAAGTTCAGCAGAGGAAAGATGGGATATTTATCTCACAAGACAAATATGTGGCTGAGATTGTAAAGAAGTTTGGCATGTCTGATGAAAAGAAGGTGTCCACTCCAATGGACAAGGATCATCCATGGGGTAAAGATGGTCCTGGAAAGCCTATAGATGTCAGGAACTACAGGTCTATGATTGGGTCTCTTATGTATCTCACTGCTTCAAGACCTGACATCATGTTTGCAGTCTGCTTATGTGCAAGATACCAGGTGTCACCAACAGAGTGTCACTTATTTGCTGTGAAAAGAATTTTTAGGTATCTAAAGTGTCATCCCACCTTAGGACTTTGGTATCCAAAGGAGTCACCATTTGAGCTGATATCCTATTCAGATAGTGATTATGCTGGTGACAACAATGATAGGAAATCTACAACAGGGGGATGCCAATTTTTGGGAAGCAGACTTATATCTTGGCAATGTAAGAAGCAAACCATCATGGCAACATCCACAACTGAAGCTGAGTATGTAGCAGCTGCTGCATGCTATGGTCAAGTACTTTGGGTGCAAAATCAACTGCTTGATTATGGGTATAACTTTCTTAAAACCAAGATATTCATTGACAACAACAACACCATTTGCATTATTAAGAACCCTGTTTTTCATCGCAAGACTAAACACATTGAAATTAGACATCACTTTATCAGAGATTGTTTTGAAAAAGGACTAATTGTCCCTGAGAAAATTGATACAGAACTTAATGTTTCTGATCTTTTAACAAAAGCTTTTGAAGTAGGGAGGTTTCAGTATCTGATTGCAAGTATTGGAATGGTTACCCCTTAAAAACTGATGTCTATTTTGTCCTGTATGATCATGGTTGCTTCACTGCTGTTGTTGTATAACTGTTAGTCCATTTTTCCATCACTTTTTATTCCACTGCTTTTTAACATAGATTCCCCTGATGGGGGTTCATTCCCCTGCTAAGAGAATTTTTCTCTTAAGCTGGGTGTGTTCTTTTTACAAAAGTGGTTATATGTGGTTTTAGACTAACAATGCAGAGGTTTATATGGTGTATACAATTCTCATTGGTGAATCAGGTATATACTCTATGTTTCAGGGGAGGTTAGGTCACACCTTTAGGACTCAGGGTATCCTTAGGATACTCATATATGATCTTAGGTCATATCCACTGGTGAGTGAGGGTTCAGGGTAATGAGGACTTGCTGCAAAGCTTGTCAGAACTCTGAAACCTTGAGGCACTGTAGTGAGTGCTTACATTTCTCTATTAAAACAGCTTGTTGTTCAAATACAAATGTGTGGCACACATTGCCAAGACTGACTGACTCTAGGTAAGGGACAAGGTAGGGATGGTGACTGGGGTATGCATGTTTTCTTGGGTTAACCTGGTGTAGGGGGACTTATGTATTGACTTTTTGTATTGGGACCATTGCTGAATAGAGGACTCTTGAGTTTCTATGTATCTATCTTGTGTTTACAAGTGTGTGCATTAGAGCAGAGCTAGTTAGCATTGGTCTCTCCATGACTAGTCCAATACCCCTAGGAAAGTTTCCCCTGCTTTCATCTTTTGCTTCCCCTGCCTTCATAACATTCCCCTGTTTGACTGTTGACCGACAATACCGTTACCCTGTTCATAGCCGTTGGGCCTGCTAGCTTAAAATTTGGTATGGGAATATTTTATTGTTTTTAAAAGATATTTAAGGCGCTTTCTTCGCTGATTGGTAATCTTTTCTTTTTTATTTCAAATAAATTACTTTTTTTTCAATATTTATCTTTGATATTTTTGCAATTTGAAAATTTTGGTCCAATCACAGCTCTTCAATTCGCCTATAAAAACTTAATTCCCTTCACCACCAGGTCCATCTCTCTCCCTCGACTTAATCCCACCTACCTCTCATCTTTTTAAACCTTCAAACTATTTTCAAACTTTATCATGACTCTCAAAATTGCTGCTAATCATAACCAAATCGCTTTGATACATGATGAACCAGCAGAGTTTGATGATGATGTAGCCTTTCTAAAGTCATCATACTTTAGAGTGGCCCTTCTCATCAATCCTCGAATCTATACCTCACACATTCAGTAGTTCTGGTCTAAAGCCATGACCAAAACAGTGAATGGAGAGGTTATAATTCAAAGCACAGTTGATGGTCATCCCAAGGTTATTACACTTGCCTCCATTAGGGAGAATCTTCTCCTTGATGATGAGGATAGGATAACCAACTTTTCTGAGGCTGAAATTTTTGCAGGTCTTGTTAAATTGGAGTACAAACTCTCTAAAAACCAAAAATGTAAGTTTGCTAAAGGCCAGTTTGCCCCTCATTGGAAATATTTGATTCATACAATTTTGCAATGTTTGTCACCAAAAACCACTGCTTTTATTGAGTTTGGTAGTGAGATGGCTTCTGCCCTGATCTGCTTTGCAACAGGGAGGAAGTATTGTTTTTCTCAAATGATTTTTGAAGGAATGGTTAAAAATGTTTCAAGCAACTCAAAGTTTTGTATGTACCCAAGGTTTATAGAACTTCTGCTGAATATGAGTGATCATGGTCCAATTAAACACAAAAACTATTTTTCAGCAACCAAACACACCACAAAACTATTCACCACACTCCTTGCACCATCACCTCTGTTTTCTGGCAAAACCATTCCACTAACTACATATATGATGGACCAAATCAGACGGGAAGAAGCCAAGAATCAAACAGCTACACACCAATCTTCTGATTCCCCTGCCAGACACCTACACCCTGCTAGTCCTTTACCCCCTGCTGATCCACAACATGAAAGACATTCTAAATCCAGGTTTGCCAGGTCTCCCTTGCCTGGTGAATCTTCACAAGCAGCAGAGAGGAGAGTCTCCAAGGGTTTGGAGCAACCTGAGGGTTTGGCTGCCACTACCGTCTCATCCTCAAGGGGTGAGCGGGACAGTGAAACCATCAGTAAGTCCTCTCCCTCACTCCATGATATCCAAAAAGGGGAGAAATTCCCTTCTAGGATTGAGAGCAGTATGAAACCTTTGACTAATTTGGAATTGACGAAAATGTGTATGAGTCTGAAAAGGCAGAATGCACAACTGGTACAAGATGTCAAAAAGCAAGGTCTGGTTATCAATAACTTGGAAACCAGACTTGCTACTCTTGAGGGGAGGAGAAAGCCCAGACTATTTATTTCAACATATGAGGATGCTTCCAAAGGGGAGGAAGTTCCACATACATAAGGGTCTACTGAGTACTATTCGTATCCTGGTGGTGTACATGGAAAGATAACAAGTGCTGAGAAAGGGATGGAGAAAGGAAGTGTTGATAAGGGTAGTGACAAGGGGAGTGCAACCAAAGATATTGCTCAAACATTGCTCACCATGGGCAATCCAGAAGAAGCCCCTGCTTCAAAAGTTTCCCCTGCCATTGCTGATCCTACTACTGTAAGTAATTCCCCTGCAAAGAATATTACTCAAACTTTTGTTAGAAAGAACAGAAAGCAACCAGCTCAGAAGGGGATTACAATCAAAGAACCTGCATCTAAAGTAAAACCAGCACCAGCAGTGGATCCAAAAGACAAAGGAAAAGGAATCATGGTGGAACAGCCCAAGAGAAAATACAAGCATCTAACTCCTGAACAGCAAAGGGCTCAAGAAGCACATGATGCACAAGTAGCTCTCAGGCTACAACAAGAAGAGATGGATATGCAGGACCAAAGAATGCAAAAGATGAGGCCCAAAGATATGCTCAAGCAGGTTGAGATCATGCATAGAGAACTAGATGACAGGGTACCTCATGTGGGAGAGTTTCTTGATCAATGGGAGAAGGAGTTAATAAATGCTCCTTTGGAAGACAGGTATGAGTTGACTTGCCTTGTTTACAAATATCAAACTGAGTATCTAGAAAGAAGGGCAAATCAAATTCAGAAAGAGAAGTATTTGACTTCAGAGAAAGGGCAACTTGATCATTACAAAGTTTTGCTTAAAAGACATAGGAAGTGGAAGGATGGTGACTTTAGAGATATGAGTTTTGAAGCTATAAAAAGAGCAGTCAGACCAGTCCTAGATTGTATGATGTAGAGGATTGGATGACTATCAACACTCCTGAGGAAGCTGAGTATCTTAGGAGACAAAGTGAAATGCTACAGAAAGCCAGGGAATCTAAGAAACGAAAAGCTGGAGAAACAACTTTAGAAACTACACAAGCAGGTGGAAGTTTTCCAGAAATTGAGAAGTATGTACTTAATGTACAAAGAGCAGCCAAAAGGCTCAAGAGAATGGAGAAAGTGGGCACAGTTACTAAAGAGTCTCAAAGGCCTTCAAATGATGAAATTGATAAACAGCTAATTCTGCAGGAAAATGATGATATCTCACCCAGTGAACTTGGAAAGAAGTTTGCTATCATAGAATATGCTGTTTATGAACACAAAGGGAGGACTTGGTGGAAGCTTACAAGGGCTGACAATACAGCACAGACATTTCTAAGTCTAGATGTCATGTTTCAAATTTTGGATAGTGAAGACTTAGAAGATCTGTGGAAAATATTGAAGAAAACGTTTGCTGCAAAACTTCCTACCATGGATGGTGTGGAGAAGGATTGGGTAATCTGGGAGTGCATGCATAGGATGTATCAGCATGAGTTATTTGATCCTATATTTGATGCAGTGAATAAAGGAGATTTGTTGTATTGGAAGCTGTTTACCAATTCTGGGGTCTATGAGGTAGTGATGGAAGGCGTGAGTGTGTACTTGCTCAATCATAGGTATTATCCCTTCTCTCAGGAGACCTTGAAGAAACTAGCACAGACTAACTTAATTGTAGATGCTAAAAAGCCTGTTGCTTATGATCTGGTAAGAATGGTTCATAGTCAGATTTGGCCAGAAAGTTTGTAAGCATCCTCATCAACTAGTATTTATTCAGAAACTTGTCTTTAGGGGAAAGCACAAGTTTAGGGGAGGATTGTTGGGAATAAATCTATGCTTATTTGTTTCCCCTGCTAGTTGATTATTCGTACCCCTGCTAGAGTAAGTTCCCCCTGCTAAATAACAAAGGCAGGGGGATTGGTTCCCCTGCTGAAGTCAAAGGCCCTGCTGACAAAGATAAACATGGAATAGATTTTTACGCGTTTCAGTTATTATTCCTTAATACTTTCCAAGTTTGTTAGTAGTGATCTTGTACGTGAGTCCTTATGGCTATAAAAGGACTCACTAGGTTAGCATGCAATGTGTGTCTTTCTCATTTGTCTTTCATTATCACACTTTAAGGTTTTGTAAACCCTAATACCATTTTAGGGTATTCGTATATCTTTGATATACTAAAGTTCAACGTTTCAATCATATTTGTTCTTGTGCTAAACATTATATTCCGCATCTTGTTCAGTTACTTTGCTTTGCAAAGTTTCTCTAGTGTTAGATTGAATTCTTTCTCTCTATCACAACCTTTAAACAAGCTATTAAGGTTTAATATCTGACTTTGGGATCAACATTGGCTTCTTCACACGGATCAAGCTTGAAATACTTTCCAGAGTTGGCATAAATGACCCTTGAACTTGGCAGATTGTATTTTTGAGCTTGTAACTTCATTTCTTTGGCATAATTGGTCCTTCAAACTTCATTCTTGAGCAAATTTGATCCTTTGACTGAATTGACTTGAATGTTGACCAATTTTGACTATGATCTTGACTTTTCCATATTTATACTTTTAGTCCTTCATCTTTGGAAGATTGTCAAGATAGGTCCTTTGTCTTCAAAGTCTTGTCACTTTTGATCCTCTTTTGTCTTTTTCATCAAATTAAGCTTGATTTTCCTTTGTTTGCTTGAAAATGTATCCTTCTTACCTATTTGAGCACAAATACAAAACATACCACATAATTCCGCTTTATAGCACAAAGTTTAGGTATTTTTATTGTGTTTTAGGGTGATTTGTTGATAAATTGATATGAGTTTTTGCTCATATCAAATCCCCTACACTTGAACATTGTCATGTCCTCATGCAATGCTATATATTTTAAAGCACAAATTTACATTCTCCTCATAATTAATCCACCTTGGCCATATGGAATGCATCTACACTACTCTAAACTAAATGATGCATGATTTTGACTTTTAACAATGCAATGAACAAAATACAATTCTAACAATGTCTTTTTTGGTTTTTCTTGAAATGGTTTTGATGGAAATAACACATAAAGAATTCAATGACTTTGATTAGGGTTTGGGTACCATGGACATTTATCACCCTCAAGTTTCACTTTCCCCATACCAAGCTTAAAAATGGAATCATTGTATTCACAAGTAAAAAGTGCATCAACTTATTCATGACAATTAAATGTGGAACCGGTTATTATTTGAGCAAATTGCTTGAAGGCAAATTTGTCATTTATTCAAGTGTGAAGTATAAGAAGTGTAAAATCCAAAAATAAGGAAGCACGGTTTTAATCCTAAATAATCCTCTCATCCATTACTTGAAAAACCGCTCACAATTAATACAAGTCCATTTTAAAAGTAATAAGTCATTCGCCTTATGTGTAAAATCCTTATGTCATGCTTTCATAAGTAGCTACACACTCGCTAAGGAAAGAAAAATAAAACTCACGCAATAATTTACATCCGCCATCTTTTTGAGACTTTGGATCTTCAACCCCGCAACCCGTCAAGGTAATATTGGATTGGAGCAATCTATTGAATCCCCGCAACCCGTCAAGGTAATAGTGGAACTCAATAGTCACTATAATTAACACCACACTGCCCCTCTTGGGAGTCTTGTATTATTTTTTATTTTTTTCTTTTTCTTTTTTCTTTTTTGCTAGCCACTAATTTTTTTCATAAGCCGCTCTTATTTTTTCTTTATTCCTCACTAAGAAATTTGAAAAGAATAAAAGGAAAAACACCCGCTAAATATTGAGCATGACATAAGTCTAGTACACATAAAACGTTCTAACTTAGAATCTTAAGACGTACTTATATCAACCATGAATGATTAGACAAAAATGCATAAGAGATTACAAACCAATTAAAACCGTTCTTGATTATTTATTAACATATATACATGCGAAGAAATTAGAGGTAAAGAATAGAAGGGTTTAGCCACAAGTAATTACCATGAAGTTTATCTAGCCCTTTTACACTTGCTTCAACTCTATCATTTCCCATTCTCCACAAATTTAAAATCTCAAAGAATGAGATTGGTGGATGCTTAGCCTAATAGACCAATGAAGGACTACATGGTTAAGGATACTAGCTAGAGAATGCTAAGATAAGCAAACTCGGGTTGAGTCAAAATATCCATGGCGGGCCTAATATGTCAAAGAAGTCTAAACTTGTTAAACCATGTTTTTATTATATATTTTTTTTCCTTTTTATATATTTTTGATGGAAAATAAAAGAAGAAATATATACAATGCAAATGTGATATGCAAATGAAAAATGATAGATGCAAAAATTATGAATGCATATTTTTGGTGGCCAAAGTAGATCAAAAATTTGAAAAATGTTTGAAAAAATAATTTTCCATGTTATCATGAAAGACAATGACAAGTTCTAGGTAAGGTCACTTCGATAGAAGACCCCCCTACACTTAAACTAAACATTGTCCTCAATGTTTAAGAGCATGGAAGTATAAAAACTTCCCCTACACTTATGACAATGAATAGACTTTGTTTAACCCAAGTTAAGGAAAGGACAACTATTAATGAATTCATGTTTAAGCACAAGGTGTCAATGAAAAATCACAATAGTAACAAAGTGAACCGGATACAAGGGCCTCCTCCATAAGCTCCAAATCATGAAATGAGTGAGCAACCCTACAAACAATCATGAAGACAAAATAAGGTCTCCCCTACACTTATCTCCAAGTCTATACCTTTATTTCTAACCTACAACACTCTAAACCTAGTTATACGATGCTTGAGTTAATGAGTCTCTAGCTCGACTCGTCCCTCAATGAATTAATTCATGGGGAAAATGGGGATCTCTTGGACCATTTCAACGTAAATGTCCTCCCCAAAATAATGCTTCACACGGTGACCATTCACTTTAAAATTTGGACCATCGGGTTGTGACAACTCAATAGTTCCATATGGAAACACTTGAGCAATAGTGAATGGACCGGACCATCTCGACTTAAGCTTGCCCGTAAAAAGTTTCAACCTTGAGTTAAAGAGGAGAACCGGCTCTCCAACTTTGAACTCACGGTTCTTGATCTTAGCATCATGTAATTTCTTAGTCTTTTCCTTGTAAAGCAAAGAATTTTCATAGGCATTGGCTCTCAATTCATCCATCTCATTGAGTTGATCTTTCCTATGTGAACCGGCTTGGTTTAAATCAAAGTTAGCCCACTTGAGAGCCCAAGATGCCTTGTGTTCTAACTCGAATGGGAGGTGGCACGCTTTTCCATAGACAAGCCTATAAGGAGTACAACCAATTGGTGTTTTAAAAGCCGTCCTAAACGCCCACAAAGCATCATCAAGCTTATCCGACCAAGAAGCTCGATGCTCTCCCACCGTTCTCTCTAAAATTCTCTTTAAACCACGATTTGTGACCTCGGTTTGACCATTTGTTTGAGGGTGATACGCGGTAGAAAGTCTATGATTAACTCCATATTTCTTCATAACTCTCGTGAATTGATCATTACAAAAGTGCGTACCACGATCACTTATGATGGCCCAAGGTACACCAAATCTAGCAAACAATAGCTTTAAAAACTTCACAACAACTCTAGCATCATTGGTAGGTAAGGCTTTAGCCTCCACCCATTTGGACACATAATCCACCGCCACAAGTATATATTTGTTTCCCTTAGAGAATGGAAAAGGTCCCATGAAATCAATGCCCCACACATCAAATATCTCACACTCTTGGATAAAATTTTGTGGCATCTCATCACGTTGCGTAATTTTTCCTTGTCTTTGACACACATCACAAAATTTCACCATTTAATGGGCATCTTTGTAAATGGAAGGCCAATAGTAACCCGAATCAAAGACTTTCTTGGCGGTATAGTTGGGCCCAAAATGTCCACCCGTAGGTCCTTTATGACACGCTTCTAAGATCTTAAATGCCTCGGGCCCATCTACACACCGTCTAATGATTTGGTCCGCACATTGCCTAAAAAGATAAGGATCATCCCAAAAGTAGTACTTAACTTCCTTAAGAAATTTCTTCTTTTGTTGATAAGTAAGACCCTCAATAAGCACATTGCCCACAAGATAGTTTGCGATATCCGCAAACCAAGGAGTGGCATCCTCTTGGGAAGAGATAGACATGAGCTCCTCTAATGGAAAGGATTCATTGATTTCTTGATGTGGCAAATCTCCTTGAAAAGGATGCTCAAGTCTACTCAAGTGATACGCCGCTAAATTCTCGGCCCCTTTCTTATCACGAATTTCTATCTTAAACTCTTGAAGCAACAAAACCCATCTCAAAAGCCTAGGCTTAGCATCTTGTTTTGTCATAAGATACTTGAGAGCGGAATGATCCGTATACACTATGGTTTTGGAAAGCACAAGGTATGGTCTAAATTTCTCAAAAGCATAAACTATAGCAAGCAACTCTTTTTCCGTGGTAGTGTAATGAAGTTGTGCACCGGTCATGGTTTTACTCGCATAGTGTATAGGTTGAAAATGCTTATTCACTCTTTGTCCTAAGACGGCCCCCACCGCATAATCACTAGCGTCACACATAAGCTCAAAAGGTAATTCCCAATTTGGAGAAACCAAAACGGGAGCCTTAGTCAATTTCTCCTTAAGAGTCTCAAAAGAGTCTAAACAATCTTGGTTAAAAATGAAAGGAGCCTCTTTCTCCAAGAGGTGGATCATCGGTCTAGCTATCTTAGAAAAATCTTGTATAAAGCGCCTATAAAATCCCGCATGACCTAAGAAACTCCTCACACCTTTAACCGAGGTGGGTGGGGGAAGTTTAGCAATCACATCAATTTTAGCTCGATCCACTTCTAATCCCTTATTGGATATTTTGTGTCCTAAAACAATTCCCTCTTTCACCATAAAGTGACATTTCTCCTAATTGAGCACTAAACGTGTTTCCTCACAACGCTTAAGCATTCTCTCTAGATTGGTGAGACATGAGGTAAATGAATTTCCAAAGACGGAAAAATCATCCATAAAAACCTCCATAGTTTGCTCTATCATGTCATGGAAAATCGCCATCATGCACCTTTGAAACGTCCCTGGTGCATTACATAAGCTAAAAGGCATCCTCTCGTAAGCAAATGTACCGTAGGGACAAGTGAATGTGGTCTTTTCTTGATCCTTAGGGTCAATGGGTATTTGGAAATAACCCGAAAAGCCATCAAGAAAGCAATAGTACTCATTTCCCGCTAAGCGTTCAAGCATTTGATCCATAAAAGGTAATGGGAAATGGTCTTTCCTAGTAGCCTCATTGAGTTTTCTATAATCAATACAAATTCTCCAACCGGTGACAAGTCTTGTAGGAATAAGCTCATTGTTCTCATTAGGTACCACGGTGATTCCACCCTTCTTTGGAACACAATGTACCGGGCTAACCCATGGAGAGTCGGAAATGGGGTAAATCATACCCGCATCTAAGAGTTTAATCACTTCCTTCTTAATGACCTCATGGATTTTTGGGTTAACTCTTCGTTGACTTCGAATGGCGGGTTTGTAGTCATCCTCCATAAGGATTTTGTGTGTACAAAAATGTGGATCAATTCCCCTTATGTCGGATATTTTCCATGCTAAGGCTTTCTTGTGTTTCTTAAGGACTTCAATAAGTTTCTCCTTCTCATCCTCTTTTAATTCTTTAGCAATGATCACAGGTAATTGGTCTTTTCCCTCTAAGAAAGCATACTCTAGGTGGGATGGAAGGTCCTTAAGTTCAATTGGAGGTGGACTCTCTATGGAAGGTTTTACTATGGAAGGATCCTCAATGGTAACTTCTTGTGGAATAGGAGAAGGAATGGGGTCCTCATTGAGCAACTTTTGGATAGTAAGAATATCTTCTTCCTAATTAATGGGAGAATCATCATCACCAAGAAAGTTTGACTCAAATTCCTCCAAGAGGAAATCACTCTCTCCAAAAGGTGTTAAAGAGGGAGCAATTGAGGCCACGGTTTCAACATGGGGCATCTCATCACTAGTACTCTTACAAGCATCATGAAAGTGTTCATCACACACCACATCTAGAACATCAACAATGTTAATAGTCTCACAAGGTCTAGACTCCTTAACCTCTTTTCTATCACAAACTTTCCCTAACTTAAACACCACTCTCTCATCCTCTACTCTCATAATTAGTTCTCCTTCCGCCACATCTATCAAAGTACGACCCGTTCTCAAAAACGGTCTACCAACAATCAAAGGAACTCTAGGATCCATGTCATAATCAACCACTACAAAGTCGGCCGGAAATGTAAACTTATCCACACCTACAAACACATCCTCCGCTATACCTACGGGGTAAGCTATGGTTCGGTTGGCTAATTCAAGGGTCATCCTAGTGGGAGTGGGCTCGGGAAGAGAGAGTTTTTTCCAAACCGATAAAGACATGAGGTTAATGCTTGCCCCTAAATCCGCCAAAGCCATGCAATTTTCAACACCGGGAAAATTACAAGGTATCAAGAAGCGCCCCGGATCTCCAAGTTTTGTTGGTAAGGTTTTAAGTAGCACGGCGGAACAATTTTCATTAAGGGATGTGTTGGGCAAATCAACCAATTTTTCTTTGTTTGAGAGTAAATCCTTGAACATCTTAGCAAACTTTGGCATATAAGCAAGAGCTTCCGCAAAGGATATATTGATGTTGAGTTGCTTGAACATCCTTAAGAAATTGGAGACTTGGATGTCATCCTTGTTCTTTAACTTGTCCTTTTTCAACCTTGAAGGATATGGAAGAGTAGGTTTTGGTGTAGGTGGAATAGGTGTTGTAGTGGAAGATTTGTCTTTGTTAGCTTCTTCATTGGGAGGTGTGGAAGGTAGAGGAGAAATATGAATGGGTTGAGAAGGTGTGTTTAAGTGAATGGGAGCATTTTGAGGTGGTGAAGTAGAGGTAGAAGGCTTGTTACAAGTAGGAACAAAAGTGGTTTGAACAATAGGAGGTTTAGGAGGTGAAGGATCCTTTGTTGTCTTTCCACTTCTTGTTGTAATAGCATTGACATTTGCCCTTGGATTTGTTTGTGTGTTGGAAGGTAAAGCCCCTTGTGGTATTTGATTTAATGCCATTAAAAGCCTATTGGTTTGTTCATCCGATATATGTTTCATTTGGTCATTCATTCTCTTCTCAATTTCACGCATTTTCTTGTCAACATACTCTTGAGTCTCTTGCATCCCATATCCTTGATTTTGAAGTTGAGGATAAGCTTGCTTTGGTATTGGAGCATATCTTTGATTGGGGAAAGGTGGAAGTGGTTGATTAAATCCTTGATGTGGTGGATAAAAGGTATTTCCTTGATGTTGAACATTGTTGGGTGCCTTGTAGTTATTTCCTTGGTAAGGTGATCTTTGCCCTTGATTTCTTTGTAACACTTGAGGAGGATTTTGTTGAATTTGGGTGGGTGGTTGGGGTGGGAATCCCGGTGGAGTAAGGTAGTTTTGAGACTTGTAAGAAAGTTAATTTGGATTGATATTTGGCTTGAAGTGTTCACGATGTTCGTCTTGGTAAGCATAGCATTCCCCTTGATAAACTTGCACCTTATCACATTGTTCATAAGAATGGGGGCCTCCACAAGTTACACAAGAAAGAGTAATGTCATTCACATCATTTGAAGAATTGTTCAATGAAATGTTCTTAATGGCCTTAACCATCTCTTGTATCATCTCTTGTTGACCTTTATTCATTTGTTGAATGATCTCTTGTTGATATTTGAGGAATTGGTTATCACAAGGTGTTTGAGAAGTGTTTTGGATAACATGAACCCTTTCTTCAAATTGAGTGTTTGTTTGAACCATTGCTTTAGTCTCAATGATGTCCACGGCCTCTTGCATGGATTTAAGAAGAATATTCCCTCCCACGGAAGCATTGAGTGAATCTTGGTGGTGAGATTTAAGGCCATTATAGAAAGTATTGATTTGGTGAACTTCATCCAATCCATGGTTAGGGCATCGCCTCAATAACTCTCTATACTCTTCCCAAGCATCACTAAAGGATTGACTAGATTTTTGTTGAAAGCCTATAATTAAGTTCCTCAAAGCCGTGGTCTTAGATGGAGGAAAGAACTTGTTCAAAAACTTAGTGGTGAAACCATCCCATGTGATGATACTATCGGGTGGTTGGGTGTCTAACCAATGCTTAGCTTGTCCCTCTAGTGAAAATGGCACTAATATCAACTTGATAGCATCATGTGGAACTCCATTGTACTTAAGGGTATTGCAAAGAGCAAGGAATCTCTTAAGGTGATCATGAGGATCATCATTCTTGTTACCATAGAAAGGTGTTTGTGAAACCAAGGAAATCATAGCCGTTTTTAGCTCAAATGTATTTGCGGGAATGTCGGGAATCCTAATAGCACTAGCATATCCATGAACATTGGTTTGCAAACGTTCCATCAAAGAACGATTATCAACAGCCATGGCTTCTTGTTGTGGAGGAGTCAAAGCACGATTCTCGTGATCGGCTTGATGGACGGTGGTGGTCTTACTCTTTCTCTTTTTGTTCCTTTTCGGAGGAAGAGGTTGTACACCAATCGGTATTTGTGCACACCCGCGAGTGAGCATGCAACTCAATACGAGGAATGAGAGAGAAGCTCTCGTGTGACTTTGAAGAGAAAAGGATTATCCTCTTCGAGTTTCAATATGAAATATCCATAAGAAAATAATATATATGTATGTACTACTTGGGTGCAAGACCCCCAATGAAGCCTTCCTTCTTAGAATACTCACAAGTGAACGGGGGGTTAGGTGGCGCGAAGCACTTAAGTACCTATTGACTCTTAGATGGCATTTTATAGCACATCGCCTTTCTATTCACTTAAATGTTCGTATTCTTCGAATTTTTGCTTATTGAGAGTATTTATCTATTCTTGCTTTATTTTGTTTGATCGATACACGTATCAAGGACCGGAACGCCCCTCAACACGGTGTATTGCCTTGGCAATACTTTTGGAGAATATGTAGATTGGTTGTTCTTATACGTATACGTATTTACTTATAATAATATATGGAAAATATTTTTGTATTTATGAGTTTTTAAGAGAAAATACTATATGTACATAAAAACCGAGAGAATCTAATAATATATATTTTTGGGTGCAATCTCTTAGGAAAAAGATTGCTTTTTGGATTTTTTTATTTGTTTGGTCAATTCTTTAGGAAAAGAATTGTTTTGTTCATTTTTAGTTTTTATATATTTTTATATTTTTGATTTTTTATTTGTTTTTGATTTATGATACGTAAAAATAACGTTCACAAGGTGAACGGATCCCAAAAGCCAATGAAAACCATCAATCGATAGTCTCTCGTAAAGTCAAAGAACCAGCAGCGGCGCCATTTGAAATTGTGTATAGTTAAGTTCGTTTTTCTCAGTTCTTGTCAAATTGAAAGTCCTAACAATATCGGGTTTTTAACTGTTTTTGGTTGTTAATATTTTTTTGGATATTGTATTGCTAATTCAAATAATACCTTGCAAAACTGAAAAATATCGTCTACTTATATGTAAAACACAGTGCAAATACCAAGAATTTATTCAATTAAAACTCAGAATGTAAATTTTACAAACTATAAGGACTAAAAATGTAAATTCTATGAAAAGTAAATGCTAGAAATGTAAAGCTAACAAGTACAAGGACTGAAAGTGTAAAAACAGTTAACTATGAGGATTAAAAATGTAAACTATTAAAACAAGTAACCAATTCTTAACAAACTCCAAACTACCTAACTGAAATTTAACAACTTTGAAAGTTTAAGGACCTGATTTAAGCAAACCCTAAAAAGATGCAAGTTTAGCCAAAAGTAAAACCAGATTAATACATCAAGGACTAAAGTGCAATATTTGGAAAGTTTTAATCAAAAACGGGTTTCAAACACAAATAAGCTCGTTTGAGCTTATTTCTCAACCAAAATCAACCAAACCACTTGCAAAATGCTTAAAATCAAAAATCAACTAGACCTGTAAAAGGAAATAAGCTAACAATGGCTAAAACTCTGATAAGCAATTTTCAATAAGCACAAAATAAGCTATAAAGGAATCTAGACTTGCACAACTGAATTTTAGTAATGAAATTGATTAATAAGCTCAAAATTTTGAATGGGAAATCAAGTCTTGTTCAAAAGCATCCAGTAATAAGCCCAGAATTTGAAATAAGCTAAAAGTAGTGCTTATGTTGACCAGCGTTGACCAAACTTTTTCAATAAGCTCAAATTCTCAAAAATCAACCATGAGCACTTACTAAGTGAACTTGTAAAAGAAAATGGACCAGTTTATGAAGAGGATTATGAGATATGAAAATTCAGTTTACAAGTTACAGAAACATTAGTTTGCTTATAGGTTTAGACTTTTGCTTATATCTTGTTGAATACTAGAAACTGTACAAAATCCCTATAGAATCTGAATCTTCATATATTGAGTGAGATTTGAAAACTGGTTTGATGAAATTTCATCAAGAAACAAATGAATGGTGAGCAAATCAATTTGGTAACTTTTCTGAACTAAACTTAACTGAAAATAACCCACACCATTAAACTGCCATTTGCCTCTTTGACTTAACAATTGACTGCAAAATGGTTTAAAACTACTTGTTATGACTTTGTAAATGAAAATGAAACAAAGTGAACCAATTTCTAACACTAGATTATCAAGTATAAGCTAATGCCAAACACACTTAAACTGATATTTTTGGAATTTTTGTGAAGTCTTTTTGAGTAAAAGTTTAAACTGAGTTACAAGCTTTATCAAACCAAGTTCAGTAGTCAAAATGCAATTTGTGAAAGCTGATTACAAGCACTTACAACAACTAGAATACAAGATGGCTAGAAAAACTTAACTGAATGATAAAAGCTGAAAACAGGTTAAGGATTAAAGCTATAAGCTAGATTTAGCTACACTTAAGCTACACACTCAATGAAATCAAATCAATAACAGCTAAAACACGTTTTATCATGCAATCACAATCAAGATTAACTAGAATTAAGCAGGCATTTGACAATTGAGAGGAACTAAAATCAAGAACATCAAAACCTTATGCAAAGGCCTCCTTTGGGGAGTAGAGGAGCGCTGAGCTCTCTATTCTAGTGCTAACCACCACCTTAGCACTAGATAACCCTATCAACAATCTAATCAACAACAATCAACCAATAAATCTGCCATTGATGACTGGATTCATCAAAAACTGAAAAACTAGACTGGATGATCAAATCAGCTACAATCTTCAATCAAAGCTTATTATGATCTAAGAATGATCATAACAAACTCATAACAGCAATACAGTAACAATGGTGCAAGGAATGAACAGTATAGAAGGTAATGAGAATTGGCGGGAAATTGAGATTTGAATTTTTATTGAATGAAAAGTTGTTACAAAGCTGTTAATTGGTTACAAACTAACTAACAAACTCAAGAGTGTGTCAAACTCTTGAGTTGTTGAGCTAAGAACTAGAAATGGTGGAAGAAAATTAAAAGTGTGTGTGTTTTCACACTTTTCTACAACAACTGAAAATGAGAGCTATCTAAGGTATTTATAGACCCTAGGGGAAGAGCAGTTGGGGTTGGTGACGTGTTGGAGCCAATCCCAGGCTTCCACGTGTCATAAATCTGCCAAAGTGATTTTGCTGATGAAGAACTGAATTGGGGGTTTTGACTTGAGTTGATTTCAGCCTAATTGATTGTGCTCAATGGATTCGTCCTTCAAAAATAAGCAATTTTGATGTTCATAACTTTTCTTGAAATTCACTCTAGCTTGAAATCGATCCTGGCAATGTGTTTTGTTGAAGATGACACGTGGCAAGATATTATTGGCCAAGAGAATGAGTTGCGGATCACTATCCATTTTTGGATAAATGATTATTGCATGGCGTTCATTCATTAGTTGATTAAATCTGAGTGGAAGTTACTGTTATGATTTTTAACCAATTAATGAGTGGCGGCTGTGGTGTAATAAATGCAATGATGTGGCGATCCAAAGTATTGTTTTCTTGGCTTTTCATTGGCTATTGGCTTCTTCACACAGATCAAGCTTGAAATACTTTCCAAAGTTGGCAGAAATGACCCTTGAACTTGGCAGATTGTATTTTTGAGCTTGTAACTTCATTTCTTTGGCATAATTGGTCCTTCAAACTTCATTCTTGAGCAAATTTGATCCTTTGACTGAATTGACTTGAATGTTGACCAATTTTGACTATGATCTTGACTTTTCCATATTTATACTTTTAGTCCTTCATCTTTGGAAGATTGTCAAGATAGGTCCTTTGTCTTCAAAGTCTTGTCACTTTGATCCTCTTTTGTATTTTTCATCAAATTAAGCTTGATTTTCCTTTGTTTGCTTGAAAATATATCCTTCTTACCTATTTGAGCACAAATACAAAACATACCACATAATTCCGCTTTATAGCACAAAGTTTAGGTATTTTTATTGTGTTTTAGGGTGATATGTTGATAAATTGATATGAGTTTTTGCTCATATCAATAGCATCACATGCAGACTTCTTTGCTTGTCATTGTTTGTGCAAACGACTTGTTTATCATCCCCGTTTGGGTGACATCTCTTTTTATATATGCTCTTGTCTACTAACCTTGTTTTGTAGGACACTTCTAACCCATTTTTGTAGCTCATCACTATTCTTGCTTTGTTGGTGCCTCAAGCAAGGGGGAGCTCATATCAAGGGGGAGCATTTGCAAGAGTTCAAGTCATTACATTTGCAATCGTTGACTCACTTAAATTGCATTCATTGAACATCTTGCAAGTAATGTATTATGGGATCTCGAAGACATGGAGGTGGTTAACCTATGGTGATTGAAGACTTCACTAGGATGATGCAAGCTCAATATCTTTGGATGATGGGATTACGGTTCGGATTCTCGCCTCTCAACCGAATATCTTTTGGATGCAAGCTATCTCAAAGTTGATTCTTCTCTTTTACAAACGACGACTACCTTTGGATGCATGATCTTCCTCAAATGATATGGATTCTACTCTTCCTCAAATGACGACTACCTTTTTTATTCGACAAAAGGGGGAGAAGGAAGTGTAAACGAGTACGTTTCACATTTTACTATGCGTTACGGTTTACTTGTTTGTCATCATCAAAAAGGGGGAGATTGTTAGTGCAAACATTACGATGTTTAATCAAGATGATCCCTTCATGTTTTGGTGATGACAAACGTATAACTCGCAATACATAATGTAAAATGTGTAAGGTACTCGTAATCACTCAAGCATACTTATGTATACTTCTCTCGACACCTTGAAGATTACATTCGTCATGAAAGAAAAGAAGGACGCGCGGTTCTCTTATAGAACACGCGGTTCCTTAGTGATATAGAACCGCGGGAAGATATAGAACCGCGGGCAGTCAAGCCAGTTTAGGCTTACTCAAGATTTCTGGAAGCTTCTAGAAGATGGAGGGAAGAAAATAAATTCAAAATTCAAATTTTGAATTTGGGCTCCAAGAATATAAGGTGCATCCTTTTATCCAATGGGTAGTTCACTCTTTTATCTAATGGGTAGTCCACTCTTTTATCCATTGGGTAAAAAGGTGCTCTCCAAGGAAAGAGTTGGCTATAAATAGAAGACTATTCTCTTCCATTTTACTTGCACAAAAACACAAAAAAACCTTCCAATATCCCATTCCTCATTTGCCTCATCAAGAGCAATGAGAAGAACACTTTCACCATTGTGAAGTGTTAGTGTCTAGAGTCAAAACATGATGAAGATCTCTCTAGATCAAGTCATGATTATTGTCTTCCTACTATATATATGTAGAAGATCCAAGTTGTGGGTACACTTGGATGTGTTTGTAAGGGTAGAATATCCAAGTGATGAGTATCCTTGGATTAGGTGTTAGTTGTGTAGATCCAAGTCTTGTAGTACTTGGATATAGTGTTAGAGTTATAGATCTAAGTGTTGTGTGCTTAGATCTATATGGTTTATGTGTTTAGGCCATAAAACATAAGGTTTGTTATGTTGGGCCATAAAACATAACTAGTGGGTAGATTAGGTTGTGTCTTGGTAGTTCTCACTAAACTCTAAGGTGATGTGGTTGTGTCTAGGTAGTTCTCACTAAACTATAAAGTGATGTGGTTGTGTCTTGTGAGTTCTCACTAAACTTTAAAGTGATTAGTAGTTGTGTTGTGTGAAGTTCTCACTTAGCTTCAAAGTGAAGAGTCGTGAAGATTGGTTCTAGCTTTCGATTAGAACTCGACATCTAGCCTTGTGTCGTTAAATGGTGAAGTGGGCAATGTTGTGTAGATTGGTCCTACCTAAGATTAGGACTCGACATCTAGCTTAGTGTCGGAAATGTGTAAGCGACGTGTATGGTTTTCTCCGCCTTGAAAGGAGTTTTGTTGACTAGTGAAGTAACTCTCGAGTAAGGTGTACTCGAGGAGTGGAGTAGGGCGAAGAGGAGCTTCGTGACCGAACCACTATAAATCATCGTGTCGGTACTTTCCTTTACATTTATGTCTTTACTATTATAGATGTATTTATATGTTGTGTGTTGTGTGCATCTCATAATCTAAACATCTAAGTTGCGGAAAAGCTAAGGCTTAGTACGTGTGTGCTTCGTGTTTAGATTATGGTCAAGTGTACATCACTTCGTCTAAACATCCTAGTTGCGGAAAAGCTTATGCTTAGTACGTATGTGCTTAGTGTTTAGACTATTGCTTGATGTACTCTTGATTTGATGTGTTTGTGTGTTTACTTACTTGTAGTATTTATCTTTCAATCAAACACATCTCATATCTAGTCAAGCTTGATCGAGAATTTGATACAAAGGATTGTCAAAGTTTAACATGTAACAAAAGGTTAAGTTCACTGTCGGCGGTTCTCTAAATGGACCGGCGGTTCTTTATTGATAAAGAACCGTGGGTACACATAAGGAACCGCACAGTGTGGATTAAGCCGAAATGTTTTGAAAACTAACTAGAAACTATTCAACCCCCCCCCCCCCCTTTCTAGTTTCTACAAACTTCTTAGTGTCCCTATCACGTATTTCTTTCAAACAATCCACCAAACCCCATTCGTCATCATCAACCTTAGTTTCCAACTCGACAATCAACATTTCAATGTTTTTGAGGCTATTCCTACATTGTTGACACTAACTGCGCAACACACCCACAAATGGTTGTTCAGAACCAACCATTTGACGAATATAAAGGGTCATGCATGCGTTGATCTCTGAATCACTACAAACTTATTTCAGTTCATTCAAGATTGGAGTCCTTTCAGCTATCTTTAATGGAGACAAAGTATATAATCAAAAGGGTTTATAAGAGAATCAGGGTTATGGTAAATTCAAATGTGGATGAAAGAGAGGTTTAGATAAGGGTAGTCTTTAAAAGTTCGTGCAAATTAAGTCTTGAAATAATTTTTTTGATTTTGACGGTCGGGGACAAGTTTTGCATAATGGAAACGTGAAGGTGGAAGTGGGGGTGAAAATGGTTTTGTGGAAAAACTTCGCACACAGGAAAGGTGGAGGATCAATTGTCGTGATTAGGACGAGTTGAAATAATGAAAAAGCTCTCACGTGCATGGTACGTGAAGGAGATAACGAAATTAATAAAAAGTTAAAATTTTACGTCTCAAAAGTTTTTTTACATAAAAATATAAGGGTGAAAGCTAAATTTATGCAACATACTATTTCAAATTAACCGATGTACGCAACTTACATTTTTCTATTCCGGATATACGCAACATACTTTCAATTACTTACCAATCTACGCAATATTGATCACAATATGACTTGTTTGACCGGTTACCGTTTAAGAAAGTTACAGTTTGGTCCTTGTGGTGTGCATGGACTTTCACCGTTAATTGTTTGATATTTTTTCACTGGAAAAACTTATAGCAGTGATATTTAACTTTTGTACATACACTTTTATACATGTTTCTATGCACACATTTTTATACACGAATAATATAAATGTTTTTTACACATTTTTATTCACACTTTTATACACTTTTTTATACAAACATTCTTATACACGTTTGTATACACACATTTTGATACACATTTTGATACGCATGTTTTTATACACGTTTTTGTTGTATACGTGTTTGGATTTAATTTTCAACGGGAAGTTTTTCGCGTGATTTATATTCACTATTAAATTTTATTTCACATACCTAATAGAATCGGTTTGCGCTTATTAAATATGCCACTTTTATCATACTACTATTTTTATTAGTTTTACAGATTGTTTAATAATATTTTACATATAGAATGTCTATATTTAGTCAATGATAGGTTTCGAGACTTGAAAGTAAGTTTTTAGCAAGACTGTCGGAATTCGGATGTATTTGAGTAATTACCGAAGATACTAGTATTGCTGTCACAGTTTTAAATCGGGTTTTCGACCATCTAAATGTCTTTTTCATGAAAATCATAAAGCACGAAAGTTGTTGAGAATGTAGACATTGACTTAAAGTGACATTTTCGGAGTTTACGGGATCAGTTTTGACGCTGAAATCTTATGCCAAAATTCATACTTTCTTGCATATAAAAACGTGTATATAATAGCATGTATAAAAAAATGTGTATAAAAAAATGTGTATAAAAATGTGGATAAATATGTGTGTATTAAAGTCAAGGTATCATTACGAAGTTTTTTAACGTAAAAAATGTCATAGGACTAACGGTGGAAGTCTACGCAAACCAAAGGAACAAACTGTAACTTTTCTAAGTGATAACCGGTCAAACAAGTCACATTTTGGTTAATATTGTGTATATTAGTAAGTATTTAAAAATATATTGCGTAGATAAAAAAAAAATTACGTACATTAATTAATTTGAATAAATATACTAAATAAATTCAGCCTTTACCCCTTCAAAGCAAGTAGGCCGTTTTGTACCACCCTTAGTCCTATCATTTTTTCTTTCTCACATTTTTACAATATTTGTCTATTTGAGAAGCAAATTACCATTCTTATTATATAACACAAACATATTCACACGATTATTGGGAATTAGAAACTTAAACTCCTACTTGATGGCCACGTTTTAACAACCAATAACAGACATGTGGCATAGTAGAAGCTTAGTTTGGCTGTAGTGTTAGACGTCACATTGTTGTCAGCTTTTCATTTTTATATGGAACCCATGACGTGAATTCCTTCACTTGCGCCGTTAATATGTTTCTTATCTCGTGATCTTATTTCCATTCTAATTAGTTGGCAATATCTTAAACATGTTCCCACCTATAAATAATAAACTATCAACAAGTACAAATATTTTTTAAAAGAAAAAAACACAACATGATCGAGTGATCGACGGTCAATATACAGTGCCATTATAGATAAGTCAAAAGAACCCTAAAAAAATCTAACTTATAGACAAATTTGTGTCTAAATTCTTAACCCTTTTGAATCCAGCTTGTAATAGAAATGGAAATAATAAGGTGAGACAAGTTTAATAAAATAAAAACGTTCACATAAATAAATGAAATAACTCTATAATTTATGCATTTTAAGTAAGAATAGAAGAAAATAAAATATCGATGACCAATTCTTCATTGTTTTTTTATAACGCAAGCATAAGATAATGGATTGGCTAATGGAGGCTCAGAAACATGCCCATGCATGTGTATACTTGCATGCTTTGCACTCTTGTATCACGTTCAATTCCAACTTTACGATGACTAGGAAAGCTTAGAATGATCGTCTCCGCTGTTTTTGTCGATCAACTAATTGATGCAAAAAAGCACATGTCATTAACTCGATATACCCAAGTTTAAAAACCATTATGAACCTGAATATATATGAATATCTATATAAGATTGTTGTACAATAAGATACAAGTACTTATTATTTTACGTAAACATCATGTAGTGAGATGATAAGATTGTTGATGATACGTACATGATGTAACTTTAAATACAATCGATTAGTATACATAATAGTATGTATACTAATCGACAATTTTATCATCTCACAACGTGGCATGATGTTTACGTAAAATAATAAATACTAGTATCTTATTGTATTTAAATAATTAATTTATTTTTGTACTGGAATCAAACTCAGGATTTTGACATTTTACAACTTAAACGTCACATGCATGCACATAAGCTTGTAGCCCGCGTGGACTTTGCACATGTTATGTTATATTGACTTAATTTTTTGGGAATTTTTTTAGACAACAACTATACACATAAAATATGCAAGTCACACTATAAATACGCACAACCATAACCATGTATGTAGGCTATTGTTCATATTCTACTTCTTTCAACAAGCTTACATTAATTGCTCAAATGATGGTATTGCTAAACGACGTTTATTTCCTCCATTTGATGTTCTAACGTTGTTGTTACATCAAATTGGTCATTTATTTTCTAAATAATGGCAGTTTTTGTTGTGTAACATGTTATCAGAGCACGACATTTTTTTTAGTTTTGAGTTACTCCCAATGATTAACGTGAAAATTTATGTGTTTCAGCAAATGATCGTGATTTTGTTTAAGCCAAAGTGTGGGAAATGTCGAACGAAAGCAATGATGGTAGCTGCCAAAGCATTAGGTAAAACAAGCATCTACTTCTTTAGCTTTATATATTTTATCTCAACCTTTTCGCTTGATCTCCTCTATAAAACCATGTTTCAATTTAGTAAATGATGCATGTGAATCAAGAAGAATGTAGTTATATGATATCTTGATAATACACGTACAGGTGTGAATTCAGTGGAGCTACAAGGGGAAAACAAGAACTACTTGGTGGTGATGGGGGATGGGGTTGATGCCGCCGCCTTGACAAGCTCGGTTAGAAAGAAGGTCAAGCATGCGTCACTAGAACTGGTTCGACAGTTGTAACTTATTATATCAAGACAATGCATGATCCATATAATCAAAGATTGTGTTATTTGATTTAATTTCACTACATTATATTGTTTTAGTAGACTATATATTCCTACTCATTAGCATTGTTTGTACTAGCCAAGTCCGTAGTCTTTTTAGCATATTGTTGTATTGTATTTATATTTTAGCATGTATAACACATATATGTAAATCTTGATTTATTCTCTTTTAAAATTAATGCTAAACCTCAACAAGACTCTTGTATCAGTTTATCAACCAAATAATATATTCACTAATTCCCCGTATACTATACCACTGAAACGTAGTGTACAGTTAAAAAAGATGTAGATTAATGTCAATAAATGTAGGCTTTAGATTGATTCTATACAATTCGAGCTACATTTATATTTTGTCCTTATACTATGCCAAAAATACGAGGAAACCCCCTGAAATGAAAGATCCTAAAAAACGCCCATAAACTTCGCAATTTTGGTGCGTAAAACACCTTGAGACGTTAAATTTAACAATTTGGTCATTATCTCCCTCGACTGCCCTGCACGTGAGGGTATCTTCGTCATTTCCCCTTCTCCATCTTCATGACTGAACACCCTACCTTTCCCGTGTAAAAAATGTAGAATAATGATAATCTTTAATCTAATCAAGAGGGTTGTTGTTTTTCTAGAGAGAGAAACTAGAGCGAGAAAGAAAGAAAACTTGTATTAATGTCAAAATGGAATAAACAACCAACACCCCTTTCCATGGTGGAAAGGGGTTTATATACCAAGACCCTTAATGGGCTTGGGCTTCCGGGCTAATGTAAATAATAATAAAACATATACTACGAGCTTATAACTATATTGTTGGAGTGACCGAGACTTTCTTAATACAAAAAACGTATTTCCAACAATCTCCCCTAAAGGGAGGTCACTCCAAATTTACAAAGTCCTAATCTAGCATGTTAGATCTTGTTCTTGAGCTCGTAGACCACTTTCTCTTTTCTTCTTTAACTTTTCTTCTTTTTGTGAATATATGTTGAATAACATCAGGCTTTTGCTTGGAACATGTTCTTTTGGCCTTTCACGTGCAGTCTTTGTCTTCTTGTGATATTCGCCTCTTCGTGACTTCATGTCCCACATACCTATCCTTTGTTGAATTCTTGAAAGTTTCAGAGTCGATACAGCGGAAGACTTTTGGTTCAGGCTTTTTTGAATTTGCTGAAATATTTGATGCAAAAGGAATAAGTATCTAAGGACGACTTCAACTTGTACACCGCAACGTCACCGTCTTCAAATGCAGCAACATAATAAGACACGAATAAAATGGCTTTAACATTTTATTCTGATTCGGTATCATTTTACCTCCGGTCGGTGAAGACCGTTGGACGATAATAAATATCCTACTTGTGACAGGTAGCTCTAATTAAAGATCTCCTTGACAAGATTTCGCGGGTAAACCCGTTCTCTTTATTCGACCGTCCAAAGCTGACTGCGAACATAAAGAGTGAATCATCTGGATTAAAAAATCCATATGATTGAAGCCATCAATTCATGAAACCTGGAACAAGTGAATTTCAGTTAAGCTTTTCACCATCGTTGCTTTCCAGTTATCACGAGCTTGATTCAAATAGAATCTTACTTGTCACCTACCGCAGTGCTGTTTGATGTTGACACTGAAAGGATTTCCACTCTTCATTGTGAACACTAAAGAGTGCCACTCTGAGTGTTCTGGCAAGATCACTTGGATAATGAGTAGAGGCCCTGGAACAAGTTTAATCTCAATTAAGAGTTAAACCATCGTTTCTTTTCAGTTATCACAAGATTAGTTCTTAAAGAACCGCAAATGTCACCTACCATGAGCTTGTTTGATGTTGGCTCAAGCAGGATTTCCATCTTCATTGTAATACTTTCGTATTACTCAGATGTTCTGGCAATATTACAAGAATTGCGTAGGACTCATAAAAATATTTCTTGTTTTTAAAATTGTGTCCTAATGAGACTTTTGATGATCTCGTGGCTCTAAACTCAATAGTACATTTTTGTTTTGGTGAGCGGAGGCTGGAGAGGATTGCCACCTTTTCAATATCAATTTATTTGGAGTTAATAAATCGATAGATAACGTGTTGAACTCCGTGACATTAAAACAAATATCTTTTGAGAGATATTTGAGTTGGCTGGGAGGGGTTGTGCATCGCATCACTGGATCCATGATACTTTGTCTTCAAGATGAGTTGACCTGGTTTCTGCCTAAGTTGTAAGGAGGGCTTCTTTCTTTACATCCTTTATCTTTACATTTCTTTTTCATTCTTCAACCCCTTCAATGCTTACCAATACAACATCACTAGCACTTTGTTGTGATTGTTCTAGTTCTAGCATCAGTACTTGGTCGGCATTCAGCTACGTTCACAGTCCATTCTCCATCTTTCCTAAGGACTTCTATTTTCTAACTATAGAATTGTCCTTGGGAAGATTCCTCCGGTTCTGGAAGAATCATTGGACTAGCACCTAATCCTACCACCCTTTTGTCACCACATCCGTCGTGAATTAAGTGTGTTTTGGGTAAGTACTTGTCACCATGAAAATCCTTGAAAACTCACTTAAGATACTTGTGATATAAATATGAAAGTTTTGTATCTTTAAGTGTTTTTTTCATAAAAATGCTCCCCCTTAACATGTGCAGCACACATATTAAGTTGGTTTATACTTGAAGTCTTTTTTATGTTTAGCCAAATATATTATCTAGTCTCCTTAATCCCATTTTCTCCCCTTATCCAAAATGTTAACCATTAATATTTTGGATATTAATGGATTAACCAGTCTTTGGGTAATAAAATGAAATTAGTTGTTGGCCATAGAACATGTCAATGCTCCCCCTCAAGTTAATCAGTGTTAGTTGTAGTGCTTGAGTATGATAGATTTTGAAAGATTTAGAATCTCGTGAGAAATTCTTGAAACATTATCATACTTTCACACTACAATAAGCCACAAAAGAACAATATTCACAATATTTACATATTCACAAAAGATATATGGAGTTAACCTGATATAGTACGACCCATTTTAAATGGATCATTCCATGAACTTGTGGTGCGCTCCATATGGTCTTCCACCAACAAATCGTTCTAAGCTTCTTATAAGACGTCTTTCCCTCAGCTTCTCATCAATCTTCTTGATCGTATAGGTAGCACTCTGTTGATATAACGTGTGCCAATATACAGTGACTTTTGGAAGAGTCTTATACTTGTTGAGATGCACCAACTTTTCCCGAATGTGGGTGAGAGTCCCGTCACTGAATTTGTTGATCTCTGGAATTCTCATGAACCTCATTAGACCACAACCATTCAGGTAGAAAATGTCGGGCATCGGGTCAGTGGTGCTGGTGTATGGAGATTTGTCTGTATGCCTCTACAACACTTTCGTACGTGGTTTAGAAAGATTGAGCTTCCTTTGATAACTTTCTACTCCAAGTTGCAGATCTTCAACTCTTTTCTTGATGAAAACTCGACATGTGTACATTCGAAGAGCTGAATTTAATGCAATTAGTTCTTCAGATTTCAAATCTCTGAGGGCGTTGTGAGTAAGCAAAAGCAGCATGTCTTCAATATCTTCTAGACGAAGAAGTGGAAAATCTCCTTCCTGGATGGTGTAGACTTTTTCATCTTCTCTAATGAGTCTGATCTCTGTCAAATGTTGATAGCCTGTTTTGGGTTCAATCCTAACTCCTTGGATGCTTTTGATTCGAATTAGAGAGAGGACTTGAGAACCTGAGTTGTGCAGACATGCATAGTTGTAGGCGCGTCGCACACGCTCATCCCAATGTGAAGCACCCAATTCGGCATATCGATCATATTCAGGTTATTTTTATGGATCCCATAGTCGATTAACTTTTTCTTCTAACCAAGGTATCAAATCCCAAGTTTCAGCCTTTACCAATGTTAAGGATGTAGCATACTTGTTTGCTCCCTTGACCAAGTATTCGAGATCCTCATTGACGAAGAATTCAAGTGCGGTTTGATCATCATCTATAGCTGTGGTAGGATGAGGTTTTTCAGGTTCATGAAGACCGTCCCTTTGAGTAGTTCTCAAGGCTTTCAGAAGCTCATTTGCGTTGTACTCGTATTCCGTACTGTTGATCTTGGATTTAACACGAAGTTTGGAATTTTTTAGTCCTCTCACAACCATTGCTTGAGTTATGTTAGACCCATATGTGTACTCCAAGAATCTTGAAAAATCTATTGGATTGCTTAGGAATTGGGAGAAGTCAGCTTCATCAGCCTTTGTCAGTGGACGAAGTGCAGCAGCGTTTGACACCCAAGGTTGTACGGGTGCATTTTCATCTTCCTCAAGTGTATCCACCCATGCTGGTTCACTTGACTCTGGAACATCAGGAACTGTAGTAGAGACAGGAACGTCAACAACAGGTACGGCTACTGCTTCAGTGTCTGGTATGTCTTGGATTGGATCAGAGACTTAAAAATCCAGTACAGGTTGATCGGGTTCTGTCTATTGTTGTTGCACTAAAGGTGTAGTAACTGAAGCAACTGGGGCAGATGTGACAGGAACAGATGTGGTTACAGGAGCGAATGTGGCTGGGGTATGTGATGAGGCTGTATTAGCATCTACATCATGAAACTTCTTGGTGCGTTTGCCTTGGCGAGGTGGAGGTTTTGAAGTTGATTTACCCTTGGTAACATCATCTTTGTGAGATTTGTCACCTTTTGACTTGTCTTGCTTATCTCCATCCTTTTTTCCTGTATCATCGTCCCCTTCTTCTTGATCTTCACCATTTTTGCCGTCACCATCACCATTATCGTCACCATCACTGTGTTTATCACTTCCTTTTTCGTCATTAGTGCCTTCTTCGTTATCACTACCTCGTTCTTCATCACTCCCTCCTACGTCATCACTACCTTTGTCTTCATCACTCCCTCCTTCGTCATCACTACCTTTGTCGTCATCAGCCTTGTCATCATCATCATTGTCATCATCAGCATCATCGTCATCATTGTCGGATTCGTCTTCCTCTTCATTTAAGATATTATAGGGAACTACAGTACCATGTTTCTCGAATATCTTAGTATCTTCATCTATAGCCGTTTTAAGAGCTTTGTGAAGGATCTTTTGAGCTTTGGTTTTGTTGTAGGACCCAACTTGAATCATCCGAGCATGTAAGAGTTTCTTTAACTCATAATCCGTGAACCTTTGAGCAGTGAGAAAATCTGACTTTTTAGTGTTAGAAGACTTGATCATGACTTTGCTTGCGGAAATTTGTTTCAACTCCTCTCGCAGATTGTCAATAGATTCCTTAACCTTTTCATCAAGTGATTCAACAATTTAATCGTTAGCTTTGGCAAGAACCTCTTTCTCATCTCGGTACCTTCTTTTGAGGTCTTGAAGACGAATCAACTTTGCTTCATTTTTGGCAGATTCATTTGCTTTGACTTGAGCTAGTTCTTCTGCATGTAGTTTGCGAGATAATTCTAACTCTTCTAGGAATTTAGCAATTACCTCTTCTTGAGCTTTTCTTGTGGATTCTTCACTTAGTTGTCTACGAGCTAACTCCTCTTTAATTCGAGTCATCTCTTCTTGTTGAGCTATCATGATTTGTTCCATTTAAATCATGAATATTGCTGGTAATGATGGAATCAATGATATTGGTGCTGCTGGAGTTTGTTGTGTAGGAGAAATGGTCATGGCAGTGCTGGAAACTGAAGCGAAGAGAGGTCGACTTGGTAGAGTTAGAGAAAGTTGAATTGACGCCGGTGGGGTCACAGTAATAACTTGTGGAGGTACTGTTGAAACTGGTGGAGGCACTGTAGAAACTGGTGGAGGCATTGTAGAAACTGGTGGAGACACTGTAGAAACTGGTGGAGGCACTGTAGAAATTGGTAGAGGCACTGTAGAAACTGGTAGAGGCACTGTAGAAACTGGTGGAGGCACTGTAGAAACTGGTAGAGACACTGTAGTACTTAAGGCTTTGGTAGTATCAAAAAATGTTGTCGTATCAGTAGACCCGGTAATGTCCATGTCCTTCAATCCGTCATGAGGTTGTTGTTCATCATGAATATCGACATCGTCATCAACTTGGGCAGATTTCACACGAAGAGGTATGTAGTCATTCGGTTTCCCAAATTCAGCAATATCATGAGGTAGCAAAGTTTCTTTTGCATTCATTCCTGAACCACTACCCCCTGTGTCTTTCTTACTTTGCATGATTGCTTTCTTGACATTTAGTCTTTCAGTTTTGCGAAGCAGTTATTTTTCATTTATATCTTCATCTTCATCCTCAAGTATTAGCTCCTTCCCACTAGACTTGGCAACACTTTTCTTCTTTTTAGGCTTAGGTGAAGCTGTTTCATCTGATGGTTCACTTTGTTTGCGTTTGCCTTTGCCTTTGGGTTTTAGTGAAGAGAAATCTCCCAATGAAACTCTTTCCTTTTGAATTTCCATTTCATCCAACAAGTGCTTGTATGCATCACTTGCTTTGAGTTCATCAGTCAACATGTGATTAGGGATAGCGGTTGGAGTACCTGAGTAAACACTGGTATGTCCGTCGTGCTTTAAATCCGCAATAGTAGCATCGTCATCTGGAGTATGGTGAGGACTTTCTTCACGCTTATCGATTGAAGCATCTAGTTGCATGAAGTGATGAATGATAAGCTTGATAAAACGTGGGAAAGGAAAGTAACCAGACTTCTTCTTGGTATTATGGAAGAGTTGATATTGAAATTCCTCCCTTGGTAACTCTACATAGTTCACATTCTTACCCTTGTAGATGCCCCAAAAGATACAAGCAATGAAAAGACGCAAAGAATCTTATCCAGTTGATTTAGCTGTAAGACACCGAATGAGTATTCCGAAAAATGCTTTCCAAGGTTGACCCAAGTTAGCTGTAGTAAACTGAGACACCACTCGTAACTCAGGATCACCGTATCCAAGAGAATGATACATCTTCACAATTTCATTCTTGTCAGGGTCGACTGTAAACCTTTGGCCTGTAGGTGGAATTGGTAATCCGAATATTTGACGATAGATAGGAATTGAGAGAGTATATTCCTTTTTGTTGATGGTGAATGTGAGCTTTCTGTCTGATAGCCGTTTATTTGAAACCCAAAATTCATACATATAATCGGTTGGAACCGAATTCGTACCCCATAAAGCCTTCTTTATTGGAGTTCGATCAAGAATGTTTATAGATACTTTGAAAGCATAGTGATCTGAGGCAGAATCTTCTTTGTCTTCTTTCAGTCGAAAGTTATTTGGTATAAACTTTAGAGCTTTGGCGGCGACAAGTGCCTGATCAGCTTTGATTTGATGCTCGGTAGGTTGAGACATGTTTTCTACTTAAGACGAACAAACATACAAGATTGATATACCCAAATATATATATCATGATGTATCTATACCTAAGCAAATCAAACATATACCATAGACAACAAACAATACACCATCTTCGGATAAATCCACATTCTTCGGTTAAAAACAACATCTTCGGATAAAACAATCTTTTTCAGAAAAGTAACCATTTTTCGGATAAAAAGACTTTTTCAGAGAAAACTATCTTTTTCGGAAAATTGATATTTTCGGATAAGAGAACTTTTTCGGATAAACCTTGTTTTTCGGAAAGAATGAACATTTTCGGATAAAAAGACTTTTTCAGAGAAAACTATCTTTTTCGGAAAACATGGACATTTTCGGATAACAGAACTTATTCGGATAAAAGACATTTCTTTGGATAACTCAGTATCTTCGGAAAAATCATGAATCTTCGGATAAATGACATTTCTTCGGATAACTCAGTATCTTCGGAAAAAGCATGTATCTTCGGATAAATAATAATTCTTCGGATAATTATGATATCTTCGGAAAAATCATAAATCTTCGGATAAATGATATTTCTTCGGATAACTCAGTATCTTCGGAAAATTCATGAATTTTCGGATAAATAATAATTCTTCGGGTAACATGATATCTTCGGAAAAATCATGAATCTTCGGATAAATGACATTTCTTCGGATAACTCATTATCTTCAGAAAAATCATGTATCTTCGGATAAATAATAACTCTTCGGATAAAGCCATTTCTTCGGAAAAGTGCAAGTTTTTCATATAAAAACACATTCTTCAGATAAATTGATTTTCTTCGGAAAAATCATGTTTCTTCGGATAAAAGGCATTTTTCGGAAGAGTTTCAAGTTTTTCGGATAAAAACACATTCTTCAGTTATATTGATTTTCTTCGGAAAAACCATGTTTCTTCGGATAAATAGCATTTTTTCGGATAAATTGATTTTCTTCAGAAAAAGGCAACTTTTTTCGGATAAAAACAAATTCTTCGGATAACTGCATGTTTTTCAGATACTAGCACTTTTTCGGATAAACACTATTTTTCGGATAAACAGCTTTGACAGATTTCATGATCATCCTCAAACTCAAACTGTTATGATTCTCAGGGCAAAAGTGATTGAATCTAATGCATCTTAAAAAAAGCATCTATGTTCTAAATCTTATGGCATACAAAAACCCCTTTATCAATTAACCTATGATATCCATAAACCCTAATTTGAGATTTTAAGGATTGATTAATTAAGCAAAGAAACAGAGGAATCATACACAAAATTAGATTAAACATAGATACCTTAGATGTTTATTAGTAGATTAGATCAAATAAGTGAGGTCTTGGATGGAAACAGGAATGGCGGCAATGGTTGTGGTTTCTGTTTGTGTGAAACAGAGAAAATAGAAAAGAAAGAGAATGGAAAGAAGGGGGCGGTTTTAATGTATTTGACTTAGGTCAAATCTAAACATTTTCTCTTTTTGCAATTTTAGTCCTCCTATTTCCGTCGTTTACTTTTGGTGACTATCCTATTTAAACACAGACAATCCAAGCAACTTAATTGACCTCCTATGCCGTAACATACATTAATCACGAAAAAACCTAATACCGAGTCACATGAATTACGAAAAAAAAACCACGAAGCACGAAGAATACACACGAAGAATAATTCACCATTTAACATATAACCAATTAATTGTTCTGAACTACTTTTGAAGATCGATTTGATGATGAAAATAATTTGACATTTTCTACCCCTTAAATACAGACCCGTTTTCTATTTAAAGAGTTGTAGTCTTTGTATTTAAGAGTACTGATGAAAGACTTTTTCGTTTAAGGTGATATTAGAACAATTCGTAGTGGCAATAAAATTTCTCTTATTTTAACAAAATAAGTGCACTGAAACGTACACTCATTTGTGTTAGACCAAGTTATAAAGTAAACTTGATCCCTTGTATGGTTTTAAGGTAAACTATACCCGAGAAAATTAATTCCTGTTGTGAGCCAACCTCTTCGTATGAAATACGTGACTTGAATGCGAAAAGCGGGTTGCAGTCTGAAATAACTAAAAGCGATATGGGCATGTTTTAAAATATGTACAACTTTTATACGGACTTTATTTATGGCGTCGTGTCAATTTTAATCGACATTTCTAAGGCCATAAATATTACCGTACTACAAGACATGTCCGATTTAAAATGAAAAATATTTTTGGATTTTCTTGATTTTATATTTTTATGGTTTTTGTATGTTTTATATTTTTGTATTTTTCTTTTGGTGGTTTAAATATATACGATAATATACAAGATCACGAGAAAAGGATAATCTAGAATAGTTTACCACCACTATTCTGCAGATTCTTCTGCCAACTCCTTAAGTGTCGCGGGTGAGAATGATTTCATGCCTAGATTTTCAATCAAAAACTCGATACGTCCTCGATCTAAGGCCTTTCTGAATATATCCGCCAGCTGATACTCAGTGTTGACAAAATACAGTTCGATCCCTCCATTTTCCACTTGCTCTTTGATGAAATGGTAGCGAAAATGTGCTTTGCCCGAGAGTGTTGAACGTAGTTGCAGCATAGAGCAATGGCGCTTTTATTGTCACAGTACATCAGAATTTGGTTGAATCCAAGACTGCAGTCAGTTAATTGTGATCTCATCCAAAGAACTTGAGCACAACAACCGGACATAGAAATGTATTCAGCCTCTGTACTTGATATAGCAGTGCTTTTCTGCCTTTTGGATGCCCAACTAACCAGTCTATCTCCAAGAAGTTGCACACTGCCAGAAGTGCTACGTCTAGTATCTTGACACCCAGCATAATTCGCTTATGCATATGATATTAGTGCAATAGAGGAATCCTTCGAATACCACAGACCACGATGAAGTGTTCCTTTAAGATACGAAAAGATCATTTTCACAACATGTAAGTGTTTTTCAGTAGGCCGAGCCTGTTACCGGGCACACATGCATATAGCAAATTGCAAATCAGGCCTGCTAGCAGTCAGATAGAGAAGGGTACTGATCATTCCACGGTAAAGTTTAGGATCGACAGCTATCCCTTCCCTATCCTCATCTAACTTGGATCTCTCCACCATTGGTGTATTCACGGGGTCACAATTTTTAAAATGATACTTCTTTAATGATTCAAGAGCAAATTTGGATTGATTAATGAAGATGCCTCTGGGATTTTGAGAAATTTTCAACCCGAAGAAAAATGAAAATTTTCCTATCATCGACATCTTAAAACGTGTGGACATGATTTTCTCAAAATGGTCAGACAGTCTTTGATTAGTGGCAGCAAATATTATATCATCAACATAAATTTGTACCAGTATCATGTCGTTGTCCTCTTTGAGAATAAATAATGTTGGGTCCACTTTGCCTTTGGAGAAGCCTTTCGAGATGAGATAAGACGATAGGAGATCGTACCACGTGTGTGGAGCTTGTTTCAACCCATAAAGAGCCTTCTTGAGCTTGTACACGTGATTAGGATACTCTGAGTTAACGAATCCATTCGGCTAGCTTACGTAGACATCTTCCCTTAATTCACCATTAAGAAATGTCGTCTTAACATCCATTTGGTATACGATCATGTTCATGTGAGCAGCATAGGCAAGGAATAGTCTAATCACCTCCAATCGTGCAACAGGAGCAAAGGATTCTTCAAAGTCAATACCCAAAGCTTGTTTGTAACCTCTAGCAACCAATCTAGCTTTGTTCTTTAACACTCCACCCAACTCATCGAGTTTAACCTTATATACCCACAACAATGTAAGGATTTTAACGTTGTTGGGTAAAGGAACTAATTCCCACACTTCAAGACGTTGAAATTCATTAAGTTCCTCTTGCATGGCTTCAATCCAATATGATTGTGTCATAGCTTGTTGCCAATTTTTAGGTTCAATGTCGGAAAGAAATGCATCAAAGTAGCAATATAATGCATGTTCTTGAAGTTGGTGGCGTGTTAAGACTGGTCGATCGATGTCACCAATAATATTTCGGATTGGGTGATCCTTTGTCCATTTGGTGTTGTGATTTTCAATCTGTGGTGGTCGAGAGTGAACGATTGCAGGAGCTTCCTCTGAGGTAGACGCACCGTTAGGGTTTTCGGGTATTTGTAAACCAAAGAATGGAAGCTCTTGTAAGTGAGCAATCTCCAAATCGTGATCATAGTAACCTCTTCAACATCATTAGGAACAAGCGGGGGTGTTGATTCGGGTGTAGTTTGAGAATTGGTAGGGGATGGTGCATTCTGGTTCAACCGTCACTGTAGATGCATCTGATTGATTTCCATTAGCTTGAGCAACAACTTCGGGAATCGGAGCTACGACTGCAGGTGTTGGAGAATCATCACTAGGTGGATCATAGAATTCATCAAACATAGGTTGAAATAACTCATCCTACTTGGGCCTTATAGGTGGTGTAAATGATGGAGAAGTAGGATTGTTGGGAGTTAATCCGGAACTAATTGTACCGGTTCCCATCTCATGAAGTGCGGGTTCAGAGTTGTGTTGCTCAGAAGTCATCGCTGTCAGCTCATCAAAATCAGCATCCAAAGTTTCTACTATCTTGCCAAGACGACGGTTATAAATTCGGTAAGCTTTCTTTGCGGGTGAGTAACCAATGAAAATTCCGATATCAGCCTTCGGTTGAAGTTTGCCCTAATTCTCACTATTAGTATTTGGATAACACAGTGCACCAAACACATGAAGAAATGAAATATCAGGTTTATGTCCATGAAGTAGCTCATATGGAGTTTTTCCATGGCGCTTACGAATGATAGAGCGTTTTTTGGTATAACATGCGGTTGCCACTGCTTCAGCCCATAAGAATAAAGGAGCATTCGCATAAATCAACATAGTTTAAGCAGTTTCCATTAGTGTGTGATTACGTCTTTCTACGAAACCGTTTTGTTGTGGAGTGCGAGCAACAGAAGTTTCATGTGAAATACCGACCTCTTCATAATAGTCTCGTAGAGTATGATTAACGAACTCAATTCCATTATCTGTGCGAATGCGGCGAACAGTAGCATTAAGACGTACTTGGATCATCTTTAAAAAAGTAATAATATAATTTGGTGCTTGATCCTTAGATACTAAAAACTTTACTCATGTAAACCTTGATAAATCATCCACCATGACGAGGATGCAATTTCTACCACTCACACTAGCCGTACGCATTGGCCTACAAAGATCCATGTGCCAAAGATACAGTGGTTCTTGGTTGGTGTCTTCAGCTTTAGGTTTGTATGATTTCTTGGTGCTTTTCCCCAAAGAACACGCGAAACATAAATGATCCTTGTCGAACTTAAGTTTTGGAAGACCACGAACAAGTTCGTTTTTAGCCAAATGGTTTATAGCATCAAAGTTAAGATGAGATAACCGGCGATGCCACAACCATGACTTGGTCTTAGATGCTTTGGAAAGAAGGCATACAGGAGAGGCGGCCATCATGTTTTGAATGGACAGTGTGTAGAGATTATCCCCTCGAGAACCTTTTAACAAATCATTTCCTGCAAGATCGCGAATAAAGCAAGTATGTTGTCGAAAAGCAACCTCAAGGTTTGAATCGCAAAATTGTCCCACTGAAAATAAATTGTGACCAAGTCCCTCCACATAATATACCCTTGAAATCGTAACATTCCCAATTTGGTATTCACCATAACCCGTGATCTTCGCAATATGGTCGTTGCCGAATTTAACTGTTCCTAGAAACTTGCTGACGAAATTTCTGAGTATCGAGCGGTCTCCGGTCATATGCTTTGAGCACCCAGAGTCCAAGTACCAGAGGATGATTTGGACCACCTGAAAATATCACCAGACAAAGACGATGTAACGAAATCTAGAAGTTCCTCTGTGTTACCAGGTACATATATAGTTATCTTAGATTTGCTATTAGAAAAGTTCTTAGGCTTCCAAATTTGCTTCCTAGATGATGGCTTAGATTCTAGTTGTCTAAGATCCTGAGGTACTTCTTCACTGGTAGGCATAATAGTGGGGGCAGACCTAGTTAAAGGGCGCTTTTTCCATTTTTTAGTGCTAGAGTTCCTATTTAAAGGACGCTGAGACCTAACTTCCGTGGATGTGATCCTAGTTAAAGGGCACATAGTTCCATTAGCAGTGAAGGTCCTACCAGTGGGTTTCTATTGCCAACCAACTTGGGTGAATTTCTTCCCCGTTGGAATCCATTCAAGGTTGTTCCTAATTGCATACATTTCATTCACGTGATCAACAAGGCATAAATCATGACGCTGAGAAAACATGCATTCATTACAATTCCAACATCGCAAATTATAATTCACATTTTGCTTAGGCTGCTGCACACACGCATGGCCTTTAGTATTAGTTACATGATTCTTTTTATTCAAATTTGAAATAACATTCCTATGGTGAACTTCTACTTTATTCTCCGCAGTCCTACTAGTGGAAGGCTTTACCCTATTCTTCTTGTCTTGAGATCCTTTAGCCTTAGTAGATACAATTACTCCTGTAGAAGCCAAGGGAACATTAGTGACAGATTTTGATTTAGCCTTGATGGGTGTGTTCAATATAGGCTTAGATCTTTGATTCTTATTGAATGGAGTCATGGCAATGGTGGTGGTTTGTTTTTTAAGTGGTGCAGAACCCGGTTGTCCTATGTACTTCAAGTGCTCTAAGCATTGTTGTACCCTCTCAATGTAAGCATGAGCATAATAATAGTTACTATTCATAGGATCAAGTCCATAGAGATCATCTACCACATCCCTAGCAAGATCTGCATGCTTAACTGCATGCTCCATATATAACTTATATGATAGTGGATTGTTCTTATTGTACGGGTTCTTAGTGATCAACACCTTGTTGGTTTTTAGAGCACTAGAGGTCGGGGCAGAGATTGTAGCTGGATTATCAACAACTTCTTTTCTTTTGAGTTGAAGTTTCTCCTTTAATTCAGCCAAAACCATGTTTTTGTCTATGAGTTGGATATTTAAGTGAGAGATTTCCTCACACTTATTTTCAGTTGTTCAACAAGTGACTTTTGCTCTGCCGCATTAATAGCGAAGCGTTCTTCTAACGAACCATAAATTTGTGAAAAAACCTGCTTTACTTTATCAAACTCCCCTAGCATAGAAGTAATTCTATCTTCTAGGGCATGATTTTTAATCTCTGCAGCCTTTAGTTCCAATTTATCAGTCAATGATTCTCTCTTAAGTCTCATAATTTCTTCCTCTAATGCCTGAACCACCTGAATCATCTTGTCACTCGTCTCAACGGAGTTTTCACAATCATTTGTTTTTGAAAGAGTTTCATTTTTAGATTGATTTTCAATTTCAAGAGATATACAATGTTGTTGAAGCTCATCAAAACGTTTTGAAAGTGAGTTATAAGAATCTTGAAGCTTTAAAAATTCAGCGTTAGATTCGTGACAAGAATGATTATCTACATTATTCACAGGTTCAACAATATTCACAGATATATCATGCACATCATCACATTTATGCATAGCAGATGTCATCACAAAAGCAAATTCAATAGTAACAACTTGCATCACTTCGAGAGACACTATATGTTCCAAGAATCGGTCATATTCGGATAAAATCTTTTGTTTCTCAATTAAATTTTGTTCATAAGCATCATCTATTTCATAGAAAACTTTTCGAACTTCACCCATTTCGAAATTAAGATTATCCCCGAGATCTAAAAATCCCTCTTTAATATTGTCTAGAAACGGGACGATCTCGTTCTCAAACACCGTTTTCATGTGTTCGAAAGCCCATTCTCTAGCGGTTTGAGCCGTTGAAGTCGTACATTCCTGGATGACCTTGTCAAATCCGGTTAGGTATCGCTGAATCTCTTCCAAGCTTAGCAATACCGTACTTACCGGTGGAAGATTCTTAGGAATATCCTTAGGTTCGTCCGAATTAACAAGTGTAGGAAGTATACTAAGGCTTTCTCTAGTAGGCATGTAAGCTGGTGTATGGATAAATTCCTTTTGCATATTAAAGCGAATTCTAAGATCCGTTTTTGCATATTCTGCATTAAGTTGTGCATAATCATACTCAGGATATGTAAAAATTACTTTTGACCGATTCTCTTCATGTAGTGACATACTCTCAGATTCATTTGTGTTGTCCCATATTATTATGATGATTAATGATAGAAAATAGATGAAAAAGAGATGGATTCCTAGAGAGAGAAAGTAGTGAGAGAAAGTAGAGAGAGAGGTGATTTAACTTGGTGAATATTAGATTAGGAATAATGAGAGTTAAAAATGACCATCCACCCTCCTAACATGCTAGGAGGGTAGTATATATAGTCCACCCACATGCGGGCTTTAATGGGCTATATATTGGGCCGGGCTTGTCTTTTGGACTTTAATTAGTTTAAATCCAAGCCCGTGAACCACGACTATTTAACTATCTATTACAACGTTCTAATAAATATTACAATATAAACCTATGACCGAACATTCTTGTTTGACTCAATATTTTGTGGCTAACAATCTCCCCCAATGTGAGGTCATTCCTCTTCGATATTTGGAGTCCAATGGAGATTTACGAATTTCGTCATAAATGAGTCTTGAACGTGTAACAGTAGTTTTGTTCCTTCATGTTGTGATCTTTGAGCCTTTGTCATTATCTTTCGACTTAGTCTTTTATCTTGAGATCTTCAAATGATTCTTGACTTGTCTTTGCCATCTTGCGATCTTGTGTCTTTATCCACATGCTCACACTATTAATTTTTGAATAAGTCTTTGGGCATGAACATGTGGTTTTGAATCTTTGACTTTCCTGAGTACACCGCGACGCCACCTTCTCGAGACAAAACATAGACACAGACTGAATGGCTTTGACATTCGTCCTAAATCGGTAGCGTTTTACCTCCGGTCGGTGAAGACCGTTATACGATATTAAATATCGTACCTGTGATTAGGTAGATTCAATTAAGAATCTCCTTGACAGGGTTTCGCGGCAGTACTAGCCGTTCTCTTTACTCGACCGTCTCAAAGCAAGACTGCGAACATAAAGAGTGAATCAATTGGATAAATATCCGCTTGATTAAAGTCGTAATTCAAATTCCTGGAACAAGTTTGATTCATTAAGAATCTTACCATTGTTGCTTTCCAGTTGACACAAGTTTGATTCATAAGAATCTCACAAGTTACCTAACGTAGCGCTGTTTGATGTTGACGCTAGAAGGATTTCCATTCGTCACTGTGAATATTAATAAATATCACTCTGAATGTTCTGGCAAGACAATAAATATATTGCGTAGAAACCTGAAACGAGTTTGAATCAATTCAGAATCAAACCACTGTTGCTTTTCAGTTTTACATATGTTCAATTCATAAAGAATCTTGCATATGACCTATCGCAGTGCTGTTTGATGTTAACACTAGAAGGATTTCCACTCATCATTGTGAATACTAAGTAGTATCACTCTGAGTGTTCTAGCAATATCACAAGGATATAGCGTAGGACTCTCTTGATCTTCATCCGTGTGTCCTAACGAGATTTGATTGATCTCTTGGCTCTAGACTCGATTTGTGCACTTTTAGTGGTCGGAGGCTGGAGCAGATGCCACCTATTCAATATCAACTATCTCGGAGTGAGAAAGTCAATAGAAGTCGTGTTGATCTCCGTGACAATAAAACAAACTTCTTTTGAGAGAAGCCTGAGTAGCTAGGAAAGGGTTGTGCTTCACATCACTGGGTCTATCATGAGTTTGTCTTCATGATGAGTTGACCCAGTTTCTGCCTAAGTTGTATGGAGGGCTACTTTCTTTAGACCCTTTATCCTTACATTTCTTTTTCATTCTTCAACCCCTTCAATGCTTACCAAGACATCATTAATAGCACCTTGTTGTGATTTTTCTAGTGCTATCATCAGTACTTAGTCGGCATTCAGTTGCGTTCACATTCTACTCCATCTTTCCTAAGGACTTCTAATAATCTATTGGATTGTCCCTGGGAAGATCCCTCCGGTTCTGGTTGGATCATAGGACTTAAACCTAACCACCCTTTTAACACCAATAACGTCGTGAATTAAAGATGTTGTGGGTATTTGATCGTAACCATGAGTGCTTGAGTCTTTAGATCACATTTTAATCACATTTTCTCCCCTTATCTCTAATATATAAAATCTTTTGATATTAGAGATACCAAATTTGATTAAAATATATTTTGAAAAATAGTCTTGAAAATCTTCGGGAGAAAGATGTGTCAAACTTAGCATGAATTTTGGAACGCTCCCCCTCAAAGATTGATCCAATGGAATTGTCATTACGAGGATATGATCCACATTAAACTTTTAAGGATAGGAGTTGTTGAACACACAATTTTTGAAAGATTTTGAATATCATTGAGAAATTCTTGAAAAAATTATGTTCAATGCTTTTTGAAAAATCAATTCTTTTTTACGAAAAGGTTTTTCTAAAGCATAAACTTGAGTTCATAGACTTTGAATGTCTTGACGAATCCACTCAAGTGTAAGAAAAATTAACTTCTTTTGCTAAGGGTAAGGGAACGAAATCGTACACTCCCCCGTGAATATAGTTCCGGGTTGCAATCTGAGAGTGATTACAAGCCATTGTGTTGAGCTTAAAACGTTGAATGTTTTGTGACAAGATTAACCCAAGATAGATTGCTCTACCCGTCGTTGGAAATATTGTCCTAAATAGACAATTTCCTTTAAAAAATAGAAATGACATGTTTTGAAAAATATTTACAACTTTCATTCGAGCTTTATGTACACACCCGTGTCGTTATTAAGCGACATTTCTAGGTACGTCCATATTATCGATACTGAAAGACATGTCGAGAAGAATCTTTTTGGATTATCAAGATTTTTTAATTTTGTATTTTGCTTTTTCATTAATATTTACAGGTAGATGTTTGATAGATGAATCAAGCAGGCTTCTTTGCCAGAATCTCCAGTTCTGATGGAGTCAAACATCTCATACCAATCTGCCTAACTAGATACGCAAACCTCTCTTTCGAACGAGCTTTTGTAAACAAGTCAGCTAATTGGTAATCAGTTCCAACAAAGTATAATTCAACAATACCCTTTTCGACTTGTTCCTTAATGAAGTGATATCTGACATCAATGTGCTTCGTACGGGAATGTTGTACCGGATTGCAGGAGATGGCTATGGCGGACTTTGAGTCACAGTACATAGGTACTTTATCAAAGTGGAAGCCATAATCCGTGAGTTGTGTTCGCATCCAAAGAACTTGAGCACAACACGCAGATAGAGACACATACTCTGCTTCGGGTTATGACAATGATGTGCAATCCTGCTTCTTGGAAGACCATCCCACAAGCTTGTCTTGACCTAGAAATTGTGCACCACCAGAAGTACTTTTACGTGTATCAAGACACCCTGCACGATCAGAATCTAAATAGGCCATTAAAAAGAAACCGGTTTCCCTCGGATACCAGAGTCCCATGTGAGTGGTATTCTTAAGGTGCCGAAAGATCCGTTTAACCTCCTTGAGGTGCTTTTCAGTTGGTCGTGCTTGATATCGTGCACAATAACATGTAGCATGATGAATATCAGGTCTGCTTGTGTGAAGTACACGAGGGACCCGATCATGGAACGATATCTCGTTTGATCTATGGGTAATCCCTCCAAATCAGCATCTAGGGATGTGGTTGATAAAGGTGTCCCAACGGGGTCACATGATGTCATACCATGCTTTGTGATTATCTATTGACAATACTTAGCTTGGTTAATAAAGATACCACTTGGGGATTGGTGAACTTGAATTCCTAGAAAGAAGTTTAGTTCGCCCATCATAGACATTTCAAATCTGTTGTGCGTTACTTTTTCAAACCATTTTGAAAGTTTTGGGTTTGTAGACCCGAAAATAATGTCATCAACATAAATTTGCACAAGAAAAATGTCATCCCCATATTTATAAGTGAACAAAGTTAAATCAATGGAACCTTTTGAGAAACCTTTGGAGACCAGAAATTTTGAGAGCTCGTCGTACCACGCCCTTGGAGCTTGCTTGAGTCCATAAAGTGCTTTGTGGAGACGATACACCTTGTCAGGATAATTAGGATTGACGAATCCTTCCGGCTGCGTGACATAAACTTCTTCCTTCAAAGGACCGTTAAGAAACGCCGTCTTTACGTCCATTTGATAGGCAATGAATCCCTTATGTGCAGCATAAGCAAGGAAAATCCTGAGCGCTTCCATTCGAGCTACTGGTGCAAATGATTCTTCAAAATCAATACCCTCTTTCTGTCCATACCTTGTAGCCACTAGCCTAGATTTATTCTTGATGATCGTGTTCTCTTCATCCATCTTGTTTTTCCAGATCCATCGAAGATTTAATGGTGTTACATCATATGGTCTGTCAACAAGTTCCCAGAATTTAAGTCTGTCAAATTGTTGAAGTTCATTCGTCATCGATTCAATCCAAGAATGATCAGCCATGGCTTCTTTGATGTTTTTCGGTTCAGCAGTACTCACGGCGAGTGCGAACATACAAACATCGCCATCGGTTTCAAGCTGTCGTCTTGTACGAACGGGCTGTGAAGGGTTTCTAATTACGTGAACCAAAGGATGATCTCGGGTCCAATGATGTGTTGATGGATGCCGTTGGTAGAAAGTATGCATATTTGACGGATCAACATGGCGAGTAGAAGACTCTCCAGTTTCGTGTACCGGTGTACCGAATGGGTTGATAAATTCGTCTGCGTCAGATAATGCATTGTCTGATTGATTTGTGTTCTCTGGAGCAATGATAGTAGTTGTGGATGTTGTAGGAGCGATTGTTGAAGTGATATTCTGAGGCGGTAAATCTGCAGCAACCGGTGTTGAAGTAGATGAAGTTGCATCCATTTGTTGACGATGATCGGTATCATCATTCATATCATGAGTGACAGCGGAAGACTTCGATACAGCTTGTTTCTCCCCCGTGAAATATTCATCATACATTGGTCCATATAACATTTCCAACTCTTCAATTGTCGTGTCGACTGTCATATCAGCTCTAGGAAGATTTTCTTAAACCAGCGTTGAACTTGACGATTCATTGTTGTGGTCTTGAGTTCCGAGTTTCGTGCGGTTGTGAACGGAAGTAATTTGTCGTTGTGGATCGGGACTTAAACTGTTTTGTTCAAGTGCCATTTCTTTTAATTCATCAAATCGGATGTGAATAGTCTCGACAATCAATTTTGTTCTCTTGTTGTATACTCTATATCCCTTAGACTGAGTTGCATATCCCACAAGAATACATGCATCACCTTTTTCTTTCATCTTATCCAAATTTTCACCATCTCGAATGATGTAATAGGTACATCCAAAAACATGAAGGTGTTTGAGTGAAGGTTTTCGATCATGAATTATGTGATATGGTGTCTTTTCGTGTCTTGGGATAATTAAGGAGCGGTTTTGTGTGTAGCATGCGGTTGACACGGCTTCGGCCCAAAAGCATAGTGGAATTTTTGAAGCGGATAATAATGTTCGAGCAGCTTCAACCAAAGTACGGTTTCGTCTTTCAACAACGTCGTTTTGTTCGGGTGTTCGAGCAATAGATGTTTCATGTTCAATCCCTTCGGCTTCAAAATACTTTCTCAGATTTGAATTCAAAAATTTTGTACCTCTGTCAGTACGAACCACTTTAACTTGAGCTTGAAGACCACGTTGTATCAATTTAAGGAAGCTGATGAGAACGTTGGGTGTTTCATCCTTGGACCGCAAGAAGTGAGTCCATGTGTACCTTGAGTAATCATCGACTATTACCAGAATATATTTCTTTCCATTGATACTCTGAACACGCATGGGACCACACAGATCCATGTGAAGAAGATCTAACCGTCCTTTAGAGCTTGGTGTGGTCTTTGTTTTGAAGCTACTTCGTTTAGCTTTACAAAGTTCACAAGAAGAACAAAGATGATCTTTGATGAATTTCAAGCTTGGAAGGCCTCTCACAATATCTTTCTTGGAAAGCAAGTTCATGGTATCAAAGTTGAGATGAGAAAGACGTTGATGCCATAACCATGCCTGAGTCATTGAAGTTTTAGCCATGAAGCAAATTGGAGTTGATGAAGTTGTGTCTTGAAGTGAAATTGTGTAAAGATCAGTACCCCGTGTATCGGTAAGTAAGTCATTCCCATCATAATCACGAACAAAACATGTCTTCTTTCTGAAAGCAACTTTTAAATCTGCATCACAGATTTGACCAACCGAGAAAAGATTGTGATTGAGCCCTTCGACGTAGTATACCCTTTTAATCGTGATATTCCCCTGAACCAAATCTCCATATCCTAGGATCGGTGCAAATTGATCATTTTCGAATCGAACCGTCCCCAGGAACTTCTCCACGAAGTTAATTAGAAGCTTGAGATTCCCCGTCATGTGCTTCGTGCATCCGGAGTCCAGTATGAAGAGAATTATTTGTATCACCTGTAGAAGAGTTAGAACACGATGGAGTATTTTCCAAATTTGATACCACAGTAGTTGTGATAATAGAATCATTAGTGTCCTTATCAACATTTAAAGGCAAACTAACACTCGTTTTCACATTTTCTGTCCTAGCTTTCGGCATCCATTTATATCCGGGAGGAAATTGATTAGCAAACCACCATTTCCAAGACTTGCTAGCAGACTCATATAATTCCTTAATTTTGCTTCTAGGATTCTTAGTGGTGGAGTCTGATGCATTACTTTTCTTAGTGGGGGTAGCACCATAATGGTTCACTTTGCGTCTGGGTTTACTAGCTCTAATAGGCATCACAACTTGCTTCTTAGTTCTAGTATCTACGCCTTTGACATTATTCATAGCACACATAGAATGATTAGCATTAGCACACTTGCCACATTTGACACAAACAAATTTCACATTCATAGCATTCAAATCATTCACATCATTCATATCGTCATTACATGCAATTACAGACTTTTTATTATTAAAAACATTCAAATTCCTAGGGTGTGCTTCTACTTCCTTCATCTTCCCTTGATTCTTGTGTTTCCAGACCTTATCATTCACTTGAGTGCTCTTAAGCTGAGGTCGGCTAACACTAGTAGTGGAGACTATTCCTGTAGTAGAAGACACACGAATATTAGTGTTTCTAGAAGTCTGAGGCGATTGAATAACTTTGTTTGTGGGCTTAGTGGTCATTCTATACATCCCGGGTTTAATCACTTTATTGTGCTTAACACTTGGTGCTATGACATTCCCTATGGGTTGAGCTTGTGGTAACCTTTCCTTTCCATCCATCTTGGGGGCAAACACAGGTTTTGCAAACGAAGAATTTGATAAAGCAGATGGTTTTCCCAAGATAGAGGATCTATTTACTTTAGAGGTATTGGGTTGTCTAACAACAGGTTTCTTAATGCTAGGTTCCACAACTTTCCCACCCATTTTATCAACGAGTTTCTGTAACTCTGCTATCGCTCTGTCCCTGTCTTGTAACTGAGCTTTCAACCCTTTAATTTCCAAATTCTGTTCAGTCATTTCTTGAAACGTTTGGGAAAGTTTTTCTTGCAATTTATTATCATGTGGAAAACTACCAACGTCTTTTTGCAAAGCAAGTTCAAGAGAATGACAATGTTTTTTAAGGAAATCAGTTTTGTGTTGAAGTAACTCAAAAGCCTTTTTATCAACATTTTCTTTACGTTTCGAAAGCTCAATTTCAAGACGTTCACATTCTTTGATCTTATCAAGATATTTTCATGCAACATCAGAATATTCATCAATATCAGCACAAGATGTAAAATAAGCACACATACCATCTTTTGAAACACATTCTTGCAATAGTAAATCATATTCATCTGAAAATTTAGACTTCTCCATTTGAAGATCTTCAATGTGTTTCTCAAGAGATTCAACATATTTTAAATCATCATACATTTCAGTCCGTATGAACTCCTCAAGTTGAAGAACAGTTTCTTTAATCAACGACGTGTTTGGAATTAAGAGTTCTTTCACAAGCAAGGTAATATCTTGAGGAATCGGACGTGTCCACTCAGCATTTTTACGTTTTGCTCAGTCTCTTTCAACAATAGATTTAACATTATCTATGTGGTGTTTAAGAATACCTAATGTTTTCCTACTCTAGCTTTTAGATTCATCTAGAGGGAGGTAGCTTATTTATTTGTAAACATTAGATTTCTTAGGGGCAAATGCTTTCTTCCATTGAATTCTCTTTTGTTTGCATTCTAGAAACACTTCCTCACGAGTTTTCTGAGTTTGTTTGTTGAAAATACCATAAAGACTATTCTCATAAGCATAATTATATGGTTTCACAAACTCCTTATTGACAAGTGGTTGACTATCATCATCCCAAAGGGCAGTCTCTTCACTATCGGCACTAACAGGCATGCAATCAAGATCAGTCCTTTCAGTCTCATCAAGATAAAGATGCGGGTTCGTAGCTTGAGCTTTGGCAAGGTACTCAGGACTTGCAAAGCTAGCTTGACCCTTAAACATCGACGGAGGTGCTAGCATTCTTACGGATTGAATAGAATCATGCGTTTTATAAACAACGTTCTTCAAAAATTCGACTTGTTCTTCTAGTTTTGTTACTTTTTCGGTTTCTTTATCATATCTACTTTTGAAGTCTTGTTTTAACGCATCTACCTCTTGTTTCTTATCCTCAAGAAATTTAGCAGAATCGGTAGTGGTCATAGAGAGCTTTTGTTCAAGTTCATTAACTTTGGTATTGGCAAGGTACGTTTTTTGACGTTCATCCATTAAGAAAACATTATATTGACGATTCTCTTTAGCTAATAACTCAAGATTTGTATTATATTTTTTTTCAAAATCTTCCTTTTGACTTTTTAACGCACTTCCCTTGTACCCCTCAAGCTCTTTGGTTTTCTGAAGGAGCTCATCTCTATAGCTTTCAGTCATCTCAGTAGATTTGATAAGAGCAGCTTTGCATTCTTCAAAACTTTGAGTGAGCGTAGAGTTTGCCTTCTTTAATTGCTTTTGACTCTTTTTATTTCCAGTGACATCTTTTTGTAAAGTAGCAATTAAATTAGCAAGCGCAATACGTTCCTCTTCATCATATTCATTTTCATGTTGATCATCCTCAGACTCATTATTGCACATGTCTGATGAATCGGGTGTGGTATTGCTATCAACCGTTTCCATCATACACGTGTCATTAATGGTATTGGGTAGATCACTATGCTCAGGAATATCACCAAACACATTATATTCATCAGTAGTATGTACCTTATCGATTGGCTCAGTGTCAAAGATAGGGCCATTGTCATCTTCAGTGACTTTGAGAACTTCTTCAACCTTTGCCATGTACGAGTAATGTGCATCGAGCTCTTGATCAGAATCTTCATCATCAGTATCATCAAGCATTGCTCCTTCCTCAGCTGACAATTTAACCCCTGCTTCCATTTTCTTGCATAGCAGCATCTTTTCCTTGTGATAGCTGGAGTCTCTAACCCTTTTCGGCTTCCTGCATTCGTTTGCCATATGCCCATAACCTTGGATATTAAAACACTGAATCCCACTCTGCTGAACCACTTGACTTCCAACCGTTTCCCTATTCCCAGTAGCAGCAGTAATCCTCTGAGTATCATACTTTGCAGTTTGTCGATCATACCTTGCAGAACCCTCAACATGTGTTGGATTATGTCGATCATACCTAGAAGGACTTTCACCACGTCGATGTGTGTCATACCTTGGAGGACTCTCAACGTATCGGTTCTTTGTGTTAGATGATGTACGAAGATTGTTGTTGGTGGGTTTGTAGATTTTCTTGTAAGTCTTCATTATGAAAGCAATTTTTTGTTTCACCTCTCGGTTCTTTTGAGCTTGGTCTTCATCACTATCTTCTTCAGATGAGGACTCAAATAGTGGTGATGGTGCTCTTGGCACTTTACCTCGAGATTTTGTAGAAGTTGAAGACTTAGATGATGTGGAATATCGTGGTGAAGATGATGTACTGGAATATCGTGGTGAAGATGATGTAGTGGAGTATGGCTTAGGAGCACGAGAGTGAGGATCTTGAACTTGTTGAGTGGTAGTCACTAAAGCAAGTGGATTAGCCGTCTTTGCAACTCGTTCAGCTCGAATCTCATTTGCTTCATTCTGAAATTGCTTCAAGATGTCAAAGAGTCGATGATATGAGACCTCGTCTAACTTTTCTTGTTGTTTCACCAAAGTGACGAACCGTGTCCACTCGGGTTGAAGTTGTTGAAGAAATTGAACATTGACTTGCATGGTGGAGACTTGCAGATTATTTCTTGTCATGTCATTCATCATCTTATAAAACCTGGAGTAGTAAGAGTCAAATGATTCTCCATCCCTTGAAGTAAACTTTCCAAAATTCCAAAACAAGTTTGTTTTGACATCTTGTTTGTTGAGTGATTCTCCTTGTTGCAAGCGTTCAATCGCAGTCCACATTTCATGTGCTGTAGGACAAGCATCAACCGTGGAATAAATGTCATCTCCAATCCCACTTAGAACCATATAGATGGCTTCCTTCTCCGCATCATGCTAAGCACAATCTTCAGGTGTGAGATCAGCTCTTGTTTCATCACGTTCACTTGCAGGAATTAGATCAGTAGTATTTGTGGCTGCTCTTGGAGGACTTGAGATTTTCTTGAATACATATGGTCCATGAGTAATACATTTCCTCAAGGCATCACCATTTGGTCTTGTATCAAGGTATCGTATGAAACGTAATTGCCATTGAGCATGCCGACCAGATACAAGCATTGGTGGTCTCTCTTTATTCCCCGCCACCATGATATTGTTGTTTGTGACACGATACTCTTGAGTAGAATCCATATCTAGAAACTTGAAATCGATGAAGTGTAAATGGATCTTAAGTATATGTGTGTTGATTGTTGTTGTCGATGAAAAATGTTAAAATCCCCTAAAAATTGTCTTCACAAGAAACCAAAAAATCGAAGGCGAAAAATCACACGTTTAAAAATTTTCACTGTTGGGGTTTTTTCGGAATAACTAACATTTTCAGAAAAATTTGGTATTTCGGAATAATGAGGTTTTCAGAAAAATGCAAATCTTCGGAAAAGTACTATCTTCGGAATAATCTTCGGAATAAGAAAGTTTTCGGAATTATCTTCGGAATAAGCAATTCTTCGGAATAATCTTCGGAATAAGCAAGTCTTCGGAATTATCTTCGGAATAAGTAATTCTTCGGAATAAACTTCGGAATCCGCAATTCTTCGGAATAATCTTCGGAGTAAAGACTTCTTCGGAATAATGAGTTTTCATAACTTTCTTCGGAATAAGTGCTTTTTCGGAATATTGTTGTTTTCAGAGAAAATTTCGGAAAAACCCACTTTTTCGGAATAAACACTTTTTCAGAAAAAATCACTTCTTCGGAATAATGGGTTTTTCAGAATAAGCAAAATTCAGATAAAGGATAATCTTCGGAATAACAACAAACCTGGAATCTTCGGAATAAACCACTTTTTCAGAAAAATTCACTTTTTCAGAATATTCACTTCTTCGGAATAGTAAACCCTTTTCCGAAAATCTTTTTTCAGAATAATTGACCCTATTCTGAAAAGTTTATTTCTGAATAATCTTGAATCAAGGACGAACCGTAACTCCAAAATGAATCCAAACACCTCAAAATCTTGCGATTTTTACCACAAAAACCAAACCAAATCCCTACCAAATCGATATAAATGATTTATATCAAGATTTCTAGCCCGAAAATACTAAACAAAATTTAATTCGGGATGATTTATATGGAAAAATCAACCGAATCAAATTCAAACCAAACAACCAAACACAATCTACCCCGTGGCGATTGATACCAAATGTTGTCCCATATTATTATGATGATTAATGATAGAAAATAGATGAAAAATAGATGGATTCCTAGAGAGAGAAAGTAGTGAGAGAAAGTAGAGAGAGAGGTGATTTAACTTGGTGAATATTATATTAGGAATAATGAGAGTTACAAATGACCATCCACCCTCCTAACATGCTAGGAGGGTAGTATATATAGTCCACCCACATACGGGCTTTAATGGGCTATATATTGGATCGGGCTTGTCTTTTGGACTTTAATTAGTTTAAATCCAAGCCCGTGAACCATGTTTAACTATCTATTACAACGTTCTAATAAATATTACAATATAAACCTTTGACCGAACATTCTTGTTTGACTCAATATTTTGAGGCTAACAATTTGAAAACACAATCGGATCTAAGACCAATCCTAACTTTGTTGCATCATAAAGTTGTGAGTTATGGTTAAATGCTTGCTTTGCATACCCCGGGTTAGGTGGTAGGTCTATTAGACGCGATAGAGTGAATTCTTTAAAAGAAGAATGAAACAAGTGTACTAAATGTGAAGCAGAGTATTGTTTTAAAAGCAAAACTTCAGTCTTTTTAACTTTCTCAGACGTCTTAATTTCCGTTTCAACCCTTTTAGACTCGAGAATTTCGAAATCCGTTTGTAGTTTTTGAAAATTATTAACGACTGACTCTTTTTCTTTAAGTTATTTCGAAAGATTTGCTCTTAAACTCTCAATTCCTAGTAAATTATCCATTTAGACTTTCCTAAACCTATCAAATTCAGGATTGGTTAAGGTAGTGGTTACTGGAGTTAATTCCAAGGTTTTAACCTTTTCCTTATACAAAGCAAGCTCGGCGATAATATCTGATTAACACTGAGGGTTTCAAGGACAGCATTATTCATTTGGTCAAGCATAGATGCCGACACCATAACCAAATCTTGTTGAGCAAACGAATATGTAGTCGTAATAGCTCCCGGTTGTGGTTCACTCAAAGTATGGGGACTTGCATTGATATTGCTATCATTGTTTGTCTCCTCGTTTGAGTTACTAACCACCGGAGGTTGTTCCGGATACTTAGACACTTGCTCAACTTGATAAGGTACAATACTAGTATCATTGGCAGTATTTGATACCTCAGAAATTATGTCAGCTCCATAAAGTGGAAGATTTGCCACGAGAGATGCCTTGGCGGTATTGAGATCATCACAGTTAGAGTCGTATGCATCAAGATCATCACATTGGTATGCGGCATTGTTCGTGATGGATGTTGTGAATCCGTCAGTGTCCGCAACTCCTAGGTCTGCGAGAAATGCTAACTCTTCTTCATCGAGCTCACGTCCTTGAGCTTGAGCATTCACCAAGTAGATCTTCTCCTGAAACCATGTGCTATCCCTTTTCCTCTTTGGTTGCTTGCACTCTCGAGCCATGTGCCCTTCCCCTTTGCAGTTATAACATATGATCATCTTCATTTTGCCAGTGTTATTACCCCTTGTAGCAGCAATGTTAGAGGGACGTGCACCAATATTAGATGAGCTTGGTCTCCTCTGAAGTGGTTGCACTGTAACTCTTCCATCTTGAAATGTAGCTTGTTGTCGAGAGTTAGAAGAGTTCCTCAACTGATTGTTTGTTGGAGATGGTCCTCTGTAACCTCGTTTGTTCAACGCTTGAGTGATGTAAGCAGACATTTGAGCAAGTATATCAGCAGGATTATCCCCTTGTCTAAACTCAGGGACTGGGATCTCATTATCACAATAGAATACAGGTGCTGGTTGAGCTACAAACTGATTTGAAGGAGCACTAACATTTTGTGAGTAATGGGGTTGAGGAGTCTCATGTTGTTGATAGGTGATGGCAGGGTTTGTTGAAGGTTGATAAGGTGAATATGGTTTTGAAGCATAAGGTAAATGATGTGAGTCTCCTTGTGATGATGTTGCTGGTTGCTTGTATTGTTGCTGATAAGATGTAGGTGGTTGTGGCAAGATCGAATACTGTGGAAAGCTTGGAGTTTGATACAATGGTTGGTAGGAAGATTGGTGTCCCAAAGCAAACGGAGAGTTGTGATATGATAAAGTTGGATGATTTGCCATTAATGCCAATGGTTCTTGATAAGATCCCTGGGAGATGCCTTTTTGGATCACGTGCTTCTCGTGTTGCTGCAAGAAAGCATAGAGTTGATCTAAATTTGTGCAAATCTTGAATCATTTTAACATCGATGACATATTGACTCCACTCTTGGGGTAACGTGTTCAAGAACTTGGTGTTTAGTTGAAACTGAGCAATCCTTAGATTATACACGTTCATATCATTCATCAAAATGGTAAAACGCCAGTAGTAGTCATGAAGTGTTTCCCCTGGAATGTATGTGAATCTATCAAACAAGTCATACAATTGACACTCTCGTTCTTGCTTAGTTAGTGAAGTCCCTTGTAACAAGACAATTAAGCGATCCCAAAGATCCTTTGCCACTGTGTGTTCACTTACCATTCAATAGATATTGGGTGGAAGAACTTGAAGTATTGTCTGAACGGCCTTTCATCTTCATCGGCAATGAGTTTGTTAGCATCCGGTAACTCATGATACAACCTTGGCTGCGTCACATTGTTGACAGTAACTTCTCCCCAATCGAGTGGACATTTTTCAATGGATTGAAGCATAAGTCTACCATTGGGTTTACCCATGATGTAAGTTTTCATGCGACCTTGCCATGCTTCAAATAAGGCTTTGATGAGCAACGGTGGGCGAGTATCGGTACCCGAAATGATTGAAATATCGGTAAGCGAGGTCATTGTAGGCATGAATGAATGATGATTCATTTTTTGAACACTTGATTGAAAAAGATTATCTTTTGATCGTCCAATGAAGTAAGGATGTAAAAATTTTGTTGTCGATGTAGATCATGTGTTGATGTATCAATATTAAAATCCACTAAGAATCCTAGAGAAATATTCTAAGTAAAACCAGTCACTAATCTTTGGAATAATCCCCTATCTTCGGAATAACCCTATCTTCGGAATAAACCTATCTTCGGAATAACCCTATTTTCAGAATAACCTTATCTTCAGAATAACCCTATCTTCGGAATAGATTTTTTCTTCGGAATAACTTGGATCTTCGCAAAAATCTGGATATTCGGATAAACTATGGTTTTTCGGAATACTGGTATATTCGGATAAAGGCTGGTTTTTTGGAATACTAGGATTTTCGAAATACTAGGATTTTCGGAATAATGGGTTTTTCAGATAAACAACAGATCTTCATAATATTAGGAATCTTCGGATAAAGGATGGATTTTCGGAATAACTTCTATATCTTCGGAAAAGTATGATTTTTTCGGATAAACAACTTTAGGATACTTTTCTTTGGAAGACTTAACCCTTTTCCGAAAAAGTAATTTCGGAATTATAAACCCTTTTCCGAAAAAATAATTTCGAAATTTTAAACCCTTTTCCGAAATTTCTGGTACGATTCTTAATATACAGTAACTAAATAATACCCAAAAATTACCCAAAAACACGAAATTTTTTTGTGATTTCAACCAATATAATCAAGCCGAATGTTTTGTTTACAACTTTAAACCATAAAATCACAAAAAATTTCAAGATTTGAGATGGATTATCATAAAATACCCACTAACCCAATCAAACACTAAACAACACGAATCAACATACCTTAAATCATCCCATGCTCTTGATACTAATTGTAGAATAATGATAATCTTTAATCTAATCAAGAGGGTTGTTGTTTTTCTAGAGAGAGAAACTAGAGAGAGAAAGAAATAAAACTTGTATTAATGTCAAAATGGAATAAACAACCAACACCCCTTTCCATGGTGGAAAGGGGTTTATATACCAAGACCCTTAATGGGCTTGGGCTTCCGGCCCATGAACATGCTCATGGGTCGGGCTAATGTAAATAATAATAAAACATATACTACGAGCTTATAACTATATTGTTGGAATGACCGAGACTTTCTTAATACAAAAAATGTATTTCCAACAAAAAAAAACCCTTTGAAGAAATTTTCCGCCATTACATCTGTTGGCTCCAAACTTCTGACAGTTTATTTCAAGGACTAAATTTGCACGAACTTTCAAGCTTATTGGTTAATGATTCGGGATGTTTCATGAACCTTGTAATCATTTTAGATCTTATATAAATCCCTTACTGTAAACACAATTGAAAACCAACATACTTTCTCATACTCGATCAATCCTAAAAGAGTTAACCATTCAATGACAAATCAAGATGGTGGTCCTAGTCATTTGGTTTTGTGTGATAGATTGGTAAAGGATACAAACACCACTAGCATGGAGAGACAGTTGCCGGGTCATTTTGGTATAGAAAGGGATGCCAGTATTACTGATGCAAGGAACCTTCGGGTCCTAATTTATGAACTGGATGAGCGAAGGAACCATACGCCACTTGATTAATGAGGTAAGAATCTCGAGTGGTTGTATTCCTATTTTTGAAGGTACCATGGAGTTGAAGACCGCTCGTGAACGTAATGTGGAAATGCTTGCGAGCTTGAATGCTGCAACAACTAACACTGTGTTCATGACTAGAATGATTGCACGTCTGAGTGATTAGTTGATGTTTGTTTGTTTGGTTTATCAAGTTTTTGTGATGTATCAAATGTGTATAAGAATTTTGGATTGTACTATGATTTATATTAATGAAATGTTATGAACTATGTGTGATGTGCAATTAAATGAGTGATTGGGACAAGGTTCTCTGTATGAGTATTGCTGCTTGGTAAAATTTTATATTGTTTGTTATCAATAAACACATAACATATGTGTATTATACAACTTATTAAAATGCTTAGGACCTTGTACCTTGGATGTTAGGTGAATGATGTATCGTTGTTCATGATAGTGGTTGATATTTTGAGAATATTTGTCTATAAGTGGTGCATAAAAGGTGAAATAAAAGGTTCAGGCTCATTGCTTGGTCTTAATCCTGATATATTAGGTATTATCAAGGTTAAAGGAGGGCTTATGTATGAGATATACATGTTTAAGGTCCTTAGAGATATGTTGATGTAGACTAAAAAACAAAGTAACAAAGATAAGTAATTGGATCTGTTGATTCAACAAGAATGCCAGAAACAATTCTGCTAATAATCGTTGATTCTGAAGAATGCCCGAAAATTAGGGTAAAACACAGCAAATCAACGGCCAATGGTTTAACGTTTATTAAACTGATAACTGTCTTGCTAGGGTTACAGCAGATTCATTAAATAATGAATGTAAACAAAGAACTGATAGTAACAAAAACATAAAAATGCAAAAAACTGATAGTAAAAAGGATTTTCGGGCCTTGTAAAATCCGCAACCAACTAAAAGTTGGTTACAGCGTCGTCGGTCTCCTTTTTACGCACGTTTTGACAGGTCACGGGCTGAAAACGGACTTAGGATGCAAAAGTTATGCCCATTTTACTAAACCCCTCTTCGTCACGCGATCTCGGGCCTCCAGAAACAAGTCAGCCGTTCTTCAATACTTGGGCCTCCATCATATGTTATCTTATGTAAGATTTGTTTAGCTTTAAGTTGTATTTTTTTTCTTTTGTATTGGAATCTCAGAATGTCAAGATCAGGCATGTCTTATTCTTGTATCTATTTGATGTAAAGGTTTTATTTAATACAATAGTTTTGATTTGATTAATCTATGATCAAGTAATCTTTTTTGCTTATTGTTTAATCAAGAATTAGCATTTCGTCGTTTAAAAGAAATCAAGAATTAGCATTCTAATTGAATTGTTAGCAAATGTGTGTGTGAAACCATGGAGGATTCATACTTTGAATCTCTACAAGTTTTTTGATGTTCTTAAAGGTTAGATATAAGCCTTAAAGGATAGGGTTTATTGTTTGATTTTTAGAATTCGTCAATTGTAAAGTGAGGTATGTTAATCACTAATTTATATATAATCTTGTTATATAATCCACTGAATACTCATGTTATTAATATGTTAAGACTAAGATTTTTATTATTTCAATATAATATTCAAAAAATTTACCGGGTACTTTAGAATAAATCAAGAGCTTCTTATTAGACGAAATTGATTAAACGTATTAGTATTGTTTTGGGCCTAGCCCATGTGGTTTTATTGTGTCACGCGTCAGTTAAGTATTTATACATTATGTTTCATAATAATGAGAAGACAAGTGAATCAATAAACTCTAATATGGTATCAAAGCCATCTGATCCTCTCCCTAAAAACTCTCTAAAACCCTAATAAATCCAAAAAAAACAATCCCTCTTCACCAGCACAAATTATTTTTTTTCTTCCAGCTTGTGTTTTTTTTAGCTTCTTGCTTGCGTTATTCTCATTGAATCTATCATAGCATCATGATAGGTAATGCACCTCCATCCTATATGTTTCCTTGGAAGAACAATCAAACTGGAACTAATGATAAATCTACAATGTCTAATAGGAAACCTGTTTTGTCTCCAAAGAATTCTACGGTAAATGGTTTAAATTATATTGGCTTGCCAAATGCAACATTTATTAATGCAGAATGTCACATGCTACCTCATATGGGAAATATATATTGTCAAAGTCATGGTATTCTTCCTTCCATACCAGTCATACAGCCAGCTCAATTCCAAGGAAGAGAAGCCCATTTAGAAGCCCAACAGACAGAGTTTAGTGTTCCTGGACCACATGTTCAATTTGCAGCCCATCAAGGAAATTTGTTCCATGTTTCCGGGTACATACCAGATACGCTTCAGTCTCAAGCAACCATGTTTCCGCAAGCATTTCACACTATGACTCCTCAAGATCCCTCTTGGAACATGGACACGGGAGCATCTTCACACTTGGCAGACAATACAGGTATACTCACTTCCTTTAGTAATTCGAGCATTTATCCATCTGTATACGTTGGCAATGGTAATTCTATTCCCGTCACTCATACATGACATAGCTTCTTACATACATCTCATAAGCCTCTTCATCTCAATCATATTCTTGTCATACATCATATTATTAAAAATTTAATTTTTGTTTGTAAGTTTACATGTGACAATGACGTTTCTGTTGAATTTGATGCTTATAGTTATCTGTGAAGGATTACCAAACCCAAAAGCTTCTTCTTCGTTGTGATAGTACGGGCGACCTTTACCCGATCACCCAGCAACCTCCCTTTCCAACTCTAGTTGCTTTACTTACATCTAGTTCCACTACATGGCATAGACACCTCGGTCATCCCGGGAAGATGTGCTCCGTCGTTTAGATTCAAGCAATTTAATATCAAGTAATAAATCAAAGTTGTCCGCTTTGTGTCATGCTTGTCAATTAGGTAAACATGTTAAGCTACCGTTTGCTACTTCTGAGTCTTCTGTTAAGTCAGTGTTTGAAATTATTCACTCGGATTTATGGACATCCCCAATTCTGAGTGAAAGTAGGATAAAATATTATGCCATTTTCTTAGATCACTTTTTGCACTTTGTCTGGGTCTACCCTTTGCACAAAAAATCTGATTTGTTTGATATTTTTGTTGCTTTTTTTGATTATCTCAATAAACAATTTAATGTAGATATTAAGGCTTTGCAATGTTACCATGGGGGTGAATATGACAACACCCGTTTTTATGACTTTTTTCGCCAAAATGGCATACAATTTTGGTTTTCCTACCCTCGTACTTCTCAACAAAATCGCAAATCCAAATGTATGCTTCGCACCATTAATAACCTTATCCGTACTTTGCATTTTCAAGCTCACATACCTCCCTCTTATTGGGTGGAAGCTCTTAATATGGTCGCTTATTGTTTGAACATATTACCTTCTACCGCCATAAAAATGAAATGCCATTCACCAAACTCTATAACCAAACACCCGCATATGAACATTTACGTGTTTTTGGATGTCTATGTTATCCTCACGTTGAGGTTGCACATAAACTTGAACCCCGTTCTACACATTGCATCTTTCTTGGTTACCCTGCTAATCATCGTGGTTATCGATGTCTCGACTTATCCTTAAATAAAACAACTATATCAAGACATGTCCGGTTTGATGAAGACGTTTTCCCTTTTAGTACTATAACGTCTTCTCCCCCAACCACTTATGACTTTCTTTTGCCTCCACCAATCACAAGGGTCCAACATAATACCAACTTTAACCTACCGAATACAACTAACCAAACAACTGTCCAGCACACAATTCTATCTCCCACTAACCGATAAATTAACGATGCCTACCAATCCATTGCTCCATCTTCACCTGCTTCACCACACCCCAATACACCACCACCTACTGGACCATCCCATAACATCACTCCTTTACCTAGCGAACCAACCCAAACTAAGGCCCAGGCTACCACTTCTGTCTCTCAAAATAACCAACCAAATAATCTACCTCAAACCGTGTCTATACATCCTATGGCCACTCGTGCTAAAGACGGTATTTTTAAACCGCTTGAACGTATGAATTGTCATGTCACCACCACTTCCCCGCTTCCTCGCTCTCATATTCATGCTCTTCATGAACTTAATTGGAAAGAAGCTATGTTAGATGAATATAATGCTCTAATTACTAATGGAACGTGGGTTCTTGTACCCCGTCCAGCTAATGTGAATGTTGTTCGTTCAATGTGGCTTTTCAGGCATAAGTTTCATGCAGATGACTCCTTAAACAGATACAAGGCTCGCCTCGTTGCAAATAGGCGTAGTCAGCAACAGGGGATTGATTGTGATGAGACATTTAGTCTGGTGGTCGAACCGGCTACTATTCGCACCTTTTTTAGCCTCGTGATCTCTCATGACTGGTCAATTCACCTACTAGATGTGAAGAATGCATTTCTTCATGGTCAGTTATCTGAGACAGTTTATATGCATCAACCTCCTGGGTTTGTTGATTCTGCTCGACCATATTATGTTTGTCATTTGTAGAAATCATTATATGGTCTTAAGAAAGCCCTGCGGGCTTGGTTTCAGCGCTTTGCAAGTTATGCTACTCGAGTTGCTTTCTAGCACAGTAAATGTAACACCCCCATAATGGTCAAATGCAGCGGAATAGTACGTGGGGTGTTACTTTGGTGGATCGATAACACACAGTATATAGAGCAATGATCATAATAGTCATTTAAAAACATATCAAATGAATTAAATTGTACACATTTAGTATCTTGTCTTAAAACAACATTTATTAATAATGTGAAAAATATCCCAGCCCGTTGGTAACATGATGCTTCAATGATACTGGAATCCGATGCATGAACCTGTTTATTTTCCTATGAAAACATATAAAATAAAATGTGGGGGTCAACACGAGGTTGGTGAATTCATAGGTTTAATTAAATAATTAAAAGTATTGATATGCCAAACACCACGATCATAGTAGCACAATCACAGCCAATACTATAGAACTTCATATTGCCCTCTAATAGAAGATAAACATGATGCTCAGTACGCCCATTGGGTCTATCCTGATGTTGTTTCCCTCAGTCCGACAATGAAATAAACCTGTTGCTTGGCCTAAGCGTTTCGTGATAGCAAGTCACGCATTTCGGGTGTTGTCAATACCCGAATAGATCTATTCATATCATTTCGCGCTACACTACTAACTATTACAGTCCATGGGAATGGGGCAAACAATAGGCAATAAGTTGTTATATGTTGATGTTACCCGTGCATGTTTGCATATCAAAAGTTAAGTATGTTTTCTCCCCCAGTTATAAATACAGTAAAGATGGGGCCATGAGCTTACCTCAGTGGTAATGATGTAGTGATGATGTCACTGAATAAACTGGCACAGTATGATCACGAAGTGATGAAATTACCTAAGTAATTTAGATGACTTAGTAAATGCAAAATAATAATGCTTGATAAATGTAAATGATGAAAATGCATGATCACGAATTAATAAATTGTTACGATGTTTTAAATGTTTACACTTATACTGAGCTGTAATAATATATTTTTAGCTTCTAAAAATATATTTAGATTGTCTAATAAAAGGGGTAATAAGTTAAATAAATAGATTTTTATTTAATTTAATTAATTGTAAGAAAATAATATTCTATTAATTTTCTTAAGGCTCTAAATATATTTAATATGATTTGACTGTTTATAAAGTTTCGTAAATAAATCTTAATAATTTATTTAATTATCAAAAATGACTTAATTTAATTTATTAATAAAATAATTTATTAATACTTTTAATTAAATTAAAATTACTAGTAAGTCAATAACTTTCAAAATAACCCTTAATGTTTAGTTCGTTAAGTATTTCACCTCGGTAGTCCTCGTTCGTTAGTTTTATTTCCAAAACACGCCCCTAAGGCTCACAATACTTTCGTTATATGGTAGGTTTGGTCCCTAGGGTTTCCTAATCTCGAAATATTTACAAACCGAGTCCCTTGGGCTCTGTTTAACTTTATGAATTGGCAAAACACCCCCCTCAAGTCTTGAACATATTAAAAATAGGGGTTAGGGCTCGAATTAAGTTTGGATAATGACATACTAGTCCCTCATAACTCGAAAATATATATTAATGTTTCTAAGGTTTGTATTAAGTTTCCAAAATGACACATTTAGCCCCTTAAGTCTCAAAAACATATAATAAGGTTTTTAGGGCTTGTATGAAGTTCCCAAAATGACACATTTAGCCCCTTAAGTCTCAAAACATATAATAGGGTTTCTAGGGCTTGTAATAAGTTCCCAAATTGACACATTTAGTCCCTATGTTTGGTTAGTTCTCGGTTTAAACACAAACACACCCTATATTTTTAGAAATGGCAATTTTGGTCCTCGAACTTCATTAAAGTCATGAAATGTATGTATATGTTTTATATATTTATGTTTTTGACTTATAACTTTCACCAAATAGCAAAGATGGACCGAAAAGTCTCCTAATATGGGATTGGGCTTAGTTGGCCCAATAGGGTCTCGGTTTGGTTTTATTTGGCCTAATGGGCTTGTTTATATCACTAGTAATATTACTATTACAACTAACATTCCAAATTAGTTAATTGGGCTCGTGGGCTTATTAATTTAGGCTTATATGTCACGGCTTATATGAGCTTATATGGCTTATTTGTCTCGGCTTATATAAGTTTATGGGCTTATATGACTTGGCTTATATGAGCTTATATGTCTCGGCTTATATAAGCTTATATGTCTCGGCTTATATAATTTTATGGGTTTATAACACTAAGTCATTTAACTAGGACTCACATTAGGTTTCTATAAGCAAGGTTCTTACAAGTTCATAGTGTTTTGAAGCATGTTTGTCCACGAACACAATATAAGCCGTGGGCTTATATGTTTTTGGTGGTTTGTCTTAGGGTATTTTACGTGTGCATGCAATTCTAGCTTCATTTCTATGGCTTATATATGCATGACAAGTAATAAGAGGTATGAAAAGATTAAAATGAAGTTAGGGAGGTCTCATACTTACTTGTTTCAAGAAAAGATGGTGGATGATCAAGTATTAAGGCTCCTATGCATCGGGTTCATCCTAAACATGGTCTATAGAGGTCTTGGATTGACTTGAATGCTAAAAATCTCTTGTATACTTGCACTAAATGATTTGAGAAGACCAAGATCTTGTAGTAGTAAATGTTTTGTTTCGTCTAGGTGTTATGTGAAGTTGGTGATCCGAATATGAGTGTGTAAGTGGGAAGTGAAGTCCAATGTGCTATCTAAATATCAAGGTGAGGTTTGTGTATATGGCTTAGGGTAAGGCCACGGTAGGAGATAAGTTTTGGGCAAGATTTGAAGTGATTTTCCAAGTACTATGGATTACTAGGTTATTAATGCTAATGTTTGTACACTTGGCCTTTGGGAAGTCCCTAGCTGTCGCATGTATGCATACAAAGGGGACAAAATGGACTTGCATAGTATTTTCAATTAAGGAAGTGATGTACATAGCAAATGGTTTGTATGGTGTGTGCATATCACACGTCTAAGGGAAATGTATATGTGCTAGTTGTCTAAGTTTTACACTTCTTGCATATCTAAGCTTAGATATTTGTTAGTACTTCCCATAAATGCAAAGTTGTACATATGGTCTTTGTTTTTTAATGTGGCCGACGGTTTTTCGCTAGTCAAAGGAAAATAGTGGATTAAATAGTGTAAGTTTTAATTAGAGTGTGTTGTACAAGGTTTATAAAGTCAAATGTATATTTGAAAGAGGTTTTAAGTAGGTATAGTTATGTATGGTATAGTATTCAGCTAGATTAAATGTCTAGGATAGGTTTAGGTTCAAATTTAGTGTCTTGGTATGGTTACTAGGATTCTAGGTATAATATAGTAGAAGTAGGTTCAAGTTGTAATTCATTTTGGTTAAGTTTTGGGATCCTTAGTGAAAGTATAGTCATAATTAAATAAAAGTATTATTTACTTTATTAAAATATAAGACACTTAGTGAAAATGAGTTAGAGTGGATATTTGTAATGTTTAATGATAAAAAGTAGTTGATGTCGTATCGTAGTATTGTTTATGAGGTGAGGAAAATATATAAATATATATTTTGAAGCTTAAAATAGTTCCTTGGTAAGTGTTATTAATTGTGATCATGAGTTTTGATTTTTATAAATCAAATTGATGAATTCTTATGATCAAGTATTTCAGGTGACTTAATAGTCCCAATATATGATTGTTTAAAGCCTTGTATGCTCATATAATGTAGCCATACAAATGTCCTTATGATTAAATACTCATAATCATAATATAATGTCATGTGATCAAATGTTTCTATGTTCTGATGATTTAAATGATGTATGCTCATGTATGATGCATATGATTGCTTAAAAGATTTCATGCAAAGGTGGTAATATATATAGATATCATAAGGTGACGTGTACAATGATGTCATAGTCAAAACCTGAAATTTACAGGTTTTACAGTAAAACCGACTCTTCCTTATTCATATTTCATCTTGGTTCGGACATTTCATACTTGTTGCTTTATATGGATGATATCATACTTTCAGCGTCGTCTTCAGCTTTCTTACAACGGGTTATTGCTTCGTTACATGGTGAGTTTGCAATGACTGACCTTGGTTCACTGATTTCTTGGCATTTCTGCCATGCGGTCATCTGCATGTTTATTTTTATCTCAGTCTACTTACTCTAAGGAAATTCTTGAGCGTGCACATATGGAAAAGTGTAATCCCTGCAGGACTCTTGTGGATACCGAGTCTAAATTAGGATCTGATGGTGATCCAGTCAGTGATCCTACGTTATATCAGAGCTTAGTTGGCTCACTTCAGTATCTCACATTTACCCGTCCTGACATTTCTTACGTAGTTCAATAGGTTTGTCTTTATATGCACGATCCACGTGAGCCACATTTGGCTGCTTTAAAGCGTTTTTACGGTATGTACGTGGTCCTGTTGATCATGGCCTTCAACTTCGTGTATCATCCACATCTCAGCTTACTGCTTATACTGATGCTGATTGGGCTGGTTGTCCAGTTACTCGTCGCTCTACCTCATGTTATTATGTTTTTCTTGGTTATAGCTTATTGTTATGGTCTGCAAAGCGACAAGTTACTTATCTCGCTCTAGTGCTGAAGCTGAATATAGAGGTGTTGCTAATGTGGTTGCCGACCTGCATGGATGCGTAATCTTTTACGTGAGCTTCATGCTCCTTTGTTTACAGCCACATTTGTTTATTGCGATAATGTTAGTGCCGTTTATTTGTCCACTAACCCAGTTCAACACCAGCGTACTATGCATATTGAGATTGATATTTACTTTGTTTGTGACTATGTTGCTTCGGGACAAATTCGTGTTCTCCATGTCCCCTCACGATTTCAATATGCAGATATATTTATCAAAACGCTTCCTACTGCATTATTTCTTGAGTTTCGCTCCAGCTTGAACGTTCGAAGGCTTCCCGCTCAAACTGCATGACATATTAGACGATTAAACGTATTAGTATTGTTATGGGCCTAGCCCATGTGGTTTTATTGTGTCACGCATCAGTTATGTATTTATACATTATTATATCTTTAATAAAATGGGAGAATCTCGGTTCTTAATTAACAGTTCCCCCTCACATACCCGATATTATAATAATCATCCCTCCTCTCACACGTACTTATCTCTCTCTCACAAAAATCTCATAACCACTCTCACACACCTCTCTCTCTCATTATCTCATAATCACTCTCGCACACCTCTATCTCATTATCTCACAAATGTTTTGGCACTGATCTCTCTCACCGAACTAAAATTATTGGTGCACTATTCATTAATTGGTGCGTTGTTCATGTTCTACTTATGAGATTAGATCTTGATAAGATCTAAATCTGATGGTTCGTTTTTGGTTTGTAGTGTGTTCTCAAAAGTGGAGATAGTCGTAGATCGGCTGTGAGTTGGTTCATTCTGGCCCGTTGATTCATCTATAAAGTTATTAATTTTAGGTTTATATACTTTCCGTTCATTCTCTTTGACCATTCTTTTGCATGACTTTTTACATCTGGTCTAAACTATTATTTTCATGAGTTTGTAGATCTAAGGTAAAAGTGTTTTGATCTGATTTGATCAGCATCTATTAAACATGCCGCCCTTCGTTGCCCCTTCCTCTTCGTTTCCATCGTATGGGGTGGGAGACGTTGTTGGTAGGGTGGTGGCGTTGGTTGTTTTCATAGGTCGTTTGATTTATTGGGATCCTGATTAATGGTTGTTGTTCGTTGTGGGATCTATTGAGAAAGACATCCCTGATTTGGGGTTTGATGGAAACCTATTTCTTTAGACGCCTATTGTTGATTACGTGACAGGTAGCCTTTTTAAAATAATGCTTTTATTTCGGCGCCTTTTTAGTTGTACTAGTTTTTATATTGGCCGTTTTTTGGTCCTTTTGGGTTTGTGAATAATGATTGTTTCCTGTTCGTATGGCCACGGGCTTCCTCTTTACTATTAAATTGTGAATAGCATAGCGTGGCTAAGCACTTTTACATTATGCGCTTATTATGCCTATTCCCGGGGCTTTTGATTGTTTGACAGCATTGGTATGACCCGTCGCTTGGCGTGGCAGGTGTTTGGATTTACAGCCACGACGGGCTGAACATTTGTTTGTGTTATTGCTGTGATGCCTGTTTGATTTAATGTTGTTCATATGCCCACGGGATTCCCCTTTATTGTTATGTTTTGAATAGCATAGCGCGGCTATGCACCTTTAGTTTATGCGATTATTATGCATGTTCCTGGGGCAGCATTGGTATGACCCGTCCCTTGGCGTGGCAGGTCTTTGGATTTGCAGCCGCCTTAAATGAGATTTGTCACGGGCTATGATGACTACAGGTGCTTGCGATCACGCTGAGATCGGTGGTTTCTTGGCGGGGCAACTTAACAATGTTGCAGCCATGGCGCCCGCATCCTGTTGATTCGATTGTTGCCTTATCTGAGCCTCCTGCAGCACCGAAATGATTTCTTTACGAATGAAGTCGGGTGTGGTGGTGCATTCTCACTCCCACTATCATTTGTGTGAGAGAAGGAGCGTTTTTTCTTATAAATTTCTGAAGCCACAAAAGTGTATAGCCCTTTTATCCCGCTGAAATAAGGTACATCCTTTAGATTTACTGTTGGTTAAATTGATTTACAAATTTAGCAAAGAAAATACGGGTCATAGCTTTCCATTGACCTTTGCTGATGTATACATTCTAATAGTGGTCACTCTATGACTCTTATCAGGAATTAAACTGAGAGCCTGCCTCTAATACGAATCTCATCACGTTCTATTGCGTCGTTGTTGGAATCTGGAAAGTACAACTGAAGGAAATCACGTAACCTTGATTCCGCGGCGGTGTAGAAAAGATTCCGGCAGGGTCAAGAAAGCAGTTAGTTGTCTCCTATCTCAAGGTTTATTGTCTCCTATTATGTATATTTATTATGTTTTTATAGGAATTTAATGACTATTTGAGATTGATAAAGATAACTTAACTTCAATTTTTAGCATAGCTTCTATAATTATATGTTACTTTCTGCTAAATTATTTTGGTTTTTAGTATCGTTATTAGTATACATCAAAAATACTTATTGTTATTGTTTGTGGTTAGACCCAATCAATGTCGTTTTCATTTGCAAAATGCACGTTTTCATCTAGAACATGAGAATAATTAAACCATTTTAGCTTAGGTTAATGGTAATGTTGCTTGCACTTACTTTGCCAAGTCATCGGTAAGCGTATTCAAAATTTTACAATTAGTTTGTTGTTGATTAAATCGGTTAAATATTCCTTAATTTGGTTCATTCAATATAACACAACCGAATCAACCCATTCATGTCTCCAATTTTTTCATTTATCTCCTGCTTAATCTGAATTTTCTATTGCATTTGTTATTAGATGGCTGGTAAACTAAACATCAAGGTTCATAGACTGAAGTCACAACGTTATGTGACATAGTCGAGAAGCATCTGCACATGTGTCTGCAAATGTAAGTTTTGCGTATGCTCTTTGCTAAATATAGAAATATCTTTTTTAAATTCCCAAAATAAATGCAAGTTTTTCATTTTTCAAATTGCCTTTGAGATCATGTAATACGTCATTACTGAAAGCATTGGTTCACATGTGAGGGCTATCATTATAATATCTATAACCTAAAATATAGAAGTCATGGTTCTGATCCATGTACTTAAGTTTAAGTCAACTGAAAGTTTTCAGAAATTTATACTTGATGCATAAGGAAAGATTATTATTGAACTAAAATGATCATGTAATCATATTGGCTACACGTTTCATTGACCTGCTCTAACCAACTTAAAAATTTACATGATCGACCTTAATGGAGTTTTAACTTTCATGTTAATTTGTTGCTACCTATAAAATAGACAAACTTTGTGTGAGCCTAAAAATGTATTTTAATTGTGTTACTCTCTTAATAAATAATTTTTTGTTATATGCTTAGGGGAGGAACGACGACCAAAACAAGCAACATGTCGAAGCAGCTTGCTTTAGGTGTCAATACTAATTGGAGTTTTGAAGCCGACAACTTTACAACAGTTCCTACCATAAACCTGTCACGTCATTAAGTTTTAGCAAGTTGTGCACCAATCACCGACGTAAAGGATGTAAAGGCATCCATGTGAAGCTTAAGACTCGATATTGATCCATGAAGACGTTGTACCAAGCTACGGATCACAACCTATCAATGGTAAGTTTATTACCTCTTTAAGATTGCACATGAGATAAGTCGACGCTAGATTGTTTAGAGTTCACTAATCCATTTGTTAGTGTTTGGGTTTAGAGTTCACTAATCCATTTGTTAGTGTTTGGGTTTAAGAAAAAGGAGTATGATTCAACCATTTATTTTTTAGGTAGTCTTGAGCTTTTGCAAGAAACCGATCCTTGGCTCATTTTACACTGATATCAACACTTGAAAGTTAGCAAGTTGCTTCATGCATATTTTTAAAATACTCTCCTTGGTTTACTCTATGTGTCCGTCCTCAAACAAGTCGGTACTAATGATGATGGTTTTGGGGCGGAAAGATGTAGCATGTTCAACAGTTAAAGATAACTTTGAAAGGTTTTAAAAATATGGACTGTTTTAGATTTCCGCAAGTATACGCCGAATTTATTAAATCAAATCGACATTTTTGTTGGAAACTTTTGGATTTGGCACAAAAGATGGCTCAATGTTGTTAGAAAATCAATCTTTACAAAATTCTTGATGTCATGCGTATCTGAAAGATTAATGGTTTACGATAAGTACAGGTAATTTATACGAACATAATGTTAATATGTTATTCTATTTTTTTTGCGCATTCATATTGGTATGAGCTATGTTTCGGCTTGGCCTTTATGCATACATGTGGTCGTTACAGAAACTGGTCGTCACAAATCATGTAAATCACTAAACTTTTGCGTATTCTGTTGATGAATTCACAAAATTCGCTCCACATGACATTTGTCATGCCCCGTACAACTAACTCTTCACTTTGTTTTGCAAAACAGGCACTCCACCTCGTGATACCATGGAAAAGCTTGCCAGAGACATACCAGGCGCATCCGAAAGCAAAAACAAGGACGACAAGCCAAAGATCTCAAAACGTCCCCTGAACTTGGAAACACTGGAAAAAAACCTAAACAGTCGTAAAGAAACCAACGAATCCAGCAGACTACTTTTGTTAACAACTGACGATCCAAACAACGTTAACATCTATGTAATGAAACATCTTAAACCTGATTGTCGCTTTTGTACATCGTGTGTAACAATGTAACTATAACACATCTTTTATAACCCAGTTTATGTATAGCGAAATGGTTCCACCAGTTTCTGTAACGACCACATATAACATGATTTACATTCGACTTCCCTACCGCCCCCTAACAGCGCTAACATACACGAACACAGCCCGCCGCAGCGGAGCGCGGGCAAAAGCCCTAGTATTTCATAATAATGAGAAAGACAAGTGAATCATTAAACTCTAATACTTCTGTCAAAATTTACCGTTGGTAAGAAAAACCTATGACATCTATCTGTCTGGTTGGTTGGAAAAAATGATATTATAATCCATAATATTTTCTTATGACGAAATGTAACTTACGTAAACTTACTGTATAAGTGGATAATACCTAACGTAAGTTGACATTTGACAATAATATCTCGGTTTTCTCATTCAGTTTTTTACTTCAACCTATCTACAGCATTCAGTTATCAATTATGCATCCATCTCGATGCTCTTGACAAGTGTGAAGTAAAATAACAATTACTATTTTTGGACCTAACCATAAACTATGGGTCTTATAAAGTGTCAACACATTGAACTACATTCTACACTACATTTTTTTCCCAAAGAGCCGCTTAAACTTATTAAGTCGATCTATATATCTCTATTTCCAGCATACTAGCTAGAACTAAGAGCTATCGAAATGGTGGATCCATCGAGTGCAGTTGACATTTCTTCTTCTCGAATGGAAGAGTTTAAATACATGCACGCGTCAAATGCTAACGTGTCCAACTTTGTTTCTGTGAAGCTTTCCGGCGAAAGCAAGTACAATATATGGAAAGCGCAGATGCTTTGCCTCATGGAGAGTCAGAAAATGCGCGGTATTGTTGATTCCAAATATCAAGGCCCGGGTGCTACCACTGAGGAGATTAAGAAACAATATGACAGTCTTCTCAAAGGTTGGATTTTCGGTTCACTAAGTGAAGATGTACTTAGCACTGTCATTGATCTAGAATCCGCAAGAGTTGTTTGGAGGAAGCTAAAGTCTATCTATGATCCTGAAATAAGCACAGCGCAAGGTGTGTCAAAACTTTATGGAATCGCTATATGTATTATGTAGTGAACTACTAATTCTGCATTTCGCTATTATCAAATTACAAGTTTGTACTATTAAAATCTGACGACCTTGAGAACGCGTAACTCACCATTGTCGTAGTTTTACAATATCGTTTTCCTAGTAAAACCACAAAAAAACACACTAAGAATGTGTGCACAAGTATGTCACTTTTACGCACTTTGTTATAATAGTTTTTCAGTGCAAAAAAATGTTACTACTAAGTTTTACTTGAACGTGTTTATAAACAATTTTACACCACTACAAGAAAAACGTCTTTTAATGACACACAAAAAGTGTCAGCAGATGTCCAAAAGAGTGTCAGTAAAAGACTTTTTCCTTTCACCTACAGTCACAAAAAGTGTGAGTTAAGGTCCTGCTGGTAAAAGTATACAGTGACACCCTTTTCTGACACTTAGTAGTGTCAGGACAAGTTGAAACTATTTCTGACACACCCAATCTGTCACTATAGGTGTTACTACGGCCTGCTATATAAATCATGTTCAAATTAACACATAAAAAGTAGTAGTAATTACTCATAACAAACAAAACTGAGATTCAAAAAAATTTATTATTTCAACCATATATCAACATAGACAAAGTATTCCAGGAACAAGAACGAATATCTTTGTCAGGTATGAAATGCAAGCATGATTATCGCAATCCAAGTATAATTGAGCTAAAAAAAGAAGAAACTGGACATGCTTAGACTTCACACTCCTCATGTTGCTCAATTCCTCATGTCGCTTAATTGATTCCTGTAAGCGTTGAACGTAGAAAAACCTCATGCGGGTAAGATTTTATTATCATGGGTTGAAAATAACAAACGGGTCAAAACAATACAGTAGCAGGTCATTTGATAAAAAAAATGTCAGTGGGTCACCCATTTCACAACTTGTAGTCTTCTGGTATTGATTCTCCATAATAATTAAAAAAATGACATTTTGCAGGTGTAAGTACCCCATCTTGACAAGAATCAGATTTATTAACACGTTAACCAACCCCCTAAATCAACAAACTCTGCCACAGTCAAATGATATACAGTGATTCATTTCTTTGCACTAGTCGGCCTTATGTGTCTTTTAAACAGTGATGACATATTCCCAATGCAATTTTTTAAATCTTAAATAAGAATGGTTAAACAAAAAAACATGCTTATGAACAAATAAAAATCAGGGAGCGAAAGAAATCACTGACTTGTGGAGTAGAGAAAATAGTGATGTACCACTATATGATTCATACTAGTACAGATTAGAACCAGTCTCCTTCACCTGAAACAAGCCTAACCGAGATTACTACAAAAACAATACCCAATCCTTCCTGGGCAGGGTATGGGAAAGCCTAACCCAGATTGAATATGCATAATTCTTTTAACATACACACATACCTGAATATGCATCACTGTGAGTTCTGATGGTTACCAAATGCTGATCTTGGGTTTTTGACATCCATTTAGCATGAATACTAGATAAATCATAAAGTGGTAAAGAAACTAAAATTGAATGTATAATTACCCGCATGTTCTTAAATTCTGTAAGATATTTAATAGCTTCGAGGTATCATTCCATGTCCTCATGCAGGTTGTGTGTATCTTTATATGCTCTAAAACAGTAGTATATGGGTCGAATTGACACCTGTAGGATCAAATCTTATTAATAAGGTTCTAAAGTAGAGATTAGACAAAGAAAACACAAATATTAAAAACATAACAAGACCTGCGGAGCGGTGTGGACAAGAGGTTCATGTAACAGCCTGCCCTCAGCCAACAGATGGTCAACAGGAAGCTCAAACACGATTTGGTTCAGAACCTATAAATATCAGATATTTTAACACGGATAATTGAAAATTTAAATATGCATATTTAATTACTCGCTCCATCACATGAAAATTTAAATATTCAATTTAGAGAAATAAGAGTTTAATTACTCGCTGTAAGTCGCTAAATTATCATGCATACTGGCTGCTAACTAATTGCCTTCTGGTAATTGCGTAATGTAAGTCATAAGTGCATTTATATTTTTAAAAGAACGTTCTAAAAATAATACTAATGTGTAATATTTACGTACCTGAGCTTGTCTAGCAGCTCCTAGAAATGCAGATTCCAATGTTTTCATCTCCTTCACCTTCTCTAGCTGAACCACTGAATCTGATTTTTCAGATACACTTTTTTCGGGACTCGACTATTTTTATGTCAGCTTGATGTTCACTAGAATTTGTGTTACCTTCATTTATAACCATCTTAGAGGCATCATCTGAAACTTGTATACCTGGTTTTTCTTCACCAGACGCATCCGATGACGTGTCTACTCCATCAACTGTAGAGACTTCTTGCATAGTCTATTGTCTTGTCTGTTTGATTCATAAGCATTTTCAGTCATTTGAAAATTAAGAGGTGGCTCCCTACCCCATCTGGCTCATGTAACAGTACCTGCAACTTAAGTCCATAAGCCCAAATTGATCAGCTTAAAGTCCATAAGCCCAAATTGACCAGCTCATACGCTGAGAAGAGAGCTTATCGCTTTTTCAAAATTTCAATAAAGCTGATAAGCCCAGAAAATAAGCCAGTCCAAACACCCCTAACTAAGAGTGTGTTCAACTCGTTCAAATACAATGCACTTAAGAGAGTGTCTTACAGCCTAAGAAACAGATCGAAACATCATGATTTTATCACTTTATATCACATCCACATCAACTAACTTCATCAAAAATTCACATCAACAGACTAGAAACTAATTTTATCAATTAAAAACAAAAACTGAATCAAAATTACATTAACAACTATATTGAGGACTTACTTTCAATTGTGTTGCGATTCCTACTGACAATTAACTGATTAACCCTAACTACCGATTCAAACTAAATCAACTGAACGATTCAAAACGACTTCGAAACCGTAACTGCATATTCAAACTAAATCAAGCTTTATTAGATCAATGAAAACGTAATCAAGCTAAATTCACCCACACACTGTAGAAGTTAAAATTACATCAACTTAAACCGTAATCAAGCTCAATCATCACACACAGCTAATTGAACTAAATCAAGTAAACTAAGCTAAATTCAGAGACAGTTAAAATAAAGGAAAATAATAAAGACATGAAGAAAAAAGGAGAAGAAGCCATAACTAAGTATACGCCCCTAAACGCTCGGTCATCATACATAGCCTAGCACACTATCAAATCACACACACAGTTAGTTATTAAGGCGTATTTAAGCTAAGTAATCAAAATTAAGCTAAATTTACACACACAGTTAGTTATGGAATGAATGAAAGTGTAATTAAGCTAAATTCACACACAGTAAGAGGGGACGGTATGGTAGCTGATGGGCTGGCTGGCCACGACGGCGCGAGGCCACGGCGGCGCCAACCACACCGTGGCTCGCGTCGTCGAGTTTGGGCTGGTTACTACCAGCCGACGCCATGGCGACGGCGCGACCCCACGGCGGCACCAACCACAACGTGGCTCGCGTCGTCGGGTTTTTTTTATTTTTTAATTTTTTAATTTTTTATTTTTTTTTTGAAAATTTGAAAATGTTACCGTTGGGGGTAACGATTTTTTTTTTTGAACCATTTTTGACCGTTGGATGGGGAAAAACCACCCTTTTTCATCTTTTTTTCCTATAAATCCCACCTCAATTTACTCACAAATTACACCTTCTTCTACATCTAATTTCTCTATTTTTTCTATCCACCATGAGTCAAAATCCTAATCCAAACCAATACCCGCGTGCAAAATATTTTAATTTTTAAGTTTATTTTCGTATTCGTGTTTTTTTTTATTCGGTAATTTTTTTTTTGTTAATGAAAATTTAAGTTTATGTTAATTAATTGTTGAAAAAAAAAATAAAAAAATGTTGGGTGACGACGACACGAGAATTCTCGTGTTAACCAGGGAGGGGGGTTGAGCCATCGTGGGGAGTTTTGGTGTCGTGGGAGTAAAAAGTGATGTGGCATCACTTTTTGCCCACGACACGAGCACGACGGCTCAACCATACCGCGTGCTCTAAGAATTATACAAATTTAAACCGTAATTAAGCTCAATAATCACACTGTGTATAATCACACGCGGTAAATGAAACTAAATCAAGTAAAATAGTAATGAATTCGAAGCTAAATTCACACAGTTAGCTATAAAATTAACGAAAATAAAAGACAACCTGAAGAAATTTAGAAGCTAAATTTCTAAATTGACAAACAATTAGTTAAAACTAAAGAGCTGAAGTAAAGGGAGAAGAAGAAGCCATAAGTAACTATACACATCGAATATCAACACTCTCAATCAGTTAATTCGATTCAATTGAGTATAATGAGTATAAGTTATTATGCTTATATATAATAAACATCATCAATCATCATTGTATTCTAAACGTCAAAGGCTCAGTCCTAAACGTTCAGTAATCATAAATAGCCTAAACACTCTCTTGAATTCGATCAACTTAAACAAGAAACACTGTCAAATCATAAACAGTTATAATTAGGCTCAATAATCAACAGAATATAATTGCACACATGCGCGCAGACAGTTCGTTATTCAACCGTATCAAAGCTACAGAATCAAAATCAAGCTAAATTTACACAATCTGATGTTGTGAAATCACACGCAATTAATTACTCAATCAACGAAGCCGTAATTAAGCTACAGATAATACATTCACACAGGCTAAACAAACACACCATCAGATAACACAGTTAGTTATTCAATCATATTAAACCGTATTTACGCTACATAATCAATCAGTTAATTCGATTCGATTAAGTGTAACGAGTATCAGTTATTACGAATTTATGATCATATATGATCAAGAGCATCAATCATTATTACTCCGTATATTATAAACATCAAATGCTCCTAAGCGTTCAGTCATCAACATAGCCTAAACACACTCTTGAATTCGCCTAAACACACTCTTGAATTCGATCAACTTAAACAATACTATCAAATAACGCATGACTTAAACAAAATATCTACCTGCAAACATTATAAAATCACACATGACTAATAACCCATTAGCAAACTTGACATTCTTCCTGTTTTACCCATTAGCAAACATAAAAATATATCATAACAGTTCATAAATCACAATTTCAAGTAGAAGTGGGGCAATTTGCAAACAATGATCTAGCTACATTTGAAGCGAGAGCACTTGAATAATTAAATAGTCACCTTATTTTCATTATCTGAAAGTAAACGGTTACAAAATGATCAGGCACAATAAAAGCCAAACATAAACTAATGATTCTAACCAGATGAACTCTATCAATAGTCGAACCACGGTAAATTCATGTCCGAGTCTCGCTTCTACCATGTTAGTTAGCTCGATAAACAAAGTCTACTTATAACCAAACCCCCTAAAACAACTAACTTTTCTTCCAATTTCCACACTAATCACAACAGAATTAAAAGCTTTAACTAATAGCTCATCAAAATCAACAAACATTCAGGCCATATACTACAATCAAATCATTCTAAAAATAAAAAAAAAACGTAACAAACTACGATTCGAAACCGAACTAACTCGACTAACTTCGAAACTGATGAACTAATTTCAAAACCCTAATCAAATCGATTCAGCGAAACCCTAATTGAATCGATTGAACGAATTGAATTGATTGAGATGAGGAACGATTGAGAGTGTGTGAGATTGAGTTGAATCGATTGAGATGAGGGACGATTGAGAGTGTGTGAGTGTGTGTGGGATTGAATTGAATTGGGGATATTGTGTGTGCGAGAAAGTTAGGACTGATAACCTTTTTTTAATTTTCTATTCAATTGTAAATTTTAAAAATTTGTGTATTATTTTCTTTACGTGTTTTATTTTTTTACATGAGAAAGTTATTGGTAATTTTTTTTACGCTTAGACTGGACCGGACCGGTTAAAACCGGACTTGATCAACGATCGAATTGGTCCAAAACTCTGGACCGTGACTGGACTGAAATTGTTTGGTTCGGTCCGGGTCGGTCCAGTTTTATCTGGTTTTTGGTTCAGTTGAGTTTCATTTAAGAAAAAATAAATGAACTTTTGGTTAGATTGAACCGGATCGGACCAGACCGAGGACCGAAATGGTCAATAATCACGGAGCGAGGACCGGACTGAATTTGCTCGGTCCGGTCCTTGTCGATCCGATCCGATCCGGTTCGGCTTTCCGTTCCAAATACTTACCATTACTTATACGATTCAAAATCGGAACCGAACCCTATAGCCATATCAGGTGGAGAACAATTTTGTCCAAAACCTCTAGTCGATGACTAAACCGAATGTGTTTGGTTCGGTTCAGTTTTTCAGTCAATATTGTCTAAAGCATAATGGTCAGTGTTGCGTAAGATCGGACCGAAATAATCCGAAAATCAAATATTAAGTAAAGTGTGGTTCGAGGACCGGACTGAAATAGGTTAGGTCAAGTTCGAGCTCAAGGCGATTTATCCGTTCAAGGACCGGACTAAAATAGATTTTTGCCCACACTTTTTGAAAAGTATGGGTGAAAGTTAAACTTTTGCTCACACTTTTTGAAAAATATGAGTGAAAGTTATACTTGTGCCTGCACTTTTTGAAAAGTGTAGGTGAAAGTTAGATTTTTACTCACACTTTTTTGAAAGTGTAGGTGAAAGTTAGACTTTTGCTCACACATTTTTATAAGTGTAGGTAAAATTAAACTTTTGCTCATACTTTTTGAAAAGTGTGGGTGAATGTTAGATTTGTCCCCGCACTTTTTAAAAAACGTAGGTGAAAGTTAGACTTTTACTCACACTTTTTATAAGTGTAAGCGAAAGTTAGACTTTTGCCCACACTTTTTTAATAGTATGAGCAAAACTAGACTATTACTCACATTTTTCTTAAAAAGTGTAAGTAAATATACGCTTTCACTTACACTTTTTTTATGTGTCATTAAAAAGTGTGTCACTGTATGCCCTTTCTCTTGTAGTGCACGTTATAAACGTAAAAATGTTACTATCTGCGTCCCATAATTATAGTCTAGTGTTAACTTTGAAAGTTTGACTTTAAATGTATTTATTTGTTTTACATGATACTTGATGCAAAATATATTAATGGATTGTGTTCAATTCTAAAGGTATTTTGGTTGATATAATTTTGCTGTAGTGATGTTAATTAGACCTATTTGCGAACAATATCAACCAAACTGAAGAAATATTAGATGAGGAAAAGTAGAAGATATGAACACTGAATCAACCACTTAAATAAATAAAAACAAGTTTGAATCAAAAGATTAAACAAGTCACCACAGCTACACTGGTGTGACTCTATTATCTAAATGATAATAGTCTTACAAGAACAAGAAACAAATAAACATTGATCTGAGTTACATTTTGAAAGAGAGAGAGTTTTGATAAAAACACATAGATGAAACCCAGATAAAAATGACAAAAAAGAGAGCGTCTCCAATATAACTCCAAAAGCCAAAGAAAGAAGTTGGCGTCTAATGTACGCTTGTACATTTATCCAAGAGTGCTCCAAGTATCCAAATGTCCAGGTAAGGCCCTCCACCTCATAATGTGTCCATCAAGCTAAATCCAAAAGATAACTGCAAGGAATGAAAGTTACACAATAAGCCCCTAAGGTTGCAAAATGGTATCTGATTAGGTCCAAATATTTTAATATCCCCCCTTAATCAGATACCTCATATAGATTAAGCATGCCAAGTTTTTCAACAAGGGCATTGTGCTGTAATGTATCCAGTCCCTTTGTGAGGATGTCTGCTATTTGATTAGCAGAATCCACCTTACAAGTCTTAACAACACCACTTAAAATTTTTTCCCTTACAAAGTGTAAGTCAATTTCTAAGTGTTTAGTTCTTTCATGAAAAACTGGATTAGCAGCTATCTTAATAGCTGAGTTACTATCACAGTACAAGGTTACAGGCAAAAGGTTTTCAATTTTCAAATCTTTTAACACTTTAAGAATCCAAATAACCTCACTGGTTACTGAGGCAAGAGATCTATACTCTGTTTCAGTAGAGGATTTGGAGAGAGTATTTTGTTTTTTACTCTTCCAAGCAACAAGATTATTATTGACAAACACACAATAACCAGTAACAGATCTCCTAGTAACAACACACTTAGCCCAATCAGCATCAGAATAAGCATTTAGGAACATACCAGAAGTCTTCTTAATGTGAATGCCCAAACCTGGAGAGCCTTTAAGATATCTTAATATCTTAAAAGCAGTTTTAAGATGAGATCTCAAAGGGGAGTGCATGAATTGACTTAGGCAGTGAACTGCATAAGATATGTCAGGCCTGGTATTGGTTAAGTAAATAAGCTTACCCATCAACTTCTGATAATCAACAATATTATCAAGTAAGGGGTCATCAATAGTGGGCTCATTAGATATGGTAAGTTTGGTAACCAAGGGAGTGCTAGCAGGTTTACAAGCCAGCATTACCATATTCAGAAAGAAGGTCCAACACATACTTTCTTTGATTTAAGCAAATGCCACAGTTAGTATCAACAACCTCAATTCCCAAAAAATATTTCAACTTCCCTAAGTCTTTAATCATAAACTTAGTTTTCAGAAATATTTTAAATTTTTCAATTTCAGCAGTATTGTTCCCAGTAATGATGATATCATCAACATACACAAGTAAGGCAAGAAAAGTGTTACCTAGAGACTTAGTGTATAAAGAATAGTCAGATTTGCTCTGAACAAAACCATTTTCACTCAACACAGCAGTAAGCTTAGCATTCCATTGCCTGGGAGCTTGTTTAAGCCCATACAATGACTTTTTGAGTCTACAAACCATGTTGTCACCACCACAAAGATATCCTTGTGGTGGTTTCATGTAAACAGTTTCATCAAGATCACCATAAAGGAAAGCATTATTAATGTCAAGTTAGAACACATGCCAGGAATTCACAATAGCAATATTAAGCAAACATCTAACAGTAACCATCCTGACAACAGGGGCAAAAGTTTCATCAAAGTCAATACCTTCCTTTTGACCAAAGCTTTGGGCAACAACCCTAGCCTTGTATCTTTCTATTTCACCACCAGATTTAAACTTAAGTTTCCAAACCCACTTACTACCTAAGGCCTTCCTACCCTTTGGTAATTCAACAATATCCCAAGTGTCATTCTCAAGAAGGGCTGCAAGCTCAGAGTTCATAGCATCAACCCAATAAGGGTTTTGAGAAGCTTCAAAAAAATTCTTTGGTTTACTGTTTTTGTTAAGTTGGGTGACAAAACAGAAGTTTTCATGATTAAGTCTAGAATACCCTACAAATTTTTCAAGACCATATTTAACCTTGGAATTAACAACAAAATCATGTAGTTTTTTGGAAAAACAGAAGGTCTGGTAGACCTTCTAACACCCTGAGTAGGAGCACTTGGATTTTGATTCAAGTGACCTTCAGACTCATTATTTTCATCAAGTGTTGCTGCCTCCTCTTCCAACCTAGCTTCAATATCCTCACTGTTATAAGCATCATCTCCAATATTTGGAGAATCAACAGTGTCCATATTGTTCCCAAGGTTGGGAGAGTGGCTACCCTCACTTTGTGACTCATGGTCACTATTATGACTACTTGTTACTCTCTCATCATCATTAGGTAGCTCAGGGTTATCTAAATCAAAAAAGTTTAACAAATTTTTATCTTGACCAAGACTAAGGACATTAGACTCATTATGCTTGTTCTTTGAGACAGAATCCTTAAAAGGAAATATAGACTCAAAGAAACTCACATCTCTAGAGACAATAAACTGATTCCTATCAAGACTAAAAAGCCTGTAACCCTTCTGAGAATTAGAATAACCCATCATAACACATTTTTCAGACCTATTAGACAATTTATCATGACTATTCAAGATAGTAGCAAAGCATAAACAGCCAAACATTCTGATAAGAGAGAGATTAGGACAAGTATTGTAAATCATTTCATAAGGGGACTTTCCATTTAACACAGAAGAGGGTAATCTGTTAATGAGAAAAGTAGCAGTTAGAATGCATTCAGACCAAAATTTCAAAGGAATTCCCCCCTGAAACATAAGACACCTAGCCACATTCAAGAGGTGTCTATGTTTCCTTTCAGCCACCCCATTTTGCTGTGGGGTATAAGCACATGAAGTCTGATGTAGGATGCTATTGTTGTTACAAAACTTATTAAAAGTTTGATTAACAAATTCAGTACCATTGTCACTTCTAAAGACTTTAATGTTTCTTTTAAACTGATTTTTAATCATTTTATGAAAAACATCTAAAAAATTAACAACTTCATCCTTGGACTTAATGAGATATACCCAAACAGCTCTCGTAAAATCATCCACAATGGTCAAAAAATATCTATGACCAGTGTGACATGTCACCTTATAAGGACCCCATAAATCAAGATGAACAATGTCCCCCAAGTACTTAGTCTTATGGTCACTTAAAGGAAAGGGCTTTCTAGTTTGTTTAGCCCTTTGACAAACTTCACAAAAGTCATATTTATCATGTTTATCAAGTTTCAATGTGTCTTTTAAGGTGTCTAAAGCAGGGTCAGCAGGGTGGCCAAGTCTGCAATGCCAATCATAGTAAGATAGAGAACAAACAAGATCAGATTGACTAGCATTACACTTAATACCTTTAGTATCTAAGTAGTATAAACCACCACATTGATTACCAATCCCTAGAATGTTTTTCAGATTCAAATCCTGATTCAAAAAAGGCACTTATTTTCATCAAACACCACAAAAATCTTGTTATCCTTGGCTAATTTATGCACAGATATCAAAGTAACACAGTACTCAGGTATAACCAACACATCAAACAAAACAAGACCATTCCCCAATTTTAAATTTCCAATCTTAGATATGAAGGCTTCAGTACCATTAGGATGACTGACTTTAATTTTGAGATGAGAAATGTCAAACACATTGTCCAATTCCTTTTCATTATTAGTCATGTGTTGGTTTGCCCCAGAGTTAACAACTTTCCCATGTTGAGTCACTTTAGAGTGAATATTAGAACAAAAAAACTTTCCAAAGTTGTCATTAAAAACCTTACTAGAATTAAGGTAGGTACCTGCCATGTTGGCTTGCACACCCTTTTCAGAACCAGTATTCTCTTTGATGAGAGAGAGTAGAGCAGAAAGTTGTTCATCAGAAAACACAGAGTTGGAATTAGAACCAACAGAGTTGTTAGAAAAGTTTTTCCCTTTAGAGTTTTAACCAGATTTCTTTTTTCCAAAATCAGCAGGAAAGCCAATGATTTTAAAACATCTATCAATAGTATGCCCATTGTACCCACAATTTTCACAGACCACTTCAGAGTTCCCATTAGGTCTATAGGTATTAGGTCTATTGGCCATGTTAGGTCTAGGGCTGCTACTATTGTAGTTGGGTCTAAAACCACCATTAGGACTGCTGCTATTGTAATTAGGTCTAAAGCCACCATTGGGGTTAGGGTTAACATTCTGGTGGCCTTGAAAAACATTTCTGGTGGGCCTATTAGAAAGAAAAGCAGAAGTCTAATTCCTCTGAGAGGTACCAGAAGCAACTCTGTGAGACTCCTCACTAGAGATGATGGCATAAGCACCTTTTATATCTGGAAGAACCTCTCTAGAGAGAATGGAGCTTCTAATGGTCATGTAAGTATCATCAAGACCCATTAAGAATTGCATCAATTTCAACAACTTGTTATGATTCTTAAACTCATTAGTAGCAGCACAAACACAATTAGGAAGCTCAACCATAGCATCATATTGTTTCCACAAAGCATTCAAGGTATGATAATAATCAGACAAATTGGAGCCATTTTGCTTCAAAGTATTTATCTTATGATGCAAATTGAATATCACAGACCCATCAACTTTATGATAGGTTTCTTTCAAATCATTCCAAACATGCTCAGCTTTCTTAGAAAAAATTTGACCAAGAAACAATTCATCAGAAATAGAATTAAGAATCCATCCTAACACAACAGCATTGACTCTGTCCCATTGTTTTCCTAACACATCATTAGTTAGGGATCTTTTACAAGATCCATTTATAAAACCAGTTTTATTTTTTCCTTCCAATGCCAAAAGCATAGCATTAGACCAGATTTGATAATTCTCAGTTCCTTTAAGTTTAATAGAAATCACAGTTAATGTGGCAGAGTCATTTGGGTGAAGATGCAAAGGGTCACTAATATCAAGCTTACTTATCAAGGTGACAACAGATTCTTCCCCAATCTGGTCATCTTGATGTTCAGTGTCTGTGTCACCATGAACACTAGTCATAATGAAGAGTCACAGAAACTAAACTCCCAAAAAATGAACTTAATCAAAGTCAACAAAGTTCCCAGGCTTCCAAATTACTCAAGGGTGGCAGGTCAAGGGCAAGACAGTGATTAAGGGTCCAAATAAACAAAATACCCCAACAATCAAAAGCAAAGGCAGCAAAAAAGAGAGTATCAATATATGAGAGAGTATAAACACAGATATCACCCAAAAAACAAGTATGAAGGAATAAATAAGCAAGTAACCAAATAAACAAATAAGAAGAGAGAGCAGAGGTGTTACAATGCATAAACCAAAAGCTCAATCGAACTGTTTCTTCTAGATTCACTTAGTCTAGAGGAAACAGAACCTCCTCACCAAACCCTAATTTAAGAAAAATTAGGGAAAAGTGCAACCACCAACAGATCTATGAAATAGATCAAATATATAACGTCCCTGCACCACAAACAAAGTTAAAACATATATAATATGGAAAACCCCCAAATATTTTGAAACCCTAAAATTAAAAAACCGATTTTAGGATAAATAAATAACAGTGAGAACAAAATCTTTTTAAATCTGACTATCTCAATAGCAGATCTATCCAAAAAACGTTTCAATTTTAAAAACCCCCAAAAATATTTTGAAACCCTAAAAAAATATTTCCAACGATTTCAGAGAACCATGGCTCTGATACCATGAAGAAATATTAGATGAGGAAAAGTAGAAGATATGAACATTGAATCAACCACTTAAATAAATAAAAACAAGTTTGAATCAAAAGATTAAACAAGTCACCACAGCTACACTGGTGTGACTCTATTATCTAAATGATAATAGTCTTACAAGAACAAGAAACAAATAAACATTGATCTGAGTTACATTTTGAAAGAGAGAGTTTTGATAAAAACACATAGATGAAACCCAGATAAAAATGACAAAAAAGAGAGCGTCTCCAATATAACTCCAAAAGCCAAAGAAAGACGTTGGCGTCTAATGTACGCTTGTACATTTATCCAAGAGTGCTCCAAGTATCCAAATGTCCAGGTAAGGCCCTCCACCTCATAATGTGTCCATCAAGCTAAATCCAAAAGATAACTGCAAGGAATGAAAGTTACACAATAAGCCCCTAAGGTTGCAAAATGGTATCTGATTAGGTCCAAATATTTTAATACAAACTCTACGGTTTTTCTTTAATGCGTAGTAAAAATGTGTATAAATGACATATTTGTTTTAGAAACTATAGAAAAATGAGAAATTATGTAAAGTTGTTCGCAATTATAAAAGTAAGCTATTATTGAACTAAAATTTGAAATATGATGCAGCAGGTTCAGCTTCACAAGTTTTGGGAACTGCAACACAAATAGTAACAGTGAGAGATACAGCAAATGAAGACAACACCAGACGCTACAAGAGGTTGCGAAAAGCTATTGTGGAAGGACGTTGGTGGAAAGCAGAAGGAATACTGAAAAGCCATAAAGAAGCGGCCACTGAGGCTATTAGTAATGACGGCAACACAATGCTTCATATAGCTGTAGGAATAGGGAAGAATGATTTTGTTAGAAAGCTGCTCAACTTTATAGAGGATGGTAAACAAATCGAAAAGCAAAATGCAGATGGTTGCACAGCCCTGCACATTGCAGCAATAGTTGGCAATAAACATGGAGCCGAACTCTTAGTTAAGAAAAGGAAAGAATTGTTGGGAATTTCAAACCACAAAGCATTGGTGCCATTGCTTAGTGCTTATTACAATAAGCAGCTCAATACATTTGTATATTTGTTAGAAGCCAATGACACCAAGCAGCAACCTCTTCCGATTGGCCTTAACATTGGCTCCGGTGTCCAAACTGGTGTAGATCTTCTCATTACCGCTATTTACACCAAACAATACGGTGAGTAATTAATATATTATATAATAAATTTGATGAAGTTGATTTAATTGATATGCATGCTTCTTCGTATTCTTCTAGATCTAGCATCAAGGTTAGTCGACATATATCCTGAGTTGGCTACAAACGATGATCAAGTATTGACGGCTATAGCTAAAACCTTTCCAAGTGAGCTTGACTTTGGAGAAGCCTTGATCTATCCATGTAAGACTCCTAAATCTTTTTTTTTTCTTTCAATGTTATTCATTCGTATAAGTATGAAGATACATGAAACACATATTCCTCCATTGATGGTGATACTGACATATATGCTTTGCAGCTTTGCACAATTTCCATAGAAAGATAGTCAATACAAGTTCTTTCTTGTTCTTTCCGTTCAAGTTTTTATATACAAGGGCCGAAGATATCATAGGGGCAATAGAAAGCTATAGAAACACATGGTACAGTTGGTTGTTGCCGGAAATTTTCATGATAATACTCGGTGAGCTACTGATATATATTAAGAATATCATCCAAATATAAATTAGTTGTTACCACACTCCTAATAAGCATTTGTTTCTTGTGCGGTATCCAGCAGCTGTATTTTATTTTATATATCAGTTGGTTCTTCTCCTACTCTTACTGCTTTGTTCCCCGTTCTTTGTGGTATATTTCATCCTATGGAAGGTTTTAGCAACTTTAGGTAAGATAACAAGAAGTGTTTTTACTCTGGTCACAACCAATGATGGTGTTTTAACTTGATGGTCTATTGTGCAGTCGGCCCGATAAAGCGTATAGAGAAGAAGAAAAAAGACTACAAAGAGGCTAAAAAGATCTTGAACTCAGTATGTAATCATATTGACAAGTTGAGCCTCTCTGGTAGTCAGCATCCATGCTACAGAAGACCAATTCTCGAGTCTACATGTCAAGGTGCTTATGTGGTTGTTGATGAGATTCTGTTTAGGTCACCAAAGGCAATTGACTCTAAGAATGAGAACGGTCTTAACATTATTCAGTTAGCAGTAATAAACCGTTCTGAAAAAATATACAACCTTGTCTACCACATTGTCGAGCGTACGGATTTATATAGAACAAGCTTGGATTCTTCTAAGAACAATATCTTGCACTTGGCCGGAAGATTAGCACCTTCACGGATACTTAGTCGTACCACAGGTGCAGCATTGCAACTTCAGCGAGAGCTACAGTGGCGCGAGGTATGTACCCAATAAGTTATAATTCCTAATATTCTTCACTATGTAGTTGCCTTTTTATAGTTAAACATTGGAATATATCACTGCAGGAAGTACAAAAGTTTGTGTCCCCTACATACCTAACGAAAGAGAACATCTTTAAGGAAACACCAGAAATGGTGTTTACAAGGGAACACCTGCATTTGGTAAAGGAAGGTGAACAATGGATGAAAACTACAGCGGAGTCATGTAGTATCACTGCGGCACTAATTATCACAATTGTATTTGCTGCAGCTATTACTGTACCGGGCGGAAGTACTCAAGAAACTGGCATTCCTTTGTTTTCAAAAGAAGTTGCATTCACTATCTTTGCAGTTTCAGATGCAATCTCACTATTTTCATCCACAACGGCATTGTTAGTATTCTTATCAATACTCACAGCACGTTTTTCTGAGAAAGATTTTCTTCTCAGCTTACCAAGACGGTTAATCCTTGGTCTTTGTGCATTATTCCTCTCTACAACAGCGATGATTGTAGCCTTTAGTGCAACCTTGTTTCTTGTGTTTTGTGATCAAAGAGCATGGATGTTGGGTCCTATAGGTGGATTAGCTTGCTTTCCAATTATAATTTTTGTTACTCTACAATTTCCGCTTGTGGTAGACCTGGTCCGATCAACATATTTTCCCATCTTTGGAAAGCAAAGGTACATCGAGTGTGGTAAGTTTAATCCAAACGACATACAATCCTTCTTTGGTCATCGGGCAGTTGAATAGATATCTAGAAAGAGCTAGTCGCGTAGCAGTGAAAAGTAAAAAAAAAACTCATTAGCTACAGACTGATTCAGAGTTTCACAGAGTGTTCTGATGGACTGCTACAATGTGTTTATGTAGTTTTCTAGGTTGTTGACATTTTTTATGATTCTTATTGTAATTCATCCAAAGGCTATATTTATGTTATCCTAAATTTCGGCTTGAACATATTATTTGTAGCATACTAAAGATTGAAGTAACCATATAATTATTTACCGCCACTGATTTTTTTTTCAAACCAAATGTACCACAAAATTAACCTGCCCATTCTGTATATAAACCATCTTAAAGTCCTTATTTTCCTTTGTCCCATTCTTCAATCCTTTGCAGTGATTGATTGGAGGATAATAGCACCATCTTTTGGTATGTTTTCTTATATTTCATGAACTATTTTTCATGATCATGTCGTTTTCGTTTGTTTTGGCTTCCTTTCTATATGTATGTGATTTCTTGATGTTTGTAAAAAGGATGAAAATGAATGATTGTTTCTTCGTTTCATTACGAATAGATTTTATAAAGGTGTGAACATTCTATATGAAATAATCAGAATCTAAGTAATTACAAATGGTTTTTATATCTTGCATTAGGAACGGATCGCCGGTTTGGTTATTGTGTTCATGAGGTTGATATTTCTTTTTTCAATGTTTTGTGTTCTTTTTAGTCCTCCATCTTTCATTCAAACAAGTTCATGGTTGAGATAGAAGCTCAAATTCAACCTCCTTTCGATCCATTTGTCGGCATAGAGCAAGATTTGGTTGGTGGTGTTGGAGGGAGAGACTACGTGCATATACGCATACAACAAAGGAATGGGAGGAAAAGCTTGACGACGATTCAAGGGTTGAGGAAAGAGCTAAGCTATGAAAAAATCCTTAAAGATTTGAAGAAAGAATTTTGTTGCAATGGGACCATTGTGCAAGATAAAGAATTAGGCAAGGTGATTCAACTACAAGGCGATCAACGCAAGAACTCATCGACATTCTTGATTCGTGTTGGCGTGGTTAAAAAGGACCAAATCAAGATTCATGGTTTTTGAATGTGCCAGACACTTTGTTTGATTTGATGTTATAATGCTTTAATTTGCGTGTTGCTTTCTTGTTGTCTGGCTTTCCATTTTGTTCTGTTTTGTTCTTTGAACCATGATTTTTGATTTATTTCTTGCAACATGATGTAATTGCTTGTGGGTTTGAAAGAAGATGTTTTAATTTATAAACAAGTTAACACCAGAAGTCCTTATTATAGATATTTCCTTTTATAGCAAGAGCCAAGAAATGATTGTAATGAAAACAAAGCGAAAAGACGCCAGAATTATGAAACATTCAGCCTGCTTAACCGAAACTTGATAGAATTTTCAGGATCCTTTCAGAGTTTCAATAAACGAGTGTTGAGTGCAAATCGATGCTTTCAATTGACAAACATCCCTTATTCTTAAACCCTGTATCAAGCTCACAAAACTGAAATAGGCTTTAAAAACAAACGGTTTGTGAGCTAACAAGTCCAACCAAGAGTAAAAAAATATAAAATGACCATTACTCATAAAGTATGGCGTTTCGAGTCTGAATGTTCCGTAAAGCAACAAAATGTGTTTACCATCACGTTCTTCTCACTTAGGCGGGGGAAGTGGCAAAATAAAAACTTATCGTCATCTCAGCGTCATATTAGGTTTCTTCCACCTCTTACTAAACCTTTCAAAAGTACTAACAAAAAAAAAAACCGCATTTTCTCTCCACTATCACTTTTATTTTTTTATTTATAAATTAAAACTTTTATTTAATCAAATAAAATACCATAATACGAGTAAATAAAAACTTAAACGGACGAAATTAAAAACGATACACAGTAAATAAATGGGCACGTGGTTTGTGAACATCGGGTTACGGTACGGTGGGTTTGGATATGGTTGGTTAGGATATGGGTTGGGTTGTCGATATGGTTTGTTCGGTGACGGGTTGTTAAGATCAAAGGTTTCGACAGGCGTCGGTGGAGAGGAGGTGGTAGTGTTTGCCGAATTTTGGAGTTCGATGGCATTGTTGGTAATTAAGTGATGGGATAAGATAATTTTATGTATGTGAAGAAGAAGATGTGGAAATGTATATGAAATGTGGGTTTTATAAGAAAAAGATGGTGTTTTCTTAATTGATTCGGATGGTAAAAACATGTGAGGCCCACAAAACTGTGTGTACCCGGTGGTAGGATAGTCACCGATAGTGACTTGGTAAACCCTCGAAACCATAACCCCACGCGTGGGTCTTGCCATGTGGATAACACGAGTGGGATTTTATCCCCACTCCCCCAACCTTAAAGCTTTGATTTGCATGGTCCCGGGCTTGAAACGAACCTGTAGCTCATGTTATGCCGATTCGAATAAAGTTCTTTTCTTCATGCGATCATGTCTACGTCTTGAACGTAGCTAGCTAAGATGGACATAGTATATCTACGCTTCCTACTTTATATACGACTTGGTTGGTCAGTTTAGTTAGATGATAGTTAGGCCCATGTCCAATGTGAGATTAGGATCCATTAGGGTTAAGCTTATGTATTTATACACTATAAATCATGATGACTAATAAAGTTATACAATGAGGAATTAATCAATTTTGGTCTGATCCTCAAACCTATTATGTTGAGCCGCCTTTCAAACCACCCCGTCAAACCCTAGTCACCATAATAAAAATATGTTGTCTCTCAATTTTGCAAAAAAATCTCAATCAATCAAATTCATTTGCCAAAATCCGTGATTTTTGAAGCAAATTCAAGCATATGAAGACATCATAACGACGTCGAATTGTTTATGTTTTAGACTTTGCATAATTCTTTTTATGTCATAAGTGACTTGCCATTTGTGTTGTTGGTTAAAAGAAAGTCTTTTGCTTGTTTTTGTTTTTGTTTATTTGTTTCTTTGCTTTGATGTTGTTATTGTAGTTGTTGCACGATGAAGATTTATTTCGCATTAATTTTGTTGGGTAGTGTTAAATTTGTTAAAAACTTTGATTTTTGTTAGATCTGTATTTAATGCACCTCTTGTATTTGTAGAATTGTTTTGTTTATCGGAAGTACACATGGTCGTTTTGTGTCATTGTTACGTCCCAAAATATGTTAGAATCATTTACTTATGCTAAAATAGAATAAAAAACATTTCACATTTTTGCTTATGCCCATTCCTCGTTTATGTTGAAATAAAATTCTAACCAATACCGGAATCAATTCTTTAAAATATCAATTCACAAAGATAAACTTTTAGCAAAACTACTAAAAATATATTGTTCATACATCTTGGAGCTGAATAGCCATACCTACAATGCACTTGTTAAAGTAAACTCACAAAACTAAATATGATCTAAAACAAACGGGTTGTGAGCTAGCAACAAAACAAGTCCAGCAAAAAGTAAAAAAAATATATATAAAATGACCAATATAAAATGACCATTGCTCATAAAGTAAGGCGTTTCAAGCCTGAATGTTCCGTAAAGAAACAAAATGTGTTTACCATCACGTTCTTCTGACTTAAATCTTTGATTTGCATGGTCCCCGACTTGAAACCAGGGGCGTAAACGATCCGAGCCGAGGCGAGCTTTGGCCTAAACGAGCCAGGCTTGTTTATTAACTGCCTGGCTCGAGCTCGGCTCGAGCTCGAATAAAAATTTATAATTTGGCTCGATGTAAAACCCGTATTTAAATAGTCGAATATTAAAATACGCAGTTTTAATTTATTAAAAGCTATTCATTTAATATTCATTTAATTACTCCGAAAAATAATTATTTAGTCAGAAATAAAGCGCAAGAATTAAATGCGAACATACGTAAATAAATATAAATGTCTAGGATTAAAAAAAATAAAGGCAAAGAAAAGTGTAAAGGGGCTTTTGGCCAGTTTGTGTAAAACAAAAAAAGAAAGAAGTGGGCTTGGCCCGTTTGGTTTTGGTGTGAACAAAGAAAAGGCACGGGTATAACCCTCCTTCCATTCTTACGTAACAAAAAAAAGGAAATTAGAGGTTTCTTCCCTTTGGTGGCTGCCGGCTTGAACACAGAAAAGAGAGGGTGATTCGACTTGTTTTTCTGCAAGAATTATTGTGTGTTCGTCCCTAATCATCAAGTCATATAACAGTAATCATTCTATTCTTGAATTCCGGTTTATATCACAGATTCGGGGCTTTTAATGAATTACTCAAATGGAACTAAAAAACGAATAATGATTTAATCTAATTGAGGGGTGTCGTGGTTTGGTTGATACACGAACACCGAGACACTAAGTCTCGGTATGTGTGTGGTCTGTGGTAGCCATGACCCAATGGGTTTGGTTTTGTCCAGCCGCGAACAAGGAAACCCCAAACAGGGGGATAGGGGCGAAAAGGGGACGTCTGGTTAACTGTATAGTGGGTATAAAGGGCTCGGTGGTGTTTTGTTTTCCCAGACCCGAATAGAAAAAAAACGAGCAGGGGTGTTTGGGACTAGCTGCAGTAAGGGGGTGTTTGGGTGTGCAAACACAGTGGGAATATAACACTAACAGTGGGAATCAAAACAAAGGCAGCGGGAACTTTAATAATAAAAGTAGTGGGAACTAGTAGTCCACCAGTGGGAAAGAGATAGACAGAAAACAATGGCATTTTAAAAAGAATTAGCGACAGTTTTGCGACAGCTTTTCTGTCGCATAATTGTTATATGGGCAGTTTTAAAACGGCATCTTTTAGTGACTCAATTTTCTGTCACTAAATCATAGTGACAAATTTTTATATAATTGTTGAATTGTTTTAGTGCGACCGAGAAGGGGATATCCCGGTAGGCTCGGGATATAATTAAAATAAATAAAAAAAAGATTTTGAATTATACCTTTTAAATTACTTTACTTAAATAAATGTTTTAAAAATGCATTTAAGGAATGAAATATAAATTAGTTTTATAAATTGTAAAAAGGTATAATTTTATAATAGGAATTAAATTATTTTGGAAACTTTCTATTTTTAGCAGGTTACCAAATATAGAATTGGTGTAACGTCAGAATACGTTTTGTACCGTAATTAATAGCAGAACGTTATATGTTTAAAAAGAAATAGCAGAAGGCTCGGAACTATCAGTTAATATGAGTACAGTAATTCGGGAATAAAATAAATAAAACGAGAAACAGTTAAGATCACTAAAATAAATAACCATTAGTCAACTTATTTTCGCGTACGTTATTTACGTAGTATCCGTGGAGTCGGAGTAGACCTTTCAGCTTTCGCTCTTATTTCATTACTGGACACGTGGTACGGATTTTCCGTCCTTTCAGTAAGGACTTCCTTTCTATGCATGATTAGGATTCCCCGTCTTCAGCCAAATGTTTTCCCCATTATATGTTTAAGCTTATCAGTAATCATGTTAATAACTAAATAAATTGCATTAGCATTATATACAAGCATGATCAGTTTATGTACTAGTTATGGAGGTACCGTAACCACGGCACTAGAGGCACCGGTGTCGTGACTCACATGCAGGAGAGTGATATCCTGCATCGTCCCTTCACGTTTTGGCCATTATTATTATCATGTCATGTGGGGCGTATGGATGCATCCTAGGCTTATCAGATTACAAGTTATCAGGGTGAATGTGGTGTGTGCTCTACATCCTTCACATTAGAGTTGGTCCCTCCACCCAGCACAGTATTTAGAGGTCACCCCTCTACAGTTATTTAGAGGTCACCCCTCTACAGCATGACGAGGTCACCCCTCTAGTTATTCATGCACCGTTGTTACAGCACATGACCTATATAAGCTCTGGCAATTAAAATACAATAAATGCATGTTTTCAGATTTAACAGATAACAGTCCAGCTTTATTATTTATAAATCAGACTTTATAGATTATACACAGATTTCCACTACAACTTTACTTATCATTCTTACAGCTCCAGTATTTTATCATCTGTTTCATTTCAGTAATTCCTTATCATGCTTTATATCCGTTCACTGGGCGTTATGCTCAGCCGTAGTTCCTTTCATGTTCTAACGGCAGGTACATTAGGACACTCTTAGGATTCTGAGAGCATGTGCATTTGGATGGAAGCTATCCAGACTTCTTACTTTATGCATTTCTTATATTATTCTGCTTATTAGACATTGTTTAGTCCTTTCCTTCGGTATTTACTTTTCATGTTTTGAGCTTATGTTGGATTACCGATGTTTGATTCCGGTATTTCCTTTATGGTCAGTTAATGTTCTAGGACATTTACCTTATGATTTGATGACACGCCATAAACACACGTAACGGTCTACTTATCCAAGTGGGGTGTTACAATTATGGTATCAGAGCGCAAGGTTCGACCTGTAGGCTCTAAAACTTGACCTGTGACTAGTGGGTAGTCACCAGGAACTTCCCAGATTTTGGCGTTGTTATCTTTCATGTTTTCATGCATTTATCAGTCAGTTGTCGTTCAGTTTTTCTTAAAATTTTGACTAAGTAAAAGGTTGGTACATGATTGGCCATATTTAGTCGCATGTGCTTTTCTGCGAATTTTGTTGTGGTGAACCGACCCATAGGCTTTCACCCTTGCCTTTCAGATTTTGTATTGGTAAACCAACCCATAGGCGTTTATCCTTACTCAGGTCAGATTCATGTTTTCAGTCGAATATTACTTGGTGAACCAGCCCGTATACATTCACCAATGTTCAGATCAAATTTTCATGATTTACAGTCGAATGTTGTTTTGTGAACCGATCCATAGTTGTTCACCTTTGTCATATCATGACATTTTAGAAATTTTGACAAGTATGGATTGGACTACAGCCATCCATATTTAGTCCCAGATGGTAAATTTCTATACATGACAGTTCACATGAAATTTTGACAAGTATGGATCGAACCAGAATCGCCCATACTTAGTCACATGTTTTCTTCTTTGAATTATGTGGATTGAACTACAGCCATCCACACCAATTATTGTTAAATCTTAGTTGATCATACTCTTATGTTCTTTGTAACAATCCAGTTTACACAATCTCAAGTTGATGTCGTTTTCACGCTGATTTGGTTTCATGTCTCCTTACGAGGGTTTTATTTTCAGCAGAGTGATAATGTTTTCATACTAAGACACAAAAGGATTTCAGTAAAATCCCGTTTCATGATAAATCACGTTTGGTCTTCATCGGTCATGTCTTTATGCTGACCATTGTTGAAACTCCGTTTAATCATACTCTTGAGCCCTATACACCCAGCATTAAGTCTACGCAGGAATTACCAGGTTATCATGTTACTTATTACAGTACAATTTACTACCATTTAAATCAATTCATTTCTTTGATCATGCCAGACAATTGAAACCAGTATCGATCATCCTATAAAAATTTCCACCAGTGTCATGTCCAGTATTCCATATGTACTCCACGTATAGTGTCTCAGATAGGCTCTAGGTGCAGTATTCGTTTTGTACTTCATGTACATTAATCTAGGTGTACTCCAGATACCCTACTACATGGAGATTGCTAATCGATCCTCAATCATCTCAGGCGTTTCCACTCGTCGATATTCTACCAGGTGCTGATGTTGCTCGTGATTTAAAGATTTTACCAGATACTGATGCTGCTAACACTTTGAAGACCTCACAAATACTAATGCTGCTGATACTTTGGAGATTTCTCAAGATGCAAATGCTGTTTATACTATGAAGACTCTGCAGAACAAGGATGAAAACTAAAAATTAAAATTTCTGACAAGACCATATTTCAACCATCAGACGCTACCATTCTATTCCAGCTTTTACTTCCTCAGTTAGATGTCACACTTCTCACATCCGTTTTTCAGTCAGAAGAGTGGGACGGTACCCAGCCGGCTACTCAACAGATTAGTTACAGAAATCACGGTCGTTATAATGACCGTCATGAAACTGACAGACAAAGCGGTGATAACAACCACTGTGCTTATATTAACCAGTTAGTAGCTATCGGAACTCCAGAACGGACTTGACCAGAGATACAGAGATCAGCAGTCTAACCGGTCCGCCAACCCTAGCAGTTACCAAGATTTTCAGCCTTGTTCAGTTTCACCTACTAAAACACGTGTCAAGATATCAGTCAAGACACAGACCTCATGTATCTTTTCAGAAGACACTAGGACACGAGTCATGATATACGTCATACGAATATCTTCTCAGAGTACGAGTCAGAACTCCTAACTCCAGTATGTTTCCAAGCGAGACCCTCAGTAATTTAGGGTACCTTTCAGAAAGGGGTATACCCGTTCTATTATGCCACGCATGAACCAGATCATTTGAAAATTTTAGTCACCACAACTAGAGTATGATTCAGGTTAAACACGCAGTATTCACTCTGTGAGGTTACAAACGAACACATTCAGTGAAAAGTCGCAATGTTCACTTCACGTATTCCTATGTCAGCTTTATCTTAAATCAGGTAGTCCCCTACCTCTCAGCCCGAAAGGACTCAACAATATCACCATATTTATTAAAGCCTTATTTTCAGTTAACGACGAGATCCGTCTTACTAAATCTCAAATATATTCATTATACTTTCTATCAGAAAAATCTGTACAAATTATTTCTGCCTTACAAGCGCGTGACTTATCAGTACATAGCTACGAAGACTTTTAGCTACCAGTTATAAATTCATTTCTAAAATTCCTCGAATCCATGATTAGTAGATTATACTAAAATTTCCAGATGTCATTCTAGAAATTCCTTCCTAACTACGAGATGAAATTTAACATCAAGCTTGTCTCAAGAATAGAACCTGTTTTCAAAACTCTTTATTCCAGGGCTTCAACTAAGTTAAAAGGGTTGCATAATTTGCTGCAAGAATTACCGGCACGAGGCTTTATTCGCCCTAGCGCACCACCAGAAGGTGCACCGTGTTATGTCTATCAGAAAGAAGGCCGGTAACATGAGATCGCGTATCGACCACCAAATTTTTTTTTTACAAGATCACCATTCTTAATCGATGTTCATTCCACGTATAGAGGTTTATCTGATCTCCTATGATGTCTTAAACATTTTTCCAGAACAACTCACAATCATGACACCATCAGTGGTGAGAGAAAGAACATCATGTTTCCAAGACTACTTTTGCACACGTTATGGTCTCTCTAAAATTTCAGCTTATGATTCTGAGCTCCCAAATGCTCCAGCTATAGTATGAAATTTATGAATAATTTTTTTATGACTTTCCAGACAAATCGTCAGTATATTCACTGATCACATTCTGATCTCCTAAATTCTAGAGAAGAACATGAGAACCATCTTTTCACGATCCTGCAGATTTTCTGATAGGAGAAAATTATATACACGGCTTTCTAGACGTGAGTTCCTGATGAACAAAGTGGCATTTTTGAGCCACCCTATTTCAACAGAAAGAAATTTCAGAAATCATGTGAAGGTAAAGGCCATCACCAGATGGTCAAGACCGACGCCTGTGACTAAGGTATAAAATTTTCTAGAACTCAGTTGACTGCTACCGCAGAAATTGTTGACAGTTATCACGATTAGCTTCCATGGCTATGCTTACACATAAAAGAGAGGACCTACACTAAAATTTTGTATTCCATAAGATCCTACGCTATGAGAGATCTAACTTACCGAGACCCATAATTCTTCCATGACTATTCATTCAGATTCAATCATAATGTACCATAATCCCACGCAAAAATTTTAATAGAAGCAGTATAACGTTAAGGCAGCTATGTTCATATCTAAATGCCTGCCATTCCAGCGGGTTTAAGATAGAACGCCGTCATGTTATCGAGTTATTACTACCAGTAGCAATTCTGGACCGAAAGGAGACAAGACTCCATGGAGATTATTATCAGTTTACCACAGACTCAGAAAAAGTATAATACTATCTAAGTCATTGTCGACCATGAAATTCACCTACGCGTTTTCTTTCATCCGAAAGGATTACGCAGTAGCGGACCTGCGGAAAATTCAGAAGTAAACTGTACGATTTCAAGGCATTCCATCGACCGTCATATCAAACAACATTCATGTTCACGATCACGTGTATGTTTACGTCCACTTTACGTCCGTGGTTATTTTCACTTTCACGTTTACGTCTCATTCGCAATATGATGCTGTTTCCGTTCATGTTTTATGCTATCTCGTGATTTAAGCTCACGTTAGCGTTCATAACATTTTCCACGTTCAGGTTCGTGTTCCATCTCGCGATACGCGTTTCACAGTTTATTACCGAATACGGTTACAGAAAGCTTGAGAAACCAGATTCAAGTTTACGTCGGCTATTCCATAACCAGGCAGACGTTTCACATCTCAGGCCGTATCGTTTGGCATTCATTCCTCAGTCAGCATACGTTCATGATATGTTCTAGTATCACGTTCACAATATGATTCACATATCACATTCATGATATATTCCATGCCAGCGCTCCTCATATAATTATGAACCACGTTCACAATTGCTCACTTAGCACGTTCACAGTTGTTCACGTAGTTCGTCCCTGTATATTCTCACCAGCTTGCTCAAAGATATAAATGTTATCTTTTCAGGATAATTGTACGTACCGTTTCATGTATACTACATGCTATAGCTTATTCATTCAGGTTCAGAAAATCCATCTTAAGTTTAGAACCAGAAACTATTCAGCATCATCAGGACAGGGTCATCAAGACCAAGATTTGTTCATTATGTTTAGACCTTTGAAGGAATCGTTTCTAGCGGGAAGCCACTCGAAACGGAGGAGTCCATCCGAACCTCTCATCTTTTTCCTTCAATAAATTCAGTTAACCTCTTTCAGTCATGTTACGTTCCATGTTCACTTCAGCCATGTCATATTCATACCCTTTCAGCAGCATTATGTTTTAATTCGAGGACGAATGATCCTTCAGCTTATATGTCTTTTTAGCCTTCATGTTCTTTCAGCATATATGTCCTTTAAGCTTTTATAACGCCACCAGTTTAAATTACCCTAAATTCGAGGACGAATTATTTTTTTTAGAGAGGGAGAATTGTAAAACCCAGTATGGTCGTATCTTTAATTCGGGAACGAATTATTCTTTTTAGAAGGGAAGAATTGTAAAACCCGTATTTAAATAGTCGAATATTAAAATACGCAATTTTAATTTATTAAAAGCTATTCATTTAATATTCATTTAATTACTCCGAAAAATAATTATTTAGTCACAAATAAAGCGCAAGAATTAAATGCGAACATACGTAAATAAATATAAATGTCTAGGATTAGAAAAAAATAATAAATAAAGGGAAAGAAAAGTGTAAAGGGGCTTTTGGCCAGTTTGTGTAAAACAAAAAAAGAAAGAAATGGGCTTGGCCCGTTTGGTTTTGGTGTGAACAAAGAAAAGGCACGGGTATAACCCTCCTTCCATTCTTACGTAACAAAAAAAAAGGAAATTAGGGTTTTCTTCCCTTTGGTGGCTATCGGCTTGAACATAGAAAAGAGAGGGTGATTCGACTTGTTTTTCTACAAGAATTATTGTGTGTTCGTCCCTAATCATCAAGTCATATAACGGTAATCATTCTATTCTTGAATTTCGGTTTATATCACAGATTCGGGGCTTTTAATGAATTACTCAAATGGAAATTAAAAACGAATAATGATTTAATCTAATTGAGGGGTGTCGTAGTTTGGTTGATACACGAACATCGAGACACTAAGTCTCGGTATGCGTGTGGTCTGTGGCAGCCATGACCCAATGGGTTTGGTTTTGTCCAGCCACGAACAAGGAAACCCCAAACAGGGGGATAGGGGCGAAAAGGGGACGTTTGGTTAACTGTATAGTGGGTATAAAGGGCTCGGTGGTGTTTTGTTTGCCCAGACCCGAATAGAAAAAAAAACGAGCAGGGGTGTTTGGGACTAGCTGCAGTAAGGGGGTGTTTGGGTGTGCAAAAACAGTGGGAATATAACACTAACAGTGGGAATCAAAACAAAGGCAGTGGGAACTTTAATAATAAAAGTAGTGGGAACTAGTAGTCCACCAGTGGGAAAGAGATAGACAGAAAATAGTGGCATTTTAAAAAGAATTAGCGACAGTTTTGCGAAAGATTTTCTGTCGCAGAATTGTTATATGGGCAGTTTTAAAAGGCAGCTTTTAGTGACACTTTTAGTGACTCAATTTTCTGTCACTAAATCATATTGACAGATTTTTATATAATTGTTGAATTGTTTTAGTGCGACCGAGAAGGGGATATCTCGGTAGGCTCGGGATATAATTAAAATAAATAAATAAAAAGATTTTGAATTATACCTTTTAAATTACTTTACTTAAATAAATGTTTTAAAAATGCATTTAAGGAATGAAATATAAATTAGTTTTATAAATTGTAAAAAGGTATAATTTTATAATAGGAATTAAATTATTTTGGAAACTTTCTATTTTTAGCAGGTTACCAAATATAGAATTGGTGTAACGTCAGAATACGTTTTGTACAGTAATTAATAGTAGAACGTTATATGTTTAAAAAGAAATAGCAGAAGGCTCGGAACTATCAGTTAATATGAGTACAGTAATTCGGGAATAAAATAAATAAAACGAGAAACAGTTAAGATCACTAAAATAAATAACCATTAGTCAACTTATTTTCGCGTACGTTATTTATGTAGTATCCGTGGAGTCGGAGTAGACCTTTCAGCTTTCGCTCTTATTTCATTACTGGACACGAGGTACGGATTTTCCGTCCTTTCAGTAAGGACTTCCTTTCTATGCATGATTAGGATTCCCCGTCTTCAGCCAAATGTTTTCCCCAGTATATGTTTAAGCTTATCAGTAATCATGTTATTAACTAAATAAATTGCCTGAGCATTATATACAAGTATGACCAGTTTATGTACTAGTTACGGAGGTACCGTAACCACGGCACTAGAGGCACCGGTGTCGTGACTCACATGCAAGAGAGTGATATCCTGCATCGTCCCTTCACGTTTTGGCCATTATTATTATCATGTCATGTGGGGCGTATGGATGCATCCTAGGCTTATCAGATTACAAGTTATCAGGGTGAATGTGGTGTGTGCTCTACATCCTTCACATTGGAGCTGATCCCTCTGCCCAACATAGTATTTAGAGGTCACCCCTCTACAGTTAATTAGAGGTCACCCCTCTACAGCATGATGAGGTCACCCCTCCAGTTATTCATACACCGTTGTTACAGCACATGACCTATATAAGCTCTGGAATTAAAATACAGTAAATGCATGTTTTTAGATTTAACAGATAACAGTCCAGCTTTATTATTTATAAATCAGACTTTACATATTATACACAGATTTCCGCTACAAATTTACTTATCAGTCTTACAGCTCCAGTATTTTATCATCTGTTTCATTTAAGTAGTTCCTTATCATGCTTTATATCCGTTCAATGAGCTTCATGCTCAATCGTAGTTCCTTTCATGTTCTAACGGCAGGTACACCAGGACACTCTTAGGATTCTGAGAGCATGTGCATTTGGATTGAAGCTATCCAGACTTCTTACTTTATGCATTTCTTACATTATTCTGCTTATTGGACATTATTTAGTCCTTTCCTTCAGTATTTACTTTTCATGTTTTGAGCTTATGTTGGACTACCGATGTTTGATTCCGGTATTTCCTTTATGGTCAGTTAATGTTCTAGGACATTTACCTTATGCTTTGATGACACGCCATAAACACACGTAATGGTCCACTTATCCAAGTGGGTGTTACACTCGAGGTCGAACTCGAATTTTGTTTGTTGTTCGAGCTCGAGCTTGAAGCTCGTTTACGATTTTTAACTTTTGTTTAGACTAACTTCTATTATAACAGGTATAGTTTGATAGACTCGTTTATTAACTCAAGCTCGAGCTCGAAAGCTCGTTTATGATTATTAAAATGATACAAATACTTAATGAGTAAGCTAAGGTGTATGTAACTTATATACTTATAGATTTTTCATTAAGCTCGAATAGCTCGTTCGGCTCGTTAAGCTTGAATAGCTTGTTCGACTCGTTAAGCTCGCTCGGCTCGAGACAATTAAACGAGATTTCGAACGATCCGAGCTTAATATTAGTTTTTAAAGCTCGGCTCGCCAAACTAAACGAACACCAATATTTGTTCAAGATCGGCTCGAGCTCGAGAGTGTTAAGTTCGAACTCGGGTTAAACGAGCTCGAGCTCGAGTAGCTCGTTAAAAGCTCGACTTGTTTACACCCATACTTGAAACGAACCTGTAGCTCATGTTATGCCAATTCGAATAAAGTTCTTTTCTTCATGCGATCATGTCTACGTCTTGAACGTGACAGCTAAGGTGGACATAGTATAACTACACTTCCTACTTTATATACCACTAAGGTTGGTCAGTTTAATCATATGATTGTTAGGTCCATGTCCGATGTGAGGTTAGGGTCCCTGTAAAACACGCATGCTTTTACCATGAACAGTACACTTAGTAAACGTACGTACATTTAAAAACTTTCCTTTTATAGCATGAACACGTGTCACGATTAGTAATTTCAGAAGTTATGTACATATTATTACACGATAAGTATTAAGTACGTGATAGTACACGATAATTATTAACAATAATAGTTATAATCACGAACATGAAATCATGAACGTAAAAATCACGAACATGTAATTACGTACTTAATTAATATAATACGATTAATATCGTTACGTACAAGTATTGAATATAACACGAACATTTAATTATAACACGAAAACACGAGAATACGATCACGTAATTTAAAACACGGGAAAACTCCGGGTTTTCCCTTGCGGGCCCTATTAGCTGCGGCACCAAGAGAAGGAAACGGGCCAAGCCCATTTGATTTTTAAGTAATAAAGAAAAAAGAAGGAACCTTTTCACTTTACAGAGTTTTCAAGAAAAAATCAAAAACCCTAATCCTTTTCTTCTCTCTTGTGGCCCGCGGAAAACATCAACACCAAGAGGTGTTTGTTTAATTTTTGTTAATTAAATTCAAGATCGTATTCGTGTTATTGTTCTTCAATCTTTTCACGCATTCGGTAATCCGTAAACCCTTTTTATGTTATTCTTTTTATTTAAATAATTAACACATGAACATGGATTAAATAAAAACAAGCATTAAAACATGTCACGTGATCAAGGGGGTAAAGATTAAGGGTTTGTTTCGGGTTTGGTTGTTCGGCCGACACACAAACCGAGAGCCCTAGGCTCTTGACGTATTTTTTTGTCACGCCACCAACCGAGATCTATGATCTCGGTGGTGTTTGGTTAGGTTGGGTCTCGGCAGCAAACAGCCCCACCACCGGCACACAGCCGGTGGCAAGTTAGGTCAGGCAGGGGGAACGCAACGCAAGCAGGGGGACCACCAGCACACAACCGGTGGGAACCCACTGCTGTTGGCAGCGGCTAGCCGAGAGACAAGGGAACCACCGGCTTAAGTCGGTGGCAGCCTTAACAAAAATAGTGGCAATCGGCCAAGCCGGTTTGCCACTGTTAAGGGGTGTTTGGTTCGGACCGGTTCAAGGGGTTCCGGGTCCGGTTCATGACATGTCTAAATTAAATGCATTGGTCCGGTTCATGACTAAAATATGTACAAGTATTTTATTTTTACAAGTATTTATTTCAATAAGATGTTAAATTAATTAAAACATGACATGTAATTAATTTAATAAATCATGGACTTTGGTTAATTATTATTTAGTAAATAATACATGTTTTAACCTAAGTATTTAATTATTTAATTTAGACTATAGTATTAAGTAATTATTAAGACATGAAATATAATTAATTAATAAACATGACTTAGGTTATTATTAATATAATATTAATACATGTTTTAACCTAAGTATTTTATACACTTCAATTTAATTAACTCATGCTTATATTTAATTAAATCATATAACCTATAGTCTATTTTAACATGTTATTATTAATAAACTATACCATAATTACATGACTTATGATATTTAATCCAGCTAAATTCTAAATATGGAAACTTTCTAATTCAGGAAACTTACTATTTTTGGAAACTTTCTATTTTTAGAAGCTGGTCTATTTTAAGAAGTTAATCTATTTTTGGAAACTTTCTATTTTAGGAAACCTGCTATTTTTAGAAAGTTACTTATTACTACACAACAAGTATAATAATACAAGAAATACAAGTAATAATTAATCAGAATATACAGAATACATGATAACCACAACATAACGTTAAAATCAGTAAAACAAGACACGGACATATAAAACAAGCTAAGACACTATATAAAATCAGTTACGTACTTCAGTAAACAGAATACTTATACATGTATACTATTTATGTAGCATTAGTGAGATCGAAGTAGGACTTCCTTTCGTTCGTCTTCTTCGTTCACTGGACATAAGGTACGGATTTCCCGTCCTTCAGTATGGACATTCTTTCCTTATTAGGATTCCCCGTTTGTAGCCAACTGTTTTCCTAGTATTTGTTTTATATGTTTGATACTTATGTTAGTTAAGAGCCTAAGCCATATACATGCATGACCAGTGTCACCTAGTTATGGAGGTACCATAACCATAACACTGGAGGCACCAGTGTTATGACTTCCCCATGGTGAAGTGATTGCTCGTGGCGTCCCTTTTCAGCTTTGGCCATTATTATATTATCATGTGGGGCGTATGAGTGCATCCTAGTTACATGTTTACCAGTATTATCAGAGTGAATGCGATGTGTGCCTTGCATCCTTCACTAGGAGCTGATCCCTCCTACCCAGACTATTTAATTAGAGGCAACCCCTCTAATTGCATGACGAGGTGTCCCCTCCAAGTATTCATGCACGGTGGAACCTCATGACCTATATGGGCTATTTGGCTAATTAAAACAGATTTTCATAGAAACATAAGTCTTTTCAAACTATAAAACCAGTTTTATGAACATGAATCCAGATTGCTTAGAACTTATATTATTCCGCTGCTATTAGTCTTATGCTTATGTTATTCCATGCTATGCTTGTATATCCGTGCACTGAGCGTTATGCTCAGCCGTTTTCCTTTCATGTTACCAAACGGCAGGTACTCAAGGGCGCTCGTAGACTTTAAGCGTACGTGCATATGAATTGGAATCTATCTAGCCTTCTCTTCTTTATGCATTTCATCATACATTTTGCTACTTATTTCTTTGGACATTGTTTAGTCTTTTTCCTTTACAGTACTTATGTTTGTGTGTGATGAGCTTATACTTGGGGTATCGATGTTGTTTCTGGTATTTCCTTTCATGGTCATTTAATGTTATTAATACATTTACCTTGTATGCTTTGATGACACGCCATAATCACGCGTGACATTCCATTTACCAAAATGGGGTGTTACAGTCCCTTAGGGTTAAGCTTATGCATTTATACTTTATAAATTGTGATGAATAATAAATTTATACAATGGGGAATTAATCAATTATAATATGGTATCATAACTGGTCTAATCCTCAAACCTATTACGTTGAGCCGTCTTTCAAACCACTCCGTTAAACCTTAGTCATCATAATAAAAAAAGTTGTCTCTTAATTTTGCAAAAAATCTCAATCGATCAAATTCATATGCCAAGATACGTGATTTTCGAAGCAAATTCAAGCATATGAAGACATTCTCTTTTATCTTTCGACATTATAACGACGTTAAATTGTCTATGTTTTAGATTTGTGCGCAATTCTATTTATATCATAAGTGATTTGCAATTTGTGTTGCTGGTAAAAAAAAGTCTTTGTGTTTGTTTTTGTTTAAATTTATTTGTTTCTCTACTTTAATGTTGTTATTGCTAATACTGCTGCACGATGAAGAATTATTTTCGCTTGTCGTGGGATGTCTTTATCAATATATTTTTTATTTGCTCTTGCTATTGCTTATATGATACTGCTTGAAGAATTGCTTTTGCTTGTTGTCAGGTTCATTCATCAACAAATCATTGTTTTTATTGATATGATGTTTTTTTTTCCTTAGTTTAGGTTTGCTTTAAATTTTATTTAGATTTCTCATTCAATTCAAGAATTTATGATTTCACAGCTCGGATTATAGTGGAGTGTTAGATGATAGTTGAGCTCAAGCCTGATGAGAGGTTAAGATCCATTAGGATCAAGTTTATGCATTTCTGCTTATAAATTGTGATGGTTAATGAAGTTATACCCACGGGTAATTAATCAATTCTAATATAGTAGATCTTGTTTATGGGTTCATCATCTAACAAGTTCGTGGGTTTTTTTAACCTGACAGACATTAAAAAATGAGGTCTCAAAGTTAAGACTAGACTAAAAAGCCATTTTTCACCATAAATGCTTAGTTAACCGTTTAATGGAAGGCTATCTGGATATTGTCATATGTTCACTCTTAAATTCTGATTAATTTGACCAATTAAGACAAATGTCGATTACCTAAAACCGTGTCCTGAAGAAAAGTTCCCATTAATATTAAAAGATGCATTAGATCCACTCTTACACACCTTTTAAAAAAAACTAAACTAAAAATGCATTATTTTCACAAACACACTAAGGAAAAGTTTAATTTTTTATTTTGTATCTAAAATTGTTTAAGAATATAATAATCTAATCATAATTATTCTTTTTTTTAATCAAATTAAAACAACCTAATTTTATTATTTAAAACAAAAAATATCATAAACCATTACTTGTTACGCAAAATAAACTAATTCATATTTCTAAAGATAGAGGAATTTTTGTTTCGGATTTTTCTTGTGCAAATCAAAATTTAGGCTATAAACCACATGTGATTTGTAAAATCCTACTTGAATTGTTATTTTAAAATTATATGTTATTTTTTTGGTCGCAAATGTTAACACTAAGAAAAATTTGTTATGAAAGTATATTAAAATGTCCGCCTAGTAAAATCTAAGTAAATTTTCACTGCAAAAATGTATCCCTTATCGCTTAGCAATTACCGTTAGCATTTATTTGTATCTATAATACATATAAAACATATATTATCCTTTTCTCCATTTAGTATTTAAGTAATTCAAATTTAAAAACCTATTTTACAAATCAATTAAATAATATAATCACTTTTTAAATATTTCACAAAAAGGCGAATATTGACGGGAACACCTTAACCTCGGGTGCCTTTGGCACCAGCTGTTGTCCGCCCCACAATGAATAGCTCCGGCAACTCTCCTGGCCAGAGGAGCAACACCTGGAGTGAGACGAGCCGAGACTCGACCCTCGAACTCTTATTCCACAAAGTCTCTCCAGTGTGCCCATAGGATTTGCGGAGGCGGGTACCTAATTGAAACAAATGCCAAGGATGAAAATTAAACTTGAGTCATTTGACTCAAGCAAAAGAGCTCGACCCATTGGACTAATGCTCCAATGGTTCACTTTTTTAAAATATTAAATATTATACGTTATATAGCTTATGATACAAATATTTAATTCATTTTTAAATTTAATTAAAAATGATACATGTTATAAACATATGTTACAAATATACATTAATTAAAGTGTTAAACATCGTAAGTAATGTTATTTTTTAAAAATATCTCAAAAATGAAAACTACATGTTATTTTACATATTGTATAAACTAATAAAAAAATTTCATTCAATTTATATGCTAACAAGTAACAGGTTGATGATACACATGGTTTAAAAACCGGACCAATGCATTTAACGAGAAACTAATGTCGTCATCGGTTCGGCCGGCGAACAAAAATCATTCGAAAGCAAGACGGAGATTATCGGACGAAACCGGCACAAATAAGTGAACCGGATCGGAATAGAATCATGCTCTTTTTTATTCTCCAGCTAATTAGTTTATCATTTTGTTTAAGGTTGACGTCTAAACTTTAACCACAGAGTGTACACTCTGCATCTAATTTTTTAAGCTACCAAGAAACACATTTTCTATAAACTTTTTGACAGATTTTGTAACCAACAAAACATTAAGGGTACTTTAGTAAAACATGGCAATAGTGAAAGGCTCCTATCTACAGTTTTGTAATCGAATCAAATAATCCTCATTTCTAAAACCCTAAACTCAGTCTGCAAGATCAAAGGTGAGTATTATTTCTTTTGAATTACGATCCAGTATTTGTTTATACATTTTTATATATTTTGAGGGTTTTAGTTTTTTAATGTGATTTAGATCTGTTAAAGTTAATTACTTTGTGATTTGATTATTTTGGATTGTTTATTTTTAAGTGCTTATTTCACTGTAAAATAACCAGATTAATGATAGTTTTTTTAGCTATAAGTAATGCATAGTTTTGGGCTTCCGTGCTTATGTATTTCGGGTTATATTTCATATGCCCATTTTTCGGCTTATTTTCTATCTTTAAATGGGTGTTTGGATTAGTTTATTTTGCCAGATTATGAGCTTATTTGATTTTGTTAATGCTCATAAGCCCACTTTTTCTGTGGCTTGTCAGGTAGTCAAGTTGAGCTTATCGAAGTAAGTCATAACAAAATAAATTGATCTGATGAGCTTTTTCAAATTCAAATAAGCCCGAAATATGCTAACCCAAACACCCAAGTCATAATAAGCCCATAAGTTAAAATAAGCCTTATGATATAGGTCGAGTCAAATAAGCTCATAAGCCCAAAATTAAGCGTGAACAAACATCCTCTAAGAAGTTTGTATAAGCACTTTGGAAGTTTCTTATCTTATTCTAGTTATATAACCTCTTTTATCGACAAGTAACGGAATTGCCAAACACTTTACACAGATTTTGGTGTGTATCTGTTTATTATGGTAGAAGTAAATCCAAACACTGTCTTCTGCAGTGCATTTGCTTACAACTGATTATATACATTTCATTATTTTAGAAAACATAAGAGCCTGTTTAAGTTGGAGAAAAGTATCACACTTTTCTAGAAAAATTTTCATTTGAAAATGAAAAACAGAAAACTTGTTAGTCGCATTATTTTTCAATATTTTTCAAAAAAAGAGTAATTTTCATTCTCCACTTTTACATAAAAAAAATTAAAAAAACACTATTTGACACTTTTCCATTTTTTCCTCTTCCATCTAAACACTTCTTCATTTTTGAGTAGAAGCAGCTTTGTGCTATTCAAACTGCTTGTGTTTAGAGCTCCAGATTGTGCAAGTTTGGAGCTGCTTATTTCAAGGTTGGGAGCTGCTTAAATCTTTGTATAAATAAGTTTGATTAAATGTTTTTTTAACAAATAGTAGTTTTTCGAGCATTCTTGCATTTTTATACAAAATAAACATATCCAAGTAGCTAAGCAATCCCAAACACCCCCCAAGTCCATATTCCTCAATATTTTTGGTTGGCTGATATGATTGTTTGTCACATAGTGCTAACCAACAGGTTTTGGTTTTGTTAAAGGTTATCGCGTGTCTGAAAGAGAGAAGCTTATTTCTCAATGCCGCCGATTATAAACAGGTTTCCCTTTGTAGCTACCCATTTGAAGAACATAATTGCTAAGTTTAATGCAAATAATGAAAAACACGTTATAAAATGTTGGTCTCGTGCATCTATGATTATACCCGAAATGGTTGGTCATCGTATTGATATCCATAATGGAAATGCATTTCGCAAGCTTACTATCAAAGATGCTATGGTTGGACACAAATTGGGTGAATTTGCGCTTACACGAAAACGTAAACCACAAAAGGCGCAAAATGCGAAAACTGTGAAGAAAGGTGGGAAAAAGGGTAAATGATCGGGCTGCAAGACAATCCTGTGAACAACAAGTCTGCATTTCTAACCGATCAAGATTTATAGCTTTTTAGCCTCGTCATTTGGTTTTACTTTTGCCAGGTGCTCCTACTTAAACTTGATAGTTTGTATTTTGATTTATATGAGTATTTTCTGGATCATCATGTTCTTGGATTCAAGATCATGCCCCAGGCTCCAAAGTCTGTTTCATAATGATGCATTTTGAAGTTATTATTAGTACATTTGAACTTGCTTTTACTTTCTTCTTTGCATTTATATATAGTAATTAAGTTAGAGAAAATTACATAAATCGTCCTTGTGGTTTGTTGGATCCTACACTTTTGGTCCCTGAGTTTTTTTTTATCGGTATTAGTCCTCGTGGTTTCTTTTTCTTACAGATCTAGTACACTCTATATTTTGAAATAAATACAAGTAAAAAGGCAGGGGTATTTTGGTCTTTTTCAAAAAATTATTTTTGTTGAAATTTTTTTCAAAAAGTTGTTTTTTTTTTCAAAAAATATTTTTTTTAAAAACTTTTTTCAGTAAATATCTTTTTGAAACAAACTTTTTGTTTTATTTAATTTTAAACTTTTTGAAGAAAATTTTATTTTTGAAAAAATTCGAAAATTAAAAGTTTTTGAAAAAAATTTATATAATGATAAATGTGTATAATTTTATATACTTATTTAAATTTATACAGTAGTAACTTTTATACATTTTTTTTAATTTTTTTTAAAAAAAATACTTTTCCTCGAAATTATGTTAACTTTTCTAAAACTAAAATTTTTGAAAACATGTTTTTTTTTTCAAAAAATACTTCTCAAACAATATTTTTTTTGAAAAAAACAAACTTTTGGAAAAAAAAAATTATTTTTTTGTAACAAAAAGATTAAAATACCCCTACCTTTTTATTTGTATTTAATTTAAAGTATAGATAGTGTACTAGATCTGTAAGAAAAAGAAACCACGAGGACTAATACCGATGAAAGAAAAACTTAGGGACCAAAAGTGTAGGATCCAACAAACCACATGGACGATTTATGTAATTCTCTCATTAAGTTATTTTCGGTTGATACTTCTGGATTAATATACAATAAGCTCCTTGTTCATGTGGTTTGCTTGTTCCAAATTATTCATAAGCGTTCTTAAAAGTATTTTTTCAACGGGTATGATTTATCATGATTCAAAGCATTGGTTGCTAAATACCCCACTTATCATGTTTATCAACTTTGCTAGGGTAGAATGAACATTAGCAAGAATCATCGCCAGATGCGTTTGAACAGTTCAACAGTTTTCTGTAAGATGTTCATTAAGTTAGTAGTATTACTGTAGCGGTTAATGACTTCAAATGTCTTATTATACCAAGTTAACAAGATAATACAATATACATGGCGTTTGTATGCCTGTATGAATAATTGAATATATATAAACCATGTAGGAATTACCATCGTGCCACTCATGATAGTGGTATGAATGAATATTATACATATGAGCTATTATTATACTAGTACTCGAAAAGTTATGTAAAACTTCAAGTTTCCTGAAGCTGTTTTTCTTCAGATTGCTTTGCTGCTAAAAAAAGCTTAAAATAGCTTGCCCGGTTGTGTTCCACTTCTCATCATTGTGCCAAACTCTTCATAGTTTATCTTCCCATCCTGTATAAAACGATTAACATTTACGACTCTTATAGATTAAAGAAACAGTTAAGACTACAATCACAACTAAGAACTCACATTGTCAGTGTCCACTTCTGCTATTATGTCTTTAATAGTGGCCTCGTCCCCCATTCCATAGTCCTTCATTGCTGTTTCTAGTTCATCTCTTGTTATAAACCTAATAAAGATAAGAATTTTGTAATCAGCCAGAATGACTTGTATCAAGCAGTACAATCAGATTTTTCCACCTTTCAGCTTTCATACCCGCTATTGTCTGTATCAAAATGCTGAAACGCTTTGTACACGTGGTCTTCCCTTTCCAACTTGTGTCGGTGCATTGTTGCTGTGATGAACTCGATGTAATCAATCGACCCATTTCCGTCAACATCAGCCTGGAACATAAAAACAAGTGCTCAAACAAAAGGGTATCAAAAAAGATAAGCAGAAGTGTTGAACATTTAAAATATCTTACAGCTTCCATGAGTTGTTTCACTTCAGCCTCTGTTAGCTTTGATCCTAATCGAGCCAATCCACTTTTAAGTTCTTCATAGGTAATTGTTCCACTGTTATCAGTGTCCATGTTTGTAAACATTGATTTCAGGCCTTGAATTTCTTCTGCTGAAAGATTTTCCGCAATGACCTAAGGTACGTTATTAGCATCAGCAATTGCTCTATGAGCACAAGCAGGTTCTGTCTTAATAATTTAGGTGTATCGGATAAAGGGTAAAACGGATGGGATAATTGCAGATGGAAATGGGTCACTGTAGTAAGGGTCCAAACTGTGCTGTAATCTGTAGATAGGGTTGGTTGGTTTGACCCAAAACACGTCTTGGTCCATTTGACCCTATATGCGTAAATGATAATTCAATGTTGTTTAAAAACATTATTTTTTTGATAATAGTTTAAATTAAATGTTTAAATCGAGTTACTGAAACTAGACCTTGGGGCATTTCAACCCATTTCCTTTTTAGCTAAATTATTAACTATCCCTGTTTGACGCAGAACACTACAGGAATTGTGATCCCTGGTCTAGTACCTTGAGAGCAAGTTTCTTGAGCTTGTTCATAGCCCGGAATTGCTTCATCCTAGAAAGGACTGCACTGTCGATTGGTTTGTCCGATGCTTCACCATCTTCTCTTATCCATGGATGCTCTGCACCCATTTGAAAACATTCATGTCATTAATTTATGACCATATATCCATATCAACGTTGGCCTTTTTCTGCTTTTGCGTATAAGTTTCTATGACTTTTACAAGATGCGTACCGAGAACTTGAGCAGAAGTTATACGTCTCTTAGGGTCCTGTGTAAGCATTCTTCGGACAAGGTCTTTGGCACTTTTGGAAATAGATGGCCATGGATCGCTTTCGAAATCAATATATCCTTCTAGTACAGCATCAAATATTCCTTTCTCAGTCTCTGTAGTTGATAGGCATTTTTCAGTTATAACTTATATAATCTAATTGAATATCTAGAATCCATCAAAATCTTGTAAGATGCCGAAATAATAAGTTACTTGAATACCTGCCCAAAAGGGAGGCACGCCACTAAGTAAGATATATAGAATCACCCCTGCACTCCATACGTCTATTTCCTTCCCATACTTTCGCTGCAACACTTCAGGTGCAACATAATAAGCACTTCCAACCACATCGCGGTATGATTTACCTGCAAGTGTTTGTTCCCATCGTCACAAGATTATGTGATCACGTGGTGTAGCTGTTTAGAATAAGTGCTAACTTTTGCATAATAATTACAGCAACTTTATCTTAGTAAGTGTGAATGTGTGATTATGAAGGATGCCCACAAGTAAAACGGACCGTGCAACTCGTTAATGCAATATAGCAAGGTTAACAGGGTGTTTGGATGTGTGTTTTGTAAGTGATTATGTTATTTGAATAATTATAGTTAGACCATCAACTGTACTATAAAAAGGTGTACTGTGGGAGGTAGTGTTTGGATGTGCATTTATAGCAATCATATAGTTGTTTCAACGGAAATCTGTATTAGTCAGTAAATCAGCACATAAAACTGGTAGGAGATAGTGTATGACAAGGAGTTACCTCTAGTGAGATACAAACCTGGGCCATCTATATCCACACGCGTCTAGTCGGTTTTATATGGAAACGTGATAACTTGTACGTATTGATGTTAGTCTAAACAAAACTTTTAACACCTAAATCAGTCTACTTGGGACACTTCAAAATTGTTGGACCACCAGGTTTGTTATACTAGTAGCATACGCACAAGTTATCGGTTTTCCATATAAACCCATCTAGACGCGTTTGGGTCTAGATTGCCATTTGAAGGTACTTGTAAAACTCTTTCAAACTAAGTTGGGAAAGCGATAATTAGGTAAGTTTCTACCCACTTGCATTTCGACACTTAGTTATGACACACAAATTAAATATGTTTATCCCAGCATAAAATCGGATTGTTGCCACCAAAATGAACAGTAATCTGTGGCCTTCTACTTATAGCTTCATAAGTATGCGATCAAGGATTCTAGCAAAGATGAAACTATTAACAATACTATTATGCTATTAGATAAGTTTTTATTTAACAATACCTTCTTGAATAAATACTGATAACCCAAAATCAGTAGTCTTTAGAAGCGCATTCTCACTGTTATCCGAAAGCAAAAAGTTCTCAGGCTTCAAATCGCGATGCATCACGCCCATAAAATGACAAACATGAACCACATTAACAATCGACCTACATATCGACGCTGCAGCCCGCTCACTATAATGACCCTTGGCAATAATCCTATCAAACAGCTCACCACCTTCACATACCTCCATAACCAAATGCACAGATTGTTTATCTTCATAAGCACCTTTAAACTCCACAATATTAGCCTGACCACTCAAATGCTGCATAATTTGTATCTCTTTCCTCATATCATCCTTATCGCTTTTCGTCACAAGTTTCTTTTTCGATATTGACTTACACGCGTACTTATGTCCCGTCGACTTCTCTGTACAAAGAAACGTAACACCAAACTGACCTCTACCCAATTCTTTCCCCATTGTATAGTACTGTTTAACATCATCATGTTGCTTTCCAAGAATTGTGTTGTATACTTTTTTGGGGCTAGGAGGAACCGGCTGTTTTCGTGCCGGCAATTGGGCTGCTGCAGGAACAGGCGCTTTTGCGTAAACCATATTCGGTTCAACGGATCTTGTAGTTGTATGAGCATTTCGGTTTACGCCACCACCCTTGTTTTTACTAACACATATACCCATTTTTAGCAGCTTGATCAAGAAACTATGACCCAAATATATGAAAGAACTGAGGTTTATTAAAAGGACTAGTGGAAAGAACGTGGTCAGCTCATAGAGAATAGTTTGAAAAATGTCAAGATTTTAAAGGAAACTACAAAGAAACACGGTTTGATTTGGTTGAAATTTGGTCAAGTTAAAGTAGAGGTCAAGCATGTTGACTTTTTAAGAGTCATAATATTGCCCACCTATGGAGATTAACAAATGTGCTTTGTTTTGTGACCATGAAAAAAGTATTTGCCAAATATTAGGAGCATATATTTCTTTGTCTAGAAACAATGCCCAACTTATATTATAAAGCAGTGGTCTCAAATTTTAATTGTGTTTATCTATTGGATAGTTGGACACTTTTGTTTAGGGGATAAAAATCTATGCTCTTTGCAATACGATTGCCTATTAGTCTATTACCACTAGGGGTGTTAATATTTTCGACCCGACCTGATTTTGATCCGATTTGAATCCGATCCGAGTATATTTGGGTCGGATTACTCGGATTGAATTTTCAATTCGGGTTAGTCGGATCAAACCAACTAACCCGAATTTAAAATTGAGTCAGACATCAGGTATAATATTTATGTCTAATTCGGATTCGAGTCAACCTGATTGACCTGAATAAGAATTTTTTTATTTTTAAAATTTAATTTAAATATATATTTTATTAAAAAAATAATAATAATAAATAAATAATTTACCCGAATTCGGATTGACCCGAGCTCGACTCGACCCGAATAGACCCGAACCCGAGTAACCTGAGTTCAAATCGGGTCAGGTAAGTTATTTTTAGCCTTGACCCAAATTCAACCCGATCCGATTAACCCGAACCCGACCAGCCCGACCTGATTCCCACCCCTAATTGCAACCTATTAAAACCAGTTAAAAAAAAAAAACCTATTAAAGCATTTTAATACTTCCCTCCTTACTTTTTTTAAGATTCTCAAAAATACTTTTTAAGGATTACAAATTATATAATATAGTGAAATGTACTATAATATTATCAGTCCAAAATTATTGAACACCATAGGTGTCTTCATTCTATGGGCCATATCAGATTATGAGATTGGAATTTTGTAACCAGGACTGATTCTTTTTTATAACAAAATATTGTTTTTATAGAAAGTACTTGGATACAATCGATTATGTGTCAATTAAATAGAAAGTTCCTAACACTAAAGTATGACGGGAAGGACAAAATTACAACGAAGACGGCAAAGAATGCCGTAAGAACGAAAGAAAGATATATCATATATTTTATAAAGCATTTAGATCATTCTTTTTTTAGAAGTCTTAAAAAATTCAGCACTAAACATTTCTTTATAAAGAAAGATGTTATAAAGTATAATAAAGAGTACTAGAACATGATTATCAATGTTTTAAAAACCGGTTCGACCCGGCCGGTTAAACCGGTTGAACCGTGAACCGGTATGAAGACCGGGCCGATGTGAGCCGGGTTTTTATTAGAACTCGGACCGGATTAAACCGCCGATTTTTTGTCGAACCGGTTGAACCGCCGGACCGAAAATCGGCCGGTTCAACAAATATTAAAGTAAGAAAGAAGAATAATCTACATCATATGAACGTAATTAGAGAAATTAGATCTGTAGTTGAACCATACCCTTCTTAATTTTTTTAGAGATCTGTCTATGATGATTTCAAATCTCGAAAATCCGCATGATATAGATCTAGATTTGTGAGAATGGTGAGTGGTGGATTAGAATGAGATTTGGTCAATGTTGGGGGTTTTTGTTATGTTGGTTATTTTGACTAACTAAAGAAAGAAGAAGAAGAAGAGAAATTATAATTGGTTTTGAATGTGATGGGATGAGTCAAAGACAAAGAATGAGTGAAAAAGAAGTATCCACAGAGATGTTATCGTTCTATGTGTTCAAGTGGGCATAAATAATGGGTTTGTTAAATATAAAAAACAATTACTCCATTTTTCTTTATCTTAAAAACGTGTTGGGTATATGCGTTTATACTTTAGAGTTCCGATGTTGGAATTTTTGTTTTGATATAGACCCGGTTTGACCCGGCGGTTGAACCGGTTGAACCGGTGACCCGGTGAACCGGTAACTCGACCGGGTCAAACAAAAAACCGGGTTTTAAAACATTGATGATTATTTTAGAATTTGTAACTTTGTAACAGTTTAACATTCATGTAACCCATTTAAGATGATGAATGAGTCAAATTTGAGTCTTGTAACTTGTTAGTATCATAAAGTCTCGAATAAAACCGATTAATTCCTTATTTGTAACAGTCAGCCAGATATTAAGCCAAATTACACTATATAAGAAAATATGTATATCAAGAACTATCATTCCGAACAACAGTAGATTCCTTACCCCCGAATTCTTGTGTTATACCCAAGAATCAGATAGATAAATATATCAAAATAACATACATAATTGTGTATAAAAATCCGTATGTTTCCACCATGCTGTATACACAAACAAATCGAACCAGAAACATCATATTCTGATAAATTGGAATCTGTATGTTTTACCCATAATCCGGTACACTTACGGTTTTAGTGGTGTTTCACCAAACATCCTTAGACTATCGGGTTCACTTGATACAAACCACTCAATCTATAAATTGGTTTTGGCGGCAGCGACTAGATCTGACGACGGCTACAAATGGATCTTTGGGTTTCAAATGGGTAGCAGCGGGATTGGGTTTATGTGAGGATTCTCTAATATTCAATCATGCCATTATTTTATACAAACAAGTTCATGTCTTCATCTCACACAGTGACATAGTGTTTGGTGTTTGGAGGGTTGAGGTTGTGAAATAGAGGCTGGGAATTATTAAATTTTTAGGGTTGAGGGTGTTTGGTGTCATGTGTATAATACCTACAATGCTTTTTTGATTTTACATTTAATTTTAAATATTTTAATACTTAAACATCACTTATTTGAGTTCTTATTTCTAATCTACCGAGGACTCGAAATTTACTATCAAATATTATGTCTTTCTTTGTCAAAATTGTTCTCCACAAAGAATGTCACCGGATACCCGCCGCCGCATTGCGCGGGTATCCGGCTAGTATATATATATATATATATATCTTTTTTTGAAAGGCAATATAAGAAAGATGCTTTATTAGACAAACACTTTATAAAGAAGTGAATAACTATGTTAGATCTTAATTTTCACAAATCTGCGTATGAAGTAAATCTTATTATGGAAAGTATAGAGTATAATTTCGAAACATGATTTAGTTTTTCTTTTGCTTAAGTAACGTGTAAGATGAAAAAGCTAGAAAAAGCAAAAAAGCTAAAGCGATTTATGAATGAAAAATGAAACTTCATAATATTTATTATCCTAAAATTTCGTAAATAAATGTATGGCAAGCCATTTAATATTTATTTTTTTAAACATGTTTTTATTAAATTAATAATTAGAGTCCGGTTATTTAAGATACCTTGTATCCTTTGGATACAAGGGGACAAATCTGGGCCACTCATCCATTTTAATCAACAATCCACGTTTAAACAAAAAAAAAAGCGGAGGGGTAGTTACGTAATATCGCAACCCCGCCCAAACCCTAACCCCCTCTTTTCGCTACATTCAACCGTCATTTTTCATTTCATCTAAAATCACACACACACAAAAAACACACAGTGAAAACACACACAAACAAAACCCACCATCTCCATCAACGATTTCACCTTCAAAAACACATCATCCGATCAAATAATCAACAAATACGATGAAAGGGAAGCCGAAAAACGAGCCATCTTCCAAAAAACCAGATAAAAGGACGATAAAAACAAGGCAAAAAGGTATAAAATCACAGATCCATCCTTTTTCTATGCTTTTTAAGTTTTTTAAATGCTTTTTAAGCTTTTTCTAAGCTTTTTCTGAGCTTTTTCTCTGTTTTTTTATACTTTTAAGCTATATCAATGATTCTTCTATGCTGTTTAACTAAATGTATGATGAATATAGTAGATCTATGAAAATAAACATCATTTGATACTTTTAAGCGAGTTTTGTGTTTAAAAATAGATTGCATGTGAATATAAGCATCTCGGTTGAGCAAAAATGGTTTCCTAGACTGATAAAACATATATGATAAAACCTTATCATATATGATGAAACCTTATCATATATGATGAGTGAAAATAAAATCAAAAGCAGAAGGATTAGAACATATATGATATCATATTGCTTACATCATTTGATAGTTTTAAGCGAGTTTTGGGTTTAAATATTGCTTGCATGTGAATATAAGCATCTCGGTTGAGCAAAAATGGTTTCCTAGACTGATAAAACATATATGATAAAACTTTATCATATATGATGAAACCTTATCATATATGATGAGTGAAAATAAAATCAAAAGCAGAAGGATTAGAACATATATGATATCATATTGCTTGCATCATTTGATAGTTTTAAGCGAGTTTTGGGTTTAAATATTGCTTGTATGTGAATATAAACATCTCGGTTGAGCAAAAATGGTTTCCTAGACTGATAAAACATATATGATAAAACCTTATCATATATGATAAAACCTTATCATATGTGATGAGTGAAAATAAAATCAAAAGCAGAAGGATTAGAACATATATTTGATAGTTAAAAAATGAGACATCATATTTGATAGAACCTTATCATATATAATTCATCATATTTCATAAGTTATGCAACATATAAAGCTTTAAACAGATGTAATTTTGTCTAACTTTGCGCTTTTATTGCAGATGAACAGCATACAAAAAACAAGGATGACGAGACAGAAGAACAACCTAAAAGAAGCTTAGGTAAAAAAAGCAAAAAAATATACAGAAAAGTAAAAATAAGTATCATATCTGATAAGTTTTTTTTTATCAGCAGTTACTATAAAAATAATGAAAGAAAAAGCTGCAGCGCGTGAAAGAGCAAGACAAAGCAAAGAGAAGGGCAAAGGTGTCACTGAAGCTGTCACTCAAACAAAGACCAAGGAAAAAGCTGTTGAAACAAAGGGCAAAGGAAAAACGAATTTGAAAACAAAGAAAGCTGAAAAGACAATAGAGACGACAGAAGGTAAGAAAAATATACTACATATCATATTAATTCATTAGGAACAAACATACAATACTGAACATCTCTTTGCTTTGTAAAAAATGTAGAAGAAAGTGGTACGGAAGAAGATGATGTTTCAGAAGACGAGAGAATTAGCAGCGGGGAAGAATATGTAGATGAAGAAGCCGAGTCTGAACAAACCGAGACAGAAGAAGGTAACAAGGATGAGGAAAACGAAGAAGAGCCAGAGGGCAATGACGAGGGGGAAGACGATGGAGATGACGCATACGAGGAGGAAGACGATGGAGATGACAAAGACGAGGAGGAAGACGATGTCAATAATGAGGGTGAAAGTAGCGAAGATGATGATGAAGACCAGGATGAAGAGGAACCTGTGAAAGAAGAGAGGGTCAAAGATGTTTTGAAGAAAATAACAAAAATCAAGTTCATCAACCCTTCAAAAACAAAAAAAGGTAACAATTAATGATAATTTTATCAAATACGATATAGCATAAGAAAATATTTATGTATCATTTATGTTGATTGTATAATACTAACACGTTTCATTCTATTTTGCAAAACAGCAAGCTTTCCTGAAGTGGTAAAGAAGGATAAAAAAGCCGGAAAAAGGAAGTTGGAACAAAAGCAAGAACCAAAACGTCCACATAAAGGGACAAAAGACAGAAGCATACATACAGTGGGGGCAAAAAAACAACCGGGAAAAAAGAAACAACTTCGCAGGAAGAATCAAGCGAAGGAGAAGAAGATGACCAGATGGATGAGAAAATCGAAACAGACGATGACGAGGAGAATGAGCAGATGGTTGGCACATCAAAGATGCTAGTTGTCAAACCTTCACCTTCTAAAGGCAACAAGTTAAAAAAATATGAAACTGAAGAAGAAGAAGACGACTACGCGATGGTTTTGGATAAAAAGAAGAAGGGTAGAGGTCCAACAAAAAAGAAGCAGACAAAGGTATACCCTACTGCCTTGACCAGATGCTCACCTAAATCGTTGTTCGAAGCAACCTCAGGACTGTCAGATGAGAGAAAGAAAGTTTTAAAACAAATTGGTTTTGAGAGGTACATTGAGTTTCCCATAGACGAGCTGTCTTCACACCTTCTGTACCATGTTGTCGAGAAGTTCCATCCACAAAGCATGGAACTGAGACTCCCCAAAGGATCCATCAAAATAACAAGAGAAAGGGTGCAACAAATGCTTGGGGTCCCGATGGGGACAATATCTCTTAATGAACTGCCGGAAAGGGAAGACGATGCTTTCATCGAAGAATGGAAGGCTCAGTACGGCACATTAAAACCAAGCACAACAACAATTGCAAAAAGGATCCAGTCGACCAACACAGCAGACTTCACCTTCATAATGAACTTCCTTATGCTCTTTGGTGGCACGATGTGCAACTTAGACTCTGGTGGGAAAGTCCTTTTGAAGATTTTGAAGAAGGTCACAGAGAAACAAAGCATTAATGAGATAGACTGGTCGTCCTATATACTAGAAAGCCTCAAGAAAAGTAAAAGCAAGTGGAACGACCAAGCTGTAAAACGATGGTACAACGGACCTGCTACTTTTTTGTGTATAAGTAAAACCAACTGTTTTTTTAATTTAAAACTTACTTTATATGTTTTCGTTCTCTTTAACCAAAGCAAACTTGTTCTTATCACAGCTGCTTTACTTGGACTCAACTTACTTCCCAGGAGTAGCCGTGATGCGGCGAAGACCAACAATAAGAAGCTGGAATGGTCGGTTGATGAAGTTGAGAATACAAGAAGAAATGAAGATTCAATGTTTGGGGAACCTAGAACATCAAGATGAGTACAAGGAAGAAGATGTCCACATGGGGATTGATGTGTACAAAAACAACGACTTCTACCTGGAACCAATTAAAGACAGGAAACCACAAACATTAGAGGTAAAACAAAAAACTATGACATATATGATAGTATGAACTATCATATATGATAGTACATACTATCATATATGATAGTACATACTATCATATATGATAGTATGAACTATCATATGTAAAGTATCATATACAAAAGATACTAATACACTTGCAACATACATTTTTCTATGCAGGAGTTTGTTGAAAAAAGTATTGATCGATTTGGAGAGATATATGAGGCAAGAAGAGTGCTTGCTGAAACACTTGGAGAAGGACTTACAAAAGTTTGAAAATGATGAAACATTAATTGGTCTATGCAAGGAATACCAGGTGGTATTCAAAAGAAAAAAGGACGATGACCTTGATGTGGATTTCATGGATTGGGAGCAAACCTCCACGGACGATGGGAAAACAGAAGATGTTGCTGCTTCAGTAAAACAGCCAGTTACTCTTGAAAGTATACAAACTAAGGATGAGGAATCTGCTCAAAAAGCTCAAAAGGCAAAAGATAAAGAAAAGGAAACTCAAAAAGAGGAACTGGTCACCGAAGCTGGGTTGGTTCACCATCCAAAGTCAGCTAAAGAAGCAGCGATGTTGGCAGAGGTTCATAAGACTGTATTCACAGACGAGCCATTGTCCGGGGAGTTTGAAAACGACCCAGAGTTTGATGAATACCTGGACAGGTATTGCATGGAGTTGGAACGCCAAGCTGCAATTGAAAGTGAAAAAAAGAAGCTTGAGGAAGAAGCGATGGCGAAAAGGAAAACCAGAGGAACGAGGCAACCAAAGTCTCTCAAATCAACACCATCTTTCAGCCAAATCACAAAAACGCCTGAAACAACACCTAAGCAGATCGTGATGATGGTAGAAGAAGATGATGCTGCAAAAGAACAAAAGAGGCCATCCCGCTTGCTCCTTTCTAACTACATAAACAAGAAAGCACCAGCACGGGGGAAGCTCACTGTAGCAGAGTTGATGATAGGAGAAAGTTTGTTCTCAATGCTTAATAACAACCTGTAAGTAAAAGCTAAAACACTAACAAACTAATTATCATTCAAGTAGGATCATATATATATGATAAAAGTAAGTAATTGAACTATGTTTGCAAGGAATTCATATTTAAGTCGGCAGACAATAATTATGCTTGCATGAGGGACAACATGCAGACAATGGCTTCGGGCTTAAAGGTAGATGCACCTGTCATTGACACATACTCAAATGTACTGAACTTTGAAGAACACACTCGCACAGGAGGAAAAAAGAAGAAACAGTACTTCATGTCAACTATGATTGTAAGTACATCTTACATCATATGTGTTTTTTATAACAAAATTATGTCCACAAACTAAAACAAAAAATGTATTATTGATTATGCAATACAGACAGCGAACATGTTTCATTGGAAACTGGCAAACGGACAGTATGACGTCCAGAAGCAGTTTCAAAAGTTTGAAGAGAACATGAGAACCTCCATGGGAGAAGATGAGGACTTGCTGAAGTTGAAGAATGTAAATCTGGTAAACACTTGACTAACATATATGATAAAAAAAGTAAAACATATAGTATTAGAACATATATGATATTACAGTTACAGTTTACAATAAATCTGGTAAACACTTGACTAACATATATGATAAAAGAAGTAAAACATATATGATAAAAACTTATCACATATGATAAAAACTTATCATATATGATGAGTGACATGCAATCAAATGCAGTAGGATTAGAACATATTTGATATTAAATTTTACAATAGATTCAAAAAAATATAACTTATAAAAACTCTGCAGGTGTTCTTCCCGGTCATATCTCACCAGCACTACTACTTGGTGGTCTTTAACCTCGTCAACGGCGCCGTGTCAATCATCGACAACTCGAAAGTCGCCAGCACATATGAAAGCAAGTACCAGACGTACTGTGACCTACTGGTAAGTCACTAAATACATAAATAAACTAAAAAAAACATGAACATCTGTGCATTTCAAAAAGCATCTAAAAAAATCACACACCAAAGAATATGACAAACTTGGGGCTTTTTTTTGCAGATGAAAATGTTTATGATGTATATGGAGAGTGTGCAGCACAAAATGACAAAAAAACTCAGGAAGCATACAATCATTCGACCAAAGTGGGGAACAATATACAACGACATCGATTGTGGGGTGTTTGTGATGATGCACATGGAGCATTATGAGGGCGAAAGTGCAAAAGGTTGGGTTTTGGACTTCCCGAGTGATTCAGATGAGCAACGAAAGGAAATACTGAAGCTGAGGTTCAGGATAGCTGCAAAGATATTATCACACGAGAAGAACACCAAGAGGCAGCATGTAACAGATGAAGCCTATGAATTTGCAAGAACATACCAGATGCAACCATACAAGACAAAGGTCATCAAAGAGGCAATCAAAGCAAGAAAGGAGGAACAAGACAGAGATGTGGCCAAGAGCGCCATCTGAAGAAGGAAAGACAAAAAGACAATACAGTTTAAGACATTAATTTTTAATTTGGTCTGTAATAACTTAGATTTTTGTTTAAGACTTCCGCTTTGCTTAGCCTATCCTCTGGGAAAGGGGTACGCGACATGCAGGAGAACCCATGGTGGGTTGCTCCAAACTTGGGGTCAACTAGTCGTAGATCATGGATCGGTTAATAGGCATCCATTAGTCCGACTACCCCCGAGTCATGTCGCCTACCTTGATAAGCTTTAACGCTTAACCCACTGGAACATTAGGCTAGGCAAAGAGATTAGTGAACTGATTTAGATTAGAAGCAGTTAGATGACTTATCCAATCGGAAAAGGAGTACGCGGCATGCAAGAGAACCCATGATGGGTTGCTCTAAGCTTGGGGTCAACTGGTCGTAGATCGTGGGTCGTTTAATAGGAATCCATTAGTCCGACTACCCCCGAGTCATGTCGCCTACACCTGACGTACCATTGGAAAACATTTGGATAGAATCGTAGGGAAGACAAGTTGCTGGCGGTAAAGTAGGATGTACCGCATTTTGTGGATACAACTTGTTTTAACTTGTAACCCGTCGAATTTTCTATTATGAAATGGAAAATGAATATTTTGTTTTATGTGTATTGTTCTTGAATTAAATTTCTAGAGAACAGAAGGATATTGTAAAACATGTAAACCGTTAAAAACAAAACTATCATGTATGAAACATTAGTTTCATATATGATAGTCCAAAAAAAAACTTGTAAAAACACACTTGCTATGGAAACGAAAATCTTGAAAGAAGTAACATTAGCATCTTAAAAACTATCATATATGTTGTGTTGACAACTTAACATATATGATACATTACTATCATATCTGATAGTCCAAAAAAAACTTGTAAACTGACAAAAGCAAACTAGAAAAAACTAAAGGATTGAACACAGCTTAACATATATGATACATACGTATCATATATGTTGTGTTGACAACTTAACATATATGATACATCACTATCATATATGATACTCCAAAAAAAACTTAAAAAACTGACAAAAGCAAACAAACTAAAGAAAAAAAGGGATTAAACACAACTTCTCATGACTCATTGACATATGATTATCCAAAAAAAGATAGTATCAAAAACAACTTCTCATGAATCAAAGTAATCAAGACAAAATAGCATCATACATCATAAAATGACATGTTCAGAAACTGCAAACAGTAAAATAAAACGGGAAAAAATTCCTAAAACAAAAACTTTTCTTCTATCCAAGCTCATACACTCGTACTTGCATCTGCAAAAGCTGGATCCTCGACAACGACTTCCTCCAATCGCTTACCGGTGCAAGTCCTCTTGTTATGATCAGTACCCCCGCACACCGAACATGTAATCTTGTTCTTCTTGCCTTTCTCAATAGCTATCTCTCTACCACCTTTAATACGCAGCTTTTGACGCCCAGGACGTCCTCTAGGGGTTCCAACATCTGGATTATCAACAAAACGTACAGACGGATGAGAAACACCAACGAGCTGCTCCAAACAGTCTACCTTCTTCTTAGATGGAGGATTTGGACAATCCGCTTCAACATCTTTCTTCAGCTGCTTCAACTTTTCAACAAAAGCACCCAACCTAGGCTCGTCTTTGCTCAATAAATGCACACAATGATCAACAATAGATGTCGCCTCGCACGAATAATTCTCCAATACAACATTCTTCTCCCCATACCTGTTCCTCTTGTTCCTCAACGCAGCCGGGATAAGGTTCTTGGTCCAACGCTTAAGAATGTATTGCTGAGGAATCATCTCGATATTGGCATTCTTGAACACGCAGAAAATATGCCTGCACAATATCCCAACCCTCATAAACAATTGGCATGTACAAATAACTGAACCATCCTCTAAGTTGCGCAAGACCTGGGAAAAAAAACCAAAAAAAAAAGAAGTGAATATCATATATGATACATGTGCTTATCAAATATGATATGTTAAAAAAAATATTACATCAACAAAAAACTCACATACCTTGTACAACCCATCTTCTCTAGTAAACATGTCAACCTCATCATCTTCCTTCTCCTTCTCTTTATCATTGTCATTTTCCTTATCTTTCACATTATTAGAAGACTCGCCAACTTTAACCTTATCAGTAACCTTATCATTCACCTTTTTCTTGTTCTTCTTACCAGGCTCTTCATAAACAAAATGCCTAACTCTAATAACAGAAACCTCAGAACCCTCGAGCACATTCTTAGTATCTATCTGACAATACCATAATCCAACAAAAATCTCTTTCTGAACCAACTCAAACAAGGTACGAGTGTAAACCATTGCAGCATGCTTCTCAATCTTGAGAAAAGTCCTTAACTTCGGAACATTATCCATTGTATTATGATCCATTCTCTCTTGAACACTCCTTTGCTTTTCCATCGCCGTCTCAAAGCAATTCATAAAGTTCATAAGCGTCGAGCTAGAATTGGTAAAGTGGGAGAAGAAAGAATTCTCGCTCTCTGATCTAGACGTAGTCCTCATCAGTCCACACAACGGCGAGTCAGAAAAATAAGCAGGGATCCAAGTTGAACGCATATCATACATCTTCGTCAGCCACTTGTGTCCCACCAAATCATACTCTGTCATCAGATCACCCCATCTGGTGTCAAACCCTCGGGACCAATGTACATGTTCCAAATAATCTTGTTCAACTTCTCTTTAAAAACACGATCATTGTATATTTTCTCACATATCTGCAAAGACATACAAAAACCAAATGATATGAGTAAAAATTCTGTTCTCACATCATATATGATACTACTTCAACATATATGATACTAACAAAATATCATATATGATGCTACTTCATCATATATGATACTAGTCTTAAAAAAAAGTACCTTCGCTGGAAGCTTCTGCGTGATATGCCACATGCACAGCCTATGCTTTGTACCAACAAACTCGGCTTCAATGGCATTCCTCATCGCCTTATCTTGATCGGTCACTACTATGCTAGGTGCTTTCCCAAACGCTTTGATGAAGGCTTTAAGTAACCAAACATACGATTCCGTGGTCTCGAACTTGAGCAAACCAGCAGCAACCGTAACACACTTCCTATGGTTGTCAATCGCCGTAAAAGGAACAAATACCATTTTGTACTTGTTTGTCTTAAACGTGGCATCAAAAGAGACAACATCACAGAACTCCTTGTAGTTGTACTTGGACACTTCATCAGCCCAGAATAAGCCAATAAGCTCAGCCTTGTTAACCAAATAATCAAACGAAAAATCAGCAACGTACTCCTTCCTCTTCTCCATCTTGTTTATCAACATCTGCGCGTCATAGTCCCCGATGTAACAGTTGACGCTACGGAAGAAGTTCTTAAAGTCAACAGTAGTGCCGTGAACGAGCAGATAAGAACCCTTGATCCCGGTCAGAAGGTGATGAGCTCTTGTAGCACCGATATTCACACTCGCAGCCTTGACAATAAACACCTGCTCCGCGTATGTTAACTGCCTCTGATTCTTTGACAGATGCTTGTACTCCTCACGTTCAAGCTCGCGGTTGTGGATAGTATCAAATACACTCAACTTGAACTTCGTCGTACCAGGGATCAAGTCAAACACAACACGAGCTTTACAACCGGTGATATGCACATTTGAATGCCTCAATTGGTTATAACCATTCTCCAAATCTAGGGTGTCTACATATATATCCTTCGGGGAACCCTTCCTGTTGCAAACCAAATACTTTTGCTTCACAATCCCGCTCCTCAATCTTTTCTGACACGATTTCCTAACAACAAAACCAGCTTTAACGGCATACTTCTTGTAAGCAGCAATGCAATGCTCAACTGAATCGTACTCGTTCCCTTTAACAAGTAAAAACTCGGCAGGCACTTTCGGAATGTAGTAAACAGTACCCCCAGGAGTATCAAAGTTGGAATGAGTGATATACGACTCAGGAGCCCGCACATCATTCAACTCTACAAAAAGAAACATATACTATCATATATGATTACAAAATACTAGAAAAATTCAACACATATCATGTAAACATCATATATGATAGACATGTATCATATATGATAGTATATGTTACATGGCTATCATATCTATGTAAAAATACAAACATCATATATGATAGGTTCCTATCATATATGATACACTGGCAACATGCACGAAGCTCAACAAAAACTAGAAAACTTACTCTTAACAGCTTCCGCTTCTTCACCGTCTTGTTCATACGCAGAAATCTCATCCGCAAGACTATGAAGAACACTTTCGGATGGCAAATCCAAACCTTGATCGACACTAGACTGATCGTTAGTCAAATCAACCAACGTAGAAGGATCAACAACACCACTACGACCACTAGAATCACTCGAATCCATCATTAAAACCTATGAAAAATAAAAAAAACAACAACTCATAAAAAGCTTATCTAAAACCTAAAAGAATCAACGCTTATCAAATAAGCTTATATACAATATCAATAAAAATAGACCAGACACATAAAATAAGCTTATAAATAAGCGTATTTAATCGTCCCGATCGATTAATAAGCTGATTAATAAGCTTATTAATCAATCCGCTCGATTAAATACGCTTATTTATAAGCTTATTAATCAATCCGAACGATTAATAAGCTTATTAATCAATCGGATAGTTAATAAGCTTATAAATAAGCGTATTTAATATTCCGATCTATTAATAAGCTTATTAATAGATGCGAATTGCTTATTTATAAGTTTACTAATAAGCTTATTAATAAGCAATATTAACAAACGGTATATCTAGAGAGAGAAACATAGAGAGAGAAAGTACCAGTTTAATCGGGGAAGAAGAAGGAAGAATGAAACGAGTTTGTTAAAGCGTATATATATATCCAGAAGTAAAAAGACGAAAATACCCCTGCAGTATAAATTGGGGAATTTAATCTCAGCCATCGGATGAGATGGAGATGGATGGTGGGGATGAGTCCCCTTGTATCTTAGAAAACTTTGGTATCCAAAAGAACTTAAATCTAATAATTAAGATAATAATAATGACAGCATTCAATTCAATTTTTGTAACCGACGTGCTTTATTAGCTTGTAAATAATTAATATGAGAGAGATACTAATCTCTTTTATATGTAGTATAAATTTTATTTTTGCCATTGTTAAAAAAAACGAAATAAGATAAGTAATAATGGGCCGTTAATCCGGGTTAGATTAAATGATATTGTGCCATTAGTCCGCTAATTTGGCTGGCCAAACTAGCGTTTGTACTTTGTACAGAGAAACATATGGATACAATTTGACCAAAAGTTCTCACAATAAATCAGCAGTGGTCCATTAAGTGTTTCAGAAAGTCCAAAATCCATTTCGTGGAACTCAATTCGTACCATATTCACATTTCTGTTTTGAACTTTCTCAAATTAATTATAGTATTTAGTTCGGATTTACAATATTTCTTTTACTTGAGGTGGTTATTACAAATAGAGGTGTTGAAAAAGTTGACCCGACTCGAACCTGAATAATCATATTCGTGTCGGGTTACTCGGGTCCAAAAGTGTATTCGGGTTAATTCGGGTTGACCCGAGTTCTAATTAGGCTCGAGTTCGGGTTATATATTTTTTACCCTTGACCCCAACCCGACTTGACCCGAACCCGACTTGACCCGACTAAAATTACACTTTTTACATTGTATTAGTACTTAATTGAGCCACTTTTTACACATTTTGTTTAAACTCAGGTTGACCTGAACCCGAGTTGACCCGAACCCGAGTGACCCGAGTTCTAATTAGACTTAGGTTCAGGTTATATATTTTTTTATCCTTAACCCCACTTGACCCGACCCGACTTGACCCGAACCCGACCGGGTCAACCCGAATCACACCCTTAATTACAAACATTGAAAAATATTTAGATTAATTGAGGATAAAACTAACATTATGCAAAATGTAAAAGAAGTGTAACAGTTATGTTTCTTTTAAACGGTATATTTTTTCAATAAAAAGTTATTTTGAGACGACGGAGTAATGTGGAATAAGTAGACTTATTGTGATTCGACTGACATCGGTTACAAAAGAATTACCAAGTGACAAAAGTTCCCAACCACGAATCAATCCTTCAATTCACATGTCGCAACCCAATTTAACAATATGGCCCATCCATTCATACGGATCAAATCCTTCAATTCACATAAAAATCGAAAAACCGAATCGAAATCATACGTAGAAATATGATATGGTTGATAAATATTATGCAATCATTAAAAATAGGGAGGTGATTTGCACACTCCTAAATTTGATTGGCACACTCACAAATATGTTGTCTTGACATTTATGCCCTTATAAGGGTGAATATAAGTAGTAATGATTTAAGGGTATATATGTCAAGAAAACATATTTTTGAGTGTACCAATCAATTATAGAAGTGTGCAAATCACCTCCCTTAAAAATAATTCTCAGGACTTTTGTGTCCTGTTCCATTGCTGCGAATATTTTTCACTTGTTGGGTTGTTTCGACATAAGTATTTAACTCTTAGTCACTACAAGGTTCATCTTGTGGCAGTTGGGGGACTTTGTGTCCGATCCTATCGTAGTCTTCAGGGTTTCACTTCAGTATCTTACCGTTACCTATCTGGACGTCTCTCATGTTGTCCAGCAAGTATGTCGTTATATGCATGCTTCATGAGGCTACCCGCAACGCACCGGTTTTTTTTCGGTCGTAAGTCGGTCGTGACCGAGTCGTCGCGTTGCGGCGATTCGGTCGCCGGTGTAGGTCGAGTGGAAAACTACCCTGGTCACGATCCATTTGAAAAACTTGGTTAAAAATCCAAACGTTTGAAATGTGACCGTTACATTTAAAAAAAAAAAAAAATTCAAATTTTTTTTAAAACCTATATAATCAATACATCTTTAAATATTTTTTACATTTCACACACAAATCTCAACACACATTAAAAATGTCTAGCAAGAGAACTCCTAAAAACAAAACCCCAAAATCCCGAGTTCGTCAAGAATCTGTTCCACATGTGACACCGGACTCGAATTTCCGATTATCCGGTGTGTCTCCACAATTCCGGTTTAGACCCACCGGTTTTGAATATCAATCACACCAACAACCTAACTATTCAAACCGTCCTTTTTATCCCCCACAACGTGATAATCAACAACCTAACTACGAATCGCCTACGGGTGTGTATCGGCCTACTATGGATTCTTCCACTACTTCCTATCCAAACCAAAAGTATTCTCCGATTAATCGTTTTGAGGTTGACGCACAATTTGAAGATATGATATACAACCAAGACAACTATGTGGGTGACGGGCCTAGCCAAGATCAATCTATGGGTCAAAGTTCGGGACACGGGTCTTTTCATGGTGCATACAACCTTGAAGACGATGAGGAAGAAATGTCCCCAATCAAACCTAAGAAGCCCTCAAGACGTGCTACGAAAAGCAAACAGGTTGATTCAACTGAGGCACCAAAAGAATGGACAAGTGAGGAAGAGTGTGCGTTATGTAGAGGTTGGTGTTATGTTTCCGAGAATTGCATCCAAGGAAACAGTAAAAAATCAAAGGGCTTTTGGCTAAAAGTAGTGAAGTACTATGAAACCGAGACGGGTTCTGCTAGAGGGCATGACGCGGTTGTGAGCAAATGGAAAAACAGGTTGCGTCCTAGTGTTGGTGCATTTTGTGGTATTATGAATAACATTGAGCGTACTCATGATAGTGGTGCAAATGATCTCACTGATTATCAAAACGCTTGTGCTGAATACAAAGTGACTTACAATAAAGAGTTTCAATACCATGAGGCGTGGAAAGTGCTCAAAGATCACCAGAGTTGGATAGAGGTTGAAATGCCACGGTTTACAAAGAAACAGTCTAGCAAAAAAGCCAAGACTTCTGAAACCACTTCTGGTTCTGGACACGCTAGTTACATGGATGTGCACGATAATTCTGAAGACGAGCAAGAAGAGAAACAAGAAAACCGACCAATGGGTCGTGATCGTGCTAAAAAGAAGTCATCAACCTCTTCGTCAACTGGGAAGTCTTCATTTGTTGAAGCTGTAAGCTCCAAATGGGAGAAGATGAAAGACATTGGATGGGGAAAGAAGAAGTAACAACAAGATTCCTACTTTGACTTGAAGCAACTGGAGTTGGATTTGCAGGAGAAAAACGCGGAAATCAAAAGAGAAAAGCTCGAGTTACAACGTCGGGCTATCGAGCTTGCTGAAGCAAAGAAACGAGATAAAGACTTGATGTTCTACAACTCGGAAATCGACCCCAACTTGCCGATAGCCAAACAACAAGCACAACAAGAAATGAGGGACAGAATCAAGAAACGTTATAATTTAAATTACTAGGATTATTGTAATTTTTTTAAATTCGAATAATTGTGTAATGTTTTTTTTAAATAAATGTAATGTTTTTTTATTAAATTTATTGTGTTTTTAAAATTTTTTTTTTTCAACTAGGTCGCCGATCGAAAAAACTAGGTCGCGACCTTCATGCGTTGTGGGTAGCCTAAGAGCCTATTTTTATGTTATCATTCAGATTTTGCGACATCTTTATCGTAGTGTGGAATGAATAATGGTTTACTGTTTTATTCATCGTCTATTTTGTCTCTTAGTTGCATACTAGGATTCAGACTGGGATTTTATCCGCGACGCGTAGAGCCACTTTTAGTTATTGTGTTTTTTTTGCAACAACTTACGCGGGTATCGATCCAGTGTCGAAGTTGAGCATGGTGGTGTTGTCAATACCTTGTTGGGACTTGTTGGTTGCAGAACTTGTTACGCGGGTCTCACGTACATTTGTCTTTTGTCACTATGGTATATTGACAATTTCACTAAAAGGCTTCCTAGCACATTTTTTTAATGAGTTTTGGTCCAGCTTGATTATTCGTTTTTCTCTCGCTTTAACTACAAAAGCCATTAATTGATGATGATTATTGTTGTTATCTATTGATTATCATCTAGGCCCGTTTGATTATTTTAAAAAGCCTAGCCCACCGTATTATCTTTTATATATTAGCGACATTTTAAAGTCTTCATGAAAAGTAAATGTTATAGAAAAAATAATTGGATTAATTATGTCACTGATTCTTGATATCAAGTGGATCAATTATGTCACTGATTCTTGATATCAAGGCAAATATCAACCGATATAATTGCTTTAAAAAAATCAAAACTGAATACAATACAAGTGTCAGATTTATGAGAATAAAAATTATAAAATTATAAGTATCAAATACTTCTTTCGTCCCACATTAAGTGTCTAGATTCTCAATACAAATATTTTAGGAATATTATATCTCAACTATTATTAGATACACAAATTACAATTATACCTTCATTTAATACCAAAAAGACAAAAAAAAAAAACACAAATTAAATATGGGCCACATATTTAAGGGCATAAATGGAAAATCAATTATTAAGATTCCCTCATTTATTATAGTGGACACTTAATATGAGACAACCAAAGATTCCATATTGGACACTTAATATGAGATGGAGGGAGTATGTGAAAATAAAAACCTAAAAAAAGATAAGATAATTAATAAAACTTTGGTTGTTGAATTTTAAATAATTGTATTTTTGATTGTTGAATTTTAAATAAATTGTATAGACGTAAGTGTAAGTTTATAATTTTTCATATTTTTTTAATTATTTTACTTTGTACTTTGTACTTTAAAAAACATATATGTTGATTTAAAAATTCAACAAAAACATACACACATGATTATAAATATGAAAATAAAAAATCAAGTTATTGTTTATAATCATGTGAGATAAAAATAAATAGACGTGATTTTAAATAATATAAAGACACGTATTAATATTTTCAAGGTCGTTATTAGTTACTAAACACATAATGTTAAAATAACGATAACTAAAATTTCAGTTAAACAAACATCAAACCCTTATATATCAACCGATATAAACACAATGTTTAAAAGCATTTTGTTACGTTGTTCAACAAATAAAACGACTTGCAAACCCTTTAAACGACATCGTTTCATTCCACATTTAATATATATATATATATATATATATATATATATATATATATATATATATATATATATATATATATATATATATATATATATATATATATATATATATATATATATATATATATATATATATATATCAAATCAAAAACCCTTATATAGGAAGGATGGTGAAACAATGCCTTAAATAAAAAATTCTATAAAAATGACACATGTAATTCATTAAATGGTTTCCATAAAATGATGGTGAAACAATGTCTTAAATATAAAGAGTTTCCATTTGAAATTCATTAAAGGGTTTCCATAAAATGATGGTGAAACAATGCATTAAATACAAAGGGTTTCCATTTGAAAAATGATGGTGAAACAATGCCTTAAATACGACGGGTTTCCATTTAAAATCATTAAAGGGTTTCCATATAATGATGGAGAAACAATGCCTTAAATACAAAGAGTTTCAATAACTTTAATTTTCATTAAAATATATATACTTAAAGCTAGCCCGTCCATCGGACGGGTCTAAAGGCTAGTATATATATATATATATATATATATATATATATATATATATATATATATATATATATATATATATATATATATATATATATAGGGTGAGGTTATTTTCAGAACCAAAGAAATATACAGAACTGCGAGAACCACTATCAACCAATCAAATTTTTTTACTAATTTAATAAATAATTTTTAATCAAAAGGGCATTCATGTAAAATCATGTTTTCATTCAATTATAAAACTACTGATAGTTGGTTACTTCCACATTTCTAGGACAATACGTATGTTTAATCGTCATGATGTTTTAAATTTTTTTATTTCAAATGACATGTTTTTACATTTTATTATTATCCTTTTTGTCCATTTTAGCGCAATGTTAGTGGCTTTTTTCCTTCTTTTTGTTGCTTACATCAATCTTAATACGCCAAATATAAGAAGGTATGCACATATGTAAGCCTTGAGACAAAATTTCTATTACGTAAAGTTCAAACTTGACATATAGTAGTTTAAATTTTAACCCATAAAATAGTTACTACAATACTCTTTATGCACTACATAACTAAAATACTTAATAAAAGTAGCTAGAATATTCTTTGTGCTTATGTGCATGAAGGTCTTCATAGATTACATTGTCTTCATAGACCTTAGCTTTTTCGTTGCGCCCACCACAAGAGATGTGTGCATTTCATTTGTCATATTAGTCACATGTGCATCTATGCTCTTCTTCATCTTTAGTGAAAACAAAACATGTGTATTGATAACTACTGCATGCATGTGTGCATAATCTATCTCTTCATTGTTGACTTCTATGTTAACTTGATTGGTGCACACGTAACTTCGAAATACATATGCACCGTGCATAGACACCCTTTTCCTGTTAGAAAAAACCAAATTGTGTTTAGCATATAATAAATATAAAAGAGAACATAATCATCCTAAGCATAACAATGGCTTGATTAATCTTATGTGCACATGTATTTTTCATGTGTGCACATGTATTTCTCCAAGTGTTTTCTTGTAGCCCGTTATTGTTCTCGGTTCGATAAGTATGCTCGAATTTTTCGACAATCAATAAGAAAGACATAAGATATAATTAGTCTTGCTTTTATTAAAAGTCACATCTATTAAACTAAATAAAACACCATGTGGAACAAGACCCCACGAGAAACACATCAAATTAACCCACCAAAAACTAACGTCACTAGAGTGAATGTTTAATTGGCTACAATATCTTTTTAAAAAACCTATGGAATTACCATTTTATTCTACACATACACATGCACATTTTGTTTACCACATCAGATATAGTCACATTCTTTCCATGACCCACTTTATAGAGCAAATAAAAAACATATGCAAATATGTGTTTCTTGTATAGATCATACATATGAAAAGACATATACACAAACCACAAAGACACAAATATTACTAACATAAAAAAAACACAATTTAATAAACTACTTTGCACATCTGTTGATTTTATAAAAGAGAGCATTTATTTACATTATCATTCTTTACAAATTCAAAAAAATACTACTAGTATAAAACAAGGAATTCCACATAAAAGCATTGACATACCAAGTTTTATACAGTTTTCAACAAACTAGACTTTTCATCTTGGATAATACTTAAACATTTATTTATATTCTTATTGACCACTTACCGGAAACTTGCATCCAGATTACGATAAATCCGATTTGTATTTCATCTGTTCGAATAACAAGTTTAATAGTGAGCATATTTTTCTTGTAAGGGAAGGAGAGTCGATGTGGGCTGTTATTGTCGTGGTAGTGGTACGAGACATTCGTAGAAGGGACGGCTAGCGTTTGGGGTGTTGGTTACACATATCGTTTGTTGGGGGTCTTGGTTACACATATCAAAGGTTTGGGGTGTTGATTGGGTGGTTTCCTACATCAGAATGCATTTGAATTCGCGGCTGCGTTGATGGTTGGCCTGGTTCAATTGTGATGGTGGAAAAGTTGCGGTGATAAGGTAGATGAAGACATGCAGATGAAAGAACGGTAGGTGCATACGAAAAGAATCCGGTGATGCTTTTGTGACTCGACGTGTATTGCTGTAATCAACAAATCGATGGCGGAATGGAGGTGGCGGCTAGGTTATTTGATAGAGACATAGATGGAAAAAGAGAGATGAGAAAACTGCTTTGAAAATGACGTATGATATGCGAAACCGTTTAGAAAATAAGAAAAATAAAATTACTTTATTACCCTTTTTCTTTTTGTTAAAAGTTTCTTTATTTTTCATCTAATTACCATTATGCCACAACATCTTACAACCATTGATCAAAATATGAATGGCTTGGATTGGTTCTCGCAGTTCTCGACTTTTTTTTAGTTCTGAAAATAACCTTACACTATATATATATATATATATATATATATATATATATATATATATATATATTATAATGATTTTTGATTAATAATTAAAACAAACAAATGAAAAATATCAAGATAAAAATATAAAATCAGAACAATAAAAATTAAAATAAATTTATATTAAGTAAAAAACATATATACATGTAAACATTAAATATTTTTGAAAATTATATAATTTATACAAAATCATAATAAAAAATTAATATTATTTTATTTTTTGAGATAGAATTTTATTATTTTACTTTTTATTTATTTCCAAATGTCGTCCGTATACGAACGTTAAAACTAACTTCTTACGTAATATCCACACATTTTATCGATTCAATATAATTATTAAGTCCTACTCTCTTGAAACTTCGAGTGTGTTATGCCCCAACATTGTGAACACTCGTGATCGTTCGATCTGCAAGTTGCTACAAAACGTCATTTTCTGCAAATTTTTAATAATTGAAGCTCTTAGCCAATGAAATTTTCTCAATATAAAAAAATCTGGGACCCTTAAACCGCGCTTTAATGTAAGATATCTTCGATTTTTTTTAACACAAGTAAGATATCTTCAATAAAAATACAGACGATAAGGTTGCGTTTAGTTGGATGGAAAACACCTTGTTTTTTACAAAATGTTTTTTAGAAAACAAGGAAAATAAAAAACGCGTTCAAATCATCGTTTTCTATAAATATTTTCTAGAAAATGCAAAATCTCTGTTTTACCCTTTTGCACACAAAACAAAAAAACTCATTTTTTTTTGTTTTCTAAGTTTTCTTTTGACATAGAATCCCCTTTGATTCCTTTATACTTTTGGAAAATGGAAAACACAAATTTCTCTAATTAAACGCGTTTTCAAAAATTTTAAATGTTTTGTGGAAAAAGAAATCCCTTTTCTTTTTCTACAAAATAGAAAATAAAAAATATTGAAAAATGTTTTTCAACTAAACGCACCCTAAACGTTTTTTTTGTTACATTAGTGTTTTTTCGTTAATTTGCAAAGATCACAATATTGATATAATGTTTTCAAGCGTCGAAAAGCAGCCCTAGGATAAAACTGGTGTTCTTGTTATTAAAGCCATCTTTATTCAAACATTCAACAAATTAACGCATTTCGATAGGTCATTTTCTATGTTTCTTGCACTTATTGTTTCATAATTTTATTTTCTAGTGCTGACTTAATTCTTGACACTTCAAGAATTATACTTGAAATTGACACTTAGCAACAACAAACGGAATTTAACAAAGTTTTTAGATGTAAGAAGTATGGATATATAAGTATATTTCAAAACTAAATAAATGTATAAAACTGCGAGAATCACTTTTTTATTTTTAAAATGCACATGTTTATTTATCGGGTTAGTTCATTAGGTAGAAATACATGAATTTTCATTGTCGTAGGTCACTAGGAATATGTATCCTACGATCATGCACATGTATTTATTTTGTATGTATTATAACTATCTTTCGTTGGATAATATGAAAACACATGTGCACTCATCATATCGCTCGTACTACTCGAATATATAACCAATAAAATAATTATTAAATGTTAACTTAAACATAATAATGAAAATACATATGCATTGCTAAGGGGAAAATAAACAAATAGGTTACTAAAGTTTGCTTAAATGTTCATCTAAGTTACTAAAGTTTTTTTTGTTACAAAAATGTTACTCAAGTATACGGTTTAATTATATGAGTTACTGAAGTTTTAAAAAGTTACAATTAGGTTACTCCGAGGATGGGCAACCTGTTGGTAACCTGTTGTTATGGCCACGTGAACACTTTGTGGGTCCCACCTCAAACAAGAATGTTGCTGACTCTTTAATGTTCGTTTATCAGCACAACGACCACCACCACCAATTCTCATCACCACCAGATCTATATAAGAAAACGCTACAACCGAAAAAGATTGATGTCACACTCGACAGCCACCCCAACCTCTGGCCATCGTAACCGATCCACCACTACAACCACCGTCACTCATTCATTCGGCACACACTCACCCTTCTTCCGTCGTCAATCCAATCGAGATAGTTACTCATCATGTCTTAGTGAAAAAGTAAAATAAAAAAATTTGAAGATAGCCTAGGAGCAGATGGTTTGCTACGATCATTTTTGTTGAATCATGCATTATTAAGATACACATAATTTACAAATAAAAGATTATTTACTCTTTAAACACATAAAAAATAAGTAATTCCACGTCGGCACTTACCTAGTACCAAGGGTTAAAACATACATGGTAACTTATTTAACATGTTACCTTAACTTTAGTAACCTATTTGTAACGAAAAAAACTTTAGTAACGTAGTTGAACATTTTGGCAAACTTTGGTAACATTTTTGTGTTTTAACCCATTACTATTATATGCCACGTCACTTAGTTACCGGCTACAAAAGGTTGCAACAAAAAGAGTAACTTATATAACAGGTAAACCAAACATAAGTAATTGATTTGTAACAAAAAATACTTTAGTAACTTAGGTGAACATTTAAGCAAACTTTAGTAACTTATTTGTCTATTTTCCCCATTGCTAAGAGTATAAAGGTGATTCTCACAGTTCTATACATTTATTTGTGTAGAAAAACATGAATCAAGACACCTCAAACACTTTTTCTTTTATTAAACAAGATCAAAGACACAAACTGAATAAATAGAAAGACTAAAGACTACCAGTGCTACTCACGTGTAGCCCTATGATCTACATGATCATAGTTTTACAATCAAAAGACAATAAACATAAAGATAAACCAAAGTTTCTGAGATCAAAAAGAGAGAGAGCAGAAGTGTGTTTTGGGAAAAACACACAGATACAAAGTGAGGCGATACAAACAATGAAAATACGCTCCTCACTATATGAAACCCTAAAGGGCCAAAGAGCCGTTATGGCTATGGGCTTCAAGTCATGGGCTTGGGCTTGGTCCAACAACAATATTCCAACTTAGCACAAAAGCCCTCTGCACATATAAAACAACCACAATAAGCCCTCCAATAATCATGGGTTGTTAAATTAAGATATATAAATTTAACATCCCCCCTTAATCTGACAACCCATATAAGTTTATCATGCCAAGTTCTTTGACAAAATTTTGGTGCAACTCTATGTCCAACCCTTTGGTTAAGATATCTGCAATTTGATTTGCAGATTCTACTTTAGCAGTTTTAATCACACCACTCAAAATTTTTTCCCTCACAAAGTGAAGGTCAACTTCAAGATGTTTAGTTCTCTCATGAAAAACTGGTTGGCAGCTATTTTAATAGCTGAGTTGCTGTCACAGTGAAGAGTGACTGGAAGTAGGTTCTCAAAGTCTTTTAAGACTTTGAGAACCCAAATCACTTCACTGGTTACTGAGGCAAGAGCTCTATACTCTGCCTCAGTAGAAGATTTAGAGAGAGTGTTTTGTTTTTTGCTTTTCCGGGAAACCAAGTTTCCATTAATAAACACACAATATCCAGTCACTGACCTTCTAGTGACAACACATTTTGCCCAGTCAGAATCAGAATAAGCATCAAGAATCATACCTGAGTTTCTTGTGAAATGAATACCCAAACTTGGAGAGCTTTTGAGGTATTTTAACACCTTAAAAGCAATTTTGAGATGAGAGTTCAAAGGACAATGCATGAACTAACTCAAACAATGCACAACATAAGAAATGTCAGGCCTGGTGTTAGTCAGATAAATGAGCTTTCCCATAAGCTTTTGATAATTAACAATGTTATCAAGAAGAGGGTCCTCATTAGTAGGCTGATTAGCAAGTTTAGATGGTAAAGGAGTTTTAGCAGGTTTACAAGCAAGCATACCATACTCAGATAACAAGTACAACACATACTTTCTTTGGTTTAAACAAACACCATTCTTAGTGTCAACAACTTCAATTCCCAAAAAATACTTGAGTTTACCCAAGTCTTTAATCATAACCTTGGTTCTTAGAAAACACTTAAACTTTTCAATTTCAACAATATTATTCCCAGTTATGATTATATCATAAACATACACAAGTAACACAAGAAATAAGTTACCCTGAGATTTAGTGTATAAAGAATAATCCGACTTGCTTTGAATAAAGCCATTTTCACTAAGAACATATGTAAGTTTAGCATTCCACTGTCTAGGAGCTTGTTTAAGCCCATACAAATATTTCTTGAGCCTGCAAACCAATTTATCTCCCCAGGAAGATATCCTTGGGGTGGTTTCATGTACACAGTTTCATCAAGATCACAATAAAGAAAGGCATTATTGACATCAAGTTGAAAAACAGGCCAAGATTGCATGATAGCAAGGTTAATCAAACACCTAATAGTGACCATTTTAACAACAGGGGCAAAGGTTTCATCATAATCAATTCCCTCTTTTTGGCCAAAACCTTGGGCAACAACCCTAGCCTTATGCCTCTCAACCTCACCACTAGACTTAAACTTTAATTTCCAAATCCATTTACACCCTAAGGCTTTCCTACCTTTAGGGACTTCAACAATGTCCCAAGTGTCATTTTTAAGCAAGGCAGCAAGTTCAGTGTTCATAGCATCAACCCAATGATGATTCTGAGATGCTTCAAAAAAACTTTTTGGTTCACTCATTTTGTTAAGTTGAGTGACAAAGCAAAAATTTTCTTTATCAAGTTTGGAATATCCAACAAATTTTTCAAGTCCATACTTAACTTTAGATTGGGCAACAAAATCATTATTGTTTCTGGGAAAAACATAAGGTCTTGAGGACCTTCTCAAACCTTGACCACCCTGAACATTGTTGATTGAATCATTCAAACCATTTTCTTCCATGTTTTAAACATGAATGAAAGGATTGGTATTGTATTCATCATTTCCCTTAGAGTTAGCATTTTCATCAAGTGTGGCAGCCTCTTCCCTATTCAAGCTGGCATCACTGGTATCATTGCCTGAGGCAATGTGTCTAGTGTCACCTAGACTTGGAGGTGGGCTACTAGCACTTGGTGGCAGATTGTCACCATTATGTTTAGCTGCTCTCTCTTCATCATTGGGAAGTTCAGGGTAATCAAGGTTAAAAAAATTCAACAGATTTAAGTCTTGAAAAACATTTTCTTTATTAAAATTATTTTTAGTGTAATTAAAAACAGAGTCTTTAAAAGGAAATATGGTTTCAAAAAACTTAACATCTCTAGAAACAAAAAACTGATGCCTATCAAGACTGTAAATCCTATATCCTTTCTGAGAATTAGAATAACCCATCATAACACACTTTTCAGATCTGCTGGAAAACTTATCTGAACTATTAAGAATAGTAGCAAAACACAGACATCCAAACATTCTAATGTGAGAGAGCCTAGGACAAGTATTGTAAATCATTTCAAAAGGGGTTTTTCCATTTAACACAGAAGAGGGAAATCTGTTAATAAGATAAGCAGCAGTTAGCACACATTCAGTCCAAAATTTAAGAGGAATACCCCCCTGAAACATAAGGCATCTAGCAACATTCAAAAGATGTCTATGTTTCCTTTCAGCAATTCCATTTTGTTGTGGTGTGTAAGCACAGGAAGTTTGGTGTATGATGCCATTATTTTCACAAAAGACTTTGAAGTTTTGATTAACAAATTCAGTTCCATTATCACTTCTGAAAGTTTTAACATTACCTTTAAATTGATTTTTAATAAGATTATAAAAGTTTTGAATGTTTGAAACAACTTCATCTTTGGTTTTTATAAGAAACAACCAAACAGTCCTAGTATAATAATCCACAACAGTCAAGAAGTATCTATGGCCAGAGTGACTAGTAACCCTATAAGGACCCCACAAGTTAAGATGAACAATATCACCAAGTTTTTTAGTTTTATGATCACTTAAGGGAAAAGGATTTCTTATTTGTTTAGCTCTTTGACAAACTTCACAAAAGAAGGTTTTCTCATCTTTATCAATTTTAAAGATTTTTTAAGCACATGAAGGGCAGGATCAACAGGGTGTCCAAGTCTATAGTGCCAATCATAATGAGACAGAGAGCAGGTAACAAGATTGTTTTGATTTTTACAATTAATACCTTCAGTATCTAAATAGTATAAACCTCCATATTGTTTACCAATCCCCATCACCTTTTTCAGATTTAAATCCTGATTAACAAAGAAGCACTTGGTTTCATCAAACACAACAAATATTCTATTATCTTTAGCAAGCTTATGCACAGATATCAAAGTAACACAATACTCAGGGATAACCAACACATCAACAAGAATCAGACCATTAGGAAGTTTAAGGTTACCAATTTTAGTTATAATAGCCTCAGTTCTATTTGGGTGAGCAACTTTGATTTTAAGATGAGAGATATCAAACACATTATCAAGTTCCCTATCACTATCAGTCATGTGTTGGTTAGCCCCAGAGTCAATAACCTTCCCATTGTAAGTCATTCCAAGTTTATAACTGGTGTTTGAACAATAAAACTTATCAAAGTTTTCATTAAAAACCTTGCTAGAGTTAAAAACAGTACCTGCCATATTGGCTTATACATTCTTTCCAGTTCCACTGTTATCTTTAAAAAGAGAGAGAAGAGTAGCTATTTGTTCATCAGAGAATCCAGTTGGACTAGTGGTGGAACCAACAGAATTATTAGACACATTCTTTCCTTTAAAGTTTTGACTACCCTTTTTTCTTCCATGAACAAAGTCACTGGGGTATGATAGGTGTGTAAACACCCATCCTTTTACCACTTAATTACAATAATAACCAAGCCAAAACGTGTATTTTATGTCATTTATGTCGGAATTATGTGTGGTTTATGTTTTTTTTGTGATTTAGGACGAAAATGTGAAAAGGGGAGAAAACACGGGATTTCACGGGCTTTTATCGAAGAAACAGACAAAAGACGAAGTCGAAAGATCAAAAGTGCAAAAAGAACGGAAGTCCAAGACCAATTCTGAAGATTTAGCGAAGAAAAAGTCAAAAGACGGAAGTTTACTAAAAGCCGAAGAACTCAAGTCTAATCTATTGAAGAAATTACAAGAGGAGTTTATTAATCCCGAGACAAAAGTCGAAGAGTTAAGAAGATTAAGGACTAAACAAGTAATTAAAGAAAGAAGAAAGAGGGGAGGAAGCTTCCTTCCACTAATCCTCCTCCTCCCATATATATAAATGATTAGTGTATATTTTTATTGTTGTTGGGTGGATTGACAACCCACTTCTTCCACCATTTTCATTTTGCACCTTAAATTCTTGCACTTTAATTTCTTGTATCGCACATTTTAATTCCTTTTAATTCCAAGTAAGCTTTATTTAATTGTTGTTGAATCTTTACTTTTCTTGCTTAATCTCTCATCTACCTTTCTTATTTGTGTTTAATCTTTGTGTTCATGTTCTTGAGTGTTATGGTTTTCAATCAAGTGGGTTTTGATTGATTTGGCTTATTGTTAGTTTTGTTGATTTGTTTTGATTGATTATCGTTAGTTGATCATTTGTGGTTAGTTTGATTTAATCTTTTGGTTTATATTGGTTAGATTTGGTTAAATTCGTGTTTGGTTTTCATCTCCCTGTTCTTCGTTTAAGTTACTGTTTCCCAGATTCCGAATCAAGTTAAAAGTTCCGAATGAAGGGTTTTGTCATAATCTTCCGAATGAAGGTTTCTAGTTAAGTTATTCCGATTAAACAAAAAGTTCCGAATCAGTGTGTTTTAAATGTTCCGAATCAGTGTGTTTTAATTGTTCCGAATCAGTGTTTTTGAATATTCCGAATCAATGTGTTATTTTTAAATATTCCGAATCAGTGTGTTATTTTTAAAAGTTCCGAATCAGTGTTTTTGAAAGTTCCGAATCAGTTTTTCTGAAAGTTCTGAATCAGTTTATTTTTAAAAGTTCCGAATCAGTCTGTTTTTAAATGTTCCAAATGAAGCTTTCTTAATATTTGTTCCGAATCAGTTTAATGTTCCGAATGAGTGATTTCTTCCGAGCAGTAAATGTTCCGAACCAAAATGTTCCGAATGAGTTCAAAATGTTCTGAACCAAAATGTTCCGGATGAATGTTCAAAATGTTTCGAATGAAGGACATTGTTCCGAATGAAGGACTTTCTTCCGAATGAAGGAATTGTTCCGAATGAAGGAAATGTTCCGAATGAAGGATTTTGTTCAGAATGAAGGAATTGTTCCGAATGAACACTTTTTCTTAGTTTTTATAATTTCAGTTTTGGTTTATTTTTAAATTTATATTTTTAAGTTTTTAGCTTTATTTTTCCCGCCTTTTTACTTAATCACACTTTTAATTTACTTGCATTTAATTTTAGTTTGTCTTAATCACACTTTTAATTTACTTGCATTTAATTTTAGTTTGTCTTATTTATTTTTAAGTTTGCCTTTTTATTTCTCGTCACGTTTTTAATTTCTCGTCATTAATTTCCTGTCAAGTCTTTATCTTTCAGTATTTCTTTTTACCGTCTTTACTTTATTTTTAATGTTTCAAGTCTTTATTTTTAATTAGTGTAGACAACGACAACCACTCTATTTCTTTTCTACCAAGAACAACTGAGTCGCACTTGGAACCGGAAATCAATTCGAGAAGATTCCGAGAAACAAACTTTTCAAACCTAGCAAATTCTTTACATTAAAATGGCGCTGCTGCCGGCTCTTTTCGTGAAAATTAACGGTTTTTTGTGAGAGACGCGTTGGCTTTTGGGATCCGTTCACTCGTGAACGTTATTTTTCGTGTCAAACATTTTCAAAAATCCAAAAACATTTGAAAAATCATAAAAAGCATTTCTTTTTCAAAGTTTTGCACCAAAAATATTCTTCTTGCTTATCTATTTTTCTTTATGGATTCTTATGTCCATTGCGTCGGGTGTGGGAGACGATTATACGGGAACGACTCATGTCAATGGTGTACGCGCGAGCAATGCGGAAACGACCTTCCTCCTATTTCAATCGATTCACAATTGGGATTTTGTCCATCATGAAACTTGACTAATTCGTCCTTTTTAAATCCACCTCCTAGCCCCCCTTGCATGTATTGTGGAAGCGATTATCATTGGCATGTTTCGTGTCGAATTCGACACCCGCCTCATGGCGAGCAAGAACTGGGTTACAATTATGACAATGGTAATAGCTATCTACAAGAAGGATCGGGTTTTTCTCCATACCCATGTTGCCAAAATTGTGGGGGCCCTCACGATACTTCTTATTGTCATCCAATGAATTATTATGAGCCAGATCCGTGTTCTCATTTTTCTTCCCCGATGGATTATTATGAACCAAATCCGTGTTATAATTCTTCTCAACCGATGACTTACTATGAGCCACATCCGTGCTATAATTCTGGTTTTCATAACTGTGAGCCCCCACACCCTAACCTCAATCATCAATCCTCTCGGAGAATTCATATTGCCCAACAACTCACTACTCTGAATATAGAAAGACAAGCCATTATTTGGAAACTTCATGACGGCTTAATTCAACTGACCGAGGCATTGCAGGAACAAAAGCGACATCAACAAGAGCGACAGCAACAAGAGCGACAACAACAAGAGCAAGTATCTAATCTTAGTGATTATACCCTTCCTCGTGTGCGTCAATACTATTATGATGATGATGAAGACGATGATGTCTACGCTCTCGACCCATCTTCTGAAGTTGCTACTCCTACTCTCGATATTCCTAATGCGTCTAAGGCTGATGATTCATTGAGTGAGATTAGTGATTTTGGCCTCGATAAATTCTTTGATGATAAGGTTTGTGACATGCCTACTGCTATGGAGTTTGAGGACGACGTTGTTCTTAAGGAAGATGTCGATCCTAATGATGACGATTTTTCTCCACGCTATGAGAATTTCACTTTTGAAATTTCTCAATCTCCACCGGGAGATGCGAGCGATGACGATTTATTTTCTCCGGCTTACGAGAAGTTCACCGATGAACTTGCTCTTGAAGATGAGGTGGAAGACATGATTCTCCACGATAGATTACGGAAATTACATCTTCTTATTGCTCAAATCGAAGAGTTGACTTCTCCTCCTCTTTCCGAGTCTTTACCTCCATCTATTCCTCCCGTTGAAGATAATGACCCATTGTTGGAAGAAATCGACATTCACTCAATACCTCCGGGTATTGATGATGATGACACGGAGGGGGATATTATTTTTGATAATTTGCTGCAGGAAGGTATTGTCCCAAGTCCCCCTCCCGAGCACCTTTCATCCTCCCCTTTAGCCACTATTACGGAGGATGAGTGCTTTGACCCGGGAGGTGACATTCACTATTTCATGATTGATAACATTACGGCTTTGCCGAGTGCTCAACATCCATTGTCTTTGGGGGATGACAATGTGCTTACTTTACCCACCCCACCTCCCGTGGATCTCGATTTCACATACTTTTCGTATGTTGAAAGAACCTTTCTCCCATTCAAGACTTATCCCCCCGCCTCTCCTTTATTGATCTCCTCCGGGAACGAGGACAAGGTCTTTGATCCCGGTATTACATTCGAGGCTTCCCCATGGACCATTTAATTCGGAGACGAGTCAGGCTCGTGACTCGGTTAATATAAACAAGCGCTTTTTGGGAGGCAACCCAATTATCTATCTATCTTTCCTGTTTTCACCATAAGTGTAGGGGGGAGCCCCGTTGGTGTTTCTTGCTTTCTTTCTTATCATGTGCAGGGATTAGAGCTCCAAAGACACTCTTGATGACTTTTGACGAACCGTGATTCCGTGTTCCCGTCTTCCCGGTTCTATCCTAAACTCTTTTCGATTCACTATTTTATATTTCTCAATATTAAAATAGGAATCTCTTTAGTTGTCTCTTCCTTAGCGAGATTTAAACAAAGTGCACAATGTCCTAAGTGTAGGGGAGTTTACTCCTACATGCTTAAACATTGAGGACAATGTTTATATTAAGTGTAGGGGGACTTCTACCGAAGTTAAGTGGTCTTTTCCTTGTATTTGTCCTCATTTTAACCGGAAAATCAATTTTTTCGACATTTTTCAAAATTTTTGATCTATTTTGGCCTATTAGTTTTTCCCTTTGTATAGTTATTTTCTTTCCGTGCTAGAATAAATTTTTAATAAAGTGGTTTTAATTTTCAAACGTTGTGAATCTTTTGACTCAACCCGAGTTTACTTATCTAAGTTTACTCTAGCTAGTATCCTTAACGTGTTTAAGTCAAGTTTTGCTAGGCTTTTATATAGGGAGCTATAAAACGCGAAAGTCTTAACTCTCACGGGGTAAGAACAAGAACTTTTCGCAAGTTCCTATAATTGATCCTAGAGAGTCGTTTATCAAGGGAACTTTAAAATGCGATTTCTAAACTTGAAAAAGTCTAAGAGTTTGCAAGATCCTATAGACGACTCGAAAACCCAAAACTTTGATTTAATAGGCTAAGCATCCACGAGTCTCATTCCTTGAGATTTTAAACTGTGGAGAACGAGAGATGATAGAGTCAATTATAAGTTTGGTATTCTTTCGTGAATTTATGTGAGTTAATTATAAGCCTATTCTCCCATCGCTTGCTAATAAATTTATCTGAAATAAATAAGGTTGTACGATTTGAAAAGTTACTTAGCTTCTAGCCCAAGATCGTTTAAAAGTTGCTCGGTATGGATTAGAGTTCATAGCCAAGGCATAACTTATTGAAGCGGGATGCGAAGATTGGCGAGTCCGAAAAGGCCCTAACAAGGCATGAAGGCTACATTTTGTTGCTAAAGATCCAAAAGTGATGTGAAGAATCATTTATCGAAAATCAATATGAAGGATCGAGACACACGACGAAAAGCAAAAACTCCCCAAAAGTCATGGAGAAGACTATCCGAAAAGGCCCTAACAAGGTATGAGGATAAATAGATCCAAGTCCAAAAAGGAGGCGGATCGTTGTATATCAAAGTCCAAAATAAAGATTGGAGAAAAATGAAGAAGTCGTGGTCCAAAGATGAAGAATCTCTCAAAACTTCAAGTGAAGAAATTCCTATTATGAAGAGAAGACCATTATCTCATGAACGTCTCTCAAGATTTGAAGTATGAAGTCGCTGCCAAATATCGGTCCGAGAAAGGTCTCAAATCGCGAAGCGAGTTATGCCAAGATATGAACTTTATGAGGTCCCGAGAAGCAGTTTTAAAAGATTTTGTCCTTTAGCTAACTATTGATTAAATCGTCCCACTTTATTTTCAGCCTTAATAACTATCGAAATAAGTCAACAATGCATCCTCGTGATCATTTAGGACAACAATAAAATATAAGAGATACACCTAGGAATAAGGGAGTCTAAGTAAATAATTGGCCCACATGAGTTCGTGTTAGTTTGCTAACTTATAATAACAATGATCTCGTTTTTAAGCTTGGTTTGGAGAAAGTGAAAACTTGAGGATGATGATCATTCACAACATTTCCAAAACCCTAAGGTATGATTTTTATTTCTTTACTTGTTTCATAATTTTCTATCTCTTTAATAAAGGCCAAGACGGATTGATTATAATGAAAAGTGTAATCGTGCTTTGTAACTAATGCATTGCATGAGGACATTGCAATGGTCAAGTGTAGGGGATTTGATAGGTGTGTAAACACCCATCCTTTTACCACTTAATTACAATAATAACCAAGCCAAAACGTGTATTTTATGTCATTTATGTCGGAATTATGCGTGGTTTGTGTTTTTGTTGTGATTTAGGACGAAAATATGAAAAGGGGAGAAAACACGGGATTTCACGGGCTTTTATCAAAGAAAAAGACAGAAGACGAAGTCGAAAGATCAAAAGTTGAAAAAGAACGGAAGTCCAAGACCAATTCTGAAGATTTAGCGAAGAAAAAGTTAAAAGACGGAAGTTTACTAAAAGCCGAAGAACTCAAGTCTAATCTATTGAAGAAATTACAAGACGAGTTTATTAATCCCGAGACAAAAGTCGAAGACTTAAGAAGATTAAGGACTAAACAAGTAATTAAAGAAAGAAGAAAGAGGGGAGTAAGTTTCCTTCCACTAATCCTCCTCCTCCCCTATATATAGATGATTAGTGTACATTTTTATTATTGTTGGGTGGATTGACAACCCACTTCTTCCACCATTTTCATTTTGCACCATAAATTCTTTCACTTTAATTTCTTGTATCGCACCTTTTAATTCCTTTTAGTTCCAAGTAAGTTTTATTTAATTGTTGTTGAATCTTTACTTTTCTTGCTTAATCTCTCGTCTACCTTTCTTATTTGTGTTTAATCTTTGTGTTCATGTTCTTGAGTGTTATGGTTTTCAATCAAGTGGGTTTTGATTGATTTGGCTTTATTGTTAGTTTTGTTGATTTGTTTTGATTGATTATCATTAGTTGATCATTTGTGGTTAGTTTGATTTAATCTTTTGGTTTATATTGGTTAGATTTGGTTAAATTCGTGTTTGGTTTTCATCTCCCTGTTCTTCGTTTAAGTTACTGTTACCCAGATTCCGAATCAAGTTAAAAGTTCCGAATGAAGGGTTTTGTCATAATCTTCCGAATGAAGGTTTCTAGTTAAGTTATTCCGATTAAACAAAAAGTTCCGAATCAGTATGTTTTAGATGTTCCGAATCAGTGTGTTTTAATTGTTCCGAATCAGTGTTTTTGAATATTCCGAATCAATGTGTTATTTTTAAGTATTCTGAATCAGTGTGTTATTTTTAAAAGTTCTGAATCAGTGTTTTTGAAAGTTCCGAATCAGTTTTTCTGAAAGTTCCGAATCAGTTTATTTTTAAAAGTTCCGAATCAGTCTGTTTTTAAATGTTCCGAATGAAGCTTTCTTAATATTTGTTCTGAATCAGTTTAATGTTCCGAATGAGTGATTTCTTCCGAGCAGTAAATGTTCCGAACCAAAATGTTCCAAATGAGTTCAAAATGTTCCGAACCAAAATGTTCCGGATGAATGTTCAAAATGTTCCGAATGAAGGACATTGTTATGAATGAAGGACTTTCTTCCGAATGAAGGAATTGTTCTGAATGAAGGAATGTTCCGAATGAAGGACTTTGTTCCGAATGAAGGAATTGTTCTGAATGAACACTTTTTCTTAGTTTTTATAATTTCAGTTTTGGTTTATTTTTAAATTTATGTTTTTAAGTTTTTAGCTTTATTTTTCCCCGCCTTTTTACTTAATCACACTTTTAATTTACTTGCATTTAATTTTAGTTTGTCTTAATCACACTTTTAATTTACTTACATTTAATTTTAGTTTGTCTTATTTATTTTTAAGTTTGCCTTTTTATTTCTCGTCACGTTTTTAATTTCTCGTCATTAATTTCCTGTCAAGTGTTTATCTTTCAGTATTTCTTTTTACCGTCTTTACTTTATTTTTAATGTTTCAAGTCTTTATTTTTAATTAGTGTAGACAACGACAACCACTCATTTCTTTTCTACCAAGAACAACTGAGTCGCACTTGGAACCGGAAATCAATTCGAGAAGATTCCGAGAAACGAACTTTTCAAACCTAGCAAAATCTTTACATTAGGGTACCCAATGATCTTAAAACACCTATCAATGGTGTGACCATTGTACCCACAGTTTTAACAAACAACATCAGAGTTAGAAGCAAAGTTAGGTCTAACACCATTTTGATTATTAGGCCTAACATTTCCAAAACCAACATTACCATTGTTAGGTCTAAAGTTGCCTTGATTACCATTCTGATTAAAGTTGTTGTTTATGGGTCTCAATATATTAGCATTAGGATTCTGATTTCTTTGAACAATGTTTCTGGTGGGCCCATAAGATAAAAAGCAGAGGTCTGAGCCCTTTGGGAGTGCCCAGAAACTACTGCTAGAAGCCATTCTGTGAGATTCCTCAACAGAGATGATGGCAATAAGCTCCTTTAACATCAGGAAGACTTTCCCTACACAATATAGAACTCCTAATACTCATATAAGAATCATCGAAACCCATTAAAAACTGCATAAGTTTCAATAAATGATTATTTTTTAAACTCACTAGAAGCAGAACAAACACAAGCAGGTAATTCAATCATAGCATCATATTGTTTCCAGAGAGCATTCAACTTATGATAATAATTAGACAGATTACAACCATTTTGTTTCAAGGTATTAATCTTATGGTGCAAGTTAAACATGACATAACCATCAACCTTATGATATGTTTCCTTTAATTCTTTCCAAACATGTTTGGCCTTTTTTGAAAAAATTTGTCCAAGGAAAAGTTCCTCAGATATAGAGTTAAGAATCCAACCCAACACAACAGCATTGACCCTGTCCCATTGCCTTGCTAAAACCTCATCAGTTACAGACCTTTTACAAGTACCATCAATGAAACCAATTTTATTTTACCTTCCAAAGCAAGTAACATAGCATTAGCCCAAACTTGATAATTTTCAGTTCTCTTAAGTTTCACAGTGACAATAGTTAAAACAGCCGAGTCATTAGGGTGCAGTGCAATGGATCACTCAAGTCAAGCTTACTAATAAGTGTAACTGGGTCAGTTACACTTATAGCATCATCATCACCATGTTCAGACATGGCGAAGGGTGAAATAGGTCAAAAAATGAACTCACAATACTGCAAACAAAGTTCCCAGGAATCCAAACCACTCAAGGGTGGCAGGTCAAGGGCAAGCAGCAAGTTAGGATCCAAAATAAAGGGTATGAATAAAAGACTACCAAACCCCCAAAAGACAAGTAATATAAATAATAATAATACAAATAGTAGATAGCAAATAAAGAGAGAGAAGCAGAGGTTTACAGTGCTATAAACCAAAGCTCAATCGAACTGTCACTCTTAGATTCACTTAGTCTAACAAGTGACAGAACCTCCAAGTCACAAACCCTAATTTTTCTTCTCGGGAAAAATTAGGGAAAATGACCAAAGCCAACGAACAATAGTAGAAACTCCCAAGAGCAAGCACAAACCACCACCAATAGATGAATCTTCCAAAGAAAAATGAAAACCTAATTTTTTCCAAGGAAAATTAGGGAAAATCACTTTAAATAGAAGATAACAATCAAGGTTGTAAATATCGGTCATGGCGGTCGATATATCGGCAATATCGCTTGGCGGGGGTCAATCGCCATGATATTTCACTTATCGCTCGTAAATATCGGTCTTGGTCAATATCGGTCAATATCAGCCTATATCGGTTATTTATCGGTCAAACTAATAGTTTAACTTTAAAAAATCTGTCTTTTTGTAGTGGTGGATAAGATTTCTTATCATTATCTCTCTCTCCTCTCTCACATCTCACCCCTCAACTCTCACCTCAACTAAATCCAACTCCAGCTTCACCTAAATCCAACTCCAGGTAAGATTCAATTATCCAGTTATTTAAAGTTCTAATTAATTATAGATTAATTAAGTTTGAATTAATTAAACATTTAATGAATTAAATATCTAATTGATTACATATTCAGTTAATTAAATATATATTGTATGAATTAATTATGTTTGTTAATTTTGTTAATTGTTATAAATAAATTGGGGATAGATATTAGTATTGATAATATCAAATATTTAACCAATGCATATCCCCAATTCTGATTTTGTTTGTCATTCCAGACTTTTACCCACAATAACACCATATTGCATCTGCTTCTGCAAGTTCACCTTCCGTTGAGTCAAAGGCTGCTGCTGGTGGTGGTAAAAGAAAGTCGAATGATATTGGTTGGGAATGTGGTGTTTTACCGGATCCAAAAGTCCCGGATAAATCAAGTGCACATTGTGTAAAAAGGTGGTCAGTGGGGGAATTACAAGATTGAAACAACACATTGCCCAAATTGTTGGACAAACCACATCATGTCCGTTAGCTACCAAAGATGATCAACTGAAATGTAGGAACGCTATTAACGAAGGGAGGTTAAAAAAGCAATGTAGAATATAAAAACGATGAAGCCATAAGAGCGGGGGCCATAATTGATATAGATGATGATACTGATGAATTACATGATCCTAGCATGACGAGGCCAAATGCGTTTGGCCCCATGGATAACTTTACAAACAAAGTGAACCCCGAGAAGTCTGTAAAAGGGGGGAAGGGTAAAAAGGTTGATCTTCACAATACTATTCGGAAAGATAGAATATGGATGGCAAAGAAATATATTGCTAGGTGGGCATATGAGGCTGCCATTCCTTTTCACGCCTTTGAAAGGGATAGCTTCAAAATGTTGTTGGAAGTCGTTGGCCAATTTGGAATCGGGCTTCCAGCTCCTACTAGATATGAGTTGAGCACACCACTTCTAAAAGAAGAGGTTGAAAGAACAAAAAGCTCGGTGAAAATAAACGAAGAAGAACGGAAAGCGGATGGATGTTCGATTATGACGGATGCTTGGTCCGATAGAAAGAGAAGGAGCATTATGAATTTATGTGTAAATTCAAGGATGGGTACCGTCTTTTTTATCTTCCAAAGAATGTTCTGGTGCGGCGCATACAAGCGAGTACATATATGACTATGTGGATTCTTGCATCAAAGAAGTTGGTGTCGAGCATGTTGTTCAATATGTGACCGATAATGCCTCCAATAATATGGGAGCAGCAGCTTTTTTAAAAGTCACGAGACCAAGGATATTTTGGACATCATGTGCGACACATACCATCAACCTTATGCTTGAAGGTATTGGTTCACTTAAGAGGTATAAGAACACCCTAGATCAATTAAAGAAACTAACCATCTTCATATATTCTCACCACAAAACATTGGCTATGATGAGAGATTTCACCAAAAAAGGGATATTGTGAGACCTGGTGTCACACGGTTTGCTTCTGCTTTTCTTACATTACAAAGTTTGTCCGAAAAAAGGAGCATTTAAGACATATGTTCTCTAGCACCGAATGGGAAGAGAGTAGATTTTTTAATACCGTTAAAGGGAAAGAGGCATATGCAACGGTGTTCAGTATGTCATTTTGGGCTGGTGTATCACTGTGTTTGAAAGTGTTTACCCCTCTCGTCAAAGTTCTTCGAATGGTTGATGCCGATTGGAAGCCCTCGATGGGTTTTGTTTATGGGGAGATGATGAAAGCAAAGGAAGAAATAAAAGGAGTTTTAGGCGGTAATAACAAAGCATATGATTCTGTGATAAAAAATAATAGAGAAGAAGATGAAAGGTAGACTAGATTCGGTGTTGCATTTGATGGCCTATCTTTTGAATCCGTATTATTTCTATAATAATACGAATATCCAACATGATCCTGATGTATCTGATGCGGTTCTTACCTTTTTTGAAACAATACTTGCTGGAGATTTAGGGATGCAAAAGTTAATTACAGGTGTTGAATTGCCAAAGTACAAGAAAAAATGGATAGATTTGGTAAGGAGTTGCAATTTCCTCATGTGAAGTGAATAATGACGCTTATGATCCGGGTAATGCGACTATATATTATGTATATATGAACTTTCTGTTGAGCTGTTTTTCATAGTTATTCATTTTTTTATGAATTTGCAAAACTGCAGCAAATTGGTGGGGAAATTTGGTGGTGCAACTCCTAATTTGAAAAGGATTGCAATGAGGATTCTTTCATTAACTAGTAGCTCATCGGTGTGTGAAAGGAATTGGAGCACGTTTGAAGGGGTTAGTAGATTTTATTTGATTTATACTTGATACTATATCAGCAGTTTGTATACTATAACACTTTGTTGCTTATAACTATGTAGATACATACAAAGAAAAGAAATAGATTGGAGGCGAGTATATTGAACAATCTTGTTTATGTTCAATTCAACTTGAATATAACAAATAAAAGCAAAAGAAGAAAATAGAGGAATGTGGAAGTGTTATTATCAAATGATAGTCACATGGCACAAGAGTGGTTTGTAGAATGTGATGGAGACGGGCAGAGAAATGGAGACGGGCAAAGAGATAGAGAGGGGGAAAGAGATGCAGGTGATGAAGTTGAGGTTCCATATGATTCAGAAGCACATTGGGAAGCTGTTGGTAAAGCTATGGAAGCTGATGAACATCTACAGCCGCGACAAAGTTCTAGAACAGCAGCTAAAGCAACTCAAATAGAACTTTATGATGAAGAATTTGAATCCGAGAGTGAGGAGGTAGTATATGAAGAAGGTGAATACGAGTCGGATGGAGTTCAAATCATAGAGAACTGCGTAGATGACGAGTAGAAGACGATATCAAACTTATGGGTTTATTTACGTTTAGTCGTTCATTAAGCTAATTATGGATTTATGGTTTTTAATTATGTTAAGACTTATTAGCTCTATGGTTAATGACTTATTTTGTTAGGATATTGGTAATATTTAAGTTTTTAGTTAAATTCCTCTATAATTTATAGTACCCGCCAAGAAACCGATATATTTCCGCCAAACCGATTATTGCTTGGCGGTGGTTGACCGTCGAGACCCCGCCGAGCGATATTTACAACCTTGACACCAATCGAACGAAACACCAGCAAAATAGTATAATATACCAGACCTCAGAAACCCTAGTTTTTTTCAAAAAACAATAGAAGGGTCAAAACTTTGAATCCAAAAGTAATATAAACAAATCTAGCTATTTCAATAGCTGATCTTTCCAAAAAAGTATGATGTATCAAAAATCTCCAAAAAAATTTCAAACCCTAAAAATTTTTTCATCGAATATTAACAACCAGGCTCTGATACCATGTAGAAAAACATGAATCAAGACACCTCAAATATTTTTCTTTTTATTAAACAAGATCAAAGACACAAACTGAATAAATAGAAAGACTAAAGACTACCAGTGCTACTCACGTGTAGCCCTATGATCTACATGATCATAGTTTTACAATCAAAAGACAATAAACATAAAGATTAACCAAAGTTTTTGAGATCAAAAAGAGAGACAGCAGAAGTGTGTTTTGGGAAAAACACACAGATACAAAGTGAGGCGATACAAACAATGAAAACACGCTCCTCACTATATGAAACCCTAAAGGGCCAAAGAGCTGTTATGGCTATGGGCTTCAAGTCATGGGCTTGGGCTTGGTCCAACAGCAATATTCCAACTTAGCATAAAAGCCCCCTGCACATATAAAACAACCACAATAAGCCCTCCAATAACAAGGGTTGTTAGATTAAGATATATAAATTTAACAATTTGGTTCTGAAAAGGGTAGTAATAACATTGTTAATATTTTTATTAAGACATTTTAATATACGAATAGTTAAAACAATTTTACACACAATATAAGAAGACAAAATAAAACTAAAAGAATAAAAAAATAAAATATTAAAGGGAAATGCATCACATATGTAAATGTCGTGAAATATGTGATTGTAATTTTTTTTTTCACTTTATTTTCGAGTTTAATAAGAAAAGAAGACAGAGTATGTGGGAGGATGTAGAGTGGAGTGAAGAGGAAATGATTGAAATTTTTGTATTTCTTAGCCGAGGAGAAAAGTAAAGAGTATATAAAAAAAATTATCCCTGAGTTGAAAAAAAAAGAAAAAAAAAAGAATTTTAGTTAAATTAGGAAAAGACAACCACACTCCTCCTTACTTTCTTTCTAAATCATCCTAAATTGAGAAAAAAGATTAAGAATTTAATTCTAAGATAATTTATCCTTATTTACTTGCTTCTTCTCTTTTAAAAAATCTCAGAATCACAATTTATTTTTATTATCATCTCAAAACTTTCTCTTTCAATCCAAAATTATGCCATGAAATAATGACAAACAATAACAAACAAATCATTTTATCATTTTATCAAAAATTTAGGATCGTTTTCTATTGTGTGTATTTGATAATCATTTTATCAGAAGTGTTGAAAAATGGCAAGGGTGAAGTTGTCACAAAAGGTAAACAATAGACGAAATTCACAAACATAAAACCAAAAGTGTCAAGTTGGATACATTTTTATTTTATTCGGACATATCAAATATATCAATACTCTTTAGTCTTTCTCGTGCTGATACGTTTCGATCATTTGCCTCATCGTCTACGTTCTTGGTGTCTGAGCTCACTCCTACACAGTGGCAGAGACAGTGGTGGGGTGGGGGGGAGGGGGGGGGGGGGGGGGGGGGGGGGGGGGGGAGGGCTGGAGGGTGCTCGGCCCCCCCTAACACTGGTGGAACTAACCTATAACAAGGTGATTTTGAAAATAAGCTTAGAGATGGCAGTCTTTAAAAAATGTGTGCAAGAAAATATTATTGTTGTCTATGGTGGTTTTGAGATGGAAGGAAGAAGATGACTAATATGCTTAACTTTTCTACTCTATTTTTAATGACTTTTAGTGGTAGTGGTGTACTAAGGTTTTCAAGATCGTAATCTCATTTAGGATCGTTTTCGTCTTTGCAAGATCGAGACCGTAAAGTAGGATCGAGATCGTAAGATCCTACTATAATGTAATTTTCTTAGTAGTTTTTACAATATTTTACAAATTTATAAATAAATATACATTGTAAACCCAAAATTATACGAATATTTCATAAAAATATGGTAATAAATTATGATTATGAAGTATATAAGAAGATTTACATGTTTTTTAGATTATACAAAATATAACCTATAAATTTGTAGTTTTTTAGTTTGTCGTTCGAGAAAAAGTAAGATCGGATCGAAGTAGATATTAAGATCCTATGATCAAGATCGGGATCCTATAAGATCTTAAGCATGCAAAGATCATACGTAAGATCCGGATCGTTTTTGCTTTACAGTATCGTAAAATCGTAAGATTTTAAGATAAATATCAGGATCTTGACAACCTTTTACTGAACATTTTTCATTTTTAATCCTTTCGGTTTCTAAATTATCATTTTAGTACTACTCATAATGTTATATTTACACATTTAAACCTCATTTATAAGAAAAACACTAACTTAAACCTTTTCTATCTAGTAGCTTTTTAAAGAATAAATTGAATGTTACCGTCGAAATTTTTTAAGCCCCTCTAATGTAAATTTCTAGCTTCGTTCCTGCTCCTACACGTACGCAAACCATTTTAAAGGCACTTATGCTTAGAAGTTGACCTAACCACTTTAAGCTTGTTTACATCAAACATGTTTGAACTTAAAACGTCTGATTAACATTTTAATGATATTCGGCCCCTTTTTCATTTTTGGACCTTGTTTCCGAATATGGTGACTTACTCTTTCATGTTCTAAGGAACATGTCGTCCTAGATTCCAAACTTCAATGTCGATCAATTATTGTAAATTAGCCTTGAGACGTTGAGCCAAAGTAGCTAATACCATCAACATGCACTTCATAACTCCGTAACTTTTGATTTCGTCTATCACGTAAGAAAACATTTTTGCATGTTTTGGGGTCTGAGCGTCATTAATATGTACGAGTTTGTTACGATGTCAAACATCAAATGTGACGTCACGTCCTTCTTTTCATTTCCATATATATTACTTATCTAAAGGGTTACAAAATAAAGAAGCCATTTTTCTCATATATTGTATTTTATGGGTTTTTTTTTTATAGTGATTTTATTATAAATTGATAAAACGAAAAATGAAAAAAAAAATACTAGTTAACAAGCTAAAACTATTAAACTAACAAAAATACGAAATAAAAATTATGATGTACTGCAAATTGAAGGAAAAACTCACAAACGGAATTTTTTTTACGGCGAGTTAGTAGTTAGTGATTCGAGCTTACAGTGATATCTAATTGGACAGTATCTAAGTCTAGAACCTTCTCCTTAGGGGATAAACCCCACTCCTGCTTCTTAATTCGGGCACCTGAAGGTTCTTGGTGAGACTCGAGATCTCTCCAAAAATACCTCCTCCCCAACTTGAGACCTCACAAACGGATGATTTATTACTATATGATTTATCTAATTTTTTGTTAATATATTTAGCAGGTTTCTTAATTTTTTTTGAAGCAACTAACATATTTAGCATTTAAATAACTAGCATTAAGTGTGATAATGTTTACAATTAGATAGACACTCTTACTCGCATCGGTATCTGTTAATATATGATCAGTTTTGCTAATTCAGCGATATTATTGTTTTTCATTTCATTCGAAAAACGATTGGTATACCTAATTACGAGTAACATTTATGTTTAATGCTTAAACAAATAAGTTACCCTAAACGATCATTTTTCAAATGGAGTGGAAAAAATTTCTGAATTAGATCTAATTTTTTTATTTTTTTTTAATTTTTATTTTTTTCCATAAAAGTCAGTTTTTTTTATCCATTAAGTAATTAAACTTACAGGCATCTTTGTAATTAATTACACAGATGTAAAAAAGAAGCGAGAAACAAGTTGCGCCGCAAAACTAATTGACTTAGCCTAGTTGACCATCAATGTTCTATTAAGTGGTTTCTTTGGGCAGGTTTCCTGGAGGTTTCGGGTTTAAGACCTGCTAAAATCTTTTCAGACGAAGCGGATAAAGAGTCTAACATAAATAGATGAGGGTTCAAAGAAGACATTCTTTCATTTGGATATCATTCCACGATTCGACTCACTAACCACTAATATTTATCGTTCTAAAAAAAATTGCGCCGCAAGCCCTAAATGTGGTATATTAAGAAGGCAACTAGATCTAATCATATATCTAAATGTGGTATATCTTTCCAAATCATCAAATCATAGAAATAACGTATACAAGTATTTTCTAACTAATTCATGATTCCTTGAACTTGTGGGTAGTTCAAGCTGTTGAAACTTTTTAATATTATTTGGATTATCGTATCGATATCGTTTAGGTTACATATTAATCTTAGAGCGACTATATTTTTAGATAATTATAAATCAGTATAAGCGAGCTTCTGTGATTACAAGAAGATTAATTTTTTCCATGTTAAATTTGAACTTTTGATTTTGATCTTGAGAGAATGATATTTTTATCCTTGGATCACCTTTGAGGTTAACTTGGTCACATCGATATAAGACCGAAACGGCCAAAAACCTATGGACCGGGATATGTTTGCACGTTCGGGTCAGTCGTCGATAATTTAAGACAAAATCCCACTTTTTCGTTTTAGATATCTCATTGAGATTCGATCATTTTCAAAATTGAACTTTTACTTTATTAGGACGAGATAACGTCATGTAGGATACAAACTAGGCTTAATCATAAACCAATAAATTTTTCTTTTTTAATGGTAGTTTGGTGTAACGGAATATTTTGGGTGTTATCGAGGCATCAAGTCTCTCGACCCGAGTACGAAGCATCTCACGAAAAGAATATCAACTCCCATCCTAGTCATCCAGTTTTCCATTAAAAAGCTTTAAGGCATTACGATGAGATTTAAACCCGACTGTCAATTCTGAAAAAATCCCCCACATAAGGAATGACTAAAATCGAACCTCTAATCTCATCACATAAAAAATATAACCAAATGCATTCTTCTAACCGGACGAGACTTTTTACAACTTGGTATGGTGACTATGGTACTTCATTCATACTTTAACTTGTAAGAAATCAGTTATATATATTTTGTTTTAGATGTAGTTTTGGTTCATCAAAAATACTGTAATTAACATTCATTATGCTCATAAATTCCATCATAACATGTGCACACTCCAGGGTAGAGATGGTAAAATAGGCGGGCGGGCGGACACGGGCGGCGGGGTAAACGGGCAACGGGCTAAACGGGCGGCGGGCTAAACGGGCGCGGGCTAAACGGGCACGGGCGAAACGGGCGGGCGAAACGGTCGGGCTAAACGGGCGCAAGCTAAAAAAGGAAAAAAATATATAAAAACCTACAAATAAAAAATAAAAATACTTGTTTGAATGCCGGGATAAAAAATTTAGTAAAAAATATTCGTCGAGTATACTAATTTGTATTTTACAAGTGCGCCCGTTAAGCCCATTTAGTTTCTTACATATGCGCCCGTTTAGCCATTCATTATAAAGAATGGGCAAAAAGTGCCCATCTTTTTTTTGAAAATAGGCAAAAAATGTCCATATATATCAAAATGGGCAAGATTTGCCACCTCTACTCCAAGAACATTATTAAATAAAAGTCACTTTAAATTTGTAAACACGACTCCATATGTCAACATCAATTCTTGTTGCTATTACTTGGAAATTTTTGTTGATTCTTATTACAGATTATACCAACTTACACTGCAACGTTTGTGGCTTTTTGTACGAATTATGATATTATGTGGATTAAGAGATAACTTGGTTAGCTTTTAACAATAGAATGCATTTCACTTTTACAAAATATTTACCTATTAGCATATTATCTAATGTTATGTTCTCGAGATTTTTAATAAAAAGAAAGAAAATGAAATAAAAGTAAAATGAAAAAATGTTATGTTTTTAAATTTTTTATTAAAGAAAAAAAAAGTATAGTGTAGTATTATTTTTTTGAATTTGAAAGAAATGAAAATAAATTGTTTCATCCTAATATTAGGGTGAAACATTTTACTTCCATTTCCTTTCATTTTCTTTAATGAATAATCTCGAAAACACAAAAATAGTAGGAGTAGTTGACACCATTTAATGACGCTATGAAGAAAAAATATGCTGCATAAGTTAGTGACACCAAAAACTCTTTGTGGCACCACATTCTAGTAAAAAATGGTTGACATCAAAAATATGATGCCGTGAGTATTTTGATTATTTATTTATTTTATATAAAGTTTATTAAATAAAAATAAATATTTTTGTAACACCCCGCTCCGAAAAAAGACAGAGTGCTACTACTATGGCGTCAAATCAGATACATCATAATTTAAAAGATTTAAAATGAAACTTTTATTAAATCCAAAGTACTTAAAGTAATATCTTAATAAAAAAATTCTCAAAACAACGGGGTCCAAAATGCAAAGTATCAAATCATAAAAATGTCTTAAGATTTATTAAAAACTTGGGTGGATCTAGGGTAAGTCCAAAACTCTCATAGCCCGTTCTCCCGCTTAATATCTGTCGCATTGTAAAAGAAACGATTGAGCAAAACGCCTAGTGAACGGATATAACAAATATGGTTTAAGGCAAAAGAGATAACAATAATGAAGATATCACAAGGTACGAACATAAGGATGATTAAGTGGATGAATAAAAAAAGGTTAAAGAAATATAAAAATAGCCCACAAACACACATACTAAATCACGTATCCAAATTAACAATTAATTATATATGTGTACTAGGATTGCGACTCCTATGTACCAAAAGTGACGGCGTGTATTGCACACACAAACTTATCACACTAAATCACATCATATCATATCAAACAAATACCTAGGATGCATCCATACGCTCCCTGCAAAAAAATGTCAATAGCGCGTGCACTAACACATGACTATCACCCACGCTCACAATAATATAACAATTTTGTGCACCAAAAGGGAACGTCGGGGATCTAATCACACCGCCCTAGTTAGTGTCATGTCATCGGTGCATCGTATGACATGGTCATGGTACCCCCATGAGTAGATACAAAATATGGCTCATGCTTAAGGGTTCTATAGAAACTAGAAGCGAGGGTTGAATAGTTTCTAGTTAATTTTCAAAACATTTCGTTTAATCCTCAGGCCGCGGTTCCTTAAATACCCCTACAGTTCTTTATCCATAAAGAACCGTGGGCTCAATAAAGAACCGCTGACAGTGGATGCAAAATATTGATACATTATAAACCTTGACAATCTTTTGTATCAAATCCTCGATTAAGCATGACTAGATATGAGATGTGTTTGTCATAGAAGTAAACAACAAGTAAGTAAACACACAAACACATCAAATCAAGAGTACATCAAGCAATAGTCTAAACACTAAGCACACACGTACTAAGCCTTAGCTTTTCCGCAACTAAGATGTTTAGACTAAAGGATGCACACTTAGCCATAATCTAAACATGAAGCACACACGTACTAAGCCTTACCTTTTCTGCAACTTGGATGTTTAGATTATTAGATGCATACAACACACAACAAGTATATTATGCAACTATGAAAGTAAAGACATAAATGTAAAGACATAAATGTAATAGAGAATACCGACATGATGATTTATAGTGGTCCGGTCACGAAGCTCCTCTTCGCCCTACTTCACTCCTCGAGTATCCAACTCGAGAGTTACTTCACTAGTCAACAAACTCCTTAAGGTGGAGAAACCATACACAAAGTCTCTTAACCAATTTCCGAATCAAAGCTAAAAATCGAGCCCTAATCTTAGCTACGACCAATCTACACAACGTCGCCTACTTCACCATTTTCTGACACAAGGCTAGATGTCGAGTACTATTCTTAGGTAGGACCAATCTACACACAACTTACACAACTTCCATATTGACACACCGATTTGAATCTACACAACTCGTCACAACTACACAACTCTTCACCCTAGTTATGTTTTATGGCCCAACATAACAAACCTTGTGTTTTATGGCCTAAACACATAAACCATATAGATCTAAGTACTCACCACTTAGATCTATGACTCTAACACTATATCCAAGTATTAACAAACTTGGATCTACACAACTAACACCTAATCCAAGGATATCCATCTCTTGGATCTACTACCCTTACAAACACATCCAAGTGAACCCAACACTTGGATCTTCTACACATACATCAAGTCCAAGTATACACATCACACTTAGATCTTCATGTTTACATTGTAGGAAAACAATGACTTGATCTAGAAGGAGAGATCTTCATCATGTTATGAACCCAACATTTCATGGTAATGAAAGTGTTCTTCCCTTTGTAGTTGAGAGGATGAGGAGATTAAGGATAGAATCACATCTTAAACAAGAGTAATCAAAACTAACTAATCAAGGGTTTGAGGATGTTATGAACCCAAAACTTCATGGTAATGAAAGTGTTCTTCCCTTTGCACTTGAGAGGATGAGGAGATTAAGGATAGAATCACATCTTAAACAAGATTAATCAAAACTAACTAATCAAGGGTTTAAGGATGTTTTTAAAGAAACTGTGCAAAAAGGGTTGAAAGAAAAGCTGAAAATGATCCACAATTTATAGGGCAAGAGTGCAACGACTATAAACACCCGCGATGCCTTAACTGTCTCCACAGATCCTTATCAATAAGGATCCGCGTGTCTATTTAGGGACCTTGGGCTTGGAGTTCGTGCATTTTTGTTCTTTTGTGGGGAAATGCCATCTAGGGTAGTTTATACCCTATAAGGATATTCTTTTGGCATATGGAATATGCCAAATTTAAATTTCTATTTTTTTTAATAAAACATTTTCTTAAACATAAAGTTAATTAAAATCTTTTGTCAGATTTGATTAAATGTGAGTTTTAAGAAAATATTAATCCTTGATCACTTAGTTAGGTTAATGACATGTTTATTCATACCTTGAGTGATTCATGCCGAATGCGATCTTGGAGGTGTCAAGATAAGTATACAAATGTATTCTTGAGTAATTACGAGTACCTTAACATTTTACACAATGTATTGCGAATTCTACGTTTGTCATCAACAAAACATGAAGAGATTATATCGACTAAACATCATAATGTTTGCACTAACAAGTTAATTTCAAAGGCATAACAACTAGGGAAAAATATAAGTATTCAAATAGGAAACATATAAAGGCATAACAATAACGGAATCACAACAAGGCAAAGTAATTTAGGGATCATATCAAAACAACAACTAAGGATGTGAGAACATAGAAATAGCATAGGGATTTATTAAATGGATTTGTATAAGAAAGAGTAAAAGAGTGTTCTTTAATAAAGAACCGAATATCCGTACCTTAAAAGCACAAACAAGTCACTGAATCGTATGCAAAGTAACAAATTCAATTCCCGTGTCACCAAGGCTAAAACGTACATAAAAATATGTCTTACATACTATTCTAGTACAAAAGATTACAAGGTTTCATGATTCGGTGATTCAAAACCATAATTATACACTTTCTCAAAACCCGTCATCTAGGGAATGTTTTAGAAGATCCGACTGTAAAACCATAATCACTGATTAAACTCCATATTTGAAAAGTACCTTCTAAGTAGATATTTTTAGACCCCCGATTCACTAAAAAATCTATCCCGAGGCTCAAGATATGACTCTTACAAGATGACTTATATTCTGATTTTTAAGAACAGTTTTCAAAGATCGACATGGTAACCATAGTTCCCGGCCACTTCAAAACGTTTTAAGACCAGTTATGAAAACTATATTTATTGTAGATGGTCTTAGGCTTTTGAAACTCTTAAAAAGATGTTATAAAAACCATTTTACAGCCCTTACAAAATCACCCAAAATCCGGACAACCGTTAGTTATTATTAAGTATGAGTCGGTTTAATGATCTAGACCACCATAGATTACCTAGATCTTTATAAAAACTTTATAAGAACATATTAATACATATTTAGGCTGGTATAAAATAAGATCTAGCATACAAAAATGTTTTTAAGGTATTGAATCACCAAAACACATTTTTAGGGTTTTAAAAACCTATAAATCATATTTATGCATTAAATCAAAATATAAGAAAGCCATAAGGGTGACATAAGGATTATAAGGACTTAAATGGAATGTGTATAATGATATTGTAATCACTATTCACATAAAATAACAAGAATGGATGATTAAGGATAAGAAAGATCAAGAATAACCTTAAGGTTTTATGGTTGAATCAATGGAGATGAGAGGAGGTTTTGATAGACTTTTGGCTAAGTAAATTGTAGGTTTGTGTGTGTGTTAGGCCGGCCATAGGGTGCCCTTATATAGGGTTTTCTATTTTAGTTAAAGACTTAAAATATGGAAGAGCATTAACTAGGTTTTTAAGGTATTAAAACACAAGTTTCAACCTAGACTTTAAGCACATTCAAAATCATAAAACCTTTCCTAAACTTCTTGATCTTGTCGTGTGATTTAGGTTGCAACAAGAGGTGATTCAACTTGATTTTTAATGCTATTAAACCATACTAATTTGTTACATTTTTCCTTTTATATAAAGTCTTACAACAAATATGTACACATAATAAAAGTGTGTACTTTTTATTTAATATAACCTAAGTCTTAAACATGTTTATTCATATTAGTTTAAGAATGTCATTTATACTTTGTAGTGATTTAAAACTATAGGTTATATCTTAATTTAATTAAAAGGTTTCATAATCAAAGTCTTGTTTATTAATTAGTTATGAAATAATTAAACTATACTTTAAATTAATTTAAATAAACTGAAGTAAAATCTCTACTATTTAATTTACATAAAATTCCCAAATTTTATCAAGTCTTTAAATATCATACATTATTCAAATTTTAGTATTTTTAAAATGTGGGTTTTACAACTCTTCCCTTCTAAAAGGAAAATTTCGTCCTCGAAATTAAAGTAGTGTCATGGGTTTTACAATTCCTCCTCCCTATAGCCTCGTGCTCGGGATGATTTTTCCAAAGAATCGTGACAAAAGGAATGGTCTCGTTTCTCATAACACGTTCTTGACGATCCAAGATAGCCTCAGGCTCCTCAGCTAAGGATAAATCTTATTGGATTTGATCCAAAGGATATGAAACGACATGCAGGGGGTGATACTTGTATCCCCTCACAAGTGATACATGGAACACATTATGCACGTGAGATAATTGTGGAGGTAAAGTTAAACGATAAGAAACCTCCCCAACACGATCGAGAATCTAAAAAGGGCAAATAAAACTCGGACTAAGTTTACCCTTAATACCGTAACGACGGACACCGCGACTTGGAGAAACTTTCAGAAAAACACGATCTCCGGGACTAAAGGATAACTCTCTCCTATGACGATCAATATAACTCTTTTGTCGAGACCTAGCTTCCTTAAGATTTTGTTTAGTAATGACGACCTTTTCATTAGTCACCTCGATAATTCGTTCACCTACCTCATTCCAACAAATAGGTGCACGACATTTACACCCATACAAAAGCTCAAACGGTGCTGCCTTAATGCTAGCATGCCAGTTATTGTTGTTGGCAAACTCCACAAGACATAGATATTTGTCCCAATTACCCGTACACTCCAAAGCAGAAGACCTCAACATGTCCTCTACTGTCTGAATGGTCCGTTTAGTCTGACCATCAGTCTATGGATGAAATGTTGTGCTGAATTTGAGTCTAGTACCCCAAGCTTTCTGCAAACCTTTCCAAAACCTAGATATAAAGAGCGGATCCCTATCGGATACAATTGCTGTTGGAGTACCATGCAAACGAATAATCTCTTGCCGAAAGATATTTGCCAATTTACTCACTGAATACTCCTTTCGAATGGGAAGAAAGTGAGCCGATTTTGTCAATCGACCACCAAAACCCATATAGCATCATGCTTCTTCTGCGTACTAGGGATTCCAGTCACAAAATCCATGGATATCTCGTCCCATTTCCAAACGGGAATGTCCAAGGGTTGTAGAAGACCGCTAGCACGATGATGCTCAATTTTTACCTGTTGATAAATCATACACCGAGACATAAACGTAGCCACATCCTGCTTCATGCCATTCCACCAGAAATGTTGTTTTAGATCACCGTACATTTTAGTGGAACCCGGATGAATGGATAAAGGAGAACTGTGTGCTTCCGTCAACAAGGCCTCACGGAGAGTAGGATCCTATGGAACGCACATACTATCCCCATACCAGATTACACGGTCGTCGTTCACTCGAAACTTAGAATGCTCATTCTCATCAGCTTTCTGCAATACAGCCCATAACTCGCCATCAATTTTCTGAGCTTCTTTGATTTGTAATATAAGATTAGGCTCAACCTTCATACTAGCCCAAAAATAGTTTGTACCACGAACACAAAGCTCAACATCCAAACGTTCCAAATCGGTGATGAGTTCACACCCCATTTCAATTCCTGCTAAGATTCCCGTCTTTCTGCTAAGTGCATCGGCTACTACGTTAGCCTTTCCGGAATGATACTGTATGTTTTCATCATAATCCTTGAGAAGTTCCAACCAGCGCCTCTACCTCATATTCAATTCCTTCTGAGTGAAAATGTACTTAAGACTCTTGTGATCGGTGAAAATGTAACAAGTTTCTCCATACAGATAATGCCTCCAAATTTTCAAGGCAAACACAACCGCCGCTAGTTCCAAGTCATATGTAGGATAGTTAGCTTCATATGGTTTTAGTTGTCGCGATGCATACGTAATAACTTTGCCGTGCTGCATATGTACACACCATAGAACTTTCTTCGAAGCATCACTATAAACTTGATAACCGCCGGTGCCAGAAGGAAGAGTAAGTATCAGAGCTGAAATGAGTCTCGTCTTGAACTCCTCAAAAATCTTCTCCCGTTCTTCATACCATTCAAATTTCTCACCTTTTCGCATAAGTTTAGTCAACAGTAATGCTAAACGTGAGAACCCTTCCGCAAATCGCCGATAATAACCCACAAGCCTAATAAGCTACAAACCTCCGTCACCGTCGTCGGTCTTGGCAATTTAGTGATAGCCTCAACCTTCGTGGGATCCATCGTAATTCCATCCGCCGACACAAAATGCCCCCAAAATGCCACCTTTTCTAACCAGAATTCACACTTCGATAATTTAACGTATAGCTTCTCCTGGCGTAGAGTTCCTAAAACGATGCGGAGATGATCTTCGTGGTCCTTCTTTGTATTCGAAAAGACCAGAATATCATTGATGAAGACAATGATAAATTTATCCAAGTATTTGTGAAAAACACGGTTCATTAAATCCATGAATACGACCAATGCATTAGTCAATTCAAACGACATAACAAGGAATTCATAATGACCATAACGAGTACGGAAAGCAGTCTTGGTGACATCCTCCCCTTTTACTCGTAGCTGATGATAACCAGATCGCAAGTCGATCTTAGAGAAAAAATTTTCACCTTGTAGTTGGTCTATTAAATTTTCGATGCGGGGTAGCGGATAACGATTACGAATAGTAGCACTATTTAACTCCCGATAATCAATACATAGTCGCATAGATCCATCCTTCTTCTTGACAAAAAACACAGGAGCACCCCACGGCGAAACACTAGGACGAATGAAACCAAGATCAAGATGTTCTTGAAGCTGATCCTTCAGTTCCTGATACGTTCTCTTGCGATTACACAAGTTTTAAATTTATAACACGGATTTCCAAATAAGCTAATGAAACACGGGCAAGTATGACCCTTTCGTTTGTAGCTAGCTTGTTGTAGTAAGCCGAGGTCGTTCACTGGGATTTGGTTGTTTTTGGTTGTAAAGAATCTAAGTAACAATGTAACGTTATTGGTAAAGATGGTTGTCACTCCCACAATTACCATATAAGTAATAATTAAGCAAGTAAATAACAAGTAACACTTAAGATGATGATTAAGGTAATAAGATGAGATAACAATAATAATAAAGATACTTGTTTGGAACTAGTATTCATTTAAATAGAGTGAATGGATTATCGGGTAGATAGTTAAGAAATAGCACACAAATTATAAGTATACAATTCCATGTCAATGGGTAATATCATGGAATTGCACATGACACGGTTTAGAATAATGAACCCTTTCGACCTATGATCAATATTACAAACCGGGTAATTAAATCCATTTGTGAGAAGTATGATTTTAGCCAACTTGTTCATTTGAGCCTTTTCGACCTATACTCTAGATTAAACCTTTATAAATCCATTTAACTTGTTTACTCATGGTTGTCAATCATGAGATACCAAACACATACGCGCGCTAGCATTTGAAACAAAACATAACTAGGAATCCTTTCGACCTTTAGACCCGGTTATGGTTTACCAACAAGTTATCAAGACTCATATTGATTTAAACAAACTTATAAACAAAATCATAATTCAATATTACAAAATAAACAACACTCCATATCCATGTTTACATTATTCCAAACAAGTATAAGAAAACTACTCCATAATCATATTAATCAAGAACAAACATTCAACATATGATATAGAGTTAAACATCATGAAAGTAACAAAAGTTTACCCAAAGTATGAATACAATAAGTAAATGGAATGGAAGAATTTAGAGCAATCCTTAAGCCTCCAATTGACTACAAGTTTCTTTGTGGTCTTTCGGGTTATGTATTTGGAAATTCGTATTTGAGAATTGAGGCAGGTTTTGGGGAGGTTTGGTGAAGATTGGTGGTAATTTAAGTATCAAGAAACACTCCCAATGGTAAGGGTAATGATCCCTTAGAGTTTGAAAAGGTTATTTTGATGATTGGAGCTTTAAAAACGTCACTTTTTGGCACACCAATATTAAATCCGGGAATGGGGACTTTCTGTAAAATCAATGATTTTACCATGATAAAATGTAATAAAGTTTTATCCAATGATACTAGAACATCCTCTCATGTGTTATACTCTTATAAGACATGTGAACATGTACATTGTGTACTTATACTTTTTACATTTCATTTTTGTTGTAAATAGTTACATAACCTAAACCTTGTACTTAAATATAGAAGAACAAGTAATAAATGCACAACCTTCATATGTGTACATAACACTAAAAAAGATTGAAAACAATGTTACACTATATATATGTAGCCGTGTATGTATACCATATGCATGCATACACATTTCTTGAATTAGCCCAACTTTACACATTACCTTTGTGTTATACCCACAACACAAGCCCAATCCAAAACCCACTCCTCTCCTTGGTTAGCCTTACACGGCAACCACAAGGTGGAAGGGGAAAGGATGTCTTGATTTTGGCAAAGCCAACACTTGGCATGATATCTCTTACCAAGGCAAATCATGCTATTTGCCTCCTCTCTCTTCTTTAAGCCGAAACACACACACCAACATTCTCATCTCCACATGCAAACCAAACCTCACTTTCTCTCATCCCTTTCTCTCTCAAATCAGACGGCTTGAAGCCATAAACATCCAAGGAAACACATTCAATCCACAAGATCCTTGTCTTCATCTTTACTACTAATCATTTGGTAGTATCTTTACCAACTTGATTCTCATATCAACCCATATAAACCCTAGCCGAATCTACATAGGTCACAGCTTGGATTGTTTAGGGTTTTCATCTTCATCAAGATTAAGAACACTAATCTCCATTGTTCCTTAGATCTTTCCTTGGTAACAATAACAAGAAGGTATCACTTATTATGCTTTCTTCATTTTTACTTGCATGCATAATCATCCACCTAATGAACACATATAATGAACTTGTTTAGAAATCAAGATTTGACAAAACCATGACCACATAGGTCACGACATATTTTTGGAATACCATAAGACATGCTTAAAAACTTTTTGATAAGAAACCTATGACTATTTACCTATTTTAAAATTGGTAAAAATCATATAAACCCTTCTATGGATTTATTATTAGCCGTGGGCTATAAGTCCTAATTTTGGGATTTTTGGTTAAACTTATAAACATAAGTCATATGGGTAATCTCTTGTAACTCACAAAACTGGAAAACCATGACCTTAAAGGTCACGGCTTATTTATATGTATATAAATGATGTATGTAACAAGTTTTAATAATTGGAATATGTGTTTATCTATATATATAATGAACTACTAAAAATCACATAATCATCTTGTGTATAAAAATATAGCCGTGAGCTATTATCATCATTGGATGTACTTCTAATGAACATGCATGTTTATGTTAGACCAAGATCTTGTGTTAAGACTTTAACTTAACTTAATAATCATGTAATAAATATAAATCTTATGATAAGAATACATGGGAAAAATAAAATACAGCCGTGGGCTATATGTTACTTTTTAGGACTCATAATGAACATTGAAAACATGTAATAAATCTAGATATTTATGTTTGGACTTTATAAATAATAATAAATACATAACAAGCCTAAATCTCATCCCGGAAATACCAAGATTTAAAATATAGCTGTGGGCTATATATGTATATGTTTGTGGACTTACAATTGACTTCTAGACATGTACATAGCTTAGATCTCATATTGGGACTTTTATAATTACATGCAACCATATAAAAAGTTTAGACTTATTTTAATAAGCTATAAGTTAATATAGTCGTGAGTTATAAGCTCATATTAGGGCTTATAACTTACATGCAAACTTGAAACAAATTTAGATCTCATTTGTTACATCAAATAAAACAAGCCGTGGGTTTTACCCTTTCATTTAGAGATCATAACTTAATTTTACAAAGCTAATAATAAGCTTATAAGAAAACCCTAGATTTTTACCTAGATAAATGGTGAAGAAATATTAATGGACTAATCAAGCCCATGCAACATTAGCCCAAGATCTAAATGGGCCCAATAAGCCCAATACATTATAGTCGTATACTTGTAATGGCCCACTAGGCCCATTTAATGTTTTGAAAGCCCATTTAAATAATGTTATTATATTAGTGGAGTTAAAAATATGTTTAGGCCCATTAGATAGCCCATTAGTTCTTTTGGTCCATTTAATAAGCCCATTTAATATTTTAAATATTTAAATAAAGTTTTTATAACAAAAATATAACATATAAAAACTTTTGGACTAAAAATGACAAATTATGAAACTTATGGACTAAAACCGTGACATTTGAAACTTGTTTTGATAAACTATTAAGCACAAGGACTAATATTGTAAATAACCAAAAGTCTAGGGCTTAATAAATGTCATCCGTGACATATTAAACCCTAAGGACCATTTTTGTAAGTTTCCTAAAGTTGTTTTGTCATTTTATAAACCTAAGGACCATTTTGGTAATAAGCCGAAACTTATAGAAGCCCTAGGGACTGTTTTTGCCATTTAATGAAAGTTATAAAATCTAACTATAACTAGAAGGACTATTTCTGCCATAACCCGAAAGTATTACAAGCCCTAGGTACCAAAAATGTAAAACCCGAAAGTTTTACTTTAATAGAAATATGGAGGGACTAGTTTTGCACTTATCCGAAACTTAAACAAGCCCTAAACCCTTATTCCATTTTTATTTAGTAAAACTTAAATAAAATCTAAACCATAAGGACTAAAACTGTAATTTCTTAAACTTGTGATTTATAAATTAATTGTAAAGGTTGGAAACTTTTGGGGACTTTAAGTTAAAATAAAATAATTATATTTTATTTTATAAAATAATTTATGTAAACTATATATATATATAAATTACATACAATTACACTTATACAAAAATTGTGAGTAAAACATTTTTACTTAAACAAGTAATTTATTTACAAGTTTGAATAAACGTTATTAATACTTGCACTACAATCATTTAAATAAACACGGTAGCATTTATAAACTAATTAAAAACTGTACAAGCATGCACATACGTTTTCTTATATTATTTATTAAGACTGTACTATTTAATTAGGCAGTAGATTGTGACGTGAGCATTACTTGGATTTCCTTTTATTTACACAGCCATTACAAACTCCAAGTTGAGTTTACAGCCCCATATAAATCATTGATAAACTTTTCCTCTACGGGGGAGAAAACATGCAACTTACTTTATTGGACATAAACTGTATAGTATAAACTTTGATTACGATTATCCCCATCTGGGTGAGTAGCGCTCACTGTGCCTTGGCCGGGACAACAGATGTATACCATGTTGGAACTGGGTTTGGGAGACTTTTTGTAAGGCACCGGGTTCTCATCTGTTGAGAACTATGGAAAGTTAAGCTTCAGTTTTGAGCAATAGAGAATGTAATTACCTTTTTAGTATGAATGCTCTGTGTATTGCTACTATCATGAGCATTTAATGTCCAAACTTATTTTAATAAACCTGTAAATTCACCAAGTTTATGTTGACCCTCTAAGCATATTTTTCTCAGGAAAATGAAGCTAATACGTGGTGTGTGCATGGACTCAAGCATCATAGTAGTCTGCATTGTAGGACTCATCAGGAGTTTCTACTTGGGAATAATAAACAATTTATTTTTATCATGTTCAAACAATTTTTATTAATTTGTACACTGTTCATATGTAATATATATGTTGGATAATCTCTTATCATGTTCTCTATGTACTATTTGCTATCGATCCACCCCTGTGACATTCCAAACATTATTTCCGCTGCAATTGACCCAACCCGGGGTGTCACAGAGAATGGTATCAGAGCTATAGTTATAGAGAACCAGATAAATTTTTAAATAAAATTAAAAAGTAAATTTTTTTAATTTAAACTGGACTATAACTTAACAAAAATATTTTGGGGATATTTTAAAGGGGACTATATTAGTTAAGCATATAGAACGTAGGGCATGTATATATGTATTCTGTGTGAACTAAGTGTGCATTGATTATTAACAATCCGGTTAATTAATCATATAAGTATTAACGTAATCTTAAAAACATTACGATGTTGTTTAAAAAGGGTATACACTATAAACTTGTAACAAATATTTCTTGTTTGTAAGCTTATACTTACTTCAAATTTAAAATATTACTATTTTCAGAGTATCATGACTCCACCAGTTGTATCATCGACTACTTTACCAGAGGTAGCCCCCGTTCCAGCTATCTCTCCGTCACCGCGATCTGTACACTGTGGATGGCTGTCGGCCTCGGATTCAGAGGACAACCAGACTATTGGAGCTGCACTCCTTGCTGATTCTCCCACTGCTCTACCCTCAGCTACATTGGTCCCCACCACGGTGGAGGAGGACCAGGTGACTCCTGATCTACCATCTCTAGCAACGCCGTCATCACCACAGGGCTACTCTCCTGGGTCTCTACTTTCTCGTAAGAGAAGGTATGAGGCTGCTCCCGACTCCACTTTCGAGGTCGGCGAGGGTTCCGGGACGGGACATGCTGATACGGTCTAAGCCCAGATAGCCGATCTGGCCGCACGCCAAGAGCAGGACATGACGGAGATTCGCAGCCTGTTGACAGCAGGCCAGTTGGGCTACACCGCCGTGCATGAGCGTATAGTCTCTCTCTCTCAGACTATGTGGGTAGGAGCCCATGCAGCTAAGGGTGTTCGGGCCATGACTGATGATGCATTACATTGGTTAATGGAGGAGAACTACCGTCTCCATCAGCGCATTCATACCTTGGAGAGCTTATAGTACCAGACCCATGGTGTTCTCACTGCACAGGAGCAGTCTTTGTCTACCTTCTTTGAACTTGCAGCCATACGACATGATGGAGTGACTGCATAGACTGTCTATCTCCAAGGAGCCGTTGACAGACTCCGATCTCAGCTGCTGACTGCACTCCGTCTGCTCAAGGAGACCTGATTGGCAGTCCAGGCATTGCGGAGTACCAGGAGAGCACCTGCAGCTTCACCAACCCCACCAGCACATCCAACAGACCTACTAGGCAGGATTAAAGTAGATGTACTAGACTTCTTGTACATCATGATAAGCTTATGGGTTGTACCCCAGCTATCATGGTATAGGACTTATTGTACTTTTATTTTTCTAGCTCTTGTGATCCATCTTTACTTTTCTTTTAGAACATATGTTTTTGGATATGATGTACTTAAGACTACGTGTACCACTACCCTGGACAAGGCCAGCTAAGCCTCTGTCTAGGATTTGTTATGCTAGATGAATGTTTAATTCTTATGGAAATGGCATGTAATCGTTTTCTTTTGTTACATCTGTTATGCACTGTATTATATTATGAAATTTTGACAGGTTATCCAATTTGTTATAAAATCTATGCATGAAATTTCCCTGTGCAATTAATATAAAAACTGTACTAACACTTAAACTAATGATCTCATTTTGTGTATGACTATAGACAAATGGTGATTACTCGATCAAATCCCAACGATGCAACAACCTCAAATGCTACTAACACCGACCATGCTGAGGCTACTTAAAATGTCACTACTACCCAACTCAGGGAAATGATAAATGAGGGCATCACAGCCGCCATGGCAGCCAGAGAAGCTGACCGGAATATGAACGATGGTCAAAACCTCAACGTATACAGAAACAACGCCAACAGGGGTTGCTCTTACCCTGACTTCCTGAAATGCAAACCCTCATACTACCGAGGAAAGGAAGGAGTTGTGGAACTAATGCAATGGTTCGAAAGGTGGGAGACTGTATTCCGCATCAGTGACTATGCTGATGAGAACAAGGTCAAATTCGCCACTTGCACGCTACTTGAGAGTGCCTTACTTGGTGGAACTCTGTTGTTGCTACCCTTGGACACGATGATGCTTACACTCTCACCTGGGCCAACCTTAAGGAACGGATGACTGAAAAGTACTGCCCAAGGGGCGAAATGAAGAAATTGGAGATTGAACTGTGGGATTGATAGTGGTAAAAATACGTGTTTAGGAAAACAACGTATAATGGGCAAGTATTAAACTCGACGATTTAGGAAAACCGACAAGTCGAATAAATTCCAAGTTCGTTCTCGAAGGAGGTGTGTGGATTAAGTGCCAATTATATAAAATCAAGAGTTTGGATTAGTGACGTTTTTGGTTTAGAAGAGAAAACTTAAGACGAATTAAGCTAAAAATTACACTACGATGCGAAAAACGCGAAATCGTAAAATTCGACAAAACGAAAAAGTGTTCTAAAAATTACCAAATTTTATACCTAACTAAATAAAAATACAAGGATTACAAATTTGAAAACTAGAAAGTCTAAAACCTTTTAATAATTTTATATTAATTACTAAAGTTAATAAAAAACCTTAAAATTAAATAAAAATAAAAATTAACTAAAATGAAAACTTTAAAAGCTGGAAACCTCAAAATATTTATTTAAAACCTAAAATTTTTTTTTTGAAAATTTTTAAAACTAATAAAACTATTTTTTATCTATTTATTAAAATACGGCTATAAAAATAATCATAAAAAATAATTTAATAATGAGAAAAATAAAATTTTTAAATCAAAAAGTCCCTAATACTGCAATAAACAAAGGAAAAAAAAAGAGAGAAAAAAGCTTCTTTAATAAGCTGAATTAGCTTATTTAACACACGGCTTATATTAATAAGCCCAAAACCAAAAACGTGTTAAATAGGTGATGTTTTGAGACTTTAGCAGTAAAAGTCCCAAGGGCACGACGGTTAAGGCAATGGTGTGTGAGAGGAGTGGCGTAGGTTCGAGTCCTGGCCACGTCCTTTTTACAAAAAACTTTTTTTTTATAAAAACACAACCCTAATGATACACTAATCACAAAGACATAATGGGAATAAAAAACAAGCAAGGATTGAACCAAATTAAACTAAAAACGTGAAGAAAAAAATGGAAGGATTGCTACAGTGATAAAAAAGGAAAACAAAGAGAACTTTGGTTTCTTCACTGGTGCAAAAGGCACCAAACGTGCTTGATGCTTGATGATTACTGATTGTATGTTGACAAGAGGGGCACCCCTACACTCAGTGGAGTGTAGGGAGTCTATCAATGCAAGTAAACACACACTTACTAACAAAAATCACATAAACATTGCACAAACCAGTCACTGTTAAGCAAAAATGGAAGTCTGGGCACACTTTCTGATATACTAGGCAATTGGGTGAGATTTAACAAGCTACAATTTACTCAATATATGTCCAATCCACAAAAAACAAAGTCCTGACCCTAAACACTTCCTAAATCTACACAGATACACAAAATGGTTGTCAAAAAGTTGCTAAAACAAGCTGTTTAAGTGAGTTACTGATTTCTAGCTATCTTGACCAAGTTTTAGCATTCAACTTTTATGTTTAACCTACCAAACTCAGAAATAAGTATAGATAATACCAAAAGCTAACAAATAAAGTGTGTTTAAGCTAATTCAAAGCCAAAAGTCTGTCAAATGTTTCACTCAAGCCCTAATCCCAAACACCCCTTTATTTTCTGAATTTGAACTTTTATCAAAGCAAGCCTATGTAAAACAACTAAAAACTGATTTCCTATAATCTAATCATGCATAATAAGCATATATGAGCATAAACAAACCAAATCCAACACATGAAAACAAGCTTCTCACAAAATCACATAAATCTCATATAAAACCAAAAAATTGCATAAAAAGGGTTCAAGCCTTTTTTTACCTTGGGCTGAGGCCTTCTTTAAATGGAACTTTGGCTTTTAAGAGCTTATGCAGTAGTGTAGAGATGCCTGTTGTAGGAATCCAAGAAGGACCCTAGGCTACAATATTTTCAATATATATAAAAAAATGAAAAGTGGAATGAGGGAATGATTCTCCTTGTTTCTTTTTGGTTCCTGCACAAACACCATAAAACACAAGACAAACTTCAAGTAGGCAATAAGCCACAAGCTGCAAGCTTGTGGCTTATGCTACAGTAATTGGTGAGTAAGAATAAAACTGTTTTTTCCTAACAAAAAAAAAACTTTGTTGAAACCAAACTAAATGAGATAAGGATTAAACACAAAGCTTAATTCACCCCACAATCCACTTTCACTTCACGTGGGTGTGAAATTAAGCTGTTAAAAACTTTTTTCTCAAGAATTACTTTAGAACACGTTTTCTGAAAATGTTTACATAAACTGAAAACCTTTTTAAAAGACCTTAAACTAATTTGCTTGAATTTAAAATATTACACTAGAAAAAACAATTAAATTGGAACTCAGTTATTTGTACAAAACTTAAATTTCATTATCATTAATCATTAAAGATTTTTACAAAGAAAACAGGAACAAGAAGTAAAATGGGTACAAACCACCCATTTTATACTACCCTACAGAAAATACTAGAAGCTGAATAAAATAATACAATGGGTATAAAACCCTAAACCCTAATTGTACTGAAAATCCGAAATTGCCCTTTGAGTCTTGACTGAATATTGGTCAAATTTGCCTCCATGTGACTGACAGCTGTTTGTGATGATCTTGAATCGTTTATTTCAACCTTTGGGACCAAGGAAATTGATGGGAATCATTGGATGACTGGAGGATTCCCATTTTGCTAAATATGGTGAAGCAGGGGAATCTGTGGGGACCATTTGGGTGAAGGTGGGGGTTTGTTTGTTGGTGGGTTGTGATGAGGATGTGAATAATTGCTGATCTGGAGCTGATGAGTGATTACCCCTTTGATTTGGGGGTAATTCGTGTGTTAGGGTTCTTGAGTAAGAGTGAATTAGCAGGGATTGTTTGATTCGTTTTATGTGTTTAAACTTTATGTTACCCACCAAAATTATGTTTAAACAAGTTAATTAAAACCTGTTATAAAATATTGGGGTAGTGGGATATGACGTGGAGGGTCAAGGTGAGGTGGTGGGAGATGATTGGTGAGGGTGTGACGTGTAAGCAGGTGCTTGGGTGAGGGGAGTTTGGATGTTTGATGCTTTCAGTCCCCCAATTCCCCTTCTCTTGTCACTTCTGAATAAATACACAAAACTTGCCTTTCCTTTGTTAACAAAGTCTTGTTTTTCCCATTTTGGCCACCAAAGGTTTTGTTAACTTGTTTCAAGGACATAATAAGCAAATTCATCATTCTTCAAGGGCCTATCATGAATAATATTCAATCATGGAGGACTTTTCTTGCCAATAATGATTTCTTCAAGGTCTTTTCTTGCCAAATCTTCAAAAATGAGGGACCAATGTTGACAATCTTCAAAACTTCAAGGACCATTTTGGAAATTCATGATTCGGGTCCGGTTCTTTGTGCGGCTTCGTTTCCCGTGTTCGTTTTTGCTTGATTCTTGTAATCTTTTGGTGAATTCACGATATCCGTACCTAAAATACACAATGAACAAACACAAGCATATATTTGGGTATTTTGATGATACTTTAAGCGTTTTAAGACCGATTTGGACGATAAGACTATGTATAAATACAGTCTCATCACTCCCCCATACTAAACCATTGCCGTGTCCCCACGCAATGCTAGAATTAAGTATCGTAGCACTCCAGTATTCATTTTATGATGACATTTATTGAAGACATAAATTTAAATGAACTTCTACACGTGTTTTAGACATAATGTATTGTTTTCATCACGATAAAGTGACTTTTGGGATCATAGAACAAGAACACGTGAATGCTTCGTTAGAAATAATTTCGTCATCCTCGATTTTCACCCAATTCCATGCTAAGCGTGTACCGAGGTCATTGTTATTATAAGTTAGCAACACGATCATATCTCATGAGTGTTAATTATACACCTAAACTCCCTTATTCCTACTTGGTATCTCTTATATTTTATTTTGTCTTAATGATCACGAGGATACATCATTGACTTATGCGTCAATAGAGATTAAGTCTAAAAATAGAGTCTTAACGGTGTAACCAAAATCATCGAATTAATAATTCATCCTAATAGACAACGATGTCAAAAAATTAAGTAACAAGAAGGATCGATAAACACGGTTTTATAACGGTTTTGAACATGAGACTCATTACCAAGACTTTTATACGCCCCCTAACGGAAGGGCCTTATTATCATAGGTTTACCTCCATCTTTTATTCAACTCCGCCATGGAGCTTTTATTATGACTTTGGTCTTGCCTTGCCTTTTATTATCCGCCATCATCGGTGGTTTTATTATGGCCAAAGACGTATATCCTCACGCTAAGGCGAATTTTGGATCTTTAAAGCTTCAAAGATTAAGGCATAATTCACTTTCAATTTGTGCATAGATTTTTTGGCCTTGTGAGCTTCAAATTTTTGCTTAATTTAGGTGAGCACTTGAAATCTTATTATTAGGTGAAGCTTTCGATTATTTGGGTGCCAATACTTCAAAACCGTGACGCTGACGATACCTTAATGTTTTTCCAATTTAATTACATGGAAGCTACTAAAACAAATTAGAAACCAACAATAGTGACTAAACCGCTAAATCAATATTTATTAACAATTTATTATGCAAAAGTTTAGGGAGAATAAGCTAATAATTACTACACATGAGATCGTGACGATTACGAGACTTATAAATAACTCTATCATTTCTCGTCCTCATTTAAGAGACTTAGCCTAAAAAGTTAAGGAATCGAAGCTAAGTGCTCAACACGCACGGTCGAGTCAAAAATTACTCTTATTCTCACCATCGGAAAACCTACATTCGTGTCTTAAACACTTATGAAAAATAAGAAAATTTTTAAAATTTGGCCATTTTTAGCCTTATTTTGCAACAAAACGTTAACAAAAAGATGAAATTTGGATTGCGTGTTGACGTAAGCAAGGTGTAGTATCTACTTACCCCCATACTAAAACTAAACATTGTCCTTAATGTTTTGAGACTAGGGGTGAAAACACCCCCATACTAGAGACGAAGTCAAATGCTTAATCTCGAGCATGGAAAGGGTAAAACGAATAACCTAAAAGCCGTTTATGAATTATGCTATTAAGATAAACGTTAGAACATAAAAGGATATCATCGGATATCGGAATCTCCAAAACGATCGAAGCTCGAGTGATTCGTAAAACAAACACGAGAGGCTTCAATGATGACGATGAACCTAATAAATCACAATCATAAACAACCACGAAACAATGGTTGGAAGAGCACAAGTCCCCTCGTTACATTAAACTAAGAAAGCGATAATATTTACAAGGATAAGCATGAGAATCCCCCACGAGGCACCTTGTTTTTGTTAACCGAGTCAAAAGCTCGACTCGAATCCCTATAAATGTGATCATTTAGGGATAATCATGGTATGGTCATTTTTTGTGGGGCTTACATGATAAACAATGCCCAAAAGTACATGGAGTACCTTAAAAACCCGTTATACGTATACCGGGGTCAAAGATAGCGTCTTCGTTTTGGGATGAAAGACGAAATAACGCCACTCCAACATGAACCCCAATGGGGTAGAAGAAAAGAGATGAGAAGTACAAAGGCGGGGCAATGGGTAAGTCAAACTTATGAGTTACTCGAGGTAGACTCACACCAAGAAAATGAATATGATTTCCATTTATTGCATCGGTGGAAGACCGAGATTTCCCTTTACAAGCAATTCCGGGATCGTAAATCTCGTCCTCGGTGGAGAAATGTGAGGGAACATAAGGGGCTTCCCCCACACTAGATCCACACCAACCGTCGTCAAAAGGAGTAGACGAGGTGGTAGCACTCATAAAACGATGTGATGACGGAGTTAAATTTGTAGAAAAAAATTTTAAATCACATTTAAAATCCGTTCCTTTTTCATCATTTTTAAACTCTTTATGAAAACCCGATTGAATAATGTCGAAAATATTTGGCGTGTCAAATTCAAAATTTGTCGCGCTAAATATCCTCACATTTAAGTCGCGGTTAGGGGGTGGTGGATTGTATAAATTCTCAAAACGTCGATCAACAAAGAACACCGCCCCCCCGGGGTCTACATACTCGTCATCCTCATGAACGTCGATCTCATCGATTTCTTCATCAAAGATAGGCTTGTCAAACCAAGGTTTGTCATTCCCCTCCTTGAGTATCTTAGAAACTCTCTCGAAAAGATCACGATCAAGCACGAAACCATCATCCATTTGTGGGGATTGTTGATAAGTTAAATCCCCACGAATGTGGTAAATGTAATTCTCGTTTGAGGAGTGTTGATTAGGTAACTCCTCGAGAATTGGATTTTTAGTGGTCACATGAGTTGGTTCGTCATCAAAAATAAGACGTTCCAACTCATTTAGTTCATCCTCGATTTTGGAAAGATCGACCTCACTCGTAGGTGGGAGTGGAGGGATAAGAGCTAGCTCTCGTTAAATGATTTCCTCAATCTCGGGATCAAACTCGTAATCATCGTACTTTACATGAGAAGAGGTCTTTTTGGGAGAATCCTCAAAAAGGGCATGTGGATTTCGAAGTACGAGATCAATCTCGGCAAAATCGCCATCGTCATCATCAAAGAAAGAGTCGATGTGAGCACTCACAACCATGGTCTTACAAGTCGAATGACTATGCTTAGGTGACTTTTCTAAGACGAGAGGATCGATGTCGATAAAAACTTTCGCCTCAACGGGTGTTGGCTAGGAAAAGGAGGCACTTCGATGGAGTTATAAGTTGAAGCCTCAAAGACGTGGTCCTTCGAAGGTGGTGAAGACGAGCCCATTTTAGTCATTGTCGTGATGGCACTAACTTCGCCCTTCGGAATTGGTGTGTCACTTGTTTCATCGAATTCATCCCAAAGTGAATTTTCATTCATAAATTTACACATACCCTTTTGAATTAGGTACACGTATTCTTTATCATTAAAATCCTCATCTTTAAAACCGTTCTTCTTAATTTTTTCAAAACATGCATTAAGCCTCATTCTTCCCGCTAAAGTGTACATTTTGAAATCATTAGGTTTAGAAACATTAAGTTTTGAAACCTCGGTTTTTTCATTATCACAAAGCACTTGGGATTTACTCGTGAAAAAGTCCATTTTATCTTCCCCATATCTCATAGTAAGTCTCCCCTCGTGAACGTCGATTACGGTTCGAGCCGTTGATAAAAATGGTCGGCCTAAAATAATGGGACATTTAGGGTCACACTCGTAATAGGATATGACGAAATCCGCGGGAAAAACAAACTTTCCAACTTTGACATAGACATCCTCGGTTATTCTAATTGGTATTAGTGGAGTACAATTTGCAAGCTCGATTGTCATGTTCATGGGGGTAAGTGAAGGCAATCTCATCAATTTCCATAGAGAATGAGGCATGAGATTGATGCTAGCACCTAAATCAGCAAGGGCTAAACATCCCTCAATCTTGGAAAAATCACAAGGTAATAGAAATTGGCCCGGATCCTCTTCCTTTCTCGGCATATGCCTTTTGGATTTTTTAAGAAGGATCGATGCACAAGTTTCTTCAAGGGTTACTTTCGTAAGGTCAATAAAACTCTATTTTTGAACCGTGGATGGAATTTGAGGTACACGAGGGTGTGCACTCTTTTCTTTGGTCGCCACGTTCACCCCATTGACTTTAGAACAATAAGACGTCTTAGAAGTCGAGGTTTGAGGAGAAGGAACAACTCAAAATTCATCAAGGTTAGGGGTAATCACACGACCTTTCTCACGAGACGAGGCGGCTTTACATTGTTCCTTTGGATTTGCAATGGTGTCACTAGGTAACGAACTCGATGAAGCACCCGAGGATTTGTTCATAATGGCCGAAAACATCTTTTTAATGTCAATTTGTCCTTGCTCAATCTTCGTGTTTTGCAATTTCAATGTATTAGAAAAGTCGTTTTTCAAAGTACCAATTTCTCCCTCTAATCGTCTCATATTAGCCTCATTCGTTTTCATGTAATTTTGAAAATCGTTTGACGAACTATTTTGATTTGAATTAAAGTTCCCTTGGTTTTGATTACTTCTTTGAAAATTGTTTTGATTCCCACTTGAAAAATTGTTACCTTGATTGTTGTTGTTTGAAAAATTCGAGTTTTGATTATTGTCTCGACTTTGCCAATTCAAATTACGACCTTGATTATAACCTTGATTTGATTCGAAAAATTTCCTTGTTGATTATTTCCTTGAAAATTGTTTCAATTTTGATTCGAAAAATTGTTGCCTTGGTTATAATTGCCTTGTTGTTATGGACCCGCGTTATTTTGATTTTGAAAATTGTTGTTTCCATTTAACGCACTCACATTTGACGTTTGGCCATCCGTAGCCGCACACTCGTAATAATTATGAGGTCCACCACAAAACGTACACGAAACCTCAACCGCTTTCACCGTAGCGGGAGCGTCTTTCTTTTGCATCTCAACGAGAAAAGATGTAAACACATTCGTCAACTTGTCGAATTTCGCATCAACTCTCTCAATGTCGCGATTAGAACTACTAACATTGGCGACATTGGCAACACTCGGTGCGTTGCGGAGTTGGTAAACCTTGGATCGGTTTTCGATAATTATCAATGCATCTTTCGGAGTTTTACACAAAAAGTTGCCACCGGCGGCGGAATTCAACGAATCTTGTTCTTGAAAATTAAGACCCGTTGTAAAACGTATCGATTTGGTGCAACTCGGAAAAACCATGGTGAGGACATTGCCTAAGCAATTCCTTAAAACGATCCCACGCGTCTCTAAAAGATTCATTCGGTTTTTGCTCAAATTTCGTAATTTCATTTTTGAAAAACGTTGTCTTAGACGGTGGGAAAAAATAATTAACGAACTTGGAGACGAGATCCTTCCACGTAGTTATCGAATTAGGTGGCTCTTTCTCGTACCAATCCTTGGCGACACCATCGAGCGAGTACGGAAAAAGCATAAGCTTGACGACATCGGTGTCGACATTCTTAAACTTGCTCGTGGCTAAAAGACGATCAAAATTCTGAATATGGTCGTGAGGATTATCGGCTTCACGACCTCGAAACTTCGTAGCTTGGATTTACGAAAGCATTCCGCTCTTAATCTCAAAATTCTCCACTTGGATAGCGGGAATTACGATCGCGTCTCCATAACCCTCGGTGGGCGCTTGGAGCAATTCCATCATCGAACGATTGTCGGCCATCTCGTCTAAGGTTTCTTCAACAACGATATTAGGAACGTCGGTTTCTAATTCTCGTCTACGTCGTCGATTCCTTCAATTACGATTGCGTCGTTCGAAGCGTCACTAGAATTAGAATAATCCTTCGATCGAGTGCGCATACACTAAGCGTAGAATGGGGGTAGCAAAGAAGATTCTTTTTACGGCTTTTCGATTTTTCAATTTTTTTGGTTTTTGATTGTTTTTATTTTTTTTTATTTTTGGTGTATTACGTAGACACAAATCTACAAATCTCCACTGGAATCGATTTCTAGATTAAAGGAGCCTCAAAGAATGAAAACGATCACGTGGAGTGAACGCCTTCGATGACTTTAGAACGTTGGTGGAACACCAAAACGTTCAAGAGGGTTTAATCTTGAAAACAAGCAAACATAATATACGTAGATAATACTTGAGCGGCAAACCCTCGATTAGCTCTCTTTCTCAAAACACGCACAAGCAAGCGGGGGAAACGAGGCGGCGCTAAGCACTTAAGAGCCTTTTTCTCTTAGGTCGTGAAATACAACCGCCTTATACCCACCTTATAGTTTGTGTTAATTGAAATTAAGCCTCACGAAAGTATTTATCTATTTTTCCTTTAAACTTTTGCTTTAGATTCGAATACAATGGTCGAGTGATGAAATCCCGAATCAAGGTTGCGTTTTCATGCTTTTGGAGTACTTGTATATTTATTGTTCTACGTAGTACAATATATTAATATATTCACAAGAAAAACGAAAACGATAATGGGATATCTACCATATAGTAAATGATTGTTGTTTGTTTAATTTAGGAAAATTAAACCCGATTTATTTGGATACTATAATATATTATAGAAAAATAACAAAAATGAGTATGTACGATATTTACGCTTTCCAAAAATTGAAAAGCAAAAATGCACTACTCACACAAACACGATACTAATAATGGCACACTAAAAACACCTCCCCGGCAGCGGCGCCAAAATGATAGTGGTAAAAATACGTGTTTAGAAAAACAACGTATATGGGCAAGTATTAAACTCGACGATTTAGGAAAACCGACAAGTCGAATAAATTCCAAGTTCGTTCCCGAAGGAGGTGTGTGGATTAAGTGCCAATTATATAAAATCAAGAGTTTGGATTAGTGACGTTTTTTGTTTAGAAGAGAAAAATTAAGACGAATTAAGCTAAAAATTACACTACGATGCGAAAAACGCGAAATCGTAAAATTCGACAAAACGAAAAAGTGTTCTAAAAATTAACAAATTTTAAAACTAACTAAATAAAAATACAAGGATTACAAATTTGAAAACTAGAAAGTCTAAAACATATTTAATAATATATTAATTATTAAAGTTAATAAAAAACCTTAAAATTAAATAAAATTAAAAATGAACTAAAATGAAAACTTTAAAAGCTGTAAACCTCAAAATATTTATTTAAAACCTAAAAATATTTTTTGAAAATTTTTAAAACTAATAAAACTATTTTTTTATCTATTTATTAAAATACGGCTATAAAAATAATCATAAAAAATAATTTAATAATGAGAAAAATAAAATTTTTAAATCAAAAAGTCCCTAATACTGCAATAAACAAAGGAAAAATAAAAAGAGAGAAAAAAGCTTCTTTAATAAGCTGAATTAGCTTATTAAACACACGGCTTATATTAATAAGCCCAAAACCAAAAACGTGTTAAATAGGTGATGTTTTGAGACTTTAGCAGTAAAAGTCCAAGGGCACGACGGTTAAGGCAATGGTGTGTGAGAGGAGTGGCGTAGGTTCGAGTCCTGGCCACGTCCTTTTTACAATTTTTTTTAATAAAAACACAACCCTAATGATACACTAATCACAAAGACGTAATGGGAATCAAAAACAAGAAAGGATTGAACCAAATTAAACTAAAAACGTGAAGAAAAAAATGGAAGGATTGCTACAGTGATAAAAAAGGAAAACAAAGAGAACTTTGGTTTCTTCACTGGTGCAAAAGGCACCAAACATGCTTGATGCTTGATGATTACTGATTGTTTGTTGACAAGAGGAGCACCCTACACTCAGTGGAGTGTAGGGAGTCTAGCAATGCAAGTAAACACACACTTACTAACAAAAATCTCATAAACATTGCACAAACTAGTCACTGTTAAGCGAAAATGGAAGTCTGGGCACACTTTCTGATATACTAGGCAATTAGGTGAGATTTGACAAGCTACAACTTACTCAATATATGTCAAATCCATAAAAAACCAAGTCCTGACCCTAAACACTTCCTAAATCTACACAGATACACAAAATGGTGGTAAAAAAGTTGCTAAAACAAGCTGTTTAAGTGAGTTACAGATTTCTAGCTATCTTGACCATGTTTTAGCATGCAACTTTTATGTTTAACCTACCAAACTCAGAAATAAGTATAGATAACACCAAAAGCTAACAAATAAAGTGTGTTTAAGCTGATTAAAAGCCAAAAGTCTTTCAAATGTTTCACTCAAGCCCTAATCCCAAACACCCCTTTATTTTCTGAATTTAAACTTTTATTAAAGCAAGCCTATGTAAAACAACTAAAAACTGATTTCCTATAATCTAATCATGCATAATAAGCATATATGAGCATAAACAAACCAAATCCAACACATGAAAACAAGCTTCTCACAAAATCACATAAATCTCATAGAAAACCAAAAAAATGCTTAAAAAGGGTTCAATCCTTTTTTACCTTCGGCTGAGGCCTTTTTTAAATGGAACTTTGGCTTTTAAGAGCTTATGCAGTAGTGTAGAGATGCCTGTTGTAGGAATCCAAGAAGGACCCTAGGCTACAATATCTTCAATATATAAAAAAATGAAAAGTGGAATGAGGGAATGATTCTCCTTGTTTCTTTTTGGTTCCTGCACAAACACCACAAAACCACAAGACAAACTTCAAGTAGGCAATAGGCCACAAGCTGCAAGCTTGTGGCTTATGCTACAGGAATAGGTGAGTAAGAATAAAACTGATTTTTCTTAACAAAAAAAACTTTGTTGAAACCAAACTTAAATGAGACAAATATTAAACACAAAGCTTAATTCACCCCACAATCCACTTTCACTTCATGTGGGTGTTAAATTAAGCTGTTAAAAACTTTTTTCTCAAGAATTACTTTAGAACACGTTTTCTGAAAATGTTTGCATAAACTGGAAACCTTTTTAAAAGACCTTAAACTAATTTGCTTGAATTTAAAATATTACACTAGAAAAAAACAATTAAATTGGAACTTAGTTATTTGTACAAAACTTTACTTTCATTATCATTAATCATTACAATTTTTACAAAGAAAACTTGAACAAGAAGTAAAATGGGTACAAACCACCCATTTTATACTACCCTACAGAAAATACTAGAAGCTGAATAAAATAATACAATGGGTATAAAACCCTAAACCCTAATTGTACTGAAAATCCAAAATTGCCCTTTGAGTCTTGACTGAATATTGGTCAAATTTGCCTCCATGTGATTGATAGCTGTTTGTGATGATCTTGAACCGTTTATTTCAACCTTTGGGACCAAGGAAATTGATGGGAATCGTTGGATGACTGGAGGATTCCCATTTTGCTAAATATGGTGAAGCAGGGGAATCTGTGGAGACCATTTGGGTGAAGGTGGGGGCTTGTTTGTTGGTGGGTTGTGATGAGGATGTGAATAATTGCTGATCTGGAGCTGATGAGTGATCACCCCTTTGATTTGGGGGTAATTCGTGTGTTAGGGTTCTTGAGTAAGAATGAATTAGCAGGGATGGTTTGATTCGTTTTATGTGTTTAAACTTTATGTTACCCACCAAAATTATGTTTAAACAAGTTAATTAAAACCTGTTATAAAATATTGGGGTAGTGGGATATGACGTGGAGGGTCAAGGTGAGGTGGTGGGAGATGATTGGTGAGGGTGTGACGTGTAAGCAAGTGGTTGGGTGAGGGGAGTTTGGATGTTTGATGCTTTCAGTCCCCCAATTCCCCTTCTCTTGTCACTTCTAAATAAATACACAAAACTTGCATTTCCTTTGTTAACAAAGTCTTGTTTTTCCCATTTTGGCCACCAAAGGTTTTGTTAACTTGTTTCAAGGACATAATAAGCAAATTCATCATTCTTCAAGGGCCTATCATGAATAATCTTCAATCATGGAGGACTTTTCTTGCCAATAATGATTTCTTCAAGGTCTTTTCTTGCCAAATCTTCAAAAATGAGGGACCAATGTTGACAATCTTCAAAACTTCAAGGACCATTTTGGAAATTCATGATTGGGGTCTGGTTCTTTGTGCGGCTTCGTTTCCCGTGTTCGTTTTTGCTTGATTCTTGTAATCTTTTGGTGAATTCACGATATCCGTACCTAAAATACACAATGAACAAACACAAGCATATATTTGGGTATTTTGATGATATTTTAAGTGTTTTAAGCCCGATTTGGACGATGAGACTATGTATAAATACAGTCTCATCAGGGATCTTAAGTGCAAGAACAACGACATCATTTGGTACAACCAAAGATTTCAAGAGTTGATCTTGATGTGTACTAGAATGTTCCCTCAAAAGAAAGAGAAGATTGAGAAGTATGTCAGTGGACTCCCTGACGCTATTCATGACAACGTGCTTGCATCACGACCCAGTACTGTCGAAAGTGCTATGGAATTTGCAACTGAACTGATCAATAAACGAGCCCGTAACCTGTCGGAAAGGCAAACGGAGAACAAGAGAAAGTCGGATGAAGGCTCCCGTAGCCAACATCAGCAGCCTCCTAAGAGACATGACGTTGGGCAAGTTTATGGTACTACTCCCACATCCAGCACCAAGAACTACTCAGGCTCCAAGCCTAAATGTACAAAGTGAAACTATCACCATGTTGTTGGAGGCTAGTGTCATGGATGCTACAAATGTGGTCAAAAGGCCATTTTGCTCGTGAATGTCAAGCCAATGCTTTTACTTCGGTTCGACCCAACAACAACTCTAGGAACAACAACAAAGGTGGATCCAAGGCCCGTGGGAGCGGAAGCGGACAACAGGGAAACCGAAACCCCACAGGAGGAAGCAATAGTGGTCCGAAGAGAAACGTAGTGTGTTATGAATGTGGAGCCCATGGACATGTGAGACCAGATTATCCCAAGTTGGCCAACCAGAGAAAGGGCGACAAGGGAACCTCATCACGAGTGTACATGGTGGGAAATGCCAAAGCCAACCTGGATTCCAACGTCGTTACCGGTACATTTCTACTAAACCAACGTTATGCATCTGTCTTATTTGACATTGGAGAAGATCGAAGCTTTATATATACTGAATTTAGTAATATATTGGAAGTCATCTCATCAGTTTTAGACCCCCACTATACAGTAGAATTAGCCGACGGAAAAATTGTGAAGGTTGATGCCATCAATCGAGGTTATACCTTAAATCTTTCCAATCACCCTTTCAACATCGACCTGATCCCGATAAGCCTTGGTAGCTTCGGTGTCATTATTGACAGGGATTGGTTAGCAAAATATCGTGCAGTTATCATATGTGATGAAAAATTGGTTCGTATACCTTGGGGAAATTAAACCTTGATTGTACGAGGGGATGGTAACCCAGACATAATCAACACTAGGCTTAGTGTCATCTCCTGCACCAAATTCCAGAAATATTTGGTAAAAGGATGTCCTATTTTACTAACCCGCTTTTCTCAAAGTGACGAGGTAGGCAACCTTAAACCTAAAAGACATGTCCAACTCATAATGGGTGTATTTTGTAAGGTTATGTTTGCCGTCTTAGGCAACCTTAAACCTAAAATACATGTCCAACTCACAATGGGTGTATTTTGTAGGGTTATGTTTGCCGTCTTAGGCAACCATAAACCTAAAAGACATGTCCAACTCACAATGGGTGTATTTTGTAGGGTTACGTTCGACATCCCTCAAAGAGAGATGTTGGACGCCCCATGCTTTTGGACAATCCTTTTTTCTTCTTCGGGTCCAATTAGTTCGATAATACCCGCATCCAACAAGCTTTGAAATGAATGACTTCCTTTCTTTAGGAGTCAAAATTTTGTGCAAATTTTGAACCGTTAATAGTGGACGCACGAACCTTTGCAGCATCCCACAAGATGCAGACTTCTTTATTCTTGGTATCTTCTTTTATTTCCACCATTTGAGGTACTTCTTTTCTACGCCTCTTTCGCCCAGCCCCGCTGCGAATGAAGAAGATTCTTTGCAACTTCCTACCCAATCACCATCAACAATAATCTTAATCATTCCGCTTAGTAGAGCTTAAATGCCATAAGCTAATGTTTGCATCCCACAGGCTTGAAGTATATCAGCAAGTCTTTCGCGTATAGTTGTTGACACAAGAGGGGTACTGGTTAATTTTTTTTATTATTATCCATAATTTTCACCATCGGGTGTGAAGATATAACATATCTTTCACCAGTGAGAAGGATGCAGGAATAGTGCATCGCCAACTCTCACAACTTTCCCAGCTTCCCTAACATATAAAACATGCTGGCGTGTCCTCATACCAGAAACCACTTGCAGTGGATTTACCCTCCTAACCAAAGCCACAACGCCATTGGTCCTCTCCCAGCTCTTGGAAGGATGTGACCATGACCCCGTTGAAAAAGCCCTCGTAAGCTCATCCGTAATAATAGCAGCATCCAGATACTGCTCAATCGGATGTATAGAGCGATCCGGATAATGATCTCTTTGCATTGCTTTCTGTACATCCGTAGTGATAGCAGCATCCAAATACTGCTCAATCGGATGTATAGAGCAATCCAGATAAAGATCTATTTGCATTGCTTTCTGTCCATCCGTAGTGGTAGAAGCATCTAAATACGGCTCAATCGGATGTATAGAGTGATCCAGATAAAGATCTCTTTGCATTGCTTTCTGTCCATCCGTAATGACAGCAACATCCAAATACTGCTCGATCGGATGTATAGAGCGATCCGAATAATGATATCTTTGCATTTCTTTCTATCCATCCATAATAGTAGCAGCATTCCAAATACTGCTCAATCGAATGCATAGTGCGATCCGGATAAAGATCTCCTTGCATTGCTTCTGTCCATCTATAATGATAGCAGCATTCCATTTACTGCTCAATCGGATGTATTGAGCGATCCGGATAATGATCTCTTTGCATTAATTTCTGTCCATCCGTGGTGTTAGCAGCATCCAAATACTGTTCAATAGGATGTATAGAGCAATCTGGATAAAGATCTCCTTGCATTGCTTCTGCCCATCCGTAACGATAGCAGCATCCCATTTACTGCTCAATCGGATGTATAGTGCGATCCGGATAAAGACCTCTTTGCATTGCTATCTGTCCATCCGTAACGATAACAACATCCCATTTACTGCTCAATCGGATGTATAGTACGATCCGCATAAAGATCTCTTTGTATTGTTTTCTGTCCATCTGTAATGACAACAACATCCAAATACTGCTCAATCAGATGTATAGTGTGATCCGGATAAAGATCTCTTTACATTGTTGTCACCATTCGTTTCTGAGCATGTCTAAGACGAACCTTTAGATCTATGACATCTATACACTAAATAGATGACAACAATTTTAATAGCTTTGAGGACAACTCTAAAATAACGGGATGATGCTGTAAAATCCATGATTTTACCATGATAAAATGTAATAAAGTTTTACCCAATGATACTAGAACATCCTCTCATATGTTATACTCCTATAAGACATGTGAACATGTCCATTGTGTACTTATACTTTTACATTTCATTTTTGTTGTAAATAGTTACATAACCTAAACCTTGTACTTAAATATAGAAGAACAAGTAATAAAATGCATAACCTTCATATGTGTACATAACACTAAACAAAAATTGAAAACAATGTTACACTATATATATGTAGCCGTGTATGTATACCATATGCATGCATACACATTTCTTGAGTTATCCCAAGTTCACATATTACCTTTGTGTTATACCCACAACACAAGCCCAAGCTAAAACCCACTCCTCTCCTTAGTTAGCCTTACACGACAACCACAAGGTGGAAGGGGAAAGGATGTCTTGATTTTGGCAAAGCCAACACTTGGCATGATATCTCTTTCTAAGGCAAATCATGCCATTTTCCTCCTCTCTCTCCTTTAAGCCGAAACACACACACCAACATTCTCATCTCCACATGCAAACCAAATGTAACACCCCACTTTGATAAGTGGACCGTTACGCGCAATTATGGCGTGTCATCAAAGCATGCAAGGTAAAATGTAGTAAAACATACATGACCATAGAGAAAACTGGAATCAAACATTGGTTCCCAAAATAAGCTCAAAACATAAATAAAGTAAATGAAATGAATGAAAGACTAAACAAGCATAAGTATATGATGGCAAAAGTAGAAGAAGTCTGTGGCAGCTTCCATCCTATGCACGTGCTCCAAAATGCTCGAGTCTGTCCTTGGGTACCTGCCATTTTGGGACATGGAAAGGAAAGTAACGACTGCGCATAACGCTCAGTTCACGGATATATGACATAGTATAAATGGCTGAAACATAAATAAGACTAATAGCAGCGGAAATGTATAAGTCCTGGAAAACCTAGTTGTCTATCATGTTAACTGGTTTTAGTTCTGAAAACATAGCTTTTGTTACTTATGAAATCTGTATTAGTTAATGTACCAAAAGCCAATATAGGTCATGAGGTCAACAACGTGCATGAATACTTGGAGGGGAGACCTGATCATGCAATTAGAGGGGTTGCCTCTAATTAACTGGTAAGTGGGTAGGAGGGATCAGCTCCTTGTGAAGGATGCAAGGCACACACCACATTCACCATGAAATCCTGACTGAAACATGTAACTAGGATGCACCTATACGGCCCACATGATAATATAATAATATGGCTAAAAGCTGAAAGGGATGCCACGAGCTATCACTCCGCCATGGTGAAGTCATAACACTAGTGCCTCTAGTGTTATGGTTATGGTACCTCTATAACTAGGTGAACTGGTCATGCATGTATATGGCTAAGGTAACCAATAAAACATAAGCATTAATCTGTAACTACTGGGGAAAACAGTTGGCTGCATACGGGAAATCCTAATGAAGGAAGAGATTGTCCTTATTGAAGGACGGGAAATCCGTACCTTATGTCCAGTGAACGAAGAAGACGAACGGAAGGGAGTCCTACTTCGATCTCACTAATGCTACATAAATAATATACGTGCATAAGCGATCTGATTACCGTGTACGTAACTGGTTTTATATCATGTCTTAGCTTGTTTTATATGTTCATGTCTTGTTCTACTGATTTTAATGCTATGTTGTGTTTATCATGTATTATGTATATTCTGATTAAGTATTACTTGTATTTCTTGTAGTATTATACTTGTTGTGTAATAATAAGTAACTTTCTAAAAATAGCAGGTTTCCTAAAATAGAAAGTTTCCAAAAATAGAAAGTTTCCAGAAATAGATTTACTGCGTAAAACAGATAAGTTTCTAAAAATAGAAAGTTTCCATAAATAGATTAGCTGCTTAAAATAAATAAGTATCTAAAAATAGAAAGTTTCCATATTTAGGAATAAGCTGGATTATTAAGCTAATAAGATAAGCTTAAGTTTTACTGATTAATATTCTAAGTCATGTGATTAATAGTATAGTTTATTAATTAATATAGGTAAATTAAATAAACTATATGTTATAAGATTTAGATAAATATAGCATGATTTAATTAAATTAAAGTGTATATAATACTTAGGTTAAAACATGTATTAATATTTACTATTAATATAACCTAAGTCATGTAAATTAATTAATTATATGTCATGTTTTAATAATTAATTAATTACTTAGTCTAAATTTCATAATTAAAATACTTAGGTTAAAGTAATGTGTTATTAATAATAATAATTAACCTAAGTCATGTCTAAATTAAATTAATTATATAACATGGTAAATTAATTTAATTAATCTTGTAAATAATTAAACTTGTAAACATTAATTAGGTTTGTAAACATTAAGTCATGAACCGGACCGTGTTTAACCTTGAACGGACCAAACAAACACCCCCTTAACAGTGGCACCCGGCTCGGTCAGTTGCCCCTGCTTTTGCAATATTGCCACCGGCTTAAGCTGGCGGTTCCCCTTGGTCTCTCGGCTAGCCGTTGGCTAAGCAAAGTTCCCACCGGCGGTTAGCCGGTGGTTCCCCCTGCTGTCGCGGCTTGTGTTTCCCCTGCTTGTTCATATTAGCCACTGGCTTATGCCTGTGGTGCTTGTTTGTTTATGCCGAGACCCCCAAAAGACCACAAGGCCACCCCGACATCCGTCGGGGTCCCTTGTTCCCTGCGGCCGAGACCCACAAACCACACCGAGACCATGAGGTCTCGGTTGGTGGTGATTATAAACCCACCGAGAGCTTCGGCTCTCGGTTTCCTGCGTCGCCGAACCAAACACCCATAAAAACATCCATGTTTATTTACCCCATGATTAGATCTACATGTTTTTAATCTTGTTTATTTAATTATCATGATTTCATGTGTCCTAATTAAATAAAATAATTAAAAAGAAAAGGTTTAAAGATTACCAAAGCGTGAAACAAAAGAGAATGATAACACAAACGATTCCACTTGAATTGGATCAACAAAAACCAATGAACACCCCTTCCTTGTGTGTTAAAACCGGCGGCCAAAAAGGGAGAGAAAAAGAGGCTAGGGTTTTGTTATTTTTCTAAATCTTCTGTAAATGAATAATTGTTTTCCCTTTTTTCTATTTTAGCAAAAATTAAAGTGGGCTTGGCCCCTTTGCTTTGTTCTTGCCGCGGGTAGGTGGGGCTCACAAGGGGAAACCCAATGTTTTCCGTGTTCTAAAATATTGCGTGTTCTCGTGGTAGTGTTTACGTGACTTATTTATTAATTGTTCGTGTTATAATATATATTTATACGTAATCGGAATAATAATTACGTAAATACATAATAATAGGTTCGTGATTATTTACGTTCATGTTTCCATGTTCGTGATTATAATTATTGTTGATAATAATTATCGTGTATTAATCTGCTTAAATACTTATCATGTAATAGCACGTACGTAATACTTGTAATTAACATTTTTGAAACGTAAAAATGTTATATAAGAAAAGTTTTAATCATGTACATACGATTATATATGTATTGTTCATGGTAAAAGCATGCGGGTTTTACAACTCTTCCCGCCTAAAAATAATAATTCATCCCCGAATTATAGATAAAGTAAACTGAAAGAGAAACATACCCAAATCAAACTGAGAGGGTATGTAAGATAAAAGGACCCGAAGGTGACATGGTAGAAAGGAACGTGGAACGTGACATGTCTTGAAGGGACATGGAACGTGACGTGACTAAAAGAACGTATCTACTTGATAAGCAAAAACGGATAAGAAGTCCGGATGGACTCCTCCATTCCAAGTGGTTGCCCGCCCAGAACGGTCCTCTAAACGTTCTTGGCGGAAATCACAATATTAGTCTTCATGACTTTTGGTTGACGATACAGAAAGTTTCTGGTTCATCAACATAAGATAGATCAGCATGAATCTGATCGAGTGGATAATAATTAACGTGCAAGTGTAAATGAAACGTTATAATATAATATAACTTGGACTAACTGATATTTGTCCCGCTTTAGCAATAATGCACGAGACATACTGAAATGTAGTACGTGAACAATTGTGAACGCGATACGTGAACAATTGTGAACGTGATACGTGGAGATATGGTGAGTGTAATAAGAGAAAACATATGGTGATCAATGATACGTGTAACATATCGTGAATGTGATATGAGAACGTGGAATGAACATGACATGTGAAACGTATCGTGAACATGGAATACGACGGCGGTAACGCCAAATGCTATAAGGTGAGACATGGAATTTGACGTGAAACGTCTGTCTGAGAATAGAGAGTTATACTAAACTTGGGTCAGGTCTCTCAAGCTCTTGCAAAAATTCCCAGAACAGAAATAAACGTAAAATCGTAAGCCAGGAGACAATCATGAACGTGAATAGTATCATGCACGTGAGTGTGAAAGCAAGTCGTAAAATTTGAACAAAGACGTGAACGTAAATAAGGAGCACAAATGTGAACCTTCGTCTGGCCCGATAGCTGAGGGATTAGCAAGTGATCGGATGAGCCTTGGCTGGAACATGTCTGATCAATCTGTTGGTTATGAAATCCTTGCGGATGTAAGGATTCTGCAGACTTGATCGAACTGTCGGTAATAACCCAGATAGCATCATGCTTCTTCTGAGTTTGCGCTAATCTGGTAACCCAAAATCCATAGAGATCTTGTCCCATTTCTATTCACCCTTTTCCGATGATGGAAAACATCCTAGTCAGTAGGTGTTCTATCTTAACCTGTTGGTATGTCAGGTACTTAGATATGAACGTAACTATATCTTGCTTCGTAGAAACTTGATACACAGAAATTTGCGGAACTATAAGTCTCCGAAATTAGACTTCACTTAGGGTAGGATTTTCTGGAACACCTAATTTTGTGTAGGGTTCTTACTATTGCGCATAAGCTGAGTCATGTTAAGATTGACCGTGAGAATCCATGTGATTCAGCGTGTCACTATAATCAACCAGAATTTAGATTGGAAAATTTCAGGGTGAAATTTCTCTTGTCATAGAATTTGCAACCTAGTGCAAATATGGTCTTACTTCTCTTCTCTAGACTTAGAGGAAATCAGGTTGTCATCGATGAAAACACTGATGAATTTGTTTATGAGTTCATGGAAACTCATTTTATTAAGTCCATAATGCTGCTAGAGCATTAATGAGACTAATACAAAATCATGAATCTAGCATGACCGAGTCGTGTACGAATAGCAGTCATGGAAATGTACTGCTCTTTCACTTGTCATTGTTGGTAGCATGATCATGAACCCGATCTTGGAAAAGTGCTTAACACCCTAAATTCGATTGGACATGTCGTCAATACGTGGAGGAGAATAACGGTTATGAATGGTGATTTGTTTAAATCGACGGTAGTCGACACATAATCTCATGGTACCGTCCTTATCCTTGAAGGTCCTTCTAGAATGAATGGGAAAAATTTGGAATAATCGACTGGTTATGCGTAAAAGGACTTCAGTAGTCGTGTCTTAACTGACGGCTAGAAAATTTTAGCAGTCATGGCTAACAAAGCACGTGCTTGTAAAGCATAGATAATTTGTACAGATTTTCCTGATGGAAAACCATGTTGAATGTATCCAAGAGCCTGAACATTACTGTACAAAATAATGAATCGTAGCAGGGTGTGTTGTTCGTAGTCTATAATTAGGATCCAATTCAACTCACATCCGTCCGAGGTAATGCGTTTGCAGCTTGGATCTCATCATTAGGTTGAAGGAAAACCTTCGTATACATGGGGAATACGAGTGGCGTCCTTAATGGTCATGAATATACGAAATGTGGGTGCAAGAAATGAAAGTGTCATCGAGCAATCGTGACAGATCTCACTGATACACCGGTGATGGTACTGAAATTCTTGTGGCCAGATTAGTACATGGCAAAACAAAATGGATATGCCCTTTGGAGGGTATCCTGAATTTCTTAGGAATGTTCCAGAAATGGACGTGAGTCATGCGTCCTCACTCGTGTCTTGGTAAATATACGTATGACATGTATCTTGACTGGTGTCTTGACATGTAACTTTAGAAATATACGTGAGATATTCGTCTTGACTGATGTCTTGACATGTGTTTCGAGGTGTGAAACAAATAGGACTACAAATATTAGGTTATGATGCCAGAATTGGCGGATCGGTTGGACTGCTGACCCCCTTATTTCTGATCACGTCCGTGGCTGGAGTTTCTGTTGCGATTGCTAGGGTAGTTGCTGTCATAGTAGTGGTTACCATCGTTATGTCTGTCAGTTCCATGACGGTCATTCTCATGACTGCGATTCATGTTACTATTCAGCTGAGTGGCCGGCTGGTACCAGTTTCGCACTCATATGACTGAACGACAACTGAATGACGTGTAACATGTAACTAAGAATTAGGGACAATGATTGATGAGAATCGTCTGGTGGTGAAGCATCTTGTCGTTCGATCGCTTTGATCTAACGCCTTTGTGTTCGTCTTGTAAGATCTCCAGGTTATGAACAACATCAGCATCTCGTAGCGTCTCTAAAATCCACAGCATCAACCCTTAGTAACATCTCCAAGCTATGAGCGGCATCATCAATTTGTCGAGTATCAGCAAGTGGAATACGCACATGGGATACGGTACATGGAGTACACATGGAATGCACATGAAATGATCGGTATGGGGTCGATCGTCTAACATGACTTTAAAGGAAAATAATTGGTTAAACGGTTAGAAAGACCATCATGATAACCTGGCAATGCCAGTATATGCCTCATTCTGGTTGCATAGAGAAACGCTAACGTATGGATAAATGAATTTCAACGATGATTTTCCTGAAAGCATGATTAATGAAAACCAACCATGACTATCATGAAAGTAAGATTTAAATGAATTCCAAAAGTGTCTTGCATGAAAGCATAAACAACAAAAGAGACGTAAGACGTAATCACATGAAAACTAAATCATCACCCCTAACATGAAGGAGTGTATAACATAATCAGCATGAAACTGAATTTAACCATGACAGTCTGAAATCATACTTGACATAAAAACATAGTAACTTATGAGGGGACATGAAAAAATTTGTATGCCAATAAATCATGAGAAAAATTTTATGCATGAAAACAGTGCGTGAGTGCATGATACAGTTTATAAAAACCTTTATATGCGCAAGGGTAAATGCCAATGGTCAGTTTACCCAAAACAAAAGACATGGCGAGGGGACACCTATGGGTCAGTCCCAAAGTTAAAAGTTTTCGATAAAAGCACATGCGACTAAATAGGGAAAGTCCTGTACCAACCATTACTTAGTCAAAATTCCTGCAACAATGATACATGAAACATAAATAAGTAAAAATCATCTGTCAAAACTTATCAGAATTTTTTTTATGTGACTAATTATGAACTACTGGGGTTCAGTCCACATACCCACATTTCACGAGGAACATCATGCATGAAACAATGACACATAACTAAATATGAATGACGGTTGTCCATCCATATTAGTAAAACAATATCGATGAAAACATCAAGGTTAAAACAACAAGGTGCTGAAAACATCATGGTTAAAACAACAATGCGCTGAACACATCAATACGTGGAATAACAAGCGTTGGCTTAGGAAGCTCCTGGTGACTACCCACAAGTCACAGGTCAAGTTTTAGAGCCTACAGGTCGAAGCCTTGGCTCTAATACCATAATTGTAACACCCCACTTTGAGAAGTGTACCGTTACGCGTAATTATGACGTGTCATCAAAACATGCAAGGTAAAATGTAGTAAAACATACATGACCATAGGGAAAACCGGAATCAAACATCGGTTCCCAAAATAAGCCCAAAAGATAAATAAAGTAAATGAAATGAATGAAAGACTAAACAAGCATATGTATATGAAGGCAAAAGGAGAAGAAGTCTATGGCAGCTTCCATGCTATGCACGTCCTCCAAAATGCTCGAGTCTGTCCTTGGGTACCTGCCGTTTTGGGACATGGAAAGGAAAGTAACGGCTGAGCATCACGCTCAGTGCACGGATATATGACATAGTGTGAATGGCTGAAACATAAATAAGACTAATAGCAGCGGAAATGTATAAGTCCTGGAAAACCTAGTTGTCTGTCATGTTAGCTGGTTTTAGTTCTGAAAACATAGCTTATGTTACTTATGAAATCTATATTAGTTAATGTATCAAAAGCCAATATAGGTCATGAGGTCAACAACGTGCATGAATACTTGGAGGGGAGACCTCATCATGCAATTAGAGGGGTTGCCTCTAATTAACTGGTAAGTGGGTAGGAGGGATCAGCTCCTTGTGAAGGATGCAAGGCACACACCACATTCACCATGAAATCCTGACTGAAACATGTAACTAGGATGCACCCATACGCCCCACATGATTATATAATAATATGGCCAAAAGTTGAAAGGGACGCCACGAGCTATCACTCCGCCGTGGTGAAGTCATAACACTAGTGCCTCTAGTGTTATGGTTATGGTACCTCCATAACTAGGTGAACTGGTCATGCATGTATATGGATAAGGTAACTAATAAAACATAAGCTTTAATCTGTAACTACTGAGGAAAACAGTTGGCTGCATACGCGAAATCCTAATGAAGGAAGAGATTGTCCTTACTAAAGGACGGGAAATCCGTACGTTATGTCCAGTGAACGAAGAAGACGAACGGAAGGGAGTTCTACTTCGATCTCACTAATGCTACATAAATAATATGCGTGTATAAGCGTTCTGATTACCGTGTACGTAACTGATTTTATATCATGTCTTAGCTTGTTTTATATGTTCATGTCTTGTTCTACTGATTTAATGTTATGCTGTGTTTATCATGTATTATGTATATTCTTATTAAGTATTACTTGTATTTCTTGTATTATTATACTTGTTGTGTAATAATAAGTTACTTTCTAAAAATAGCAGGTTTCCTAAAATAGAAAGTTTCCAAAAATAGAAAGTTTCCAAAAATACATTTACTGCTTAAAATAGATAAGTTTCTAAAAATAGAAAGTTTCTTTAAATAGATTAGCTGCTTAAAATAAATAAGTTTCTAAAAATAGAAAGTTTCCATATTTAGGAATAAGTTGGATTATTAAGCTAATAAGATAAGCTTAAGTTTTACTGATTAATATTCTAAGTCATGTGATTAATAGTATAGTTTATTAATTAATATACGTAAATTAAATAAACTATATGCTATAAGATTTAATTAAATATAGCATGATCTAATTAAATTAAAGTGTATATAATACTTAGGTTAAAACATGCATTAATATCTATTATTAATATAACCTAAGTTATGGAAATTAATTAATTATATGTCATGTTTTAATAATTAATTAATTACTTAGTCTAAATTTCATAATTTAAATACTTAGGTTAAAGTCATGTATTATTAATAATAATAATGAACCTAAGTCATGTCTAAATTAAATTAATTATATAACATGCTAATTTAATTTAATTAATTCCTGTAAATAATTAAACTTGTAAAAATTAATTAGGCTTGTAAAAATTAAGTCGTGAACCGGACCGTGTTTAACCTTGAATCGGACCAAACAAACACCCCATTAACAGTGGCACCCAGCTCGGCCAGTTGCCCCTGCTTTCGCAATATTACCACCGGCTTAAGCCGGTGGTTCCCGGTGGTCTCTTGGCTAGCCGCTGGCTAAGCAAAGTTCCCACCGGCGGTTAGCTGGTGGTTCCCCCTGCTGCCGTGGCTTGTGTTTCCCCTGCTTGTTCATATTAGCCACCGGCTTATGCCAGTGGTGCTTGTTTGCATATGCCGAGACCCCCAAAAGACCACAAGGCCACCCCGACATGCGTCGGGGTCCCTTGTTCCCTGCGGCCGAGACCCACAAACCACACCGAGACCATGAGGTCTCGGTTGGTGGTGATTATAAGACTACCGAGAGCTTCGGCTCTCGGTTTCCTGCATCGGCCGAACCAAACACCCATAAAAACATCCATGTTTATTTACCCCATGATTAGATCTACATGTTTTTAATCTTGTTTATTTAATTATCATGATTCCATGTGTTCTAATTATATAAAATAATTAAAAAGAAAAGGTTTAAAGATTACCAAAGCGTGAAACAAAAGAGAATGATAACACGAACGATTCCACTTGAATTGGATCAACAAAAATCAATGAACACCCCTTCCTTGTGTGTTAAAACCGGCGGCCAAAAAGAGAGAGAAAAAGAGGCTAGGGTTTTGTTATTTTTATATATCTTCTGTAAATGAATAATTCTTTTCCCTTTTTTCTATTTTAGCAAAAATTAAAGTTGGCTTGGCCCCTTTGCTTTGTTCTTTCCGCGGGTAGGTGGGGCCCACAAGGGGAAACCTAATTTTTTTCCGTGTTCTAGAATATTACGTGTTCTCGTGGCCGTGTTTACGTGACTTATTTATTAATTGTTCGTGTTATAATATATATTTATACGTAATCGTAATAATAATTACGTAAATACATAATAATAGGTTCGTGATTATTTACGTTCATGTTTCCATGTTCGTGATTATAATTATTGTTGATATTAATTATCGTGTATTAATCTGCTTAAATACTTATCATGTAATAGCACGTACGTAATACTTGTAATTAACATTCGTGAAACGTAAATATGTTATATAAGGAAAGTTTTAATCATGTACGTACGATTATATATGTACTGTTCATGGTAAAAGCATGTGGGTTTTATACCAAATCTCCATAAACATCCAAGGAAACACATTCAATCCATAAGATCCTTGTCTTCATCTTTAATACTAATCATTTGGTAGCATCTTTACCAACTTGATTCTCATATCAACCCATATAAACCCTAGCCTAATCTACATAGGTCACGGCTTGGATTGTTTAGGGTTTTCATCTTCATCAAGATTAAGAACACTAATCTCCATTGTTCCTTAGATCTTTCCTTCGTAACAATAACAAGAAGGTATCACTTATTATGCTTTCTTCATTTTTACTTACATGCATAATCATCCACCTAATGAACACATATAATGAACTTGTTTAAAAATCAAGATTTTATAAAACCATGACCACATAGGTCACGTCATATTTTTGGAATACCATGAGACATGCTTAAAAACTTTTTGATAAGAAACTATGACTATTTACCTATTTTAAACTTGGTTAAAATCATATAAACCCTTCTATGGATTTATTATTTGCCGTGGGCTATAAGTCCTAATTTTGGGATTTTTGGTTAAACTTATAAACATAAGTCATATGGGTAATCTCTTGTAACTAACAGAACTAGAAAACCATTACCTTAAAGGTCACGGCTTATTTATATGTACATAAATGATTTATGTAACAAGTTTTAATAACTGTAATATGTGTTTATCTATATATAATGAACTACTATAAATCACATAAACATCTTGTGTATAAAAATATAGCCGGGAGCTATAAGCATCATTGGATGGACTTCTAATGAACATGCATGTTTATGTTAGACCAAGATCTTGTGTTAAGACTTTAACTTAACTTAATAATCATGTAATAAATATATATCTTATGATAAGAATACATGGGAAAAACAATAGAGCCGTGGGCTATATGTTACTTTTTGGGACTCATAATGAACTTTGGAAATATGTAATAAATATAGATATTTATGTTTGGACTTTATAAATAATTATAAATACATAACAAGCCTAAATCTCATCTTGGAAATACCAAGATTTGAAATATAGCCGTGGGCTATATATTTATATGTTCGTGGACTTATATTGACTTCTAGACTTGTACATAGCTTAGATCTTATATTGGGACTTTTATAATAACATGCAACCATATAACAAGTTTATACCTATTTTAATAAGCTATAAATTAATATAGTCGTGAGTTATAAGCTCATATTAGGGCTTATAACTTACATGCAAACTTGAAACAAATTTAGATCTCATTTGTTACATCAAATAAAACAAGCCGTGGGTTTTACCCTTTCATTTAGAGATCATAACTTAATTTTACAAAGATAATAATAAGCTTATAAGAAGACCCTAGATTTTTACCTAGATAAATGGTGAAGAAATGTTAATGGACTAATCAAGCCCATGTAACATTAGCCCAAGACCTAAATGGGCCCAATAAGCCCAATACATTATATCCGTATACTTGCAATGGCCCACTATGCCCATTTAATGTTTTGAAAGCCCATTTAGATAATGTTATTATATTAGTGGACTTAAAGATATGTTCCATTAGATAGTCCAATAGTTCTTTTGGTCCATTTAGTAAGCCCATTTAACATTTTAAATATTTAAATAAAGTTTTTATAACAAAGATATAACTTATAAAAACTTTTGGACTAAAAATGACAATTTATGAAACTTAGGGACTAAAACTATGACATTTGAAACTTGTTTTGATAAACTATTAAGCACAAGGACTAATATTGTAAATAACCAAAAGTCTAGGGCTTAATAAATGTCATCCGTGACATATTAAACCCTAAGGACCATTTTTGTAAGTTTTCTAAAGTTGTTTTGTCATTTTCTAAACCTAAGGACTATTTTTGTAATAAGCTGAAACAATAGAAGCCCAAGGGACTGTTTTTGCCTTTTAATGAAAGTTATAAAATCTAATTATAACTAGAGGGACTATTTCTGCCATAACCCGAAAGTATTACAAGCCCTAGGTACCAAAAATGTAAAATCCGAAAGTTTTACTTTAATAGAAATATGGAGGGACTAGTTTTGCACTTATCCGAAACTTAAACAAGCCCTAAACCCTTATTCCATTTTTATTTAGTAAAACTTAAATAAAACCTAAACCATAAGGACTAAAACTGTAATTTCTTAAACTTGTGATTTATAAATTAATTGTAAAGGTTGGAAAATTTTGGGGACTTTAAGTTAAAATAAAATAATTATATTTTATTTTATAAAATAATTTATGTAAACTATATATATATAAATTACATACAATTACACTTATACAAAAATTGTGAGTAAAACATTTTTACTTAAACAAGTAATTTATTTACAAGTTTGAATAAACGTTATTAATACTTGCACTACAGTCATTTAAATAAACATTGTAGCATTTATAAACTAATTAAAAACTGTACAAGCATGCACATACGTTTTCTTATATTATTTATTAAGACTGTACTATTTAATTAGGCAATAGACTGTGACGTGAGCATTACTTGGATTTCCTTTTATTTGCACAGCCATTACAAACTCCAAGGTGAGTTTACAGCCCCATATAAATCATTGATAAACTTTTCCTCTGGGGGGGAGAAAACATGCAACTTACTTTATTGGACATAAACTGTATTGTATAAACTTTGATTACGATTGCCTATTGTAGAAAATGTTAAATTATGGAAATTGCCCGAATGTTATAAATAGATCTATTTGGGATTGACGATCCCCATCTGGGTGAGTAGCACTCACTGTGCTTTGGCCGGGACAACAGATGTATACCATGTTGGAACTGGGTTTGGGAGCCTTTTTGTAAGGCACCGGGTTCTCATCTGTTGAGAACTATGGAAAGTTAAACTTCAGTTTTGAGCAATAGGGAATGTAATTACCTTTTTAGTATGAATGCTCTATGCATTGATACTATCATGATCATTTAATGTCCAAACTTATTTTAATAAACCTGTAAATTCACCAACTTTATGTTGACCCTCTAAGCATGTTTTTATCAGGAAAATGAAGCTAATACGTAGTGTGTGCATGGACTCAAGCATCATAGTAGTCTGCATTGTAGGACTCATCAGGGGTTTCTACTTGGGAATAATAAACAATTTATTTTTATCATGTTTAAACAATTTTTATTAACTTGTACACTGTTCAAGTAATATATATGTTGGATAATCTCTTATCCTGCGCTCTATGTACTATTTGCTATCGATCCACCCCTGTGAAATCCCAAACATTATTTCTGCTGCAATTGACCCAACCCGAGGTGTCACACTTTCACTAAGGTTGGGAGAGTTCCCTTGGTGAATAATGGAGTTAGTAATGACAAGTGATGAAGTGTTATGTTACAATGACCCCAAGGGTCTTATTTATGCTTGAAATTAAGCCTTGGTCTTCAATGCTTGTATTGGAGCCAAAGAAAAATACTTGGAGCCAAAGGTGTATACTTGGTCCCAAAGTAGTTCTAGAACACTCCATAGAAGCTTCATGTGTCTTTTAAATTTGCATGAATGTAGACATAAAATCTGCCAACATAAATGTGGGTGGCAACTTGAATTATGCTAGTGACAAATCAACTGCTTTTTGCTGGTGGCAACTTTGATTCTGCTGGTGGCAACTTCATGCTGAGTGACTTGTATGCTCCTTGGAAACACTTGTTCTTGTACCCGATATAGTCTTCAAAGGCTTGTACTCGTCGGGATTCCTTCGTATATGCATGAATCATCATTTATTCTTTCTTTCTTTGTCTTTTCTTCACTTTCCTTGATCTTGGCTAACTAACAACACAAAGCAGAACTTCACACATATATGAAGTAAATAGCTCGTTAGTATAACCAAAAACCATGCAAAATATACGGATAACGCTCAAGAAAACATGTTGGATTTGGGCTTTATCAAATTCCCTCAAACTTAAGTTTTGCCCGTCCTCGAGCAAGGAAAAGAAAAACTTTGCTTGCCCCCAAGCAAATAAAAGTAATAAAGTTAGAAACTAATACCTATGTTCTAACAAAAAAGAAAATTTAAAATTCTATGAAAAATTGAAAATATTTTTGGTTTTTATAATAAATGGCTAAAGGTGCAAACCCTCTCACAGTTAAGAGTTAGCTTGTCCTCAAGCAAGTAAAAGAAAAACTTCCCACATGGTACATGAAAATGGTTTATTGAAAAATAAGATGCAAATCTACCAAGTACAAAAAGACTAAACCAAATGACGTGAGCACCAAGCGTACACATCTAAAGAGGACTTTTATTCGGGTTACAAGGATAAGGTTTAACAGGGTATGGATAAGGCATGGGATATTTTATGAGAGGTCTATCACGGATATACAAGGTAAAAAGTCTAAGTCCTATGTTGCTAGTTACCGAACAAATCAAAAGCCAAAAAATGATCATAGTTACGATCTTTATTCAACATATATCGATCAACACAAATATATATCACGTCTTAGCACATTGTCTAATCGATATCTAAACATACTTCTTCTTCCTTCATCTTCATAATTTATTATAGCTCATTGGCTATTTTTGTCATCATTTTTTTTACTTTTTTTTCGATGACTTATTCTTTTTTTTTCTTTTTCTCTTTTCTCATCCTCCTCTTTTTTTTCATACATTCTTTTTTCATACATCACATTCTCCCCTCACACTTCGCTTAAGCATACACCACAAAAAGTACAAATATAAAGGTGATCAATCTACATCTTTGTCGGAATGGCACACACACATAGCGAAGTGTGTCATAACTAATAATCATAAAAAATGATCCACCATACCAAGCAACTAGCAACCCTCAATTTAGACTTTAACACGGGTTAGGCTAAGGTTGAAGGTTAAATATTTTTTTAGTGAATTTAATAAAAACGAAAAGAGTGACTCGAAGGATGTTCTAAAGGTATCTAGCACTAGACGAGAGTGCTAACAAAAGGGTTAATTTTGATGGTTAGCTAAAACTAGCTACGAAGAAAATGTAAAAGGCTATTTGGGTTTTATTCCTATGGTTGCCTCTTTGTCACGTGTATACACTTACATCACACAAGTGTGATCTCACTAAAACTTATTATTATTATTAGTATTATTATTATTATTTTACCATGTGGATGATTATTGAAATACATTTATATACAAATGTGTGAAAACAATTAGATCCTAAGGGAAAACAATTATACAACTCTCCTTTATTTTATTTTTATTTTATTTTTATATTTTTTTTACTAAAATTTTTTTTGTTTCGTTTTCTCATTTATTTCCCCTCACACTTAAGTTTAGTATTAGACTGAATATGAAAAATAAACTTCAAAGCATGAAATGAGAGTAAAATAAATAAATAGTCCAAGAGAAACGAAACTTCCCGGGCTAAGAAATTGCAATTGATCTCCATGTGATACAATGCTACATGATAAGCTTGTGAGATCAATCGATTCTTGATACTTTATTCCTTCTCCATGCATCCTCCTCCATTACATATTGTTGCATTTATTCAAACAAAAAAAAACAAACAAACACACAAGCACACAAAGATATATAAAACATACTACTAGCAATGTACACCCCCTCACACTTAAGATTTTCCAAGTTAGAAAAATATTTTTGGGGTGTACATATTTATTTAAAACATACGAAATTAAACACACAAACAATTAAAGCACGGGTTTCCTCCCGAGAAGCGCTTAATTTATTATTGAGTCAATAGCTAGACTCTCCCCCTCGGTGTTAGGATTCTTTTATGATACGATTAGATGGGGAACTTTGGTTGGGTGCCATTGATTTTGATAATTATCATCTTTGAACCAAAGCAATTCTACATTTATAGTCCAAACTTTGAACGGCTTCTTCGGCACATCATTGTTATCCGACTTTTTCATTCTTCTACTTCCAACGTCATTCATTGATTTTAACTCCGCGTCATGAATTGACATTACATCATGTTCATACGTCTTCTCATTTTTGTATGGGATATGCATGGTGCAATCCTTGGTAAAAGTTGAGTTAGAAATGATAGGTTTCGGTTTTGGCACGGTTGGAATAGGTTCTTCTTCTTCCTCAATAAAAGCAACATCACCCTTGTCACCCTCGTTTCGGATAGAGGGTATTTTATCTCTTGTTTTGGTGTTGATGATATGAGGAAGGGACTTGGTATGTTTTATGTCCTGTTCTATATAATCTAAGTGTCTATCCAAGTCTTCGATTATGGCTGTATTGTTTCGGGACCTTATCTTGATTTGAAACTCCAAGTGACCCAAATTATTCTTAACACGTTCGTTTTCTTTCGTTTGCCAAGCCATAAATTCTCTCATCATTTCCTACGTTGAAGCTTCGGGTTTTTGGTGATATTGTGATGAGTATGTCGTCACATCTCGTGGTCGAGATTGAGGAATGGGACGGTTTGGGTTTAGGGTAAACTAGGAATGTGAAGTCCTCGAATTTTGGTCATGATATTCTTCGACATAATTCGCTTCATGAGGTTCACACATCGGCGTGTCATCCTTCATGGTGGTTTTTGGATCGTTATCGTTTCTATGATCTTCTCGCATTTCGTTTAGTTCATTCCTTATGGTTAGGAATTAGGAATCGATAAGCCTAGCGAGAGATTCAAATTTCTCCATCAACACAGCGTGATCAGAGATGATGTTATTTCCACCGGCGGAAACAATGGTTTTAGATTTGGGATAGATATGAGAATCCTCCGAATAATCGAGCTTGAGAAAGACCTTGTCCTCGAGGATTTGGAAAGCTTCGTTAGGGGTATTATAGAGGAAGATTCCTCGGTCGTCGAGAGATACTTGAGTTGGATCGTCTAAACCACGATAAAATGTTTCAATTATCGCTCTCTTGGTTAGATCATGTCCATAACAAGCGCGAAGCATTTCTTTCATTCGGAGACAAACTGCAACGAGAGTGTTGTCCCTTATTATATAATGATAGATTATAGAAATGAGATGGAAAAGATATGAATTTCTAGAGAGAGAAAGTAGAGAGAGGGAGGTGATTAACTATGTGAAATTAGATTGAGAAAAATGAGAACAAGCAACCCTCCTAACATGCTAGGAGGGTGCTTATATAGTCCACCCACATGCGGGCTTTCTATTAGACTATATTTGTTTTGGGCCGGGCTTGAATAAATGCTTAGTACCTTGAAAGAGGCCTTTTAAGCTAGCCATCAAGCCCGTAATGTCACGACTATTTTAACTAACTATTACAACATTCTAATAAATATGAAAATATAAACCTATGACCTAACATTCTTGTTTGACTCAATATTTGAGGCTAACAATCTCCCCCAATGTGAGGTCATTCCTCTTCGATATTTTTAGATCAATGGAGATTACGAATCTCGTCATAAATGAGTCTTGAACGTGTAATAGTAGTCTTGTTCTTTCATGCTGTGATCTTTGAGCCTTTGTCATTTTCTTTCGACTTTGTCTTTTACACTTGAGATCTTTAAATCATTCGTGACTTATCTTTTCCATCTTGCGATCTTGTGTCTTTATCCACATGCTCATACTTTTCACTATCTTCAAAGCTTGCTAACAATCTGCTTTGAAGAGAGGTCATTCCTCTACATTAATTGATAAGGAAGATTTTGATCATCAGAGTTGCGGAAGTCTTTAGCTTTCTTGATTGTTAAATATGTCTTTAAGCATGATTATGTGGTTTTGAATCTTCGACTTTGCTGAGGACACTGTAACGCCACCTTCTCGAGACAAAACTTAGACACAGACTAAACGGCTTTGACATTCGTCCTAAATCGGTAGCATTTTACCTCCGGTCGGTGAAGACCGTTACACGATATTAAATATCGTACCTGTGATTAGGTAGATTCAATTAAGAATTTCCTTGACAGGGTTTCACAGTAGTACTAGCCGTTCTCTTTACTCGACCGTCTCAAAGCAAGACTGCGAACATAAAGAGTGAATCAATTGGGTAAATATCCGCTTGATTAAAGTCGTCAATTCAATTTCCTGGAACAAGTGTGATTCATTAAGAATCTTACCAATGTTGCTTTCCAGTTGACACAAGCTTGATTCATAAGAATCTCGCATGTTACCTACCGTAGCGTTGTTTAATGTTGACGCTAGAAGGATTTCCATTCGTCACTATGAATATTAATAAATATCACTCTGAATGTTCTGGCAAGACCATAAAGATATTGCGTAGAAACCTGAAACGAGTTTGAATCAATTCAAAATCAAACCAATGTTGCTTTTCAGTTTTACATATGTTCAATTCATAAATAATCTTACACATGACCTACCGCAATGCTGTTTCATTTTAGCACTGGAAGGATTTCCGCTCATCATTGTGACTACTAGGTAGTATCACTCTGAGTGTTCTAGCAATATCACAAGGATATAGCGTAGGAATCTCTTGGTCGTCATCCGTGTGTCCTAATGAGATTTCATTGATCTCTTGGCTCTAGACTCGATTTGTGCACTTTTAGTGGTCAGAGGCTGGAGTAGATGCCACCTATCCAATATCAACTATCTCGAAGTGAGAAAGTCAATAAAATTCGTGTTGATCTCCGTGAAAATAAAACAAACTTCTTTTGAGAGAAGCCCGAGTCAGTTGGGGAAGGGTTGTGCATTACATCACTGGGTCCATGATGCGTTGTCTTCATGATGTGTTGACCTGGTTTCTGCCTAAGTTGTATGGAGGGCTAATTTCTTTACACCCTTTATCCTTTCATTTCTTTTTCATTCTTCAACCCCTTCAATGCTTACCAAGACATCATTACTAGCACCTTGTTGTGATTGTTCAAATGCTAGCATCAGTACTTGGTCGGCATTCAGCTTTGTTCACATTCTACTCCATATTTCCTAAGGACTTCTAATAATCTATTGGATTGTCCCTGGGAAGATCCCTCCGGTTCTGATTAAATCATAGGACTTAAACCTAACCACCCTTTTGACACTAATAACGTCATGAATTAAAGATGTTGAGGGTATTTGATCGTAACCATGAATGCTTGAGTCTTTAGATCACATTTTAATAACATTTTCTCCCCTATCTCTAATATATAAAATCGTTTGATATTAGAGATACCAAATTTGATTAAAATATATTTTAAAAAATAGTCTTGAAAATCTTCGGGTGAAGAATGTGTGAAACTAGCATGAAATTGTTTGGAACGCTCTCCCTCAAAAATTGATCCAATTGAATTGTCATCGTGAGGATGTGATCCACATTTCGCTTTTTGAGGATGAGAGTTGTTGAACACATAATTTTTGAAATATTTTGAATAATCATTGAAAAACTCTGGAAAGAAAATTATGTTCAACGCTTTTTGAAAAATCAATTCTTTTTGGCGAAGTGGTTTTTCTAAAGCATTCTCTTGAGTTCATAGACTTTTGAATGTCATGACGAATCCACTCAAGTGTAAGAAGATTTCTCTTCTTTTGCTGAGGGTAAGCACACTAAATCGTACACTCCCCCGTGAATATAGATCTGGGTTGCAATATGAAAGTGATTACAAGCCATAGTGTTGAGCTCAAAACGTTAAATGTTTTGTGACAAGCTCAACCTAAGATAGATTGCTCTACCCGTTGCAGGAAAAATTATCTAAAATAGACATTTTTCTTTATTAAAAGTAGAAATGACATGTTTTGAAAAATATTTACAACTTTCATTGGAGCTTTATGTACACACCCGTGTCGTTATTGAGCGACATTTCTAGGTACGTCCATATTATCGATACTGAAAGACATGTCGAGAAGAATATTTTTGGACTTTCAAAGATTTTAAATTTTGTGTTTTACTTTTTCATTAATATTTATAAGTAGATGTTTGATAGATGAATCAAGCAGGCTTCTTTGCCAGAATCTCTAAATCTGCTGGCGTCAAACATCTCATACCAATTTGCCTAACTAGATACGCAAACCTATCTTCCGAAAGAGCTTTTGTAAACAAGTCAGCTAATTGGTAATCAGTTCCAACAAAGTATAGTTCAACGATACCCCTTTCAACTTGTTCCTTAATGAAGTGATATCTGACATCAATGTGCTTCGTGCGGGAATGCTGTACCGGATTGCAAGAGATGGCTATGGAGGACTTTGAGTCATAGTACATAGGTACTTTATCAAAGTGGAAGCCATAATCCGTGAGTTGTGTTCTCATCCAAAGAACTTGAGCACAACACCCAGATAGAGACACATAATCCGCTTCAACTGATGACAGTGATGTGCAATCATGCTTCTTGGAAGACCATCCCACGAGCTTATCTTGGCCTAGAAATTGTGCACCATTAGAAGTACTTTTTTGTGTATCAAGACACCCTGCACGATCAGAATCTGAATAGGCCGTTAGAAAGAAACCGGTTTCCCTCGTATACCAGAGTCCCATGTGAATGGTATTCTTAAGGTACCGAAAGATCCGTTAAACCTACATGAGGTGCTTTTCAGTGGGTCGTGCTTGATATCGTGCACAATAACACGTAGCATGTGATATATCTGGTCGGCTTGCTGTTAAGTACACGAGGGAGCCGATCATGGATTGATATCTCGTTTGATCTATGGCATCTCTCTTCAAATCAGAATCTAGGGATGTGGTTGATAATCGTGTCCTAACGGGGTCACATGAGGTCATACCATGCTTTTTTATTATCTCTTGACATTCCTAGAAAGATACCACTTGGGGATTGGTGAACTTGAATTCCTAGAAAAAAATTTAGTTCGCCCATCACTGACATTTCGAATTTGTTGTGCATTACTTTTTCAAACCATTTTGAAAGTTTTGGGTTTGTAGACCCAAAAATAATGTCATCAACATAAATCTGCACAAGCAAAATGTCATCCTCATATCTATAAGTGAACAAAGTTAGATCAATGGAACCTTTTGAGAAACCTTTGGAGACCAGAAATTTCAAGAGCTCGTCGTGCCACGCCCTTGGAGCTTGCTTGAGTCCATAAAGTGCTTTATGGAGACGATACACCTTGTCAGGATAATGAGGATTGACGAATCCTTCCGGCTGTGTGCAATAGACTTCTTCCTTCAAAGGACTGTTAAGAAACGCCGTCTTTACGTCCATTTGATAAATGATGAATCCCTTATGTGCAACATAAGCAAGGAAAATCCTGACCGCTTCCATACGAGCTACTGGTGCAAATGATTCTTCAAAATCAATACCCTCTTTCTATCCATACCCTTTAGCCACTAGCCTAGATTTATTCTTGATGATCGTGTTTTCTTCATCCATCTTGTTTTTTCCAGATCCATCGAAGATTTAATGGTGTTACATCGTATGGTCTATCAACAAGTTCCCAGACTTTAAGTCTTTCAAATTGTTGAAGTTCATCCGTCATTGATTCAATCCAAGCGTGATCTACCAAGGCTTCTTGGATATTTGTTGGTTCAACTGAACTCACTGCGAGTGCGAACATACAAACATCACCATCAGTTTCAAGTTGTCGTCTTGTACGAACGAGCTGTGAAGGGTTTCTAATTACTTGAACCAAAGGATGATCTCGGGTCCAATGATGTGTTGAAGGATGTCGTTGGTAAAATGTATGCATATTTGACGGATCAACATGGCGAGTAGAAGACTCTCCAAATTCGTGTACCGGTGTACTGATAGGTTGATAAATTTGTCTTCGTCATTTAATGCATTGTCTGCTTGATTTGTGTTCTCTAGAGCAATGACAGTAGTTGTGGATGTTGTAGGAGCGGTTGTGAATGTGATATTCTGAGGAGGTAAATCTGCAGCAACCCGTGTTGAAGTAGATGAAGTTGTATCCTTTTCATGATGATGATCGGTATCATCATTCTTATCATGAGTGACAACAGAAGACTTTGATACAACATGTTTCTCCCCCGTGAAATATTCATCATACATTGGTCCATATAACATTTCCAACTCTTCAGTTATCGTGTTGACTGTCATATCTGCTCTTGGAACATTTCCTTGAACCAGCTTTGAACTTGACGGTTCATTGTTGTGGTCTTGATTTCTGAGTTCCGTACGGTTGTGAACGGAAGTCGTTTGTCGTTGTGGATCGGGACTTAAACTGTTTTGTTCAAGTGCCATTTCTTGTAATTCATCAATTCTGATATGAATAGTTTCGACTATCAATTTTGTTCTCTTGTTGTAAACTCTATATACCTTAGACTGAGTTGTATATCCCACTAGAATACATGCATCACCTTTCTCTTTCATCTTATCCAAATTTTCACCATCTCGAATTATGTAACACGTACATCCAAAAACATGAAGGTGTTTGAGTGAAGGTTTACGATCATGAATTATGTGATATGGTGTCTTTTCGTGTCTTGAAATAATTAAGGATCAGTTTTGTGTGTAGCATGCGCTTGACACGGCCTCGGCCAAAAGAATAGTGGAAGTTTTGAAGCGGATAATAATGTTCGAGCAGCCTCAACTAAAGTACGATTTTGTCTTTGAACAACGCCATTTTGTTCGGGTGTTCGAGCAATAAATGTTTCATGTTCAATTCCTTCGGCTTCAAAATAGTTCCTTAAGAGTTGAACTCAAAAATTCTGTTCCTCTGTCAGTACGTACCACTTTTACATGAGCTTGAAGACCACGTTGTATCAGTTTAATGAAGTTGATGAGAACTTCGGGTGTTGCATCCTTGGATCTCAAGAAGTGAGTCTATGTGTACCTTGAGTAGTCATCGACAATTACCATAATGTATTTCTTCCCATTTATACTTTGAACACGCATGGGACCACACAAATCTATATGAAGAAGATCTAACCGTCCTTTAGAGCTTGGTGTAGTCTTTATCTTGAAGTTACTTCTTTTAGCTTTACAAAGCTCACAAGAAGAACAAAGATGATACTTGATGAATTTCAAGCTTGGAAGGCCTCTCACAATATCTTTCTTGGAAAGCAAGTTGATGGTATCAAAATTGAGATGAGATAAACGTTGATGCCATAACCATGCCTGAGTCGTTGAAGCTTTAGCCATGAAGCAAATTGGAGTTGAGGAAGTTGTGTCTTGAAGTGAAATTCTGTAAAGATCGGTACCCCGTGAACCAGTGAGTAAATCATTCCCATCATAATCAAGAACAAAACATGTCTTCTTTCTAAATGAAACCTCCAAATCTGCATCACAGAATTGACCAAACGAGAAAAGATTGTGATTGAGCCCTTCGACGTAGTATACCCTTTTGATCGTGATATTCCCCTGAACCAAATCTCCATATCCCAGGATCGATGCAAATTGATCAATTCCGAATCGGACCGTTCCCAGGAACTTCTCCACGAAGTTAATTAGAAGCTTGAGATTCCCCGTCATGTGCTTCGTGCATCCGGAGTCTAGTATGAAGAGAATTATTTGTATCACCTGCAGAAGAATTAGAACACGATGGAGCATTTGCTAAATTGGAGACCACGTTAGTTGTGATTTCAGAATCATTAGTGTCCTTAGCAACATTTAAAGGCATACTAACACTCGTTGTCACATTTTCTGTCCTAACTTTAGGCATCCATTTATATCCTGGAGGACATTGATTAGCAAACCACCATTTCTAAGACTTGTTAGCAGACTCATATAATTACGAAATTCTGCTTCTAGGGTTCTTAGTGGTGGGGTCTGATGCTATACTTTTCTTAGGGGGGGTTGCACCATAATGGTTCACTATGCGTTTGGGTTTACTAGCACTAATAGGCATCACAACTTTCTTCTTGGTTCTAGTATCTACGCCTTTGACATTATTCATAGCACACGTAGAATTATTAGCATTAGCATATTTTCCACATTTGACACAAACAAATTTAACATTCAAAGCATTCAAATCATTCAAAACATTTAAATCGTCATTACACGCGATTACAAACGTTTTATTCTTAGAAACATTCAAATTCCTAGGGTGTTCTTCTACTTCCTTCATCTTCCCTTGACTCTTGTGTTTCCAAACCTTATCATTCACTTGAGTGCGCTTACGCTGAGGCCGACTAACACTAGCAGTGGAGACTACTCCTGTAGTAGAAGACACACGAGTATTAGTGTTTCTAAAAGTCTGAGGCGATTGACTAACTTTGTTTGTGGATTTAGTGATCATTCTATACATCTCTGGTTTAATCACATTATTGTGCTTAACGCTTGGTGCTAGAGTATTCCTTATGGGTTGATTATGTGGTAACCTTTTTCCATCCATCTTGGGGGCAAACACAAGTTTTGCAAACGAGGAATTTGAGAAAGCGGATGGTTTTCCCAAGATAGAGGATCTACTCACTTTATAGGCATTGGGTTGTCTAACAACAGGTTTCTTAACGCTAGGTTCCACATCTTTCCGACCCATCTTAGCAACGAGTTTCTTCAACTCTGCTATTGCTATGTCTTTTTCTTGTAACTGAGCTTTCAAATCCGAAATATCAAGACTTTTTTCGTTTAGTAATCGACATGACTCAGATAATTTTACTTCTAAAGGTGTATCATTTGAAAAGCTGCCAACTTTGTTTTGCAAAGAAAGTTCAAGTGAATGACAATGTTTTTGAAGATAATCATATCTATGTTGAAGTAACGAAAACTCTTTTTGGTCAACTTTATTCGAAAGCTCAGTTTCAATACGTTCACACTCTTTGACTTGATCAAGATATTTGCATGCAACATCAGAATATTCATCAATATCAGCACAAGATGTAACATAAACACACATAATATCTTTTGAGAGGCATTCTTGCAAGAGTAGATCATATGCTATAGAAAATTCGTCTCTTTCAGGTTGATGGTCGTTCACTTCTTGTTCAAGAGATTTCACATATTTCAAATCATCAAACATTTCTTGCTTAATTAATGTTTTAAATTCCAAAAAATGTTTTTGCGTTATTTCCGCAAGCGGAATCAAAATAGTTTTTACAAGCACAGTTATATCGTGAGGAATTTCTTTGTTGCCTTTCAAACGTTTACGTTCTTTCCAGTCGTCGTCAACAACCTTTTTGCTCATGAGAATTATGTTTTTGTGGTTTGAAAATTTCATAAAGAGTATTTTCATAAGCATAATTATATGGTTTCACAAAGTTTTTATTCACTGGTGATCTACTCTCCTCTTTAAAAATTAATGACTCATCACTATCGCGCCTAGCAATTAGACAATCACCGTCGGTCCATTGGGACTCCTCAAGATATAGGCGCGGGTTCTACGATTGAGCTTGCTCGAGGTACTTAGGACTAGCAAAACTAGCGTTACCCTTGAAAAACGAACGAGGTGCCAACATTCACATGGTTTGAATAGATTGATTTGTTTTATAAACAATTTTCTTTTAAAAATCAATTTGCACTTCAAGTTCCACGACTTAGTCAATGTCTTTAGCTTGTTTAATTTTGAAACCTTTTTTCAAGTTTGCAACCTCTTCCGTTTTCACAGTGACTAGTTTAGTTTTATCCTCTTGAAGAAAATCAATCTTTTGACTTAACTCATTCACTTTGGTGGTAGCAAGATACGTATTGTGTCGTTCCGTACTTAAAGAAGTGTTATAATTAGGTTTCTCTTGTTCTAAAAGCTTATGAGTTTCGTTGTATTTAGTTTCAAAAACATCCTTTACAGTAGTAACAACACCCCCTTTTTACCTTGCAAGCTCTTTGTCTTTTTGAATAAGCTCAGCTCTGCAGCTTGCAAGAAGCTCACTAGATTTTATAACTGCAGCTTTGCTTTATTCAAAATTTTGAGTGAGCGTAGCGTTTGCCTTCTTTAATTGCTTTTGACTTTTTCTAGTTTCTTTGACATCTTTTTGTAAAGAATCAATTAAGTTAGCAAGCGCAATACGCTCCTCATCATCATCATACTCATTTGCATGTTGATCATCCTCAGACTCATTATTGCACATGTCTGATGAATCGGGTGTGGTATTGCTATCAACCGCTTCCATCATACATGTGTCATTAATGGCTTTGGGTAGCTCATAATGCTCATGAATATTACCAAACACATTATATTCCTCTTCAGTGTGTACCTTTTCGATTGGCTCAGTATCAAAGATAGGACCATTGTCATCTTCAGTGACATTGAGAACTTCTTCAACCTTTGCCATGTAAGAGTAATGTGCTTCAAGTTCTTGGTCGGAGGCTTCATGATGAGATGGCATTTATACATGATCTCATCGTTCTTTTCGGGCTTTTAATGCATAAAAATGTCATGAAATACCATATATATGCTTGTGTTTGTTTACTTGTGTATTTTAGGTATGGATATCGTGAAAAAGACAAAAGATCACAAGATACAAGGAAAAAACGGACACGAGAAACGAAGCCGTACAAAGAACCGGGCCCTAATCATGGAATACTCAACAAATACCCTTGAAGACTTGAATACAAACAAGATTGATCCTCATTTATTGAAGAAATAACACTTAAAACCCTTGTATATTAAAATTACAAGTTTGGTCCCTTAAGTTTGTCAAAATTACACAAAAGGTCCCTCAACTTTGAAGAAATGGCAAGATTAGTCCCTCAACAATTTCAAATTGTCAATTATGGTCCCTCATCAAGCCAAAGATACATTGAAGACCTTTGAAGATCAAGAATGTCCAAGATCAGCCCTTGAAATATGCAAAAGTGTCAAAAATAACCCTTGATAACCTTTTTCCAAAGTTTGTGCCAAAACTGCCAAATGGTAAAAGTTATTAACAAAGGAAATACGTTTTTGTGGCTGAATTGCTTGATATACCAAAAATCCCAAAACACAAGGGCTAAATGTGTTTATTTGAAACATTCAAACAAGAAATGCGCCAAACAACTCCACTTCCCCCAAAAACGGATCAAAAGGTGTTACTGTTCACCTTTTCACCCCCAGAAATTACTCACTTAAAACAAAGGGTAAATCCCAATTACCCTGGCACATGTGTGATTCACACATGCAGAAACACATCCCACACACAAAACCCTTAACCCCATTACCCAAAGGACCCCACCATTCAACACGTCACCCAATCAAAATGCAACTTACTCTCCAAGCAATCTAACGTGTCCAAATCAACAGCCAAGGTTCCTTGCTTCACCCCAAAGCTATTATAAACGGTTTGGATGCATTTGGACAGCTCATTCCATCAAATGATCTAGAAGAACTCAAGGGCATTTTAGAGAATTCACTTCTAGGGTTTGTGAATAGTGTAGCTAGGCATTTGCCTATAAAAGGAGACCTCAACATGTGAGAGTCCCTTTGTTCCAGATTTTAGCTTTAAATCTTTGTAATTCCTTTTTATGAAATAAAGTTTGAATTTCTTAAAATTTTGAGTTCTAATCTGTTATTTATAAAAGTTTGGTGTTTGATAAGCTAAAATCTGAGTTCCATTATCTTGTTTGAAGGTTTTTGAGGCAAGGTTTTAAGTGATAAAGCTTGTGCATCAAAAATCAGAAAGTTGGCATTATTTTGATCTCACCTTGTGGTTTGTTCTTCTTAGCAGCTTGGAAGCTGGTACTTGTTCTGCTAGTACCTAAGCTCAAACAATCCAGGGCCTGGATGTAGGTCTTGGAGGTTTGCATCCTTCTCCCTTTTCATTTTCTCTTTTATTTTTCTGAATTTGGTGATTATTGCATGTTTATGCTTGAATCTGTGTTATTGTGGTTGGTTGTTGTTGGTTTGGCTTGGTTTGATGTTATTGAGGTGTTATTGATCTGATTTGTGGGTAAAATCTTCATAATCCTTTGAAAATTTGTGGAATCAAGTTTTAAAAGGGTGTTTGGATTTACTGCATAAGTTAGGATTGTGGTTTGTTAAGTGCTTGTTTTGTGTAAGCAAGTGTTGGTATCTGCTTGTTAGGTGTATTTGTTCATCTGTTTGCAGGTTTTGTGGGTTTGAACACATAGATTCATTATTTGGCTATAAAATCTTTAAAACTTGGTAAAATTGGCTAGGATTTTGAGGACACCTAGATCTAAGCTTAGGCTAGGGCTAACAAGTGCTAAATCATAGTTAATCACATCAGGGAAGAAGGATTTGAGGCTTGAAATTGGATCAAGTGTCAGGTATATCAGCAAACTTGTTTATGCATATGTTCATTGTTCATCAGTAACTTCTAGTGCTTTGATCTTGTTATTTACTTTGATTCAGTGTTTGATTCTTGTTGCTTTGTGTTTGTTCTTAGTTTATATAGTTTGTGTATGCATCCTGTTAAGTTTGGTTGGCTTATTGTGGCTAAATCTGCTTATTAAGTGCTTAACTGCTTATTTCCATATCTGGTGCATATCTGGTGACTGTTTGGCTTATTGTGGCTTATTGTGTGAACCAATTTGTGATTTTATTGTTGCTATTGACTCCTTGTGATTCACTGATCACAAGGGTGCCTTTGTTTCCAATTGAATCAAACCAGAACTCTCAAATAAGCTTGGTCAAATAGTCAAAGCAGTGGGAACTCCTTTCCCCTGCTAGTTACTACTGATAGTGTAAAACTGGTGTCAGCTTATCAATAAGCTATAATAGCTTATTCCAACCTGCAACAACTTTGTTTTTGTAATAGGTGCTCATATTTTGACCCATTTGTTCATACTGGAGCATTTGGGTGGTTGACTTTAGGGTTTGACTAGAAAACCAACTCCTTTGACTTTTTCATAAGTTCATTTGTGCTTATTCTGGCTTATTGGTTGTGCTTATTGGATTTTTGTTGATTGATTTTGCTTATTGAGTCCATTTGAAACCTTTTGCAAGTTGAATCAAGTCCTGAGGTGCCCTAAATCTCTAAAACGACTATTTTGTCTTTTAGTGAAATTTTTCTTTGATTATTTCTGGCTTATTGAGTGAGCTTTTTCAAAATTTTATTTTACAGATCTCATAAGCATCCCAAAATAAGGATGTGTGTCAAATTAGAGCTTATGGCATTAGCTTATGGCTTAATGGGCTGAAAAGCCCAATAAGAATAAGCTGAGTGTTTAATAAGCTGTGATAAGCTCATTTTCAGCTTTTGGGCCTTTAGAGTTTTGTTCTTAGAATTGGATTTTGAGTCAGATACGGCTTTTCCAAGTCAATTGGGCCAAGTTTGACTTTTTGGGCCCAAAAGCCCAATTTGGTTGACTGTTTTTGGTTTTGGCCCATTTGAGGGCCCAATAGGGGTATTTTGGTAATTTCACTTTGATTTTCTGATTATTTAGGTTAAAATAAACTAGTTTGCAAGTTTTTAGAATTTTTTATAATTTTTGGATTTTTAATATTATTTTATTATTATTTTTCAAATTTCACATTTTCCAACGTTTTACATTTTTCTTAGGTTTAATACATTAAAATAGGAATTTAGCAACTTTTAGAATAATTTTATCTCTTTTAGATTAATTTTTATAATTATTTTAAGTTTTAATAGTTTTTAAATCATCTTAAATAGTTTTTATTAGTTTGAAAATTTCTAAAAATAGTTTTTAATCTTTTTAGGTCATTTTAGAGGTTTACCAATTGAAAAATCTTTATTTGGGCTTTTTGATAATTTATTTGATTTTTAGGGCTTTAATTAGCATTTAAAAATTGAATATTTAATTATTTAAAAGGTTTGAAAAAGTTTTGATCATTGGTAAACTCTTAGTTTATTATTTTTGATTTTTGGTGAATTTTTGGTAATTTTTAGAATTTATTTTTATTTTTGTGGTTTTTAAGGTTCTACGTCTTAACTTTCTAGTAGTGTTTATTTTTATTTTTACATCTTCGTGATCTTCTTTTCTCATCCCCTTCTAAACCAAATATTAATCTCAAATCTTGTACATCTTAGTCACACACATATACCTCCTTGGGAAACGAACTTTCATTTCATTAAGGGTCATTAGTGTTGATTTTCCTAAATCATCACTCGATACTTACCGGTTTTACGCCTTTTTCCTAAAAGGTCGTATTTTACCAACAATCATTTTGGCGCCGCTGCCGGGGAGGTGTGTCGTGATTAATTTGCATTTTTGTTTTTAACATTAACCATAAATAGTATTTGTATTAGTAGAACTCTACTAATACGTATTATCGGTTTTCTTGGTTTTTCTTGTACAAATATTATTACTATATTGTATTAAGTATCACAATAAATTCACAATATCTCCAAAAGTGTGAAAACACAACCTTAATTGGGATTTCATCACTCAATTATTGTATTCGAATCTCAAACAAAAAGAAAAAGGCAAAAATAGATAAATACTTCGATTTTGAAAGATACAAACTATAAGGTGGGTATAAGGCGGGTATTATAAAATATACCCTAAGGAAAAAGGCTCTTAAGTGCTTCGCGCCGCCTCGTTTCCCCGCTTGCTTGTGAGTATTTTGAGATTGAAGGCTAATCGAGGGTTTTGCCGCCCAAAGTATTATTACGTATAATATATTTGCTTGTTTTCTTTGTGATTAAAACCTCTTGAACAATTTGGTTTTCACCAAAGTTCTAAAGTCATTCGAAGGCGTTCACTCCACGTGATCGTTTTCATTCCTTTGAGGCTTCTTTAATCAAGAGTTTGATTCGAGGAGAGATTTTGTAGATTGTTGTCTACGAAGATACACCAAAATCCAAAAAAATTAAATATCATCAAAAACACAAAAAAAAAATTTGAAATTTCACAAAACACCCAAAAAGAATCTTCTTTGCTCACCTCCCATTCTTCGTGAAGTTTATGATCACTCGTAATCAAGCAAAACGAGCTCGTAAACGACTTCAAAAGCAAGCCAATCAAGAGACGTTGATTGTAGAAGAACCTCCAATTGTTGAACCCATTGTAGAACAAGAAGTCTTCATGGCTAATCGTACTATGATGGAGTTGCTACAAGCACCCACCGAGGGTTTTGGAGAGGCTATTGTGATTCCCGCCATCCTTGCGGAGAATTTCGAGATTAAGACGGGTTTAATGTCGATGTTGCAAGCAAATAAGTTTAGAGGTCACGAGAAAGACAACCCGCATTACCATATTAGGAATTTTAACCATCTCACCGCCACTAGCAAGTTTAAGGATGTTCCCCATGACGCCATTAAGATGATGTTGTTTCCATACTCGTTGGATGGACCCACAAAAATTTGGCTTGAGAAAGAACCACCAAATTCGATTTTGACATGGGCCGATCTCGTTTCTAAGTTTGTGAACAAGTTTTTTCCACCATCTAAAACAACACATTTGAAAAATGAGATTTCACGATTTGTGCAAAGAAATAATGAAAGTTTTTCAATGGCATGTGAACGATTTAAAGAAATGTTACATGAATGTCCACACCATGATTTTACGGAATTTCATCAAGTTGATACTTTTTATAATGGGCTTAATGATCATGAACGAGATTATTTGAATGCCGCCGCGGGTGGTAATTTTTTGTGCAAGACGACAAATGAGGCTTTACAAATCATCGAGAATAGATCTAAGGTTTATAGCCCTCGTAACACACCGAGTGTTGCCAATTTGGGCTCGTCATCTTCGTCACAATCGTCTCGTAGCATTAATGCCTTACATGATGAAGCTAATGAGGAAAATCGATTTTTTGATAGATTTGCTAATCTTATGTCCCATTGGAAGGCTCAAGAAGCTTCCAATTCCGCTTCGGTTAAAGCGGTTGCTAAGAGTTGTTTATCTTGTGGGGGAGCTCATGATCTTTCCGAGTGCATTACCGCGGATGGTAACACTTCGAGTGCTTATTTAGCAACGGGAACTTACAACCAAAACGGTCAAGGTTCCCGCCCAAATCAAGCTCCACCAAACCAAAATGTTAACAATTATCGAAACAACAACCAAGGTAATTACCAAGGCAATTCACGCAACTACAACAAAGGGAATTATCAAAATGGGAATGGACAAACTTCTAATCAAAACCAAAACCGTGATTTTCAAAACACTACACAAGGTTTTCAAAATGCTCACACTAAAAATTTGCAAGGAGAATTTTTGGATTATGCTAAAGCGAATGATGCTAAATTTGATAACATGCAACGTGAGATGATTAGCTTAAGGTCCGAGTTGAAAAACGAGCTAAAAAATGAACTTGCTAATGAACTTAAAACTCATGCAAACAAAATGGAAGGAAATGTCCAACGTCTTCAACAAAATCAACAAAATATGGAATTAGGACAACATGAGATTAAGCAAGAGTTATTAAAAGCGGATGCTAGGCAATCAAAATTTGAGGACCAGATGGCTAAGATGTTTGAAGCAATCATGTGTAAACCCTCTTCCTCGGGTGGTCTTCCTAGTGATACCATTGCAAACCCGAAGGGAGAAATGAAGGTTATTACTACACGAAGTGGTAAAACTTTCAAGGAACCAATCTCTCGTCCAAGTACTTCTACGGAGAAGGAAATCGAGAAAGAACCCGAGGTGATGGTCGAAAAGGAGCACATTACAATCCCACGAAGTACCGCTCATACCACACCTACGGTTGAACCAATACCAATTGTGGAACCCGACTTTCCAAGGTCGTTGCCTAATGTCCAACCCACACCACCTTTACCTTACCCTTCGAGACGAAACAAAGAGAAATTGCAAGAACGTAACAAACAACAAATCGAGCTTTTTATAAAAATGTTTCAACAAGTGCATTTTGATGTGAGTTTAGCCGACGCGTTGTTATATATGCCTCGTTTCGCTTCCACTTTTAAAAGTATGATGAGCGATAAGGAAAAGCTTTCAAAGCTTGCTAATTGTTCTTCGGTTTATCTTAACTGCATACCGGAAAAAGTTGGTGATCCCGGAAAGTTTCGCATTCCTTGTGACATACAAGATATGAAAGAATGCCTCACCTTGGCCGATTTGGGTGCGAGCATTAATTTGATGCCATTTTCCATTTGGAAATCGCTTTCGCTTCCGGCTCTCATTCCTTCGAACATGTCTATCGAGATGGCCAATCATTCTACGATTATGGCATGTAGAGTAGCCGAAGATGTTTTCGTAAAAGTGGGGAAGTTCTACTATCCCGTTGATTTTATAGTAGTTGACATCCCCGCGGATCCTCAAGTTCCTCTAATTTTAGGACGATCATTTTTAGACACTTCGAGATCGCTTATCGATGTTCATGCAAGAACAATCACTTTAAGATTCAACGAAGAGGAACTTGTTATAAACGCTACTCAAAACTCGAAACCTTCTCATGTTTATGCAATCGCTACCATCACTCACATTGACATCGTTGATGTGGTTTGCGATGAGTTTTCACAAGAAGTGTTAGGTTTTTCCGATAGCTCGTCAAGTGGCAATCCCACTATTTTGGATCCGATTCTTGCTAATTCTACACCAAATCTCACTCCATTCCAAGGAGGCAATCTCACTTCAAATGAGATCGACAATGAAGATGAGGTGTTGATTAGTGATGATACTTCTATTCCACCATTTCTTTCGCCGATGGAAGTTATGAGTGTTGAACCAAAATCTTTAATCGAGGAACCACCTATCCTTGAATTGAAAGATCTTCCTTCTCACCTTGAATACGCATTCTTGGAAGGTGATGACAAGTTGCCGGTTATTATTGCAAAAGGTCTTGCTAATAATGAAAAAACCGAGCTCTTGAAAGTTCTTAAGGCTCATAAAGGGGCAATTGCGTGGAAAATATCCGACATTAAGGGTATTGACCCAAAATTTTGTACTCACAAGATTTTAATGGAGGAGGACTACAAACCCGCAATTCAAAGTCAAAGAAGGGTGAATCCCAAAATTCACAATGTCATTAAAAAGGAGGTCCTTAAACTCCTTGACGCGGGAATGATTTATCCTATATCCGATAGCCCATGGGTGAGCCCAATCTATTGTGTCCCTAAAAAAGGAGGAATGACCGTTGTGCCTAATGAAAACAGCAAGTTAATTCCCACTCGTGTTGTGACCGGTTGGAGGGTGTGTATTGACTACCGAAATTTAAATGACACCACTCGTAAAGACCACTTTCCTTTGCCCTTCATGGATCAAATGTTGGAGAGACTTGCGGGAAATGAATTCTATTGCTTTTTAGATGGTTTTTCCGGTTACTTTCAAATCCCTATCGACCCTCGTGATCAAGAGAAGACTACTTTTACGTGTCCTTATGGAACGCTCGCTTATCGTAGGATGCCTTTCGGACTTTGTAATGCACCCGGTACGTTTCAACGGTGTATGATGGCGATTTTTCACGACATGATCGAGAAGTCGATGGAAGTGTTTATGGATGACTTCTTGGTGTTTGGTAATTCATTCACGTCATGTTTATCTAATCTCGAACAAATGTTGAAACGTTGTGAAGAAACCAGTCTTGTGCTTAATTGGGAAAAATGTCATTTTATGTGTAAACAAGGAATCATCTTAGGACATAAGGTGTCGAAGGCGGGGATTGAGGTCGATAAAGCTAAGGTAGACGTCATCGCCAAGTTACCTCATCCCAAAACCGTTAAGGGAGTTAGGAGTTTCCTAGGCCACGCGGGCTTTTATCGTCGTTTCATCAAGGACTTTTCGAAAATCTCTCGTCCTATGACACACCTTCTCGAGAAGGATGCTCCTTTTAAATTCAATGAGGATTGTGTTAAGGCTTTCGAAACTCTCAAAAGGAAACTTACCGAAGCTCCCATTCTTGTTGCTCCTAATTAGGAATTACCCTTTGAAATCATGTGCGATGCAAGTGATTATGCTATAGGGGCCGTCTTAGGGCAACGTTATGACAAGCATTTCCGTCCTATCCATTATGCTAGTAAGACGATGACCGAGGCTCAATTAAAGTACACCACAACGGAAAAGGAATTCCTTGCCGTGGTCTATGCTTTTGAGAAATTCCGACCTTATCTCGTCTTGACTAAAAGCATTGTGTATACCGACCATTCGGCTATCAAGTATCTCTTAGCTAAGCAAGATGCTAAGCCGAGATTACTTCGTTGGATGCTCCTCCTCCAAGAATTTGATGTCATCGTGCTTGACAAAAAAGGAGCCGAGAATCTAGCGGCCGATCATCTCTCTCGTCTAGAAGATCCTCACAAAGATGTTTTCGAGAACAAGGAAATCACCGAAACATTTCCTCTTGAGACTCTCGGTGTAGTGAATTCTAAAGACACCACCCCATGGTTTGCCGACATTGCAAATTACCATGCGGGCAATTTCATAATCAAGGGTATGACGACACATCAAAGACGAAAATTCTTTCGTGACGTCAAGTTCTATTTTTGGGACGAACCTTATCTCTTTCGAGTTTGTGCGGATCAACTCGTTCGACGTTGTGTGTTTGGTGCCGAAGCTTCTAATATCCTTAGAGCTTGTCACGAGGGACCCACGGGTGGTCACCACGGTGCTAATCTCACGGCTAAGAAAGTGTTCGATGCCGGTTTCTTTTGGCCTTCTATCTACCGTGATGCACACGCACTTGTAAAGTCGTGTGATTCGTGCCAGCGTCAAGGAAAATCGTCTCAACGTGATGAAATGCCGCAAAACATAATTCAAGTATGTGAGATTTTCGACATATGGGGAATAGACTTTATGGGGCCGTTCCCATCGTCTCATGGCAACAAATATATCCTCATCGCGGTGGACTACCTTTCTAAGTGGGTGGAAGCTAAGGCTTTGCCTACAAATGATGCTCGTGTGGTAGTGAAATTTTTGAAGCAACTATTCTCTCGGTTCGGAACCCCTCGTGCTATTATAAGCGATCGTGGAACCCATTTTTGTAATGACCAATTCGAAAAGGTTCTAAAGAAATATGGAGTTACTCATCGTCTTTCTACGGCTTATCACCCGCAAACGAGTGGGAAAGTCGAGGTTTCGAACCGAGCTTTGAAGAGGATTTTAGAGAGGTCAATTGGAGAAAACCGTGCTTCATGGTCCGACAAACTCGATGACGCTTTATGGGCCTTTAGGACCGCTTATAAGACACCTATTGGTTGCACTCCTTATAAGTTAGTCTATGGGAAGAATTGTCATTTGCCCATTGAGTTGGAGCATAAGGCATATTGGGCCCTTAAGCATGCAAACTTTGACTTGAAGACCGAGGGAGATCACCGGAAAATACAATTGAATGAATTGGATGAATTAAGAGATAATGCTTATGAAAATTCATTAATTTTTAAAGAAAAGACTAAAAAGTTTCATGATTCAAAGATTAAAAACCGGGTTTTTAACGTTGGTGATCAAGTGTTGCTTTTTAACTCTCGTCTTAAGATATTTTCCGGTAAATTGAAATCTCGTTGGTCGGGTCCGTTCACCATTACACAAGTGTTTCCATATGGGACCATTGAGCTAGCTCAATATGATGGTCCTAATTTCAAGGTGAATGGACATAGGCTTAAGCACTACTTTGGTGGGGAAATTCCTTCAATGGTTGCCCTCGACCAAGTCACCTTCCCCAATGATAATTAGCATTGAGGGGATCGAGTCGAGCTCATGACTCGGTAATCAAAAACGAGGTGCCTCGTGGGGGAGATCCCATGCTTATCTTTTATGCTAACTATTCACTAATAAGGGGACTTGTACCCTTTCAACTCGTTGTCTCGTGGTTGTTTGTGATTATGTTATCTAGATCATCATCATCATCTACGATTGAAGACTCTCGTGTTCGTTTACGTGAGCCTCCATCGTTCGTTTGAAGAAGTTTTTCACGAATCCATGACATATCCTTTTTTGTTCTAACAATTATCTTTTAGCATACCTAATAAACGACTTTAGATATATTGTTGATCACCCTTTCCATGCTAGATCCTAAGCATTCGACTCTTCGTCTCTAGTATGGGGGGTGCTCCACCTTTAGACTCAAAACATTGAGGACAATGTTTACTTTTAGTATGGGGAGGTGAATAGGTACTTGCTTTGCTACGCCCTCACGCTTTCCAACTTTCAATGTTTTGTTTTGCTAATAAGGCTAAAATGGCCAAATTTTAAATTTTTCTTAGTTTTCATAAGTGTTTTTAAGACACGAATGTATATTTTCCGTTGGGTAGAATAAGAGTTAATTTTTGACTTGATGGGCATTTGGAGCCATTTACATTCCATAACCCGCTCAATTCAAGTTTTGCTAGACTTTTATATCGGGAGCTTTAAAACGCGAAAGTCTTAATTCATTCAGGTTAAGAACAAGAACTTTTCGCAAGTTCCTATAATTGATTCTAGAAAGTCACTTATCAAGGGAACTTTAAAAAGCATTCTCTAAACTTGGAAAAGTCCAAGAAAGTGCAAGATCCTATAGGTGGCTTGAAAACCCAAAACTTTGATTTGATATAGTCTTAATGAAAGCTAATCCAAATTTGGCTTAATTTTGACTTGCATGGCTAAGTATTCACGAGTCTCTTTAATTAGAGGTCTTTATATAGTGAAGAACGAGAAATGATAGAGTTAGACAAGTGATCATGCTAAACGTAGAACACGAAAGTGTTCTTTCAAAAACTCATATGTTTTTAATTGTGGCTTTTTCTTCCCATAAGATCAATGCATTAGGAATAAATCATAATTGCAATAAGTAAGGTCGTACGATTTGAAAGGTTACTTAGCCTCTAGCGCAAGATCGTTTAAAAGTTGCTCGGGGTTGAATAGAGTTCATAGCCAAGGCATAACTTATTGAAGCAGGACGCGAAGATTGGCGATTATCCAAAAAGGCCCTAACAAGGCATGAGGAGCTCTATTTTTGCTAAAGATCCAAAGATGATGTGAAGTATCATTATTCCTAAATCAATATGAAGGATCGAGACACACGACGAAAAGCAATTACTCCCCTAAAGATCATGGAGAAAGTCTATCCAAAAAGACCCTAACAAGGTATGAGGATAAATATATCCAAGTCCGAAAAGGAGGCGGATCGTTGTATATCAAAATCCAAAGTAAAGATTGAAGAAAAATGATGGTCGTGGTCCAATATGAAGAATCTCTCAAAAACGTCAAGTGAAGAAATTCCAAATATATGAAGAGAAGACCATAATTTCAAGAACGTCTTCCCAAGATTTGAAGTATGAAGAACATGCCAAATATCGGTCCGAGAGAGGTCTCAAATCGTGGAACGAGTTATGCCAAGATATGAACTTAAGGAGATACACGAGAAGCCGTTTTAAAAGATTTTGTCCTTCGGCTAACTATTGATCAAATCGTGCTACTTTGCTTTCGGACTAATAAATACTCAAATAAGTCAATATGAATCACTTGTGATCCATGACAAATAAATAAAAAATGCTAGTAACCCATTTCCTTTTATAATAACTAGGATTACGGGGAGAACAAGTATTACACAATTTGGACGTATGAGATGTGTTAGCATTGTGACTTGTACCAACAATGATCTCGTTTTTGCACTTAGCATGGAATGTATAACAATCAAGGATGACGAAGTTTACTCTAAGGAACATTTACTTGTTTCTATTCTTTGACCCTAAAAGTCACCTTTTGTGATGAAAATCATACATTATGTCTTTACACATCATCGTAGTACGTTGCAAGTCTTTTTACTCTTCAATAAAGGTTAATAAAATTGAACTTTGGTGATGCTTAGATACTTTATTCTCGCATTGCGTGAGGGCACGACAATGGCTTAGTATGGGGGAGTGATGAGATGGCATTTATACATGATCTCATCGTTCTTTTCGGGCTTTTAATGCATAAAAATGTCATGAAATACCATATATATGCTTGTGTTTGTTTACTTGTGTATTTTAGGTATGGATATCGTGAAAAAGACAAAAGATCACAAGATACAAGGAAAAAACGGACACGAGAAACGAAGCCGTACAAAGAACCGGGCCCTAATCATGGAATACTCAACAAATACCCTTGAAGACTTGAAGACAAACAAGATTGATCCTCATTTATTGAATAAATGACACTTAAAACCCTTGTATATTAATAATTACAAGTTTGGTCCCTTAAGTTTGTCAAAATTACACAAAAGGTCCCTCAACTTTGAAGAAATGGCAAGATTAGTCCCTCAATAATTTCAAATTGTCAATTATGGTCCCTCATCAAGCCAAAGATACATTGAAGACCTTTTAAGATCAAGAATGTCCAAGATCAACCCTTGAAATATGCAAAAGTGTCAAAATTAACCCTTGATAACCTTTTTCCAAAGTTTGTGCCAAAACTGCCAAATGGTGAAAGTTATTAACAAAGGAAATACGTTTTTGTGGCTGAATTGCTTGATATACCAAAAATCCCAAAGCACAAGGGCTAAATGTGTTTATTTGAAACATTCAAACAAGAAATGCGCCAAACAACTCCACTTCCCCCAAAAACGGATCAAAAGGTGTTACTGTTCACCTTTTCACCCCCAGAAATTACTCACTTAAAATAAAGGGTAAATCCCAATTACCCTGGCACATGTGTGATTGACACATGCAGAAACACATCCCACACACAAAACCCTTAAACCCATTACCCAAGGACCCCACCATTCAACACGTCACCCAATCAAAATGCAACTTACTCTCCAAGCAATCTGACGTGTCCAAATCAACAGCCAAGGTTCCTTGCTTCACCCCAAAGCTATTATAAACGGTTTGGATGCATTTGGAAAACTCATTCCATCAAATGACCTAGAAGAACTCAAGGGCATTTTAGAGAATTCACTTCTAGGGTTTGTGAATAGTGTAGCCAGGCATTTGCCTATAAAAGGAGACCTCAACATGTGAGAGTCCCTTTGTTCCAGATTTTAGCTTTAAATCTTTGTAATTCCTTTTTATGAAATAAAGTTTGAATTTCTTAAAATTTTGAGTTCTAATCTGTTATTTATAAAAGTTTGGTGTTTGATAAGCTAAAATCTGAGTTCCATTATCTTGTTTGAAGGTTTTTGAGGCAAGGTTTTAAGTGATAAAGCTTGTGCATCAAAAATCAGAAAGTTGGCATTATTTTGATCTCACCTTGTGGTTTGTTCTTCTTAGCAGCTTGGAAGCTGGTACTTGTTCTGCTAGTACCTAAGCTCAAACAATCCAGGGCCTGGATGTAGGTCTTGGAGGTTTGCATCCTTCTCCCTTTTCATTTTCTCTTTTATTTTTCTGAATTTGGTGATTATTGTATGTTTATGCTTGAATCTGTGTTATTGTGGTTGGTTGTTGTTGGTTGGCTTGGTTTGATGTTATTGAGGTGTTATTGATCTAATTTGTGGGTTAAATCTTCATAAGCCTTTGAAAATTTGTGGAATGAAGTTTTAAAAGGGTGTTTGGGTTTACTGCATAAGTTAGGATTGTGGTTTGTTAAGTGCTTGTTTTGTGTAAGCAAGTGTTGGTATCTGCTTGTTAGGTGTATTTGTTCATCTGTTTGCAGGTTTTGTGGGTTTGAACACATAGATTCATTATTTGGCTATAAAATCTTTAAAACTTGGTAAAATTGGCTAGGATTTTGAGGACACCTAGATCTAAGCTTAGGCTAGGGCTAACAAGTGCTAAATCATAGTTAATCACATCATGGAAGAAGGATTTGAGGCTTGAAATTGGATCAAGTGTCAAGTATATCAGCAAACTTGTTTCTACATATGTTCATTGTTCATCAGTAACTTCTAGTGCTTTGATCTTGTTATTTACTTTGATTCAGTGTTTGATTCTTGTTGCTTTGTGTTTGTTCTTAGTTTATATAGCTTGTGTATGCATCCTGTTAAGTTTGGTTGGCTTATTGTGGCTAAATCTGCTTATTAAGTGCTTAACTGCTTATTTCCATATCTGGTGCATATCTGGTGACTGTTTGGCTTATTGTGGCTTATTGTGTGAACCAATTTGTGATTTTATTGTTGCTATTGACTCCTTGTGATTCACTGATCACAAGGGTGCCTTTGTTTCCAGTTGAATCAAACCAGAACTCTCAAATAAGCTTGGTCAAATAGTCAAAGCAGTGGGAACTCCTTTCCCCTGCTAGTTACCACTGATAGTGTAAAACTGGTGTCAGCTTATCAATAAGCTATAATAGCTTATTCCAACCTGTAACAACTTTGTTTTTGTAATAGGTGCTCATATTTTGACCCATTTGTTCATACTGGAGCATTTAGGTGGTTGACTTTAGGGTTTGACTAGAAAACCAACTCCTTTGACTTTTTCATAAGTTCATTAGTGCTTATTCTGGCTTATTGGTCGTGCTTATTGGATTTTTGTTGATTGATTTTGCTTTTGAGTCCATTTGAAACCTTTTGCAAGTTGAATCAAGTCCTGAGGTGCCCTAAATCTCTAAAACGACTATTTTGTCTTTTAGTGAAATTTTTCTTTGCTTATTTCTGGCTTATTGAGTGAGCTTTTTCAAAATTTTATTTTACAGATCTCATAAGCATCCCAAAATAAGGATGTGTGTCAAATTAGAGCTTATGGCATTAGCTTATGGCTTAATGGGCTGAAAAGCCCAATAAGAATAAGCTAAGTGTTCAATAAGCTGTGATAAGCTCATTTTCAGCTTTTGGGCCTTTAGAGTTTTGTTCTTAGAATTGGATTTTGAGTCAGATAGGGCTTTTCCAAGTCAATTGGTCCAAGTTTGACTTTTTGGGCCCAAAAGCCCAACTTGGTTGACTGTTTTTAGTTTTGGCCCATTTGAGGGCCCAATAGGGGTATTTTGGTAATTTCACTTTGATTTTCTGATTATTTAGGTTAATAAACTAGTTTGCAAGTTTTTAGAATTTTTTATAATTTTTGGTTTTTTAATATTATTTTAATATTATTTTATTATTATTTTTCAAATTTCACATTTTCCAACTTTTTACATTTTTCTTAGGTTTAATACATTAAAATAGGAATTTAGCAACTTTTAGAATAATTTTATCTCTTTTAGATTAATTTTTATAATTATTTTAAGTTTTAATAGTTTTTAAATCATTTTAAATAGTTTTTATTAGTTTGAAAATTTCTAAAAATAGTTTTTAATCTTTTTAGGTCATTTTTGAGGTTTACCAATTGAAAAATCTTTATTTAGGCTTTTTGATAATTTATTTGATTTTTAGGGCTTTAATTAGCATTTAAAAATTGAATATTTAATTATTTAAAAGGTTTGAAAAATTTTTGATCATTGGTAAACTCTTAGTTTATTATTTTTGATTTTTGGTGAATTTTTGGTAATTTTTAGAATTTATTTTTATTTTTGTGGTTTTTAAGGTTCTACGTCTTAACTTTCTAGTAGTGTTTATTTTTATTTTTACGTCTTCGTGATCTTCTTTTCTCATCCCCTTCTAAACCAAATATTAATCTCAAATCTTGTACATCTTAGTCACACACATATACCTCCTTGGGAAACGAACTTTAATTTCATTAAGGGTCATTAGTGTTGATTTTCCTAAATCATCACTCGATACTTACCGCTTTTACGCCTTTTTCCTAAAAGGTCGTATTTTACCAACAATCACTTCATCATCAGTATCATCAAGAATTGCTCCTTCCTCAGCCAACAATTTAACCCCAACTTCCATCTTCTTACAAATCATCATCTTTTCCTTATGATAACCAGAATCCCTAACCCGTTTCGGCTTCCTACATTCCTTTTCCATATGCCCATAACCTTGACAATTAAAGCACTAAATCCCACTTTACTGAACCACTTGAGTTCCAACAGTTTCCCTATTCCTAACAACAGTATCAATCCTTTGAGTATTATACTTAGCAGTTTGTCGATCATACCGTGCAGAACCCTCAACATGTGTTGGATTACGTCGATCATACCTAGGAGGACTTTCATCACATTGACGTGTGTCATACCTTCGATGACTCTCAACATATTGGATTCTTGTGTTCGATGATGTTCGAATATTGTTGTTGGTGGGTTTGAAGATTTTCTTATAGGTCTTCATAATGAAAGCTATTTGTTGTTTCATCTCCCTATCCTTCTGAGCTAGTTCTTCATCACCGTCCTCTTCAGATGATGGCTCGGATGATGGTGATGGTGCTCTTGGTTCTTTGTCTCGTGATCTTGTGGGAGCTGAAGACTTAGATGAAGTAGAGTATCTTGGTGAGGAGGATGTAGTGGAGTATCTTGGTGAGGAGGATGTAGTGGAGTATCTTGGCGAGGAGGATGTAGTGGAGTATGACTTTGGAGCACGAGAGCGATGATCTTGGACATGTTGAGTGGTAGACACCAAAGCAACTGGATTAGCAGTCTTTGCTACCCGTTCAGCTCGAAGTTCATTTGCCTCATTCTGAAATTGTTTGAAAATGTCAAAGAGCGTGTGATAGTTGACCTCGTCCAACTTATTTTGTTGTTTCACTAAAGTTACAAATCGTTTCCACTCTGGTTGAAGTTGTTGTAGAAATTGTACATTGACTTGCATGGTGGAGACTTCCAAGTTGTTTCTTGTCATGTCATTCATCATCTTGTAGAATCTTGAGTAATATGAATCAATTGATTCCCCATCCAATGAAGTAAACTTACCAAAATTCCAAAACAAGTTTGTTTTGACATCTTGTTTGTTTAATGATTCTCCTCGTTGCAGATGTTCAATTGCAAACCACATCTCTTTAGCAGTAGAGCATGCATCAGCCGTTGAGTAAATATCATCCCCAATCCCACTTAGAATCAGATAGATTTCTTCCTTCTCTACATCAATCCAAGCACGGTTCTCTTTCGAAGTATTCTCATATGTTTCTTTAATAGTCTGCTCAGCGGCACCTGGCGTCGAGTTGGTTGCTGGAGTTGCAGGAATAGTGATTGTAGTGGGAGTATAGGGTCCGTCTGTGATGCAACGGCGAAGAACATCACCATTGGGTTTTATGTCAAGATATCGAAGAAATGGTGATTGCCATTGTGCATATTGACCGGACACAAGCATTGGTGGTCTCTCTTTGTTACCCGCCACCATGATGTTGTTATTAGTACCACGATATTTATTAGTAGTGTGACAATCCGTCAATTTATGGTTGATATTTTATTCTCAAGTATTATTTAAAAAAATAAATTATTTTAATGTTATATTATGAACTCACTCATTTTGGGAAGAAATTTGGGTTTACGTCTTGAAGTAGCATCGACTACGAGTAAACCGGATACCCTATGATTACGTATTTACGTTTTTGAACTCTGTTTTTGATGAGACAATTTTTATTAGATTCGTTTTGTGCCGTTGATTCATAATTTATAAAAACGTTTTTCGTAAAACGACCCGAGGGCACGTAAATCGAGCAAACTAGAATCGAGGAATACCCGTAAACTAGTGGAGATGAGACAAGTGAGACACTTGTCCCACCCCCACAAAGGGCTGCATTTACAATGCCACATATCTCTTTTGGTGTCAACATTTTACACAAGTATGAGACACTTGTCTCATTACTTGCAAATGTACCAAAACCACTAAACAAAACTAGCAACTTTCTTTCATTTTTCACACAACACATGCAAATTTAGTTACTCTCTCTCTTGTTCCCTCTATGAACGTCCAACATCACCACAAAATCACCCCATTCATCAAAAATTTAACCATGAACTCAAGCTATAATCAACATATGTTGATAGTTACTTAAAAAGATAAAGATTGGAGGTGATCTTAACATGTGAAAAGGAGTTTTCAAGGGAGTTTGTGGCTGATTTCTCAAGGAGTTTTCATGAAGATCAAGGGCTGATTTCACAAGGAGTTTACAAATACATGGTGATACTAGAAGTGGTGTTGATATCTCATAAGATTGGTTACCCAAAACCAAGTCTTGTTCATCATAAACCTCATCATTTCTTCACGTTGGTGGTATAGAGATTATTTCTTCCTATCATCTTGTTATTTTGATTATGTAATCTTGTATTTCTTTATTTATGTATATGTATATGATGATGAATTATGATTATAAATATTATGTGGGGATTTGGTGTTGATAAACATGGTTAAAAAGATGGAAAACCATATGCAAAAGGGTTAAAATCTTGCTTAATAAGTTAGCTGTATAAAAACAGTAAGTAACCAAATGTTAAACTGATAAAATGGTGAAGTAGAATCAATATACAGTAAGTATTAGGTGTGATACACATGTGAGAGTTGGACATACAATGGAATCATAAAATTGAGTGAGATATGATCAAAACAAGTTTAGAGTGCAAATCTGCCTACACTGTTTTGGACGAATTTATTAATTTATTTAGAGGTTGATTCATCAGTAGCTATAAAGGAATAAAATGAAGCACATATCATGTAGTTTCTGTGATAAAAATTTGGGGTTCTATCTCCATGTAGAACTCTAGATATGATCATTTTAGTAAACTACATTTTTAAGACTGATTTTGTGAAATTAAAGTATAATATTATTATATAAGCACTCAAATAAATATAGTATAAATGTGAATTAAAACCCACTAACTTATATATTTCATTTATATAAAAATGCATAAGGATAATGGACATTATATAAAAATGGTAGTGTGGTAAGTTTTATAAGTTATAAAAACTATATACTAAGTTTTACGTCTTTTCGGCTAAAACCGAAAGATTAACGTTTTTGTTAAATAAAACTTAGACGGTTGGACCCGTCTAATGTAAACTTTTATAAACTCACATACTGATATATAAACATATATAACAAGTAAAAACCGATAAAACCCGAGCTTTACAACATATAGACATTAACGGGCCAAAGTAGCCTTAATGGACAATAAACCCGACTAATTTGGTAAAACACTTATAAACTTATTTATTGGGCTTAACCCATTTGGGCCCAATATATAAAGTATAATACTGATAATAAAAGTATAATTGGGCTAATGAATAGTATTGGGCTTGTAATAGGCCCATTGGGCTTCAAAATGTAAACAAGTTGAACTAGTGTAACTAGTCTTGAAAATTACCAATACATAAACACTATAATGAATGAGTAAAGATGTATAAACCCACTTGATCATCATCATATATATAAAATCATCATATGTATACATAATTATTATTTTTATAAAGTCATTGGACAAGAGTCTAAGACGAGTATTATTTGTCTAGGTTTCCGTGATTGAAGCACGTACCGTACATCCGAATCGCCGATAACACCGCCTTTTCTCAATCAACGTGAGTTCATAGCCTCACACTCTTTTAAATGTTTTTATGAAATGTTTTATAAACCCGCGAGGGAGATAACATGTTAGTTTTTATAAAATAGGACACCATTTGTCTCGACTGTTTGTTTATTGATTTGGACCCGAATGATTGTATGACCTGATGAATGATTAAATGACCCGATATATGAAATGAAATGAATTATTAAAGTTAGGTTATGTCACTAAAAGTCCCATTAGCATGAATTGTGAACTACCGGGATTTGGTAGACGCTTATGCATATAATAGTACTATTTTGGGACGATCACCCCAGTTCGCGCCTTGACGGTTGATCCCCGTCGTGCCACATTGATTGGTAAGCAAATTTATGTATGAGAAGAATTACACAAGCGTGATTATTGTGACGACACGCTAATTTAGATGGGCAAATTGAGTTTCGGGCTAGCTACCCGTTGTTTGTTGTAGTAAGGTAACAATGTCATGCGGCTTATAATAATCCAAAAATAACGAAATACTGCTATACGCACTGAATTACGATATATTGCCTGACTAGCAATACGGGGTCTTATTATTGATATTACGTTCATGTTTTGGTTTTACATAACCATATTCATATAACGGTTTTTATTTGACTTTATACAACGTTATAAAACGTATTGTAAGATGTTTTTACGACATTGGCTCGTATAATGATTTTTAAGGCAAAAGCCTATATTATGATTTTTGATAAGGATTTATATAAAATGACTTTGGCTATTTTATGGCCTATTACAAAGATTTGTACAAAATGATTTTGCGGTAATAATTATATACCGACGATATATTGATGGTTTTATTAAACTCTATGAATTCACTCGGCGTTTTCGCTGACCTTTTCCTTTAACATGTTTTATCTCAGGTACTTGAATGTAATTCTCGGGAAGACAACAAGAATTCATGGCCCACACTTAAATAACAATTTCCATTCAAATCTTTTGTAAAAATTGTATGAAATGACCATGACTTGGGACCTATGTAAATTTTATATTTATGAATGGAAATGCTTTTATTATTAAACGACGCGATTTTTATGTGTTGTCTATGATGTGAGTAATTTGCTATCCCGTAACACCAACAAGTCTTCCGCTGTATTGAGTTGTATAAATTTGGGGGTGTTACAGTTTGGTACCAGAGCTCTCGTTATAGAGAACGAAAGATTTTTAAAACTAAGGTTTTGAATAAAACATTTCAAAATCTTTAACTATAAACATTTTTCTAAAAATGTCTAAAAATCTTTTGACTATAACGGTGCCGAAGAATTCTCGAGTTACCGACAAGGCCAGACTGAGAAGTGTTATTTTAATATATATATATATATATATATATATATATATATATATATATATATATATATATATATATATATATATATATATATATATATATATATATATATATATATATATATATATATATATATATATATATATATATATATATATAACTTGGATTATATATATATATATATATGATGTAATTTGATTACATGATTGTTTGATGATTATTTTAATATTTATACAAGGTATTTATACGACGTAGATTGTCACAAGAAACCCTAAATCCCCTAGTAAATTAATCGAAGCTATTCCCGTAGGAATTCTAGCCATTCTAGATCTAAACCAAGTTATGGATATTTATGATCCCAACAAAATGGTTGATATTCGTAGAAATGTTGATATTAGTTGATTGTGATATTAAAGAAGAATTGGCGAGATTAAATCTGATATTGATGTCATGACGATCTTTCCTTATAGAGTAGAGTTTGACAAAATGTTACCACCTAGAAAGGTGTCATCTGATTCGTTGTCACCCAATTCTTAAACTGAAATCGAAAGGGTGAATATTGCACTTGAGGCTGTCAATGGAACCATTACCCAAAAGCCTCATGCCACTAGTACCTTTCCGAGAAGTGTAATTGAATGTGTGAGTCATTTAATACTAGTGACTCATTTGATAATCGTTATTGTAAGAGCTATTGGATTGGAAATTAAGTGTTGTTCATATCGAGCTTTTATTTCCCTTTTAAGGTTTATGAATAAGGTTGAAAGTATTAGAAAATGAGGTAGGATGTTGCATTGAGTATAAGTTGATTGAAACATGAATAGAGTAAAACTTTACTCGTATGGAATACGAGATTGTTAAGAGGAAGTCATTAAGTTTTGTGATGGAATTATAAGGTTTTAATTGATTGTTGGTTCGTGTTAAGGGTTGTTCCTAAGCCATTGTCCACTAACGAGGATGCCCAGTGTCCAAGAAATAAATCGAAGAAATCTTCTTCTAAATTGGGACCGATGGATCTTCTGGGACAAGTGGAACACCTAATGACTCTTGTAGATTAGTATTCATTGTGGTATCTTTTAAAAATAATCCCTAACTTAACTGAGACATCAGTTAGTAGTATGAGTTCTTGGAATTGTATGACATAGTGACACATAATGTGTTACGGTACAACTTTGACTTGTTTGTGATTAATGAAAAGACTACCATTGATTGCTAAATCTTACATGTATCGATTTTATCTATCTCTTATTTCTTCATCCTAATGTTCACATTAGTGATGCAACCATTGAACAAGTAATCATCTCGAATTGAGTTACGTTGTGGATTATTCTTTTTGAGTGCCATCGAGGTCATGCACCTCATGATTAATTAGCTAAGCTCATTTCCTATCATATTGTAGTTAGTTCTTGGTAAACAAGCTTTCATCACTCTTTTGCAGATCACTCATTGTTTTTATAAGATAAAACAGTATCCTTTGAGAAAATTGAATTTTCATCACTATATGGATTATTTAAAGTGAGACTTATAAATAATCATTATTGAAATAAAGTTGATTATGAAATACCTTGGAAAACTTAATTGTTTTCATAACAAAGAAAATCTTTGTAAATTTATTTTTGATTCTTATTTAAGAATTAAGCATGAAAATGTTTTTATTATAAACATGATGATAAAAATTTGACGAACTGAGTATTGCATCGTTAATCTTGAAATTGTATATAGTTGCGCGCCTACATACAATTTGGAATGGACCATGCAAGGCTGATTAGTAGTCACCATAAAACTGATTAATAAACACTACATTTTCTTTGAAGATTGTGAAAGATTAAATTTTATGAGATCTGCAAGAAGTGAAAAATAGGGACATAGTGTTAGGGACACCTACATATGTGCCTGTAGCATCTATTCTTTTGAGTCGAATTTACTTATCTGTGGAAATTGTCTTATCTGACAGTTGATATTCTCTCCTTATCCAATTCTCCCGTGGTGAGATTCTTTAGAAAAGTATAGGATTACCGAGTGTTGATACCCGACTGGATGTATCGACGTTCCGATCATTTCTTTTGATTAGATTTCATTTGAATGACCTGGGTAACGATCCGAGGAGCTTTCAAATGCGTACTCAAATTATGAAAACATGGGATATACTCATATTCGTTAATGTTTTCGTCTGTATCTGATTTGAAATTCTCTCGCATAGATCATGCGTTGACCTTACTCTTTTAAGGTTAGTTATGTATCCAGATATCCTTGAATTTGTGAAGGATTATGAGTTATTATTAGTCTTTTGAGAAGTTCACATCTTATCGACGGCAATAAAACTGAAAAGTTGATAGTGCCGGTAGAATGGATTGATTGATTATGACATGACGACATTGTCTTAATTGATGGGAACTCGAGTAGAATTCCCCTAAAAGATAATATGTTGATTATCAAAAGTGATCTAAATAATTCTTGATGGATGACCATATCCTGCATTTAGACTTGAAATTATACCGTGAATGGTTGTGAATTAGTCATAGATATTATAATCTAGAAAGAACCTAATATGAATTTATTAAAAGATGTTTCTTTTATCTGAAACTTTAGGAGGTATTTATTGGTAAATTACCTAGACTTTTGCCATTAAGGCAAGTTGAAATTGGTGTTGATTATATTCCCGGTGCTGCACCTGTAGCATATGCACTATACTCCAGCACCATCTGAATTAAAAGAATTACCGTGCAACTGAGAGAGTTGTCGGAGAAAGATTTTATTCTACCAAGCTCGTCATCATGAAGAGCTGTGGTGTTAATATTTCTTATATTTATTGACTATCGTGAACTAGGTAAATTGACGATTAAAAATCTATATCCACTACCCAAGATGATAGATTGTTCGATCATTTACAAGGTTCTAGCGTATATTCAGGAATTTGATCCACGACATGGTTATCATCAACTTCGCGTCTGCTATTCCAATCACTACATCCATAACTTGTAATGAACATTATGAGTTTCACGTGATGACGTTTGGATTGACTAATACACATGTAGCATTCATAAATTGGGTGAATCACGTGTGTAGGCTGTAAATTGATAAATTCATGCTTGTGATCATTAAGGACCATTTGTTTATTTATAAGAATAAGAATGAGTTAATAATTAGTTATAGACTACCCTAAATTGGCCGAACAATGAAAACTTGTACCTTCAGTATTTAACATGTGATTAAAGACTTAATCCTTTACATTATTTGACCGTGTGATTAATAAGATAATGGAATCTATATTGACTCTTCAAAAATTTAGAGCCCTTTTAATACTTTGGGTTTTACCAAAAAGAAAATGGAAATATGTTTTGACAAATGTTTTAACAAAGGATTTTTAAGGGATTATTCCCTTATACACAAATCATTTAACTAAACTCCTGTTTAGGGGTAAATGTTTGTGTATACCTCAAGACAACCTAAGAGGGATTGAGGAAACCATTTAAACCAAGACTTAAAACGACAATGTTTGCTTTTCAACTAAGAAAATTTTGACCAAAGTACAACCAAAGATTTTTCGAACATTCACAAAACTTATTAATTATTTTTGATAAATCAACAAAAATCTTGTTAATTAAATTCAAATTTATTTTGAACATTTTTATAATTGGTCGAACTAAGAAGATTAAAATTTTTACGTTATGTTTCATTAAAATTAAATACTTATTATTTAATTAGTTGTAATAATTATCGACGCTTTAAACGTCGAATTAAGCAAAACTGATAAAAATGATAGCTGAAACGAAACTGAATATGAAGAAAGGTGAACGTAATTACTGACACATTATGTAGAAAATATAAAGAACCAATTAGGATGTGTTCCTTAGTAATGACGGTGCAAAATAAATTGCCGAACAATTTAAAAATAACTAATGTTTGTAAAAAGGATAATATAGATAATAAAAAGGAGATCGCGGCTAATATGAACCATTAGAATTGAGGAGCCGATGGCGTTAAATGTATAAAAGGCCACTTGTGGTTGCCTAAATATGGAGATTTTGAGATGTAGTCATGTTGGAATCTTGTAAGTATAAGTATTCTATTCCTGTCATTTCTGGTTTAATGTATTTTTATCTGAAGATGTTGTACTAATGGCAAATTATGAAGGCAGACATTGCCTCATACATTAGTAAACGTCTAACTATTACAAAGGTCATCATCTTAATTTGATACGATTTGGGTCATCGTCGACAGACTGACCAAATCTGCTAATATCATTCCTGTTAATGATAGATTCTTGATGAAGAAATTGACTCTTTTGTATTTAAAGGAGTTGTGTAAATATGGTGTGCCTGTATCGATCATCTCTATCAAGATCCTCGTTTTGCATCGAATTTCTAGAGATTTGCTCAGAAGTCATTGAGAACGAATCTTGATGAGAGTACTGTTTGCCACCCCAATCGAAGGGACGATGTAACGTAATGATACAAAACACTAGAAGTGTTGTTTTATGTTTTAATGATTGACCTTTGGTAATAAACTGTATAATCGCTTTCCCTTGGAAAGATTATCATTGATAATTATCGTGATAGGATCGAGATCGAATCTTGTGAGGATATATATTAGAGCATCTATAAGAAGGAGTTGGGATGAAGACATCCGACATACACCCACCGTGAGTTGGACATGTCTTTTAGGTTTAAGGTTTCCTATGATGGCGAACCTAACCTTACAAAATACTCGACCCGCGAGACCTGAAATGATTGTTGAAATTAGGATCTGAATATTGACTGCCGGCAGTGGGCAGGAGGTTATGTGAATATGAAGTGTAGATCTTGAAGTGTCAGATGGGTAACGAAGTTATGCCAAAAATTTTCACCATAGAAAGATGAATTGATGATCTGAAAGATCATGGGATATAAGTCCCCGTTGTATGGGACCATTGAGATGATGTAAAAGATTGGTTTGAAAGGCATATAAGCTGGATCTACCCTAGGACTTCAAGAGCTGCGTGAATTATGTTTCGTATTTCGAACTTGATAAAATGTCAAGTGAAAATCTGATTGTTTCTTAGTAAAGTTTAGATTGGCGAAAAGTTGCATTCATCAGAAACCCGTGAACATCATGGATAGAGAAAGTAAGTCAACATTTAGCCTGATCTTATTCCCGTAGTTATGTTTGACGAAACTCGCGTATTGTAATGAATTACACTTGTGAGAAAAGACCGAATGTGGATGAAATACCCACATGGCTTTGACTCTATAAAAAGTGAGTAGTAAGATAAGATGATCTTTGAGGACAAAGATTCTGTTTAGGGTAAATGCTGTGACAATCCGTCAATTTATGGTTGATATTTTATTCTCAAGTATTATTTAAAAAAATAAATTATTTTAATGTTATATTATGAACTCACTCATTTTGGGAAGAAATTTGGGTTTGCGTCTTGAAGTAGCATCGACTACGACTAAACCGGATACCCTAGGATTACGTATTTACGTTTTTGAACTCCGTTTTTGATGAGACAATTTTTATTAAATTCGTTTTGTGCTGTTGATTCATAATTTATAAAAACGTTTTTCGTAAAACGACCCGAGGGCACGTAAATCGAGGAAACTAGAATCGAGGAATACCCGTAAACTAGTGGAGATGAGACAAGTGGGACACTTTTCCCACCCCCACAAAGGGCTGCATTTACAATGCCACATATCTCTTTTGGTGTCAACATTTTACACAAGTATGAGACACTTGTCTCATTACTTGCAAATGTACCAAAACCACTAAACAAAACTAGCAACTTTCTTTTATTTTTCACACAACACATGCAAATTTAGTTACTCTCTCTCTTGTTCCCTCTATGAATGTCCAACATCACCACAAAATCACCCCATTCATCAAAAATTTAACCATGAACTCAAGCTATAATCAACATATGTTGATAGTTACTTAAAAAGATAAAGATTGGAGGTGATCTTAACATGTGAAAAGGAGTTTTCAAGGGAGTTTGTGGCTGATTTCTAAAGGAGTTTTCATGAAGATCAAGGGCTGATTTCACAAGGAGTCTACAAATACTTGGTGATACTAGAAGTGGTGTTGATATCTCATGAGATTGGTTACCCAAAACCAAGTCTTGTTCATCATAAACCTCATCATTTCATCACGTTGGTGGTATAGAGATTATTTCTTCCTATCATCTTGTTATTTTGATTATGTAATCTTGTATTTCTTTATTTATGTATATGTATATGATGATGAATGATGATTAAAAATATTATGTGGGGATTTGGTGTTAATAAACATGGTTAAAAAGATGGAAAACCATATGCAAAAAGGTTAAAATCTTGCTTAATAAGTTACCTGTATAAAAACAGTAAGTAACCAAATGTTAAACTGATAAAATGGTGAATTGGAATCAATATACAGTAAGTATTAGGTGTGATACACATGTGAGAGTTGGACATACAATGGAATCATAAAATTGAGTGAGATATGATCAAAACAAGTTTAGAGTGCAAATCTGCCTACACTGTTTTGGACGAATTTATTAAAATATTTTGAGGTTGATTCATCAGTAGCTATAAAGGAATAAAATGAAGCACATATCATTTAGTTTCTGTGATAAAAATTTAGGGTTCTATCTCCATGTAGAACTCTAGATATGATCATTTTAGTAAACTAGATTTTTAAGACTGATTTTGTGAAATTAAAGTTTAATATTATTATATAAGCACTCAAATAAATATAGTATAAAATATGAATTAAAACCCACTAACTTATATATTTAATTTATATAAAAATGCATAAGGATAAATAAATGGACATTATATAAAAATGGTAGTTTGGTAAGTTTTATAAGTTATAAAAACTATATACTAAGTTTTACGTCTTTTCGGCTAAAACCGAAAGATTAACGTTTTTGTTAAATAAAACTTAGACGGTTGGACCCGTCTAATGTAAACTTTTATAAACTCACATACTGATATATAAACATATATAACAAGTAAAAACCGATAAAACCCGAGCTTTACAACATATAGACATTAACGGGCCAAAGTAGCCTTAATGGACAATAAACCCGACTAATTTGGTAAAACACTTATAAACTTATTTATTGGGCTTAACCCATTTGGGCCCAACATATAAAGTATAATACTGATAATAAAAGTATAATTGGGCTAATGAATAGTATTGGGCTTGTAATAGGCCCATTGGGCTTCAAAATGTAAACAAGTTGAACTAGTGTAACTAGTCTTGAAAATTACCAACACATAAACACTATAATGAATGAGTAAAGATGTATAAACCCACTTGATCATCATCATATATATAAAATCATCATATGTATACATAATTATTATTTTTATAAAGTCATTGGACAAGAGTCTAAGACGAGTATTATTTGTCTAGGTTTCCGTGATTGAAGCACATACCGTACATCCGCATCGCCGATAACACCGCCTTTTCCCAATCAACGTGAGTTCATAGCCTCACACTCTTTTAAATGTTTTTATGAAATGTTTTATAAACCCGCGAGGGAGATAACATGTTAGTTTTTATAAAATAGGACACCATTTGTCTCGACTGTTTGTTTATTGATTTGGACCCGAATGATTGTATGACCCGATGAATGATTAAATGACCCGATATATGAAATGAAATGGATTATTAAAGTTAGGTTATGTCACTAAAAGTCCCATTAGCATGAATTGTGAACTACCGGGATTTGGTAGACGCTTATGCATATAATAGTACTATTTGGGGACGATCACCCTAGTTCGCGCCTTGACGGTTGATCCACGTCGTGCCACATTGACTGGTAAGCGAATTTATGTATGAGAAGAATTACACAAGCGTGATTATTGTGACGACACGCTAATTTAGATGGGCAAATTGAGTTTCGGGCTAGCTACCCGTTGTTTGTTGTAGTAAGGTAACAATGTCATGCGGCTTATAATAATCCAAAAATAACGAAATACTGCTATACGCACTGAATTACGATATATTGCCTGACTAGCAATACGGGGTCTTATTATTGATATTATGTTCTTTTTTTGGTTTTACATAACCATATTCATATAACGGTTTTTATTTGACTTTATACAACGTTATAAAACGTATTGTAAGATGTTTTTACGACATTGACTCGTATAATGATTTTTAAGGCAAAAGCCTATATTATGATTTTTGATAAGGTTTTATATAAAATGACTTTGGCTATTTTATGGCCTATTACAAAGATTTGTACAAAATGATTTTCGGTAAAAATTATATACCGACGATATATTGATGGTTTTATTAAACTCTATGAATTCACTCGACGTTTTCGCTGACCTTTTCCTTTAACATGTTTTATCTCAGCTACTTGAATGTAATTCTCGGGAAGACAACAAGAATTCATGGCCCGCACTTAAATAACAATTTCCATTCAAATCTTTTGTAAAATTGTATGAAATGACCATGACTTGGGACCTATGTAAATTTTATATTTATGAATCGAAATGCTTTTATTAAAAATTTTCAAAAAGACGTTTTTGAAAATTTTATAACACAAAAAGTCAGAATGCACTTTAGTGAACAAGTCGGAATCCACTTGTGTAAACAACCCGGAATCCTATATGTGAACAAGTCGGAATCCACAAACAGAGACACAAGTCGAAATCCTATATAATCCAGAATCTGATATGAGATACACTAGTCGGAATCCACAAACAGAGACACAAGTCGGAATCCTATATAATCCGGAATCACTATTCGGAATCACAAGACAAAATCCTCACAAGTTTTTAATCCGGAATCCTTAATCCGGAATCCTTAATATGGAATCCTTAATCCAGAATCCTTAATCCGGAATCCTTAATCTGGAATCCTTAATCCAGAATCCTTAATCCAGAATCCTTATCCGGAATTCTTATCCAGAATATGGAAAACAACCTAATTCGGAATAATGCTAATACACTTAATTCCGAATAAAACTCAAGAAGATAATCCGGAATAAAACTTAATCTAATCCGGAATGTAAATTAAGGACCTAATCCGGAATCAACTTTGATAACCTAATCCGGAATGTGAAGCAAGAATATAATTCGGAATCAATCTTTGATACTAATTCGGAATGTGAAAAATGCTAAGTCGGAATGTAGATCAATTCGGAATATAACTCACTAAACACACAATTCGGAATATTCTAAACCTTGTATTCAGACTTATTAAACCCTCGTATTCCGACTTAAGAAACACTATTATTCCGAATACTTGATCTAAAAGCTTAATATAACGAATTTTTACCCAATAATCAAGCCATAACTTCCAATTTTTTCATGAAAATCACCAAAATGACTGACACAAATTCCTACCACAACTTTGTAGGCATTTTGTACGAAGATTTAGAGCTCGAAAACACAAAAATTTTTGAGACGAAATGATTTGATGATAAAATCACACGAATCAAAAACAATAACCACAACCTAAACACGAATCTACCCCATGGCGATTGATACCAATTGTTGTCCCTTATTATATAATGATAGATTAAAGAAATGAGATGGAAAAGATATGAATTTCTAGAAAGAGAAAGTAGAGAGAGTGAGGTGATTAACTATGTGAAATTATATTGAGAAAAATGAGAATAACCAACCCTCCTAACATGCTAGGAGGGTTCTTATATAGTCCACCCACATGCGGGCTTTCTATTGGACTATATTTGTCTTGGTTTGGGCTTGAATAAATGCTTAGTACCTTGAAAGAGGCTTTTTAAGCTAGCCATCAAGTCCGTAATGTCACGACTATTTTAACTAACTATTACAACGTTCTAATAAATATTACAATATAAACCTATGACCGAACATTCTTGTTTGACTCAATATTTTGAGGCTAACAGAGAGTCTCGTCATTGAGTTGGTGAATGTTAAGAATAGCATTTAGGAGACGTTTAAACTTTGCGGGTAAAAAGAATCGGATTATGAAAGCTTCTCTTAATTCGTTCCACGAATTAATTGTTCCTTCATCTAATTCATTCAACCAAATCTTAGCTTCTCCGGTTAATGAGAATGGAAACGTCCTCAAGTTAATCACTTCCTCTTGAATTTCACCATATTGGAAAAGGCTACTAATCTCAAGAAAATCGAGAACATGTCAGTAAGAATCGAGTAGGACTTGCCCATCAAATTGGTTATCCCGAATCATTTTCATATGGGTAATCGTGATAGTGAAACTGTTCAAAACAGGGAATTGAACAATAGAGGAACTAGGCGTTAGAGCAACGATCCTAGTGTTTGACCACATTGGTTGATCATCAGGATCAATGGTAACAATGGTTGAGGAATCAGATTCGGTTTCATAGGACTTTTGATCCTAAACTTAGATCGATTAAGCTTGTGTATACGAGATTAGATCAAGTTATACACGTAGAGAAACTTTGTTTATGTATAATGTAATCTAAGTGTTATGCGGAATTAACACTTAAACAAGAACACACAAAGGATGTAAACAAACTTTCACTTGATTGATAATAACAAACTTGCTTACAATGAAAGTGTTTAACGTATGAAAACTTATTATCAAACATAACCTAAAGGTCTTCTTTTATAGACATAAGAAGCCTTGTACAAGAGTCTACGTATCAACTATTCTAGGTAAAGATAATTATAGAAAATACAATGTTGAACTTATCTTTACTAGAAACAAACTAGAAACATAATACGCGTAGACTATATCTTTCTATCAGTGCTTGTCTTCAACCTATCAACGCTTGACTTCTTCTTGTCAACGCTTGATCTGTCAACGTTTGTTTTCTTACTGTCAACGCTTGTTTTCCTTTTATCAGCGCTCAAGTGAACTGGCTACATTTTATTCCCAACAACCCTCCCCTAAACTTGATATCTACTATAGTAATCAAGTTTCTGAATAAAAATTAAGTACTAGGAGGAATCTTACAACGCTTATCATATTGGTAATAAATATGTCTGATCAAATCTTTGGCCACGTCACTTGAATAGTCTATCTCTAGCTGAGTTGTCTTCATCTTCTCCAAAACTTCCTTGGACATGGGATACTGAGCATCTACAAGAAGATACTCAGCAAACTTTGTAGAGATCAAGTAGTACACACCAGTAGCTGAATACAAACGCCATTAAAGACCACTGAGATCATCCTCAAGATCCTTCCAAACAGCAGGATCTTCTTCTGTTGGTCTACACATTCTCTTGAATGTGGACCAAAGTTTTATTCCATTGACTAAAGTAGGAGCTTCAGTCTCATACTTGGCCTCCAACAACCTCCAAAGGTCTACCAAGTCTTCTCTATCAACACTTTGCAAGAGAGATATAAGTGTAGTAAAAGTGTATAACTCTTTCCCATACCTGCCAATCTTCCAAAACCCACTTTCATCTTCTTCATAGCTTATAATAGGGTTTCATCAAGAGGTAACACTTGTACCATATCTGAAGCTTCCAATGGTGAGAGCTTGATGATCTTTCTTATAACAGTTTCACTTGGATTCAATCTAGCCATATCTTTAGGAAACTTAAGAGGAACTCCATTCTTCAAAGGTCTTGGAACAATCATTGCCTTCTTAAGTTCCATCTCTTCTGCAAGTTCTTCTTTCCTTTCATCAGAAAGAAGTCTTAGAGTGTTTTCTTCCTGCACTTTTGCCCAAATAGGATAAGCCTTGTACTCCAACTCCTCAAAGGATAATCCCAACAATTTCTTATAGGTCCATCCTATTCCATGACATCTGAGTAGCATGTAGTACAACTCCCTTCTATCCCTTTTCAGCATTGAGAGAATATTGCTAGCTTTGTGTTTTAGAATTACCTTGTAGTCTTTTTGTACTCTTAGAAGAATCTCCAAACCCCATATTTGGTCTGAAATAGTCAAATCTGGATTCTCCATACACCTATCTTCCAAAGCATGGTACATCTGAACAACTTCTGGCATATCAAAATCTACTTGCAATTTCAACTCATTCAACTTCTCTCTTGCCAAATCATCACCATACTCAAGTCTTTCTGGTTGTTCTATTATCATCACACTTGAGTCTGAACTAGCTTCATCACTTCCTTCTTGTTCCTCTGAAGTGGCAACAAATGGTGATTCACCAACCTTCTTTCTTTCTTGTTCCATAAGTTGTGCAGCTAACCTTCTATCAAACTCTACATGTGCTGCATTCTTTGGAACGTCTACTTCTACCATAATTCCTTTACCCTTATCTAATTGATCAATGATGGGTAAGGATGATGGTAATACCTGTGAAGATACATCTTTGATGATAGCTGATGATTGGAATACATCAACCTCATCTGCAGGTCTGTCAACGCTCAAATTTCTTGTGTCAGCGCCCAATTTACTCATGTCAGCGCTCAAACTTTGCTTGTCAACCCCCAAATTACCTATCTCAGCGCCTCTTGTAATTTGCTCCAACATAGATGTAAAAGACAAGTCTAAATTGGTAGGAGTTACCAGAGATCTGTCAAAACCTGGTTGCTTCTTCAATTCAGTGAGGGCTTCAGCAACACCCAAAGATTCACCATCATGTGAGCCCTTATCACTCACATTAATCTGCTCATCCTACCCTTTGGAAGATTCCTCCATCCCACGCCTTGTGCTAGCATTCTCCAAAATGACAATCCTCTCCCTCAATTGCTTGAGTTCAAGGCCTTGTGTACTGAAAATTTTTTACCAAGTCTGCATTTTGCTTTTGCAAGCTAATGCAGACAGCCGTCAATTCCATCAATGTGTATGGTTCCAATCTGCCCTCCTCTAAAATGGGTATTTGACCTCTCAAGTTAGATTCATGGGGCATGAATGAGGTCTTAAAGATGTTAGGACTGTCTTGGCCCGCATCTAAGCCAGAACCAATAGTCCCAGCCTCATCCATAGCACCAACCACACTTGTGGTGGTAGTTTTCTCTGCTACATGGCTAGGACCACTAGAGGAGAACACTCCAGTAGTCCTTTGGCATTTTTGCAACCTATAGTATGGTGGGGTAGAAGATGATGTGGATTGGGTGGATGTGGGAAGGTTAAGGGGTGTTTGGGTCTGTGAAGGAATGGTGTCAATGTCTGGATTAGGTGTGACAACGCCAACATTTAATGTGTCAGCGTCAAAGGGTTCTTGGTCAATTTGCATGTGTTGAGGTGAAGGCAAAGGTTCTGGTATTGGGTCAAGTTGTGGTTGTGGGTCTGGTTGGGGTTGTGCTGCTGCAATAACAACAAGCATAGCTGGGGTGAGGGGTAAGTCACGGTGAGGGGGTGAGTTCATCTTTGTAAAAATAGCTTTCTTTTGCACAGGGATCTCATAAAAATCATCATGATCCCTTGTGCAGTAATTTTGCACATCAAAAACCATTTGTAAAAATCTGGGATAAGGCAAAGTCATCTTACTCCCTTAGTTTTTACATATGCCCTCAAAAATCATTTTTGAATAATTAAACTTTTTCTCAGTTGCAATGCACACAATAGCACTAGCAATTGATCTACTAATCTCATTGTGTGCAGTACACTTGGGACTCAAATATTGTAAGAGGACATGTATGAGGTACTTCCAGGCTGGGGGAAACTCCTGTTTATGATATTTGTTTAAAGTTCCCTCCTCAGGGAAAGGATAACCCAAAGCCCTTAGTCCTTGTTCTATTTTATGAATGGGAAGGGTGGTTATACCATCTGCATCATCAAGATGCAAAGCCTGGCGAACCAAGGCTTCAGTAACCACCCATGTACGCCCATGAACAATAGATGATAATGTAGTCACATTATTAACTGTTGAGGAACTAACTGTGTTCCAAAACTGCTTAATATGTGTGACAGAGATGAGAGGAGCATGAGAAAGAGCATACCTAATTGGGTATGCATTCAAATACGCCACCATCTGGGTGTATTGGGGAAACAGAGCATCATCAGCGTCCAAATATGCAATCATGTTGTGTTGACTCCTGAATCCCAATACCAAATCACTTGGTTTAAATTTTGGTGCCATTGTAGAAGAAAGCTGTTTGTGAATATTTAGAAAGATGAATTATAGGAAAAAAAAAATTAGACAAGAATATGAGGTACCCTGTTTAAAAATAGGAGCCAAATATATAGGAGAGATAGGTGAATGTGATTGGTCAAAAATGAGGCAACTATTTTCAAAATATCATCATGAAAATATTGAAAAGAAAATAAGTTATCTCATGTATTAATTAAAAGTTATCTGCTCCCAAAATTACGGCCCCAAAATTCGTCAAAAAGTAACAACTGGGTAGTTCCCAATGGGTATCAACGGTAAAAAATAACCCATCAACGCCCAACGGCTATATTCTTGTCAACGTTTGCCAAAGCCATGTCAGCGTCTAAATTGGTCATAACAACGCTTGGAAAAATACTTGTCAGCGTCCAATTATAAAAGTAATAAAAATGAAAAAGGACCTTAACAAAGTAATTTATCCTAGTGAAGATAACCTATAAGTTGATAATTATTATAGGGCGGCAAGCACTGTCCAGTTATGCACACTTGCTTATGCAAGATAGACATAACAGTCCTCTAGTGTCCCTTGCTAACCAAAAGTCTTAACAACTAAGTTATCTCATAAAATTCCTTGTAACTCCTAGGTAAAACCCATGATAAAATCATTCCCAAGTCTCCCAACAGACCACAACCAATTCTAGGCCAAAAATGTCTTGGCAGCATGCATAGTATATCAACTTTGTATGCTACAGTGCCTCATGATTTAGTAAAACTAACTCATACTCACCTGTGGACACAATCTAGAATTGTGTTAAGAGTATCATAAGAATACCCAAACGTCCTAAAGGTTCCTAAAACCTCCCCTTAAACTGTGATACATATGTTGCTCAAAAATATGCATGAACATAAAAAATTTATGTCAAGATAGGAATATAAATATTCCAACCATCATCCATAAATAAAAACATGCTCAAATGATTCTCCAAGGATCCATAAGCAACTCTGTATCCAATGGTATACTGCTAACACCACCTGCACATTTAGATCAAAAACCACAAAACTAACATTGTTGCTGACAACGTCCCGATAACACTTGTCAGCGTTAAGGAAACCTTTGTCAGCGTTAGACAAATATATTGCTGACAACGTCACAATAACACTTATCAGCGTTAAGGTAACCTTTGTCAGTGTTAGAAAAATATAATGGAAAATCTAAATCCTCAAAAAGACCAATAACAATGCATTATCTTGTACATACTTTTACATTAAGACCCCAAAACACATATTATGTGAGATTGATCATTCCAATACTTGTTACCAAGTATTGAAACCTTCCAGCATCAAAGGTTTAGTTAATAAATCTGACACATTTTCTTCTGTGTCAACCCTATCTGGTTGTATTAAACCCTTTTCAAAACAATCCCTTATAAAATGATGTCTAATTTCTATGTGTTTTGTTTTAGAATGATGTACAGGATTCTTAATAATGCATAAAGTGCTATTACTGTCAACAAATATCTTGGTATGCATGAAATTATACCCATAATCCAACAGCTGGTTCTGAATCCATAAGACTTGTCCACAACAAGCAGCTGCTGCAACATACTCTGCTTCAGTTGTAGAATTAGCCACCACTGTTTGTTTCTTGCATTGCCAAGATATCAACCTACTCCCAAGAAACTGACATCCACCAGTTGTGGATTCTCTATCAAACTTATCACCACCATAGTCACTGTCTGAATATGCAATAAGCTCCAATTGTGAATCTTTTGGGTACCACAAGCCAAGATCTGGATAACATGTAAGGTACCTAAAGATTCTATTGACAGCATAAAGGTGACATTCTTTAGGAGTCACTTGATGGCGTGCACATGCACACACAACAAACATGATGTCAGGTCTTGAGGCTGTAAGATACATCAATGAACCAATCATTGATCAATAGTGCCTGACATCCACATCTTTTCCATATCCAACTTTTCCCCAAGGGTGTTCTCTATCCATAGGAGTAGTAGCCCTCTTTTTATGTGGAGAAAATCCAAACTTCTTCAAGATCTCTGCTACATACTTATCCTGAGAGATGAAGATACCATCTTCTTTCTGTTGAACTTGTAGCCCTAGAAAGAAGTTCATCTACCCCATTGCACTCATCTTGAATTTGTGTGTCATAAGATTGGAGAAATCTTCACTCATATTTGGATTGGTGGAACCAAAGATTATATCATCAACATAAACCTGAACAAATAAGACATCCTTACCAGCCTTCTTTGTAAATAATGTCTGGTCTATGGTGCCCCTTTTGAATCCATTTTCCACCAAATAAGTGGACAGTGTGCCATACCATGCTCTTGGGGCTTGATGAAGTCCATACAGAGCTTTATTGACTCTATACACCTTGTTTGGATTCTCTGGATCCTCAAAACCAGGAGGCTGCATAACATATACCTCCTCAACAATTGTGTCATAGAGGAAGGCACTCTTCACATCCATTTGATAGACAGTGAAGCCCATGCATGAAGCATAGGCTAGAAATATTCTTATAGCTTCAATCCTTGCAACTGGCGCAAAGACATCCTCATAGTCTATTCCTTCCTCTTATGTATATCCCTGAGCCACTAAACGTGCCTTGTTTCTGACCACAATCCCTCTTTCATCTTTCTTGTTTTTAGAACACATCTTGTCCCAATAGGTCTGACATACCTAGGACAATCAACCAGCTCCCAAACATCCTGAATAGCAAATTGGTGAAGCTCATCCTGCATTGCTTCCACCCAACTTGGTTCTTTGAGAGCATAAAAAATCTTCTTGGGTTCCTGTTGTGACAGAAAACAGGCAAACAAACATGCTTGAACAAGAGGGGTATCAACCTTCTTGTGTATATTGGCAATAAATCCACCAAGATTCTGATGAGATCTTCTAGTCTGAACAGGAGTCATGATATCCCCAATAAGAAGTGAGAACTCCTCCCTCAAAGAGTCTGTTGTCTTCAATCTCATTCTCCAAGTTGCCAATATCTTCTTCAGACTCTCTTCCATCACTATTTGTATGAACCTCTGCATGTAAATTTGAAGGTTCACCTTGTTCAAAATTGGAAGAGAAGATATGCTCAAAAGTGTGGTCAACGCCTGAACCAAGGTTGTCAGCGTTTGGGTTATCAACGCTTGAAATGGTGTTGTCAACGTTTGAGCCATCAACGCCTGAATTTGTCCTGTCAACGCTAGATTTTCCTTTGTCAGCGCGTGAAGGACCATGCATGTTGTTAACTGGTGGTACTTGGGGACCACCATTTTCCTTTCCAGCAGCAGCAGCAGCACCAAAAGCATCTGTCCATATGGGAATAGTCACATACTCTTGTATGGGAGATGACTTGTCTGCTTGTGATCCAACCTCTTCATTAACCTGTGTACCTGAAACATCAACAACTGGTTCTTCCACAACATTTGAAGTTACCTTCACAATGTCTGGATTAGTAACATGCATATAATTTAAAGTTCTAGATAGAGGTTCCAAGTCAAACAACCAATTTGGACCACTTTCAGGATCACTAGGTTTACTCTCTAAAAACCTAACATGTACTCTTTCAAGTATACGTTTTTCCTGCTTAAGGTAAACCCTATATCCCTTACTCTGCACTGAATAACCCATGAAATAGCCTTCATCACCTTTAGCACTAAATTTACCTAAGGCATCACTAGTATCCAACACAACTACATGACAACCAAAAGGTTTAAGAAAACCAATATTAGGTTTCCTTCCCCAAAGTAACTCATAAGGTGTTTTGTTCTGTATCTTGTTGACCAATGCTCTATTCTGAACATAACAAGCTGTATTCACAGCCTCAGCCTAAAAAGCTATGGGAAAGTGAGCATCAGCCAACATAGTCCTGGCTGCTTCAATTAGGGTTCTATTCTTTCTCTCAGCAACCCAATTTTGCTGTGGGGTTCTGGCAACACTAAACTGCCTAGTAATCCCTTTCTTGGCACAAAAATCATCCAACAGTTTATTTCTAAACTCACCACCATTATCACTTCTAAGCATTTTAACTTCATTACCAGTTTTCTTTTCTATCTGAGTAATAAAGTCAATTAAAGTATCAACAGTGTCACTTTTCATAGCTAAAAAGAAAGTCCAAGTAAACCTAGAAAAGTCATCTGTGATGACAAAGCAATATGATTTACCGTTCAAGCTTTCTATATTAGTTGGATCAAACAGGTCCATATGCAGCAAGTGAAGTGGTTTAGAACTAGAGTGCACCTGTTTAGACTTAAATGAGACCTTGTGCTGCTTTCCTTTAAGACATGCAACACAAGAGTGGTCATTGTGGAAAGCCTTTTCAGGAAAACCATCAACCAAACCAAGCCTCACAAGCCTGTTTATATTCTTAAAGTTTATGTGCCCTAGTCTCCTGTGCCATAGATTACTCTTATCAACTGAAGCTTTAGCATAAAAACATGACATATTATTATTCATCCTAATACCATTAAGATTCACATTATAAATGTCTTTATGCCTAGGTGTTCTATAGTCAATATATTTCTCATCTGGAATTTGAAAATCCTTGATCAACACCAAGCATTCAGTATCAGTAAACAGAACTTTATTTTTGTTATCACAAACTTGTGATACACTAAAAAGATTGTAATCAAGTTCTTTTACGAGAAACATGTTTTCAAAACGCAAGTTCTTGGTGAGAAGAGTTCCTTTGCCTGTGATAGTTCCATATCCGCCTCCAAAGTAAACCTTGTCACCATCCTTAATGGGAGTGACGTTTTTAAGATAATCCTCCTTCCCAGTCATGTGCCTAGAGCATCCACTGTCCCAATATCCATAATCATTGACCTGTTTTTGAATGCCCTTCACATAAAGAAAACAAATTAGTTTTCTTTGGGAACCCAAGCCTGGGCAGACATGGATTCATCTGGTTGTTCAACAAGAACAGACTTAGTTCTCATAACAACCCCTTGTTCATCCCTTTTTGGATGAAATACCCAGTTAACCCCAATTGGGTTTGTAATGACCTTTGAAATATAATTGAATCTGTTACAGGTCATAGAAATCCCATTAGAATTAGGGTTTTGATCTTGCTTAGGTCTCCATGTCAAGCTAGAAGAAGCTTTAGACCCCTTACCCTGTGGTTGCAAATATTTAGGTCTGACAACGTTTCTGTCAGCGTTGGATTTGGTCTTGTCAACGCTAAAATTACCCTTGTCAGAGTTGAATCTAGGGTTTGCTACAGAAACCCATTGCCTATTAGACCAAGTATTGGTCTTCTGAAATGGTCTTTGTCCATGAGTGTTAGACCCTCTAGTGAAGAATGGGGCTGGTCTAACAACTTGTGGACTTTTCTCCACAAAAGTTTTGGGTCTGACAGTGTTTGACTTTTTAACAGTGTTGACCTTGGAAACGTTGACACACTTATATGCTAAATGTGAAAAGCTACCACAAGTGTAACAGGCTTTTCTAGACACAACCCTAGGTCTAGAAGAGAAGAAGCCTGTTCCATTATCACTAACTTGGCTTTTAGGTGACCTAGTATTCCTATATATTTCTGCATACTTAATGCTAGGTTTTCTAACAGTGTTTGACCCAAGGTCAACAGTCTTGCCAGTGATTGGGTTTGTTACCTTAATAGGGGTCGACTCATTTGGACTATCCCAAAGCATGCCACCCTTGACAAATAAGGTAGGGTTGGCTTTCTTCCATTCATTCAAGTCAGTTAACTTTTCCCTATACTCTTCAACTGGGTAAGGACTCTTGGTGGAGGAATAAATTCCTCTTCTTGGAGTTCTGGTAAACCAGTCCAAGATAAGTCCTTTCTTTGGACACCATAGAAGTCCCCAGCTGGTGGTGGAACAACAGTATAGTCTTTCATCCCAATCCCAGTCATGTCCTTAGGATCCCTCTGTTTATTAACACATTCTCCTAGGGTTTGTGAGGCCTTATCAAATCTCTGAATTTTAAGGTCAACATTGTCCTTATTCTTGATAGCCTCATCTAACTTAGCCTGTAATTCAGCATTGACCCTTTCCATGATATTTCTAACATCATTACTAGCATTTAAATCATGTTTTAAGATATTTATTTTATCTTTTAGATCAAATTCCATTTTCTTATACTCCTCAACTGTCTTTTCAGTTTGAGTGAGAAAAATTTGATAGTTAGACAACTTGCATCTCTCAGTACTCACATCACTTAACAATCTTAAAACCTCGTTGTTAAGTTTTTTAGTATTTAAACGACAACCCTTACTACAAAAAGCATCATCGTATACCTCATTATCTGATGAAGAGGAGGAGTGTGCCATGAGAGCATATTGAACATGCTCTTCTTCTTCTATCTCAACAACCAAAGCTTTATCCTCTTCACCATCCTTAGCCAAATAGCTCCAGTCCCATCCAATACCATCAATTTCTTGCACTGCTACCATGGCCTTAGGATCCTGAGCCTTAACAATTTGGCTTGAGGGTTTTCTAGCATCAGATCTTCTTGGAGATCTGCATTCCCTCATAAAGTGCCCCATACGATGACAATTGTAGCACTCAACCTTGGATTTATCAAATCCAGCAGTATCCTTTGCATTAAAGGTCATCTTCTTCTTAAACCTTCTATTCCACCTGTTTGCTCTTATACTTGCAAGAGCCATGTTCCATTTTATATCCATCTCCTCCAAGTGCTCATCACTTATTTGCTCAAGGTCCTCATATGTAATCACTGAACCATTGGACAAAGAAGCAATGTAAGCACACACAGTATCCAGATCCAAACCAGCAGGCTTAACTCTTGGTGAGTCAATTTTGTATGTGTCAGCGTCTGAATGTGAGGCGTTGACAGGACATGATCCAGCGTTGACACATGTTGATCCAGTAACTGGGTGCATGTATAAATCCTTCTGATCAAATTGACCTTCACTATGTGAGAAGAAGGCCATGTTACTATTGGTAGACTTACTTCCATGATCCAAAAGAGTTTCATTCTCCAATAGCCTCAGTTTGTTGTAGATATCATCAAAAGTAGAACTTTTGTGAGTGTTATTGGCAAGTATAGATCTTGCCTCAATCTTCCACGCATCACCAAGGCTTTTAAGAAAAGTGGCAATAATGTCAACATCACCAACTTGTGTCCCCATGAAGGACAGCTTGCTTGTAATGTCAAGCAGTCTGCTTCTCACACTGCTAAGCTTCTCATTAGGTTGAGCCTTAAAAACAGCATACTCATGCATGAGTTGCTTCTTCTTCTCTTCCTTAGTATCATCATTACCACCATAGGCAACTTCAAGGGCTGCCCAAAGGTCTTTTGCAGACTCATAACCTCTGTATTTGTGCTGATTCTCTTGTCCCAAAGAGAGTTTCAGAATGTTTAGGGTTTTCATATCCACCCTTTTCTTTGCTATGTCTTCAGCAGACACAACTCTACCATCATCAGGTTTTTCTTTCTTATCTGCTTCTGGACATCCAGCAACAGCCGATCTTGTAGCAATGACATTAGCAATCTTTTCAGCTTTATTGAATGTGTTTCCATATTCAATAATCTCCCAGAGAGTGTAGTCATAGATCCCCAGATATTGCTCAAAGTTGAACTTCCACAGATCAAAGTTGTTTGCATCAAGCATGGGAATCTTGATGTATGGTAAGGATGAGGAGGAGGTTACATCTGGATTTGACATGATGTTTTTAGGGTTTTATGAAAATTAGGGTTTTGGTGATTTTAGGGTTCTTGTGTTCTTTAAGATCAAAAGTTTCTCAACAAGCTCTGGTACCACTTGTTGATCCCAAACTTAGATCGATTAAGCTTGTGTATACGAGATTAGATCAAGTTATACACGTAGAGAAACTTTGTTTATGTATAATGTAATCTAAGTGTTATGCGGAATTAACACTTAAACAAGAACACACAAAAGATGTAAACAAACTTTCACTTGATTGATAATAACAAAATTTCTTACAATGAAAGTGTTTAACGTATGAAAACTTATTATCAAACATAACCTAAAGGTCTTCTTTTATAGACATAAGAAGCCTTGTACAAGAGTCTACGTATCAACTATTCTAGGTAAAAATAATTATAGAAAATACAATGTTGAACTTATCTTTACTAGAAACAAACTAGAAACATAATACGCATACACTATATCTTTCTATCAGTGATGGTCTTCAACCTATCAACGCTTGACTTCTTCTTGTCAACGTTTGATCTGTCAGCGTTTGTTTTCTTCCTGTCAACGCTTGTTTTCCTTTTATTAGTGCTCAAGTGAACTGGCTACATTTTATTCCCAACAAGGACGAGATTCCTTCAATATGGAATGGATTTTTGAATATCGTGTCGACTTCGGTGTCGAATACGTCGTCTTTGGAGGCGACAACGAAAAATTCTTTGATGAACGGTGGTTTGATGTATGGTTCGGGTGATTCAATTTCAAGGGGTACGATTGGGGTTTTATCGGATGTCATCCTACTTTTGATTTTACGTTTAAGCTTTTGGAAAGGACGAACAAGTTGTTTTCTCCAAGAACGTGGGTTTATACAAACCCGGAGTGATTTGAAAAACGTCATAGAAAAATAAACTAAATAAAACAAATAAGACCAAAAATATTTTTGTATATATTTTTTTACTACTACTATTATTACGAATTTTTATTACTAAATAAAACAACTAAAGAAACAAGAAAATAAGAACGAAATTGTAACGATAATTGTACCAAATCAATCAAACTGGATGGTTCAAATGACTTCGGGTTCTACACACGGGGTTTAGGATCAAACCGGAGCGAATAGAAATACGAACGAGGCACAAATAGATTAAACGGGGCGGTTGGGTGGGTTATGATCAAACAAAGATAATTGGTTATTAACTCGAAGAACGGACGTTAAACGAGTTAAAAAACAATTAGGAACGGGTTTTGGGTAAGGCTCGGTTAAAATAAAAGAAGGAAAAAAAAGATTTTTTTTACAGTTTCAAAGTTGCCGGTCGGCAAAAGGAGTTTGCCGGGCGGCAAAACGGATTATGTGGAAGAGTTGGAAAAGTCGTCGGCGGCAAGATTGGTTCTGCCGGCGGCAAATGGGGTCTGCCGGTCGGCAAAATGACTTGTCGGGTGGCAAAATGGTGTTTTGGAGATGTTGCCGATCGACAAAAGGCTTTGTCGGCCGGCAAAATCGATTCTGTGATTTTTTTTATAGAAAAATCTAAAAATACTTAAAACAAATTGTTGGGGTGATGAAATAAGGACAAAAAAGCTTAATCTAAACACACTTTAATTTTAAACCAAATAAGCACAAAATAAATAAGCACTAAGGAGATTAAACGATACATGATATGCAACAAAGATTCAAAACATGAAAAGCACAAAACACAAATCCACAGCAGCGGCGCCAAAAGCTTGGTGCGTTCTATTGCGATTACATAAGTTCTAAATTTATAACACGGATTTCCAAATAAGCTAAGAACACACGGGAAAGTATGAAGTTTTCGGTTGTAGCTAGCTTGTTATGGTAAGCCGAGGTCGTTCACTGGGATTTGGGTGTTTTCGGTTGTAAAGAATCTAAGTAACAATGTAACGTTATTGGTAAAGATGGTTGTCACTCCCACAATTACCATATAAGTAATAATTAAGTAAGTAAATAACAAGTAACACTTAAGATGATGATTAAGCTAATAAGATGAGATAACAATAATAATAAAGATACTTGTTTGGAACTAGTATTCATTTCAAAGGAGTGAATGGATTATCATGTAGATAGTTAATAAATAGCACACAAATTATAAGTATAAAATTCCAAGTCAATGGGTAATATCATGGAATTTCACATGACACAATTTAGAATAATGAACCCTTTCGACCTATGATCAATATTACAAACCGGTAATTAAATCCAATTGTGAGAAGTATGATTTTAGCCAACTTGTTCATTAGAGCCCTTTTGACCTATACTCTAGTTTAAACCTTTATAAATCCATTTAACTTGTTTACTCATGGTTGTCAATCATGAGATACCAAACACATACGCGCGCTAGCATTTGAAACAAAACATAACTAGTAATCCTTTTGACTTTTTGACCCGGTTATGGTTTACCAACAAGTTAACAAGACTCATATTGATTTGAGCAAACTTATAAACAAAATCATAATTTAATGTTGCAAAATAAACAACACTCCATATCCATGTTTACATTATTCCAAACAAGTATAAGAAAACTACTCCATAATCATATTAATCAAGAACAAAAATTCGACATATGATATAGAGTTCAACATCATGAAAGTAACAAAAGTTTACTCAAAGTATGAATACAATAAGTAAATAGAATGGAAGAATTTAGATCAATCCTTAAGCCTCCAATTTACTACAAGTTTCTTTGTGGTCTTTCGGGTTATGTATTTGGAAATTAGTATTTGAGAATTGAGGCAGGTTTTGGGAAGGTGGTGAAGATTGATGGTGATTTAAGTATCAAGAAACACTACCAATTATAAGGGTAATGATCCCTTAGAGTTTGGCAAAGTTATTTTGATTATTGGAGCTTCAAAAAGGTCACTTTTTGGCACACCAATATTAAATCCAGGAATGGGGACTTTCACCAAGGTTGGGAGAGTTCCCATGGTGAATAATGTAGTTAGTAATGACAAGTGATGAACTGTTATGTTACAATGACCCCAAGGGTCTTATTTATGCTTGAAATTAAGCCTTGGTCTCCAATGCTTGTCTTGGAGCCAAAGAAAAATACTTGGAGCCAAAGGTGTATGCTTGGTCCCAAAGTAGTTCTAGAACACTCCATAGAAGCTTCTTGTGTCATTCAAAGTTGCATGAATGTAGACATAAAATCTACCAACACAAATGTGGGTGGCAACTTGAATTCTACTGGTAGCAAATCAGCTGCGTTTTGCTGGCGGCAACTTTGATTATGCTGGTGGCAACTTCATGCTGAGTGACTTGTATGCTCCTTGGAAACACTTGTTCTTGTACCAGATATAGATCTTCAAAGGCTTGTACTTGTCTGGATTCCTTCGTATATGCATGAATCATCATTTATTCTTTCTTTCTTTGTCTTTTCTTCACTTTCCTTGATCTTGGGTAACTAACAACACAAAACACAACTTCACACATATATGTAGTAAATAGCTCGTTAGTATAACCAAAAACCATGCAAAATATACGGATAACGCTCAAGAAAACATGTTGGATTTGGGCGTTATCAGTTTCTTCAATTCAATCGGTGCCATCCGATATGGAGCTTTAGAAATGGGTTCGGTTCCCGGAGCTAATTCAACGCCAAATTCTACTTCACGCTCATGTGGAATTCCCGGAAGTACTTCAGGAAATACATCCGCAAACTCCCGAACCACCGGATGATTCTCAAGGTGAGGACAATCTATCGAAACATCTTTTATGGAAGCTAAGAAGTCTTCACAACCATGGGGGATCAAAGAACGGGTTTTCAAAGCAGAAATTATTTTAAGAGGTTTACTAGGCTGTGAACCTTGGTAAACGAATTCGGGTTGGTTAAAATCGCCAAAAACAACACGCTTAGAAGGACATACAATAGTAGCATGGTGTGCAGAAAGCCAATCCATGCCCAAACTTACGTCGAAATCAGTCATATCTAACGGGTACAAATTTGCAGCACGAATTTTATCGTCAAAACATAGAGGGCAATTTAAATATTCATGATTAATCATAGGTACGCTTTTCATAGGAGTGGATAATGATAACGTATAATCGAGTTGCGTAGGAGAAATATTAATATGCCCAGCTAATGATACCGCTATCACAGAATGGGTAGCCCCCGTGTCAAATAAAACGAATATAGCATGATCATTCAAAAAGATGGTTCCTGAAACGGTACCTAAAGAGTTTGAGGCTTACTCCCTATTAGCAGTGAACATACTCCCCTTGGTGAGTGTAGATTTATCGTTACCAGAACCACTACCTCCATAGCCACCCTTCTTAGGATAGTCTCTTACCTGATGCCTAATTTCACCACACTCAAAGCAAGCGCCAATTGCACGGTAACATTGCTTCCCCATATAGTTCTTCCCAAATGAGGTTTATGAAGGAATACGAGCATGATCCATGCGAATTTTATGGATTGAAGACCCCACAACACGGTTGGTGTTGTACTGCTGTCCCCAATTTTAATGATAAGGCATTTGATAGTTGTTGTTGTTCCCCGCAGTCTATCATATCCACGACCATCATTCCTCCTATATTCATAACCCCGCTGGTTATTGTTGTTGTGGTTGATGCTATTGTGAGTCATAGGTCGGATGCGATCCCCTCGCGGTTCCTCTTATTCAGCCATGACCTTTCTTGATGAATTTCATAGTTTCTTGTGGCATCATCCACCGCCGCCAAATCCTTGAAATCAAGGTTTATAAGGTTGTCCCCAACTTGATCGTTGAGAGCCCATTTGAATTTCTGTGTCTGCTCCTATTGTGTGCCCGCCTTTGTCCCCATAAAACTTTCCAACCTCAAGAACCGCTTCATAAAGTCCCCAGTAGACTCCCCCTCCTTCTGCCTAATATTGTAGTATTCCCTGTAAAACCCGCATTAAAATACCATGAACAGTAAACATGAACAGTAAATACACGAAAGTACGATAAAATTTAAACTTTCCATTTATAATGTATTTCACGTGTCACGATAATAAATAACATGTATGTACGTATATATATTATAAATGTGTTGTAATCACGATAATTAAATTCACGATAAATAAACACGAACATGTACGACATTTGAATTGACTTAGGAAAACGTCCGGTTTTACCTTCGGGCTTTATGTTGGTCGCGGCTATCAAAGGAGAAAGAAGGAGTGGGTCTTTTGGTCCATGACCCAACTAAAACCCATAACAAGAAAACATGAGGGAACTTTTTATCATAATTAATTTTATAAGAAAAACAAAGAACCCTAGGTTCCTTGCTCTCTCTTGCCACCGGCCATATAGAACCACCAAGGGTGGTGTTTGTTGATTTTGATCCAAGAATATTACGTGTTCGTGTTCGTAATCATAACCGTTTTCCTTTCACGCATTCGGTATGGTCAAAAACGATTTTCTTTTAATTCCTTTATGAATTCATGATCTTATTTAATTAATGTTAAAAACAATACAAGTAAAAACATGTGGGGATTAATTAAAACATGATTTAAGGGATGTTTGGTGTTGCTTTGGTTCGGCCGAGACCCAAACCGAGAGCCTTGAGGCTCTCGGTGGTGTTTGTTTTGCCCAGCCTAGACCTTAAGGTCTCGGTGTGGGGTTCGTTTGGTTCGGACGCAGGCAAGGGGACCCGACCGCGAGTCTGGGTATATATTAGCATGTGTTTTGGTTTGATTTTCGTGTCAACTGAGACCAATAGGGTCTTGGTGGGACTTAGTCTGAAAACAGTGGGAAGCCGACCAAAAATAGTGGGAACCGGTGGTGAACCGGTATGAACCGATGGTGAACCGGTGGGAACAGAGCATGGCAACGGCTAGCCGTGGCTCGGCAGTGGAAAAAATGTCTTGGACAGTGGCAACCGGCTAGGCCGGTTAGCCACTGTCAAGGGTGTTTGGCTCGGCTTATAAGTGGAACACGGGTTCGGGCTCGGGTTAATTTTAAAACACGGGTTTGGGTTTCGGGAAAGTATTAAAAATCAGAAAATATATTTAATTAAATAATTTCTATACTATTAATTTAATTAAATGTATGACTTAGGTTAATTATTAAAATTAATATTTCATGTATAACCTATTATATTTTACTTAGCTTAATTTAATTAAAACATGTATTTTTAATTAAATTCTTATAATGTATAGTTTATTAATCTAACCAAGTTAATTACTTAATAAGCTATAATACTTGAACCATGACTTGTATTTGACTAATTAAACTTTACTTGACATTAATAATCCAGCGTTATGCTCAGCCGTTTTCCATTTCCATGTTCCCAAACGGTAGGTACCTAAGGTCGCAAGTAGGGTCTCAAGAGTATGTGCATTTGGATGGAAGCTATCTAGCCTCTTTTACCTTATGCATTTATTCCTACTTTTCATACTTTACTTCATTTGGACATTGTTTAGTCCTTTCATTTATAGTACTTATATTTGCTTGTGTGTGAGTTACTTGGACTACTGATGTTTGATTCCGGTAATTCCTTTTATGGTCATGAATGTTTAGACATTTACCTTGCATGCTTTGATGACACGCCATAATTTACTGTAGCATTCCATCTTAACAAATGAGGTGTTACAATTATGGTATCAGAGCCAAGGTTTCGACCTGTAGCTCTGTAAAACATGACCTGTGACATATGGGTAGTCACCAGCGTCTTCCTAAAACTGACAGTTGGTTTTCATGCATTCATTTCATTTTCATTTCATGTATTTATTTCATGCATTCATCTCAGTGTCGCAGGAATTTTGACTAACTAATGGTTGGTACAAGACTGGCCCTATTTAGTCGCATGTGCTTTTATCGAAACTTTTTGTTTATTTAGTGGACCGACCCATAGGTGTCCATACTTGCCCTTTTGTTTTGTGAACCGACCCATAGGCGTTCACTCATGGACATATCATCATATTTAAATTTACCATGCGAAACTGTTTTATGCATCATAAGATATTTCGTGTTTTATATACACTGTTCATGCATTTTTATATTCATGTCATATTTTAACAGAATCATTATTTATGTTGCATTTTGTTTTAACTGTCAGATGGTGAACACACGCAATGCTCAAGAATTGGCTGCAGCTGTCAATAAAGCTTTGCAAGCCCTTCTTCCCCAACTTCGTAATGAAATCAAGGACGAAGTTCATGCTGAAGTCCAAGCTCAGGGCGTTCAGTTCGGCCCTCATCCTCAGAACAATAACAATCCTCCACCTCCACCACCTGTTACTCTTATGACTTGGTTGGAGTGATTCAACAAACATTGACCCCATTCGTTTGAGCAAACTGACAGCCCCAATGAGGCTGAAGCTTGGATTTCTCACATCGAGAAGATATTCGATGCCATGGGTTGTGACAATGTTTTCAAGGCAAGACTGGCTTGCTATAAGTTTGAAGGTTATGTGTTGCAATGGTGGAAGTCAGTCAAGCAGTCCAATGGTGGCGATAATTAGGTTGCACTGTTAACATGGGACCAATTTAAGGAGCTCTTCCTTAATCAGTACTTCCCACATGCTGAGCAGGAGAAGCTTAAGAGGGATTACCATAATATCCGACAGGTTGCTGTGGAGAACAGCAACGAATTCATGCTGAGGTTTCTCCATTTGGCTGGATTCTTGGGTGCAGCAACTGAGACTGCTGAGGAGAAAGCTGATAAGTTTTGTTGGGCTCTTCGCACTTCGGTCACGAACAGTTTGTTTTGTGCTACGTTCACTACAGTGGCACATGTGGCCGATGTAGCCCGTAAGCTCGAGATGCTTCAGGAATGAGAGGAGTTTGGTGATGATCGATCAGTGAAGAGGTATCTTCAATCACCAAATGTAAACCATTCTTTCTTTTAGTATTTTCATTTTATATCATCCTCTGTTCAATTTTACATTTCAGACAGAAGACTAATGACCGTAAGCCTGCGGTTGCTCAACAGCAATCCTCTAAGGGAAACGGTCAGACCAACGACCGTTCTGGCTCAGATAGGCGTGGCGGTAATGAAAATTACTGTAACAATGCCAATAACTCGAACAACAGCAGGTCCCTACATTTACCTTCTTTCATGTTAAACTACCTTATGTTACGATATTCTGACACTCCAATGACTCATATTCAGGAACAATGGTAACGGGAGGGACCAGGACCATAGAGGTTCACAGCCTAACCGTTCTACTTCATCTGGTAAAATTTTAAACCTTTTATGTAATCAAGCTTAGGTTCCATGATCATGTCTCATGCATGTAATATTGAAACAGGCTCTCAACTAGCTAGTACGCCTGTTGGAGGGTTCACGCATCCTATCTGCACTACTTGTTCGCGTAGACATTCTAGTGTTTTCCGCTGAGGTACTGGTGGTTATTTCAAGTGTGGCTAGCAAGGCCATCAGCAGAAGGACTGTCGCCAGGGTGAGATAGAAGGCACCTCTGGACATGCGGACTCCAAACCACCTCCTACTTCAAGTCGCATGTTCACTACTACTAGAGACCAGGCGAACAAGACTTCAGGTACCATCATCGAAAATCTATTTATGAATGGTTTGGCAACATGCGTTCTGTTTGATACTGGAGCGACTCATTCAGTCATATCCACTACTTTTACTACACGTGTTAGGATTTCCCCTATGTCATTAGATAATGCCTTATGCATTTCCACGCCACTTAGGGACTCTGTACGAATCACCTAGGTGTACAGAGATCTTTCCCTGGAATTTGATGATAGAATCCACAAAGTTAACGCATTTCCTTTGGACATGTGCGAGTTTGACTTGATTTTGGGCATGGAATGTTTATCCAAACACCATGTTACGATAGACTGCCACACTTATCGGGTTATCTTCGGTGATGTTAAATCTCCAGAGTACATACACCATGGTTTTCTGCCAAGGAGGTCTGTACAAATTATTTCATCCATGGACGCGCGTGCATTACTATCACACGGATGTCAGGGCTTCATAACCAACATTCATGACATTTCTGTCGAGTCTCCATCAATCCAAGATCAGCCTATTGTGTCATAATTTCCTGACGTATTTCCTAATGAACTTCCAGGAATACCACCTGTTCGTGAAGTCGAGTTTGGAATTGAGTTCATCCCAGGTGCAGAGCCAATTTCCAAAGCTCCTTATCGTATGGCTCCTATAGAGCTTAAAGAACTAAAAGATCAGCTGCAGGAACTTCTGGAGCGAGGTTTCATCCATCCTAGTGCATTGCCATGGGGTGCACCGGTACTTTTCGTGAAGAAGAAAAAGGAAGCATGCGTTTGTGTATAGACTATCATGAGCTGAACAAGATCACGATCAGGAATCGTTACCCTTCACCACGAATTGATGACCTTTTCGATCAAATTCAGGGCGCCAAGTATTTCTACAAGATCGATCAGAGGTCTGGCTACCATCAGTTACTGGTTAAAGAGCAGGATGTTTCTAAGACTGCTTTCCGTACATGTTAAGGGCACTACGAGTTCGTAGTCATGCCATTCGGACTCACCAATGCTCCAGTTGTCTTCATGGATTTGATGAACCGTGTCTTCAATAAGTTTTTGGACAAGTTCGTTATCGTGTTCATTGATGACATCCTGATTTTCTCCAAATCCAAGGAGGAACATGAAGAACACCTTCGTACAGTCTTGCAGATTCTTCGTCAGAAGCAGTTGTATGCTAAGTTCTCCAAGTGCGAGTTCTGGTTAAGCAAGGTGGCATCTTTGGGCCATATTGTATCTGTAGAGGGGATCACCATGGATCCTGCAAAGGTCGAAGCTATCACCAAATGTCTGAGACCTACATCTGTGACAGAGGTCAGAAGTTTTCTGGGTTTAGCTGGCTATTACCGCAGGTTTGTAGAGAACTTTTCACGGTTAACCTTACCTTTGACTAAGCTAATGAGGAAAGGAGAGAAATTCGTCTGGACTGAGGAGCGAGAGAAGAGCTTTGAAGATCTTAAGCAGAAGTTAGTGAATGCACCTATTCTTACTCTCCCATCTGGCTTATGTGGATTTCAGATATATAGCAACGCTTCAGGAAAGGGTCTAGGCTGTGTTCTCATGAAACATGGGAAGGTTATTGCATACGCATCACGGCAGGTGAAACCTTATGAATAAAACTATCCTACTCATGATTTGGAGCTTGCAGCAGTTGTCTTCGCATTGAAGATCTGGAGACATTATTTGTATGATGAATCATGTGACATATTCACCGATCACAAGAGTCTCAAGTACATCTTTACCCAGAAGGAACTAAACATGAGACAGAGGAGATGGTTAGAGCTACTGAAGGATTACGACACCAACATTCAATACCATCCTGGTAAAGCGAATGTGGTGGTAGATGCTATAAGCAGAAGGTCGGGTATGATTGCTGGCATTTGGATTGCAAAGGAGATCATCCGTGACCTAGAGATGTCTGATATTGAGTTTTGTGTACGAGGACAACACGGTTACTGGGCGAAACTTAGAGTGGAACCAGACTTACATTCTAGGATCAAAGAAGCTCAAAAGGATGATGGTAAGATTTGGGCTATCATTCAGAACCTTGATCAGTAGACGGAGTTTCGTGTTGACAATGACGGTATCTTATGGCAGGGCACTAGACTAGTAGTTCCTGATGAATCTATACTCAGGGAAGCTGTGCTGACTGAAGCTCACATCTCTCCATTTACCATATATCCTGGTTCTACCAAGATGTACCACGACATCAAGCAGCAGTTCTGGTGGAATTGGTATGAAGCAGGATGTTGCCACCTTCGTTTCTAAATGTATGATCTGTCAGCAGGTGAAGATCGAACATTAGAGAGCTAGTGGTTTACTACAACCATTAGATATTCCAGCATGGAAGTGGGACAAAATCTCCATGGATTTTGTTACTGGTCTTCCTGTTACTCAGAGGAAGAACGACGCCATCTGGGTTATTGTTGATAGACTGACTAAATCTGCTCATTTTCTGCCGATCCGCAAGGAGCGTCCGGTCAGCAAATTGGCAGACACTTTTCAGAAGGAGATCATGAGACTACATAGTACTCTGAAATCATCTCTGATAGAGATCCCCGTTTCACATCACGTTTCTGGCAGAGTCTGCAGAAAGCTTGGGGCACTCGACTTAAGCTCAGCACTGTCTTTCATCCTCTGACCGACGGACAGTCGGAACGTACCATTTAGACATTGGAGGACATGCTGCGGGCGTGTGCTCTAGATTGGACAGGAAGCTGGGATGATTATATCTTTCTAGTGGAGTTTGTATACAACAACAGCTGACACGCTAGCATCAAGTGTGCACCTTTTGAAATGTTGTATGGTAGAAAGTGTCACGCCCCAATCTGCTGGGATTAAGTGGGCGAACGACTAATTGAGGGTCCATAGATGATTGAGGTGACCAATGAGAAGGTCGCTGTCACTAAGGCGAAGATTCAAGAAGCTCGTGCTCGCCAGAACAGCTATGCTAATAAACGTCGTAGATATGTATCTTTCAACGTAGGTGATCATGTTTTCCTCAAGGCATCACCTGCACGGGGAGTTAAATGTTTTGGAATCAAAGGGAAGCTCAGTCCTCGCTTCATCGGACCGTTCGACATCATAGAACGCGTTGGTGAAGTGTCATATCGTTTAGCGTTACCACCTCAGCTATCACACGTTCACATCGTGTTCCATGTGTCCTTACTCAGAGGATACAACTATCATCCAATTCATGTTGTCCAGTATCCGCTTGATCAGATTCAAGAGGATCTTTCATATGTCGAGGAACCCGAGAGATTTCTCGAGCGACAAGATCATGTCATGCGGAGGAAGACGATCCCTTTCGTCAAAATCCTCTGGAGGGATCATCCTGAGCGGGAAGCCACTTGGGAGATGGAGAAGTCTATACGGGCTTCTTACCCTCATTTCCAGTTCTGATTCGGGTATGTTTCCTTCAGTTTATGTTTTCTCCAATTCGAGGAAGAATTGTTCTTTTAGAGGGGAAGAGTTGTAAAACCCGCATTAAAATACCATGAACAGTAAACATGAACAATAAATACACGAAAATACACGAAAATACAATAAATATTAAACTTTCCATTTATAATATATTTCACGTGTCACGATAATAAATAATATGTATGTACATATATATATTACAAATGTGTTGTAATCACGATAATTAAATTCACGATAATTAAACACGAACATGTACGACATTTAAATTGACTTATGAAAACGTCCGGTTTTCCCTTCGGGCTTTATGTTGGCCGCGTCTATCAAAGGAGAAAGAAGGAGTGGGCTTTTGGCCCATGACCCAACTAAAACCCATAACAAGAAAACATCAGGGAACTTTTTATCATAATTAATTTTACAAGAAAAACAAAGAAACCCTAGGTTCCTTGCTCTCTCTTGCCGCCGGCCATATAGAACCACCAAGGGTGGTGTTTGTTGATTTTGATCCAAGAATATTACGTGTTCGTGTTCGTAATCATAACCTTTTTCCTTTCACGCATTAGGTATGGTCAAAAACCCTTTTATTTTAATTCCTTTATGAATTTCATGATCTTATTTAATTAATCTTAAAACAATACAAGTAAAAACATGTGGGGATTAATTAAAACATGATTTAAGGGGTGTTTGGTGTTGCTTTGTTCAGCCGAGACCCAAACCGAGAGCCTCAAGGGTCTCGGTAGTGTTTGTTTTGCCCAACTGATACCTCAAGGTCTCAGTGTGGGGTTCGTTTGGTTCAGACGCAGGCAAGGAGACCCGACCGCGAGTCGGGGTATAGATTAGCATGTGTTTTGGTTTGATTTTCATGTCAACCGAAACCAATAGGGTCTCGGTGGGACTTAGTGTGAAAACAGTGGGAAGCCGACCAAAAATAGTGGGAACTGTTGTAAAACCCGCATGCTTTTACCATGAATAGTACCCTTACGATCGTACGTACATGATTAGAATTTTCCTTTTATAGCATGTTTACGTTTCACGAACAAGATTTACAAATATTACGTACGTGTTATAACACGATAAGTATTTAGTACGTATTAAGACACGATAATTATTTCAATAATAAAAATAATCACGAACATACGAACATGAAATCATGAACGTAAATAATCACGAGCTTAGTATTACGTATTTATGTATATTTATTACGATCATTAATAAATATAATAAGACACGAACGATAACTATTTAAATCATGTAAACACGAACACGAGAACACACTTAATATTAGACACGAGAAAACTATGGGTTACCCTTGTGGGCCCCATCATACCCACGGCTAGAAAACAAGACAAGGGCCAAGCCCATTTTAATTTTCACTAAACAAGGAAAAAGGGAAAACTTATTTTCATAATAACAAAAATTAGAAAACAAGAAAAACCCTAATCTCTCTTTTGGTTCTCTCTTGGTCGCCGGGTATAGAACACACATAAGGGTGTGTTGGTTGATTTTGGTGATTGATTTCTCGTAAGGTTGTTAGTGTGTTCATCTTCCTTTGTTTCACGTAATCGATAAATCCTTAAACCCTTTTTCTTTATGTTTTTATGTAAATCAAGAACACATGAAATCATGAGTGATATTAAAACAAGTATATACATGTTAATAAATCATGGGAGTAAATTTAATTAGGGTTTAATGGGTGTTTGTTTTTGGCTGACGCATGGAACCGAGACCAAGGGGGTCTCGGCTTGCTTTTGTTTCACACCAACCGAGACCTCAAGGTCTCGGTGTGTGTTATGTGTCTCGGCCGCAGGAACAAAGGGAACCCCGACCTCGGTCGGGGTGTGTTTTGGCTTGGTGGGTCTCGGCTAAAACAAGAACCACCACCGGCTTAAGTCGGTGGCTAATTAAGGAAAGCAGGGGGAAACCGCCGCATGGCAGTGGCTAGCCAAGACCAAGGGAACCACCGGCTCAGCCAGTGGCACCTTTTACGCAAGCAGTGAAAACCGGCCAAGCCGATTTGCCACAACTAAGGGTGCGTTTGTCGACCGGTTCACGGGTCCGGTTCATGGGGTTCACGAATACGGTTCACGACATGTTTAGATTAAAACACGGGTTCGGTTCATGGGTTATTTTTGCAAGTTAATTATTTTACAAGGTTAATTATTTTAACAAGATTAAATTAAATTAATTAAAACATGTACGTGATTAATATAATTTATGCATGACTTAGGTTATTAATATTGTTATTAATACATGAATTTTAACCTAAGTAATTACCATTTTATTTAGACTATATAATTAATTAATTATTAAAATCATGACTTACAATTAATTAATTTACATGACTTAGGTTATATTATTAATAGATAATAATACATGTTTTAACCTAAGTATATTTTACCTTTATGTAATTAAATCATGTTATATTTAATTAAATACTTTAACCTATAGTTTATTTAATTTACATGAAATAATTAATAAACTATTCTATTTAATTACATGACTTAGAATATAAATCAGTAAATATTTAAGCTTATATAATTAGCTTAATAATCTAGCTTATTTCTATTTATGGAAACTTTCTATTTTTAGGAACTTATTTAATTAAGGCAACTAATCTATTTATGGAAACTTTCTATTTTTAGAAACTTATCTATTTTAAGCAGTAAATCTATTTTTGAAAACTTTCTATTTTTGGAAACTTTCTATTTTTGGAAACTTTCTATTTTTGGAAACTTTCTATTTTAGGAAACCTGCTATTTTTAGAAAGTATTTATTATTACACAACAAGTATAATAATACAAGAAATACAAGAAATACTTAATCAAAATAGACATAATACATGATAAACACAGTATAAAGCTTTAATCAGTAAAACATGACATGAACATATAAAACAAGCTAAGACATGATATAAAACCAGTTACGTACTCAGAAATCAGATACTTATGCACGTATGTATTTATGTAGCATTAGTGATAACGAAGTAGGACTCTCTTCCGTTCGTCTTCTTCATTCACTGGACAAAAGGTACGGATTCTCCGTCCTTTCAGTATGGACATTCTTCCTTATTAGGATCCCCCGTATGCAGCCAACTGTTTTCCCTAGTATATGTTTTATGTTTTTGAATTGCTTATGTTTAATTAGATACCTAAAGCCATATACATGCATGACCAGTTTCACCTAGTTATGGAGGTACCATAACCATAACACTGGAGGCACCAGTGTTATGACTCCACCACGACGGAGTGATAGCTCGTGGCGTCCTACTATTTTTGGCCATATTCTTATTATTATCAGGTGGGGCGTATGGGTGCATCCTAGTTTACATGTTTTTAGCAGATTATTCAGGTGAATGTGGTGTGTGCCTTGCATCCTTCACAAGGAGTTGATCCCTCCTACCCAAACCAGTATATTAAATTAGAGGTAGCCCCTCTAATTTGCATGACGAGGTCACCCCTCTAAGTATTCATGCACGTTGATAATTCATGACCTATATTGGCTAATGGTAAACATGTTAAACAGTTTTTATAAGATAAACATAAGGCTTTTCAAACTATAAAACCAGTTTTACTAAGATACGTCAAGTTATTCAGGACTTAGTCTTTTCCGCGGTTTATGCTTATATGCTTATATTATTCATGCTTTACTTGTATATCCGTGCACTAAGCGTTATGCTCAGCCGTTTTCCTTTCGTGTTCCCAAAACGGTAGGTACTCAGGGACGTTCGTAGACTTTATGCGTACGTGCATATGGATTGGAAGCTTCCTAGCCTTCTTTACTTTATGCATTTCTTTATACTTTGATACTCATTTCCATGGACATTGTTTAGTACTTTTCATTTACAGTACTTATGTTTGTGTGTGATGAGTTCTACTTTTGGGGTACCGATGTTTGATTCTGGTATTTCCTTTATGGTCATGTGATGTTTAATACATTATCCTTGTATGCTTTGATGAAACGCCATAATCACGCGTGACATTCGATTTACCAAAATGGGGTGTTACAATTATGGTATCAGAGCCAAGGCTTCGACCTATAGGCTCTCAAAACACGACCTGTGATTAGTGGGTAGTCACTATGGTCTTCCTAGAACTAACAGTCGGTTTTCATGCATTCATCATTTTCATGCATACATATATATGTCATTGTCCCAGGTTTATGACTAAGTAGTGGTTGGTACAGGACTGTCTCTATTTAGTCGCATGTGCTTTTATCGAAACTTTTAACTTTGGGACCGACCCATTGGCGTCCCCTCGCCATGTCTTTTGTTTTGAGTGAACTGACCATAGGCGTTCAATCTCGCGCATTCAAAAGTTTTCATAAAACTGCATCATGCATTCATGTATAAATTTTCGTGCATAAAATTTTTCTCATGATTTATTGGTATATTTTTTTTTCATGTATATAGTTATGTTTTGATCAGTTTAATCATGTATTTTATGTTATACAGTCAGATGGTTCTCACACGCGAGCAGGAACAACTCAATGCAGCAATCCAAGCTGCAATGCAAGCTATGCTTCCTCAGCTGACGAATGAAATCAGGGCTGAGGTTTAGGCTGCCAACAACCAGCAGCATCATCCAGTACCTCCTCCTCCTCCTCCAACAACGTTGGTCACATGGCTGGAGAGATTCAATAAGCTCTGCCCTCGAGCTTTCTAGAGAACAGATAGCCCCAGTGAAGCTGAAAGCTGGTTGGCTCACATTGAGAAGATCTTCGATGCTATGGGTTGTGACCCCGTCTTCAAGTCGAGGTTGGCTTGCTATAGATTCGAAGGTGATGTACTATCATGATGGATGGCACTGAATCAGTCTGAGGGAGGTGATAATTGGGTGGCTGGTTTGACTTGGGCTCAGTTCAAGGATTTGGTGATGGGACAGTTCTTTCCCAAGGCTGAGCAAGACAAGCTGAAGAGAGAGTACCATGGAATCCGACAGAGAGCTGGGGAGAATAGCAACGAGTTCATGCAACGCGTTCTTTGCTTGGCTGGTTTTCTTGGTGCAGCAGCAGGTACTCCTGAAGAGCAGGCACACCACTTCAGGTGGGCTCTTCGTACATCGGTCGCAAACACTTGGTGTGTGATACGTTCAACACGGTAGCACAAGTGGCCGATGCAGCACGTAAGCTGGAGATGCTGCAGGAAAGAGATGAGTTCGGGGAAGCAGAGAGACCCGATAAGAGGTAAACATTCGTATTCAACGGTGACCAATCCGTATTATTTCAGTATATGTCAATATTTCATCTTTTTAAACTGTGTCACAGCCAGTCAGGACACCTGCTAGAGGATATACTCATCCTCTTTGCTCTACCTGCCACCGTAGGCACCCAGGGCCATGTCGCCACGACAGCGACGCATGCTACAAATATGGTCTTCCTGGCCATCGCATGAAGGATTTCCGCAAGGGCGAGATGAAAGGTACATCAGGACATGCTGATACCAAACCGCCTCCTACTAGTGGACGCGTTTACACGACATCTCGCGATCAGGCTAAAAAGTCTACAGGTACCATCACTGGAATCTTGTATATGTATGGTCAAGCTGTATGTGTTCTGCTTGATACGGGTGCTACTCACTCGGTCATTTCTACTGCTTATGCCAAGAATGTTAGGATACTCCCCATGCCACTAGAAATATATTGAGTATTTCCACGCCTTTGAGAGTCTCTGTATGCATAACCCATGTGTACGAGAGCCTTCCCCTAGAGTTTGACGACAAGATTCGTCCTGTTGACGCACTTCCGCTGGACATGAATGATTTTGACATGATTTTGGGCATGGATTGGCTATCCAAGCATCATACTACCATAGACTACCATTCATATCGAGTCATCTTCGGTGATGTTAATGAACCAGAGTACATTCACAACGGGTTCGTACCCAGAAGGTTTGTACAAATCATATCAACCCTGCAAGCACATGCATTACTTTCACATGGTTGTGAAGGTTATCTAGAAACTGTTCATGACATGGATGCTGAATCTCCATCAATTCAGAATCAGCCAATAGTATTAGAATTTCCAGACGTATTTCCAGAAGAACTTCCGGGCATACCACCTGCACGTGAAGTAAAGTTTAATATCGAGCTCATCCCAGGAGCTGAGCCGATTTCTAAGGCTCCTTATCGCATGGCTCCCATAGAGTTGAAGGAGTTGAAGGATCAATTGCAAGAGCTTCTGGAACGAGGCTTTATTCGACCGAGCGCATCTTCATGGGGCACACTGGTCTTATTCGTTAAGAAGAAGGACGGCAGTATGCGTCTTTGCATAGACTATCGCGAGCTCAACAAGATTACCATCAGGAATAGGTATCCACTACCACGTATAGACGATCTGTTTGACCAACTCCAAGGGGCCAAACATTTCTCCAAGATCGATCTAAGGTCGGGCTATCATCAACTACGGGTTAAGGAGAAGGACATCGCCAAGACTGCTTTCCGTACACGCTATGGCCACTACGAATTTGTAGTCATGCCATTTGGCCTTACCAATGCTCCAGCAGTGTTCATGGATTTGATGAACATAATCTTCCATGAATTTCTGGACAAGTTCGTCATTGTCTTCATTGACGACATCCTGATATTCTCTAAGTCCAAGGAGGAACACGAAGACCATCTTCGTATAGTACTACAAATTCTTTGCCAGAAGCAGTTGTATGCTAAATTCTCTAAGTGTGAGTTCTGGTTAAACAAGGTGGCATTCTTAGGTCACATTGTATCAGCAGAAGGAATCACGATGGATCCAGCGAAGGTTGAGGCTATTACCAAGTGGCCAAGACCGACATCAGCAACTGAAGTCCGTAGTTTCCTAGGCTTAGCTGGTTATTACCGTAGGTTAGTGGAGAACTTTTCCTGTTTAGCACTACCATTGACCAAACTGATGTGGAAAGGGGAGAAATTCGTCTGGACTGAAGAAAGAGAGAAGAGCTTTGAAGACCTAAAGCAGAAGTTAGTATCTGCACCGATTCTTACTCTCCCATCTGGTACAGGTGGATTTCAGTTCTATAGTGATGCATCGGGAAAGGGACTTGGCTGTGTTCTCATGCAACATGGGAAAGTGATCGTGTACGCTTCACGGCAGCTTAAGCCTTATGAGGAAAATTACCCTACGCATGACTTGGAACTTGCAGCGGTCGTGTTTGCATTGAAGATATGGAGGCACTACTTATATGGAGAATCATGTGACATTTTCACGGACCACAAGAGCTTGAAGTATATCTTCACTCAACATGAATTGAACATGAGACAGAGGAGATGGTTAGAGCTGTTGAAGGATTATGACATTAATCTGCAGTATCATCCCGGCAAGGCGAATGTAGTGGCAGATGCACTTAGTAGAAAGTTCGGAATGATCAACGACATTAAAATTGAGGAGGAAATTATAAGAGACTTGGAGCGACTAGACATAGAGATCATGGTACGTGGACAACACGGTTATTGGGATAATCTTGGAGTGGAACCCGAGTTACTCTCTAGGATCAAGGAAGCTCAGAAAGATGATGGTGAAATCTAGGCGATAATTCAGAATTTGGAGAAACAGACAGAATTTCGAGTAGACGCAGACGGTATCTTATGGCAGGGCACGAGACTTTGTGTTCCTGGTGATCAAGAACTCCGGGAAGCATTGTTAGCTGAGGCTCATAGCTCCCCATTCCCTATTCATCATGGTTCGACCAAGATGTACCATGACATCAACCAGTACTTTTGGTGGAGTGGTATGAAACAGGATGTTGCGACTTACGTCTCCAAATGTCTTACCTGCCAGCAGGTTAGGATCGAGCATCAGCGATCTGGCGGTCTTCTTCAGCCGTTAGATATTCCAGAGTGGAAGTGGGACAAAATCACCATGGATTTTGTAACTGGTCTTCCGCTGACAAAGAAGAATCACGATGCAATTTGGGTTATCGTTGATCGACTTACCAAATCAGCTCATTTCATACCGATCCGCAAGGAAGATTCGGTCAGTAAACTCACCGATACTTACAAGAAGGAGATCATGAGATTACATGGTGCTCCATCCAGCATCGTCTCAGACAGAGATCCTCGGTTCACTTTGCGATTCTGGACAAGTCTGCATAAAGCATGGGGTACAAAACTTAAGCTTAGCACGGCTTTTCATCCTCAAACAGACGGGCAGTTAGAACGAACAATTCAGACATTGGAAGACATGTTGAGGTCATGTGCGTTGGAATGGACGGGAGATTGGGAATATTACATCTGTTTGGTAGAGTTTGCATACAACAACAGTTGACACGCAAGTATCAAGTGTGCTCCATTCGAGATGTTGTATGGCAGAAAGTGTCGCGCCCCAATCTGCTAGGATCAGGTTAGTGAGCGAACACTTGAAGGACCAGAAATGATAGAGTTGACTAATGAGAAGGTCGTAGTAGCTAAGCAGAAACTACAAGAAGCACGGTCACGTCAGAAGAGTTATGCAGACAAGCATCGTAGGGACTTACATTTTAACGTAGGAGATCACGTTTTCCTTAAGGTTTCGCCGACACGTGGTGTTAGACGTTTTGGAGTCAAAGGGAAGCTCAGTCCTCGATTCATCGGACCGTTTGATGTCGTTGAACAAGTCGGTGAAGTATCTTACCGTTTAGCGTTACCTCCGCAGCTTTCTCATGTTCACGATGTTTTCCATGTGTCCTTACTCAGGGGGTACAAGTATCATCCCCTTCACATGGTTCAGAATCCACTAGAACAGATTCGTGAAGATCTCACTTTCATAGAAGAATCCGAACAAGTTCTTGACAGACAAGAACGAGTCATGAGAAGGAAGACGATTCCATTCGTCAAAATCCTTTGGAGGGATCATACCGAGCGGGAAGCCACTTGGGAAACAGAGGAGTCTATCCGGGCTTCTTACCCTCATTTCATATTTTGAATCCGGGTATGTTCTTCTTTTCCAGTTTACTTTATCTATAATTCGGGGATGAATTATTCTTTTTAGGGGGGAAGAGTTGTAAAACCCGCATGCTTTTACCATGAATAGTACCCTTACGATCGTACGTACATGATTAGAATTTTCCTTTTATAGCATGTTTACGTTTCACGAACAAGATTTACAAATATTACGTACGTGTTATAACACGATAAGTATTTAATACGTATTAAGACACGATAATTATTTCAATAATAATTATAATCACGAACATACGAACATAAAATCATGAACGTAAATAATCACGAGCTTAGTATTACGTATTTATGTATATTTATTATGATCATGAAGAAATATAATAAGACACGAACGATAACTATTTAAATCATGTAAACACGAACACGAGAACACACTTAATATTAGACACGAGAAAACTATGGGTTACCCTTGTGGGCCCCATGATACCCGCGGCTAGAAAAAAAGACAAGGGCCAAGCCCATTTTAATTTTCACTAAACAAGGAAAAAGGGAAAACTTATTTTCATAATAACAAAAATTAGAAAACAAGAAAAACCCTAATCTCTCTTTTGGTTCTCTCTTAGCCGCCGGGTATAGAACACACACAAGGGTGTGTTGGTTGATTTTGGTGATTGATTTCTCGCAAGGTTGTTAGTGTGTTCATCTTCCTTTGTTTCACGTAATCGGTAAATCCTTAAACCCTTTTTCTTTATGTTTTTATGTAAATCAAGAACACATGAAATCATTAGTGATATTAAAACAAGTATATACATGTTAATAAATCATGGGGGTAAAATTAATTAGGGTTTAAGGGGTGTTTGTTATTGGCCGATGCATGGAACCGAGACCAAGGGGGTCTCGGCTTGCTTTTTTTTCATACCAACCGAGACCTCAAGGTTTCGGTGTGTGTTGTGTGTCTCGGCTGCAGGAACAAAGGGAACCCCGACCTCGACCGGGGTGTGTTTTGGCTTGGTGGGTCTCGGCTAAAACAATAACCACCACCGGCTTAAGCCGGTGGCTAATTAAGGAAAGCAGGGGGAAACCGCCGCATGCCAGCGGCTAGCCAAGACCAAGGGAACCACCGGCTCAGCCGGTGGCACCTTTTACGCAAGCAGTGGCAACCGGCCAAGCTGGTTTGACACCGCTAAGGGTGCGTTTGTCGACCGGTTCACGGGTCCGGTTCACGGGGTTCACGAATACGGTTCACGACATGTTTAGATTAAAACACGGGTTCGGTTCATGGGTTATTTTTGCAAGTTAATTATTTTACAAGGTTAATTATTTTAACAAGATTAAATTAAATTAATTAAAACATGTACGTGATTAATTTAATTTATGCATGACTTAGGTTATTAATATTATTATTAATACATGAATTTTAACCTAAGTAATTACAATTTTATTTAGACTATATAATTAATTAATTATTAATATCATGACTTACAATTAATTAATTTACATGACTTAGGTTATATTATTAATAGATAATAATACATTATTTAACCTAAGTATTTTTTAACCTTTATTTAATTAAATCATGTTATATATAATTAAATATTTTGACCTATAGTTTATTTAATTTACATGAAATATTTAATAAACTATACTATTTAATTACATGACTTAGAATATTAATCTGTAAATTCTTAAGCTTATATAATTAACTTAATAATTCAACTTATTTCTATTTATGTAAACTTTCTATTTTTAGGAACTTATTTAATTAAGGAAGCTAATCTATTTATGGAAACTTTCTATTTTTAGAAACTTATCTATTTTAAGCAGTAAATCTAGTTTTGCAAACTTTCTATTTTTGGAAACTTTCTATTTTTGGAAACTTTCTATTTTTGGAAACTTTCTATTTTAGGAAACCTGCTATTTTTAGAAAGTATTTATTATTACACAACAAGTATAATAATACAAGAAATACAAGAAATACTTAATCAGAATAGACAGAATACATGATAAACATAGTATAAAGCTTTAATCAGTAAAACATGACATGAACATATAAAACAAGCTAAGACATGATATAAAACCAGTTACGTACTCAGTAATCAGATACTTATACACGTATGTATTTATGTAGCATTAGTGATACCGAAGTAGGACTCTCTTCCGTTCGTTTTCTTCGTTCACTGGACACAAGGTACGGATTCTCCGTCCTTTGAGTATGGACATTGTTCCTTATTAGGATTCCCCGTATGCAGCCGACTGTTTTCCCCAGTATATGTTTTATATGTTTTTGAATTGCTTATGTTTAATTAGATACCTAAAGCCATATACATGCATGACCAGTTTCACCTAGTTATAGAGGTACCATAACCATAACACTAGAGGCACCAGTGTTATGACTCCACCACGACGGAGTGATAGCTCGTGGCGTCCCTACAATTTTTGGCCATATTCTTATTATTATCAGGTGGGGCGTATGGGTGCATCCTAGTTTACATGTTTTCAGCAGATTATTCAGGTGAATGTGGTGTGTGCCTTGCATCCTTCACAAGGAGCTGATCCCTCCTACCCAAACCAGTATATTAAATTAGAGGCAGCCCCTCTAATTTGCATGACGAGGTCACCCCTCCAAGTATTCATGCACGTTGATAATTCATGACCTATATTGGCTAATGGTAAACATGTTAAACAGTTTTTATAAGATAAAAATAAGGCTTTTCAAACTATAAAACCAGTTTTACTAAGATACGTCAGGTTATTCAGGACTTAGTCTTATCCGCTGCTTTATGCTTATATGCTTATATTATTCATGCTTTACTTGTATATCCGTGCACTGAGCGTTATGCTCAGTCGTTTTCCTTTCATGTTCCCAAAACGGCAGCTACTCAGGGACGCTCGTAGACTTTAAGTGTACGTGCGTATGGATTGGAAGCATCCTTTCCTTCTTTACTTTATGCATTTCTTTATACTTTGATACTCATTTTCATGGACATTGTTTAGTCCTTTTCATTTACAGCACTTATGTTTGTGTGTGATGAGTTATACTTTTGGGGTACCGATGTTTGATTCCGGTATTTCCTTTATGGTCATGTGATGTTTAATACATTATCCTTGTATGCTTTGATGACACGCCATAATCACGCGTGACATTCCATTTACCAAAATGGGGTGTTACAACTGTGGTGAACCGGTGAGAACCGAGCCCGACAGTGGCTAGCCGTGGCTTGACAGTGGAAAAAATGGATTGGATAGTGGCAACCCGCTAGGCCGGTTAGCCACTGTCAAGGGTGTTTCGCTCGGCTTATATGTGGAACACGAGTTCGGGCTCGGGTTAATTTTAAAACACGGGTTCGGGTTTCTAGAGAGTATTAAAAATCAGAAAATATATTTAATTAAATTATTTCTAGACTATTTAATTTTATTAAATGCCTGACTTAGGTTAATTATTAAAATTAAGATTTCATGTATAACCTAAGGTATTTTACTTAGCTTAATTTTATTAAAACGTGTATTTTTAATTAAATTCTTATAATGTATAGTTTATTAATTTAACCAAGTTAATAAGCTACAATACTTGAACCATGACTTGTATTTGACTAATTAAACTTTACTTGACATTAATAATCCAGCTTATTTCTAATTATGGAAACTTACTATTTTTTGAAACTTTCTAATTTTAGAAACTTACTATTTATGGAAACTTGCTATTTTTAAAAAGTTATGTAGTATTACAATACAAGTATTATAATATACTAGTACATGCATAATTCACTACAGAACATCAGTATAACTACAAATAACACAGTAAAACACTAAAACATGTCAGATTAAGTATAACTAGCTAATAACACACGGAACCAGTAAAACACATGTAATTCAGACAACTCATACACGTCCCTATTCTTATGTAGTATTATCCGTCAAGGCGGAGTAGGCTCTCCAGCATTTTCCATTAGCTTCTACTGGACACAAGGTACGGATTTTCCGTCCTTCAGTAAGGACAACCTCTTCTTTTATAGGATTTCCCGTATACAGCCAACTGTTTTCCCTAGTAGTTATAGATTAAATGCTTATGTTTTATTTGTTACCTTAGCCATATACATGCATGACCAGTTTCACCTAGTTATGGAGGTACCATAACCATAACATTTGAGGCACCAGTGTTATGACTTCACTATGGCGGAGTGATAGCTCGTTGCGTCTCTTAAGTTTATTTGGCCATTATTATATTATTATTATCATGTGGGGCGTATGGGTGCATCCTAGGTTCATTTTTAGTCAGGATTTACATGGTGAATGTGGTGTGTGCCTTGCATCCTTCACAAGGAGCTGATCCCTCCTACCCAGACCATATTAATTAGAGGCACCCCCTCTAATTGCATGATGAGGTCACCCCTCTATGTATTCATGCACGTTGTTGACCTCATGACCTATATTGGCTTTTAGTATATTTAACTAATACAGGTTTTCATAAGTAAACATAAGCTATGTTTTCTGAACTAAAACCAGTAAACATGTTATACATCTAGTTTTCCCAGGACTTTTTCATTTCCGCTTCCATTCATGCTATATGTTTATTATATGCTTTCATTATTCTATGTCTTTCCATGCTTTATTGTATATCCGTGCACTGTGCGTTATGCTAAGCCGTTTTCCATTTATATGTTTTCAAACGACAGGTACCCAAGGTCGCAAGTAGGATCTCAAGAGTATGTGCATTCGGATGGAAGATATCCAACCTATTTTACCTTCTACATTTATTCCTACTTTTCATACTTTACTTCATTTGGACATTGTTTAGTCCTTTCTTTAACAGTACTTATATTGGCTTGTGTGTGAGTTACTTGGACTACCAATGTTTGATTCCGGTAATTCCTTTTATGGTCATGAATGTTTAGACATTTACCTTGCATGCTTTGATGACACGCCATAATTTACTGTATCATTCCATCTTAACAAATTGGGTGTTACATTCCCTCTCATATTTCTCTTGCTTTGACTTAGGGAAGTATCGCAAGAATAAGGAATCTCAGAAGTTTTCCCAATACATAGTTAACACATAGTCATCACCTCCCTTGGCCTGCTTATAGGCCTTCCACCAATTCACAGCGTTACCCTCTAACTTGTAGCTAGCTAACCTAGCCTTATACTCATCTCCTCAATCCAATACTTCGAACAACTTCTCAATGTGTGCAATCTAGTTCTTAGCATCGACTGGAGTAGAAGCAACGCTAAAAGAATGAGGTTTTTGATTGCCAAACCTTTCCAACCATGTATGCATAGTAGGAGTTTGGTAATTGCTTCAGCTAGTAGTATTCTGGCGAATATGGTTGGTAATTTTAGTAGTGAGGCCAGGAATTAGCGCAACAATGGCTCGCTGCACGGCCTCGTCAAACGCAGGACCGGAATAGTTGGGGGAATTCACGCGTGTGTTCACCATCTGAGACAGAAACGAATTAGTGGTGACAAAATGAAGTTTATTAAGATGTACATATATGAAGGAAGCGATAATATAAGAGTACGAAGAAGACATCATTGTTCGGGCCATCATAATTTGGAAGCCATTTTATAAACGTTTGGGGAGCGAGGGCACTTTAAGTTGTAAACCCAACCACTCAGCCAAGACGTAATATCGAGATGGAACATCCTAATACGAAGCACCCTACTAACATGAAAAATTCCGCGAAAACAAATACATATTGAAAGAAAACATAACGAAGATATCAAAGTACGTGTGGAAGCCTAATCTTCCCAATCCTTACAGGTCAATCCTAAGTCGTAGAATCTCTGATACCATAATTGTAACACCCCGCTCCGAAAAGAGATAGAGTGAAACTACTATGGCGTCACATCATATACATCGTAATTTAAAAGGTCTAAAATGAAACTTTTATTAAATCCAAAGTACTTAGAGTAATATCTTAATAAACAAAAATCTCCAAAACAACGGGGTCCAAAATGCAAAGTAAGTCCAAAACTTGGGTGGTTCTAGGTAAGTCCAAAACTCTCATAGCCCCGTCTCCCGCTTAATACCTACCGCATGGAATAAGAAACGGCTGAGCAAACCGCCAAGTGGACGAATATAACAAATATGGTTTAAGGCAAAAGAGATAACAATAATGAAGATATCACAAGGTATGAACATAAGGATGATTAAGTGGATGAATAAAAAGGGTTAAACAAATATAAGAATAGCCCACGAGCACACATACCAAATCACATATCCAAATCAACAATTAATCATATATGTGTACTAGGATTGCGACTCCTATGTACCAAAGTGACGACGTGTATTGCACACACAAACCTATCACACTAAATCACATAATATCATATCAAACAAATACCTAGGATGCATCCATACGTTCCCTGCAAAACAAATGTCAATAGCACGTGCACTAGCTCATTGTAACACCCCCAAATTTATACAATTCAATACAGTGGAAGACTAGTTGGTGTTACGGGATAGCACATTACTCACATCATAGACAACGCATAAAAATCGCGTCGTTTAATAATAAATCATTTCCATTCATAAACATTAAAGTTACATCGGTCCCAAGTCATATCGTTTCATACAAAGTTTTGCAAAGTATTTGAATGGAAAAATATTGTTTAAGTGCGGGCCATGAATTCTTGTTGTCTTCCCGAGAATTACCTTCAAGTACCTGAGATAAAACATGTTAAAAGAAAAGGGTCATCGATAACGCCGTGTGAATTCATAGAGTTTAATAAAATCCATCAATATAATATCAGTATAAAATTATTACTGAAAATCATTTTGTACAAATCTTTGTAATAGGCCATAAAATAGCCAAAGTCATTTTATACAATTCCTTATCGAAAATCATAATATAGGCATTTGCCTTAAAAATCATTATACGAGCCAATGTCGTAAAACATCATACAATACGTCTTATGACGTTGTATGAAAATAAAAACCGTTATATGAATATGGTTATGAAAACCAAAACACGAACATAATATTAATAGTATGACCCAGTATTGCTAGTCAGGCAATACATCGTAATTCGGAGCGTCTAGTAGTATTTCGTTAGTTTGGATTATTATAAGCCGCATGACATTGTTACCTTACTAAACCAACAACGGGTAGCTAACCCGATACCAATTTTTTCCCATCTAAAGTAGCGTGTCGTCACAAAGGTCACGCTATGGAAATCTTCTCATACATAAATTCGCTTACTAATCAATGTGGCACGACGGGGATCAACCGTCAAGGCGCGAACTGGGGTGATCGTCCCCAAATAGTACTATTAAATGCATAAGCGTCTACTAAATCCCGGTAATTCACAATTCATGCTAATGGGACTTTTAGTGACATAACCTAACTTTAATAATCCATTTAATTTCATCTATCGGGTCCTTTAATCATTTATCGGGTCATACAATCGGGTCATTCAATCATTCGGGTCCAAAATCAATAAACAAACAATCGGGACAAATAGTGTCCTAATTTTATAAAAACTAAGATTTTATCTCCCTCGCGGGTTTATAAAACATTTATAAAAACATTTAAAAGAGTGCGAGGCTATGAACTCACGTTGATGTGGGAAGGCGGGTTATAGGCAATCCGGACGTACGGTACGTGCTTCAGTCACGGAAACCTAGACAAATAATACTCGTCTTAGACTCATGTCCAATGACTTTATAAAAATAACAATTATGTATACATATGATTATTTTATATATATATGAGGATCAAGTGGGTTTACATATCCTCATTTACTCATTTTTGTGTTATGTGTCGATAACTTTTATACTAGTTTTCTTGTTTTACCTATTTACGTGATTTAGGTCCAATAAGCCTATTATAAGTTCTTTAACTTGTTTTAATCACTTTCATACCTATATTATCAGTATGTATACTTTCCATGTTGGTCCCAAATGGGTTAAGCCCAATAAGTTCTTTTTACAAGTTTTTATCTTATTTAGTCCAATTATTAGTCCAATATGCTTAATTAGCTCGTAAATGTCCGTATTTCTTATAGTTCGGGTTTTATCGGTTTTTACTTGTATTAGATACTTATATATCAGTATATGACTTTTATGAACTTTACATCAGACGGGTTTGGTCGTCTAAGTTTTATTTGGCGAAAAATGTTAATTTTACGGTGATAGCCGAAAAAGTCGTAAAAATCAAGTTTAAAGTTTTTATTACTTATAAATATTATTTCACCACCATTTATATAATTTACCCATTTAATTAACCTTTTATACATTTATATAAATAAGTTTTATAAGTTAGTGGGTTTATATTTTTACATTTTATACATTAAAATGTGAGTGCTTATATAATAATAATAAACATTATTTCCAAATATCTGATTTTTAACTTCATGTTCACCATTTTAACATATCTAGAGTTCTATGATGAATTAGAAGCTCATTTTTGGATGACATGTTCTTCATATTATGTGCTACATTTAACTTAGTTATAGCTACTGTCCATTTTGAGTTTAACTTTCCTTAACAGTCCCTACAAAACTGCTTATTCAGATTAGACCACCTAACTTGTTTTGATCATATCTCACTCATTATTTTGATTCCATTGCATGGCCAACTCTCACATGTGTATAAAATCTTCTAATTACTGTAAATGGATCAAATTTATCAGTTCATCTTTTAGTTATCTACTGTTTTTATACAGCGAACTAAATAATCAAGATTTTAGCTTCATTTCTTATAGTTATCAACCTTTTTAAGCATATTTATCAACACTTGATCCCCACACAACATTTTTATCATCATATATACATCATATACATATACAAAATGAAAGAAAATAGATTTTTTCATTACAAAATAACAAGAGAAAAATGGAGAGGATGATCTTCTTTACCAACCAAGTGAATTTCTTGTTTTAGGAAGACAAGAACTTGATGAACACAACAAGTATCTCCAAGACCATCAAATATCAAGAACATAGGTTGGAAAATCAGCCATAGGACACAAGCAAATCACCTCCAAAGATGTTAATATGGCCACCAAATGATCAAGGCTTCAAGAATACTCCTTAATAGAGCTAGTAAACATGTTGTTCATGGCTAGAAGAGATCAAATGGGGTGTTTGTTGGCTTATTTTGGACGGCAAGGATGAGGGTGTTGAGAGAGTTTGATGTTGGTTTTGCATGTGAGAAAGATGGAATGAGAAAAACAAGTAGCTAGTTTTGAGTTAGTGGTAAAAGTTAGCTTGAAATGTAAGCTTAGGCTTACACTTGGTGTAAGTTACTTAACTTGATGCCACCTTGATGGTCTGGTGTCAAGTTATGCCGTCCCATATAGCTAGTGGGGTGGGACAATGTGTTTTGTCCCATCTCACTAGTTTACGGGTATTTCTCGATTCTAGTTTCCTCGATTTGCGTGCCCTCGGGTCGTTTTACGAAAAACGTTTTTATAAATTATGAATCAATGGCACAAAAAGAATCTAATAAAAATTGTCTCATCAAAAACGGAGTTCAAAAACGTAAATACGTAATCCTAAGGTTTCCGGTTTAGTCGTAAAGGACGTTAAAATAAAATTGTAAGTCCTCATCTCTTCTCGTAAATTTGTGAGTTTATGAACTAACACAAATTTAAAACTCCAAAATAATATTCATGGACAAATTTATTTTCTGAAATGTTGGACTGTCACCAAAGACGGTGTATGTAAACGTAAGCACGTAACGTTGAATCCTCCGGTTTAGACGTAGTCGATGCTACTCCAAGACGTAAATCCAAATGTCTTCCCAAAAATAAGTGAGTTCATATTGTAACATTAAAATAATGTTTTTAAATAATATTCGAGAATAAAATATCAACCATAAATTGACGGATTGTCACAGCATTTACCCCTAAACAGGATCTTTGTCCTCAAAGATCATCTTACTACTCGCTTCTTATAGATTTAAAGCCATGTGGGTATTTCCTCTACATTCAGTCTTTTCTCACAAGTGCAATTCATTACAATACGCGAGTTCTATCAAACTAACTACGGGAATAAGATCAGGCTAAATGTTGACTTACTTTCTCTATCCATGATGTTCACGGGTTTCTGATGAATGCAACTTTTCGCCGATCTAAACATTACTAAGGAACAATCAGATTTTCACTTGATAGATATTTTATCAAGTTCGATTTACGAAACAGAATTCACGCAGTTCTTGAAGTCCTAGGGTAGACCCAGCTTATATGCCTTTCAAACCAATCTTTCACATCATCTCAATGGTCCCAAACAACGGGGACTTATATCCCATGATTTGTCAGATCATGAATTCATTTTTCCAAGGTTAAAAATTGTGGCATAACTTCGCTACCAATTTGGTACTTCAAGATCTACATTTCATATTCACATAACCTCTTGCCTATTACCGGCTGTCAATAATCAAATCCTACTTTCAACAATCATTTCAGATCTCGCGGGTCGGGTATTTTGCAAGGAGAGGTTCGCCATCATAGGAAACCTTAAACCTAAAAGACATGTCCAACTCACAATGGGTGTATGTCGGGTGTCTTCATCTCAACTCTTGCTTATAGATGCTCTAAGATTTAGATCCTAACAAGATTCGATCTCGATCCTAATATGATGATCATCAATGAAAATCTTTCCAAAGGAAAACGGTTATACGGTTTATTACCAAAGGTAAATCATTCAGACATAAAACAACACTTATAGTATTTTGTATCGTTACTTTACCTCGTCCCTTCGATTTGGGGTGGTACATAGTACTCTCATCAAGATTTGTTCACAATGACTTCTGAGCAAATCTCAAGAAATTCGATGCGAAGCGAGGATCCTGATAGAGATGATCGATACGGCACACCATGTTTACACAACTCTTTTGCATTTATCATTAACGGGAATGATTTTAGCAGATTTGGTCAGTCTGTCGACAATGACCCAAATCGAATCAAATTCAGATGATGACCTTTGCAATAGCTAGACGTTTACTAATGTATGAGGCGATGTCTGCCTTCATAATTGCCATCAGTACAATTTTTTCAGAAAAAGATACTTTTAGTCAAAATGACATACATATAATACTTATACTTACAAACTCCAACATAACTATATCTCACAATTCTCCATGTTTAGGCAACCATAAACGGCCCTTAAAACATTTAACGCTATTGGCTTCTCTATTTTAATGGTTCACATTAGCCGCGAACCTCTGTTATCATCTATATTATCCTTTTTACAAACATCGTTTATTTTTATATCGTTCGGCAATTTATTTTGCACCTTCATTATTAAGGAACATGTCCTAATTGGTTCTTTATCTTTTCAACATAATGCGTCGGTATCTATATTCACCTCTCATGATGATATAATTATCATGTCCACAATTCACTCAGATATTCTTTCTATATTATGCGTCTGTAATTACGTTCACCTTTCTTCATATTTTCTAAGTTTCAGTTTCGTCTCATCTATCATTTTTATCAGTTTTTCTCAATTCGGCGTTTAAAACGTCGATAATTATTACAATTAATTAAATAATAATTATTAAATTTTTATGAAACGTAAACGTAAAGATTTTAAATTTCTTAGTTCGACCAATTATATAAAATGTTCAAAATAAATTTGAATTTAATTAACAAGATTTTTGTTGATTTATCGAAAATATTTAATAAGATTCGTAAATGTTCGAAAAAAAACCTTTGTTTATACTTTGGTCAAAATTTTCTTACTTTAAAAAGTAAAAATTATCGTTTCAAATTTCAAGTTATGGTTTTAAATGGGTTTCCTCAATTCTTCTTAGGTTGTCTTAAGGTATGCAAAAACATTTACCCCTAAACAGAAGTTTAGTTAAATGTTTTGGTTATAAGGGGATGATCTCTTAATAATCCTTTGTAAAAAAAAACATTTGTCAAAACATATTTCTGTTTTCTTTTTGGTAAAATCCAAAGTCTTAAAAGGGCTCTTAATTTTTGAAGAGTCTATATGCATACATCTTACCATTATTAATCCAACGATCATTTTATGTAAAGGATTAAGTTTTTAATCCCTAAGCGTTAATGGTTCTAATCTTTGAAAAGTCAATATAGCTTCCATTATCTATTAATCACACGGTTAAATCATGTAAAGAATTAAGTCTTAAGTCTTATGTTAAATATTTAAGGTACATGTTTTCATTGTTCGGCCAATTCAGGGCAATCTATAAATAATTATTAACTCATTCTTATTCTTATAAACAAACAAATGATCCTTAATGATCACAAACATGAATTTATCAAATTACAGCCTACACACGTGATTCACCAAATTTATGAATACTACATGTGCATTATTCAATCCAAACGTCACCACGTGAAACTTATAATGTTCATTACAAGTACCGGATGTAGTGATTGAAATACATAATCTTTTTCGCGGATGCGACGTTGATGATAACCATGCCATGGATCAAATCTTTAAAACATACGCTAGAACCTTGTAAATGATCGAACATATCTTCCATTTCGAGTTATGGATATTGTTTTCGATTGTCAATTTACTCAGTTCACAGTAATTTATAAATATAAGGAATGATAACACCATAGATCTTCATGATGACAGGCTTGGTAGAATAAATCTTTCTCCGACAACTCTCTCAGTTGTACGGTAATTCCTTAAATTCAGATGGTGCTGACGTACAGTGCACAAGCCACAAGTGCAGCACTAGAAATATAATCAATACCAATTTCAACTTGCCTTAATGGCGAAAGTTTAGGTAATTCACCAATAAATACCTCCTAAAGTTTCAGATAAGATAAACATCTTTTAATAAATACATATTAGGTTCCTTCTAGATTATAATATCTATGACTAATTCACAACCATTTACGGTATAATTTCAAGTCAAAATGCGGGATATGGTCATCCATCAAGAATTATTTAGATCACTTTTGATAATCATCATCTTATCTTTTAGGGAATTCTACTCGAGTTCCCATCAATTAAGACAATGTCGTCATGTCATAATCAATCAATCCATTTTACTAGCACTATCAACTTTTCAGTTTCATTGCCGTTGATAAGATGTGAACTTCTCAAAAGACTAATAATAACTCACAATCCTTCACAAATTCAAGGATATCAGGAGACACAACTACTATTAAAAGAGTAAGGTCAACGCATAATCTACGCGAGAGAATTTCAAATCAGATACAAACGAAAATATTTAATGAATATGAATATATCCCATGTTTTCATAATTTGAGTACGCATTCGAAAGCTCCTCGGATCGTTACCCAGGTCATTCAAATGAAATCAAATCAAAAGAAATGATAAGAACGTCAATACATCCAATCGGGTATCAACACTCGGTAATCAGATACTTTTTCCTAAGAATCTCACTACGGGAGAATTGGACAAGAAGGATTTGTCAATTGTCAAATAAGACAAATTCCACAGATGAGTAAATTCGACTCAGAAGAATAGATGCTACAGGCACATATGTAGGTGTCCCTAACATTATGTCCCTATTTTTCACTTCTTGCAGATCTCATAAGATTTAATCTTTCACAACCTTCAAGGAAAATGTAGTGTTTATTCATTTAGTTTTATGGTGACTACTAATCAGTCTTGCATAGTCCATTCCAATTTGTATGTAGGCGCGCAACTATATACAATTTCAAGATTAACGATGCAATACTCAGTTCGTCAAAATTTTATCATTAGGTTTATAATAAAAACATTTTCATGCTTAATTCTTAAATAAGAATCAAGAATAAATTTACCAAGATTTTCCTTGTTATGAAAACAATTAAGTTTTCCCAAGGTGTTTTATAAACAACTTCATTTCGATAACAATCACTTATAAATCTCACTTTGAATAATCCTTATAGTGATGAAAATTCAATTTTCTCAAAGGATACTGTTTTATCTTATAAAAACAATGAGTGATCTGCAAAAGAGTGATGAAAGCTTGTTCACCAAGAACTAACTACAATACAATAGGAAATGAGCTTAGCCAATTAATCATGAGGTTCATGATCTCGATGGCACTTAAAAGAATAATTCACAACGTAACTCGATTCAAGATGAGTACTTGTTCAATGGTTGCATCACTAATGCGAGCATTAGAGACAAGCAAGAAAAGATAGATAACATCGATACATGTAGAATTTAGCAATCAAAGGTAGTCTTTTCATTAATCACAAACAAGTCAAAATTGTACCGTAACACATTACGTGTCACTATGTCATACAATTCTCAGAACTCATCCTACCAACTGATATCTCAGTTAAGTTAGGGATTTTTAAAAGATACCACAATGAATACTAACCTACAAGAGTCATTAGGTGTTCCACATGTCCCGAAAGATCCATCGGTCCCAATTTAGAAGAAGATTTCTTCAATTTATTTGTTGGACACTGGGCATCCTCGTCAATGGACAATGGCTTAGGAACAACCCTTAACACGAACCTACAATCAATTAAAACCTTATAATTCAATCACAAAACTTAACGACTTCCTCTTAACAATTTCATATTCCATTCGGGTTAAATTTTTACTTTATTCAAGTTTCAACCAATTTATACTCAATTCGATATCCTAACTCATATTCCAATACTTTCAATCTTATTCTTAGGCCTTAATAGGGCAATAAAAGCTCGATATGAATCAACACTTAATTTCCAATCCTATAGCTCTTTCAACAGCAATTATCAAATGAGTCATTTATATGAAATGACTTAATCATTCAACTAGACTTCTCGGAAAGGTATTAGTGGCATGAGGCTTTTGGGTAATGGTTCCAATTACAACCTCAAGTGCAACATTCACCCTTTCGATTTCAAATTTAAGAATTGGATGACAACGAATCAGATGAAATCTTTCTAGGTGGTAACGTTTTGTCAAATTCCACTCTATAAAGAAAGATAGTCATGACATCGATATCAGATTTAATCTCGCCAATTCTTTTTCAATATCACAATCAACTAATATCTACATTTCTACGAATATCAACCATTTGTTGGGATCATAAATATCCACAACTTGGTTTAGATCTAGGATAGCTAGAATTCCTACGAGAATAGCTTCGATTAATTTACTAGGGGATTTAGGGTTACTTGTGACAATCTACGTCGTATAAATACCTCGTATAAAAATCAAAATAATCATCAAATAATCATGTAATAAAATTACATCATATATATATAATCTAAGTTATATATATATATTAAAATAACACTTCTCAGTCTGGCCTTGTCGGTAACTCGGAAATTCTTCGGCACCGTTATAGTCAAAAGATTTTTAGACATTTTTAGAAAAATGTTTATAGTTAAAATATTTTGAAATATTTTATTCAAAACCTTGGTTTTAAAAATCTTTCGTTCTCTATAACGAGAGCTCTGATACCAAACTGTAACACCCTTAAATTTATACAATTCAATACAGCGGAAGACTAGTTGGTGTTACGGGATAGCACATTACTCACATCATAGACAACGCATAAAAATCACGTCGTTTAATAATAAATCATTTCCATTCATAAACATTAAAGTTACATCGGTCCCAAGTCATATCATTTCATACAAAGTTTTGCAAAGTATTTGAATGGAAAAATATTGTTTAAGTGCGGGCCATGAATTCTTGTTGTCTTCCCGAGAATTACCTTCAAGTACCTGAGATATAACATGTTAAAAGAAAAGGGTCAGCGATAACGCCGAGTGAATTCATAGAGTTTAATAAAATCCATCAATATAATATCAGTATAAAATTATTACTGAAAATCATTTTGTACAAATCTTTGTAATAGACCATAAAATAGCCAAAGTCATTTTATACAATTCCTTATCGAAAATCATAATATAGGCATTTGCCTTAAAAATCATTATACGAGCCAATGTCGTAAAAACATCATACAATACGTCTTATGACGTTGTATGAAAATAAAAACCGTTATATGAATATGGTTATGAAAACCAAAACACGAACATAATATTAATAGTATGACCCTGTATTGCTAGTCAGGCAATACATCGTAATTCGGAGCGTCTAGTAGTATTTCGTTAGTTTGGATTATTATAAGCCGCATGACATTGTTACCTTACTAAACCAACAACGGGTAGCTAACCCGATACCAATTTTTGCCCATCTAAAGTAGCGTGTCGTCACAAAGGTCACGCTATGGAAATCTTCTCATACATAAATTCGCTTACCAATCAATGTGGCACGACGGGGATCAACCGTCAAGGCGCGAACTGGGGTGATCGTCCCCAAATAGTACTATTAAATGCATAAGCGTCTACCAAATTCCGGTAGTTCACAATTCATGCTAATGGGACTTTTAGTGACATAACCTAACTTTAATAATCCATTTAATTTCATCTATCGGGTCCTTTAATCATTTATCGGGTCATACAATCGGGTCATTCAATCATTCGGGTCCAAAATCAATAAACAAACAATCGGGACAAATGGTGTCCTAATTTTATAAAAACTAAGATTTTATCTCCCTCGCGGGTTTATAAAACATTTATAAAAACATTTAAAAGAGTGCGAGGCTATGAACTCACGTTGATGTGGGAAGGCGGGTTATCGGCAATCCGGACGTACGGTACGTGCTTCAATCACGGAAACCTAGACAAATAATACTCGTCTTAGACTCATGTCCAATGACTTTATAAAAATAACAATTATGTATACATATGATGATTTTATATATATATGATGATCAAGTGGGTTTACATATCCTCATTTACTCATTTTTGTGTTATGTGTCGATAACTTTTATACTAGTTTTCTCGTTTTACCTATTTACGTGCTTTAGGTCCAATAAGCCTATTATAAGTTCTTTAACTTGTTTTAATCCCTTTCATACCTATATTATCAGTATGTATACTTTCCATGTTGGGCCCAAATGGGTTAAGCCCAATAAGTTCTTTTTACAAGTTTTTATCTTATTTAGTCCAATTATTAGTCCAATATGCTTAATTAGCTCGTAAATGTCCGTATTTCTTATAGTTCGGGTTTTATCGGTTTTTACTTGTATTAGATACTTATATATCAGTATATGACTTTTATAAACTTTACATCAGACGGGTTTGGTCGTCTAAGTTTTATTTGGCGAAAAACGTTAATTTTACGGCGATAGCCGAAAAAGTCGTAAAAATCAAGTTTATAGTTTTTATTACTTATAAATATTATTTCACCACCATTTATATAATTTACCCATTTAATTAACCTTTTATACATTTATATAAATAAGTTTTATAAGTTAGTGGGTTTATATTTTTACATTTTATACATTAAAATGTGAGTGCTTATATAATAATAATAAACATTATTTCCAAAAATCTGATTTTTAACTTCATGTTCACCATTTTTAACATATCTAGAGTTCTATAATGAATTAGAAGCTCATTTTTGGATGACATGTTCTTCATATTATGTGCTACATTTAACTTAGTTATAGCTACTGCCCATTTTGAGTTTAACTTGCCTTAACAGTCCCTACAGAACTGCTTATTCAGATTAGACCACCTAACTTGTTTTGATCATATCTCACTCATTATTTTGATTCCATTGCATGACCAACTCTCACATGTGTATAACATCTTCTACTTACTGTAAATGGATCAAACCATGCAATTTTATCAGTTCATCTTTTAGTTATCTACTGTTTTTATACAGCCAACTAAATAATCAAGATTTTAGCTTCATTTCTTATAGTTATCAACCTTTTTAAGCATATTTATCAACACTTGATCCCCACACAACATTTTTATCATCATATATACATCATATACATATACAAAATGAAAGAAAATACATTTGTTCTTTACAAAATAACAAGAGAAAAATGGAGAGGATGATCTTCTTTACCAACCAAGTGGATTTCTTGTTTTAGGAAGACAAGAACTTGATGAACACAACAAGTATCTCCAAGACCATCAAATATCAAGAACATAGGTTGGAAAATAAGCCATAGGACACAAGCAAATCACCTCCAAAGATGTTAATATGGCCACCAAATGATCAAGGCTTCAAGAATACTCCTTAATAGAGCTAGTAAACATGTTGTTCATGGCTAGAAGAGATCAAATGGGGTGTTTGTTGGCTTATTTTGGACGGCAAGGATGAGGGTGTTGAGAGATTTTGATGTTGGTTTTGCATGTGAGAAAGATGGAATGAGAAAAACAAGTAGCTAGTTTTGAGTTAGTGGTAAAAGTTAGCTTGAAATGTAAGCTTAGGCTTACACTTGGTGTAAGTTACTTAACTTGATGCCACCTTGATGGTGTGGTGTCAAGTTATGCCGTCCCATATGGCTAGTGGGGTGGGACAATGTGTTTTGTCCCATCTCACTAGTTTACGGGTATTTCTCGATTCTAGTTTCCTCGATTTGCGTGCTCTCGGGTCGTTTTACGAAAAACATTTTTATAAATTATGAATCAACGGCACAAAACGAATCTAATAAAAATTGTCTCATAAAAAACGGAGTTCAAAAACGTAAATACGTAATCCTTAGGTTTCTGGTTTAGTCGTAAAGGACGTTAAAATAAAATCGTAAGTCCTAATCTCTTCTCGTAAATTTGTGAGTTTATGAACTAACACAAATTTAAAACTCCAAAATAATATTCATGGACAAATTTATTTTCTGAAATGTCGGACTGTCACCAAAGACGGTGTATGTAAACGTAAGCACGTAACGTTGAATCCTCCGGTTTAGACATAGTCGATGCTACTCCAAGACGTAAATCCAAATGTCTTCCCAAAAATAAGTGAGTTCATATTGTAACATTTAAATAATGTTTTTAAATAATATTCGAGAATAAAATATCAACCATAAATTGACGGATTGTCACACTCATGACTAGTACCTGCGCTCACAATAATATAATAATTATGTGCACCAAAAGGGAACGCCGGGGAGCTAATCACACTGCCCTAGTTAGTGTCATGTCACCGGTGTATCGTATGACATGATCATGGTACCCCCATGACTAGATAAAAAATATGGCTCTGGCTTAAGAGTTCATTTCAAAGGCATAACAACTAGGGAAAAATATAAGTATTCAAATAGGGAACATATAAAGGCATAACAATAGCGGAATCATAAAAAGGAAAAGGAATGTAGGGATCATATCAAAACAGCAACTAAGAATGTGGGAACATAGCAATGGCATAGGGATTTATCAAATGAAGTTGTATACGAAAGAGTAAAAGAGTGTTCTTTAATAAAGAACTGAATATCCGTACCTTAAAAGCACAAACAAGTCACGGAATCGTATGCAAAGTAACAAGTCCTATTCACGTATCACCAAGGCAAAAACATATATAAAAATATGTCTCACATACTGTTATAGTACAAAAGATTACAAGGTTTCATGATTCGGTGATTCAAAACCATAATCATACACTTTCCCAAAACCCGTCATCTAGGGACTGTTTTAGAAGATCCGACTATAAAACCATTTTACAAAACCATACTCACTGATTAAAGTCCATATTTGAAAAGTACATTCAAATTATATAGTTTTAGACCCCGGATCCACTCAAAAAGCTATCCCGAGGCTCAAGATGACTCATATTCTGATTTTTAAGGACTGTTTTCAGAGATCGACACGGTAACCATAGTTTCCGGCCACTTCAAAACGTTTTAAGTCCTGTTATGAAAACTAGATTCATTGTAGATAGTTTTCGACTTTTGAAACTCTTAAAAAGATGTTATAAAACCCATTTTACAGCCTTTACAAGATCACCCAAAATCCGGACAGCCCTTAGTTATTATTACGTATGAGCTGGTTTAATGATCTAGACCACCATAGGTTACCTAGATTTGTATAGAAACTTTATAAAAACATATTATAACATATTTAGGCTGGTCTAAAACAAGATCTAACATACAAAAATGTTTTTAAGGTATTGAATCACCAAAACATATTTTTAGGGTTTCAAAACCCTAGAAACCATGTTTATGCATTAAATTAAAATATAACTAAGCCATAAGGGTGAAATATGGATTATAAGGACTTACATGGAATGTGTATAATGAAATGGTACTCACTATACACATAAAATAACAAAAATGAATGATTAAGGACAAGAAAGATGAAGAACAACCTTAAGGTTTTAAGGTTTTCTTATCAATGAAGATGAGATGAGGTTTTGATAGAGTTTTGACTAAGTAAATTGTTTGTTTATGTGTGTGTTAGGCCTACCATAGGGTGCGCCCTTATATAGGGTTTTCTATTTTAGATAAAAACTTGAAATATGGAAGAGCATTAACTAGGTTTTCAAGGCATTAAAACTTAAGTTTCAACCTAGCCTTTATGCACATTCAAAATCATAAAAACCTTTCCTAAAATCCTTGATCTTGCTGTGTGATTTAGGTTGTCAACAAGGGGTGTTTCAACTTGATTTTTAATGCTATTAAACCATACTAATTTGTTACATTTTTATAAAAAAAACTCTTTCAACAAATATGTACACCTAATAAAAGTGTGTACTTTTTATTTAATATAACCTAAATCTTAAAAATGTTTGTCATATTAGTTTAAGAATGTCATTTATACTTTGTAGTTATTTAAAACTAGATGTTATATCTTAATTTAATTAAAATGTTTCATAATCAAAGTCTTAATTATTAATTAGTTATGAAATAATTAAACTATACTTTAAATTAATTTAAATAAACTGAAATAAAATCTCTACTATTTAATTTACATAAAATTCTCAAATTTTATAAAGTGTTCAAATATCATACATTATTCAAATTTTCATATTTTTAAAATGCGCGTTTCAAAATTTTATTCATAAAAAAACATTACAATAAAAAAACTTACAATAAAGAAAAACATTACATAAAAACAAAAGACATATAATGTAAACTAATCGTCACGGTTAGTTAAATGCTCCATAAGGTCTTGTCGAATTTCGTTGTGCACTTTTCGATCTCGAATTTCTTTGGATTTTTTCGCATGTATTAACCCGCAATTCAAGATCAAACTATCTTCGGTTGTGGATCCACGTAAATATCTCTAAGACTCAATACAAGCTTTTGTTCTCCCAATATCATGTTATGTAATATTGTACAGCAATACATGATTCTTTGCAACCAGTTTAATTCGTAAGCATGCGCGGGTTATCGTATGATACCCTACTTGATAAGATACCGTAAGCGCATTTGGTATCTTTTCAAGCACTTTCTTGTACTCTTTTAAACCTCAAGGTTTTCCCATCCCCGGTAAACGTATCTCATTCTAGATAAATTTTGTTAGCTAAATAGTAAATTTCTTGTATGTGTGGCCATTTACCTAAAACGGATACTGGAGCTGTATCGGCAAGTTCATCATCAATTAACGGTGGAAGATATTGCACATTAAGATCATTATTTGCCACTAGAACCCTAAAATATGCATGCTAAATTCACAACCGCTGATCCACAACCGCTTCTAACATAAAAGTTAGGTATTATGATCCCTTCTTTTAGAGCATGTACAACCTTTGGACAATTTTTCCAATCCCATAGCATACAATCAGTACTCCCGAGCATTTCGGAGAGTATATGTGTCTCTTCATGCAACGCATATGTATTTTCTACGTCCTCGGTTGTGGGTTTTCTAAAATCCTTCTCAACATACAAAATATAAATGCATTTAACAAAATGAATTAACATTCTCGTAAAGTACATTCCGCAATTTGCAAGCACTTTTCAAATGCATCGGGTGATGACGCGTATGCTAATTTACGTATTGCGAAAGTTATCTTAAGAATATGATGAATACTTTCACACAAGTAGCATCTAAACTGGGCCTAGAATATGTAAAATATTTTGGGAAGAGGATCTGCTTCAGAACTTAAAATATCATTAAGTATTTGGTTTAAAAAGTTTAGAACTCATACGATACCTTCTCTGAAACATTTCTTTCGGATATTTAGTAGGGTTCACGTCGTCCCCAAAATAGTTGGTGAGTAGTCATTTTTCTACAACTTCTCTCTCACGAGGTATGTATCTCCCGTGTCCTAGCCGATTCTGATCCTAAACCTCTGTCTTGTTGATTACACTAAGCTATGTATTTTTTGTATTCTTGGTAACTCCAGACGTATCTCTTTGCAACTCCTTGGAAGTACGAATCGTAAAGATCATAGGTTTAGGAGTGGTTAGATCCATAATGGTGTTTTTGGAAAAAAATGTATTGATGAATTAGTAAATATAATGGAAGTGATATAAAAATATGTTATGATAAGGAGGTTGTTATAGAGTTTTAAGGGGTTAAAATTTTGTTAAAAAAATTCAAACCTAACGGCTCTATTTACTCCAACGTTAAAATAAAAAAAATTGAAAACGCAAAGGAGGGTTGGCAGGTTGCCACGACGTGCAAGCCGATAGCGCCAGCGTCTGAGTGGTGCACCATGGCGAGTCTAACGTTAAAGCCCACCAGCCAAACCACCAGTCCACCGGTCTGAAGGCTCTAAGTATACATGATCTTATTTTCTTAATATACATATTCATAGATACCCAACCATACCATACTAGCCTTAAGGCCCGCCCGTTGGGCGGCTTGCTTTAAATTATTACTGAAAGATAGATGATTGAGACGTATAATGTAAACGTTTATTTGTTTGAATATATTCGTGTTTTTGATGACGGCTAACAATAAGATTCTTTTTTAAGATACAAAATTTTGTAGTGGATTATAACTGAAATGACCAGAATTTGTAATTATTTGGGCACAATACTAAAGACTTCACACACAACTTTATAGTAATACTCCGTCATAAATATACTGTAATTTTTCTTAAATGGCAACCAATTCTCAGAGCTTCCAAACAACTCTATTGTTTTCAAATTTTATAGAAACAAAGAGCTATAAACAAGAGCTATAAGGAATACACTTTTTGATTATTATTTTTCCTTGCGGTTGTAAACTTGATTTCATTAATGCTTCCTTGTCTTCTCGCCCTTTTTGTCCCAGCAAGTCCTCCAACAATTGTATCAGTTTAAGTGTTTGTCATCATATCCCAAACATATGAACAAAAAAAGTATATGACATGTACAGTGGAACATAAGTCTTCATATGCTAAACATGTAAAGCAAAAATTTATGTGTCTTGAAGGATGTAACATATTTTGCTTAAACTTCTTAAATCTTATCATTTTTATTTTTTTTAAATTAAAAAGATAAAGCATAGCGTATGACTTGTTAAGTTAACTCAATTCTTAAAAGTCAACTAAAGTGGCCTTCATCCAGAATCCTTTGGGTTTTTTTGTCCAAGGATATAGGTCGCTATGCAGATTCAGTTGGGTCATGGGGGTTCACCCAGAACATTTATTCAAATCCTAAATATAAATTTAATGGTTAGAACTGGACTGATTTACAATACGTAATTTTAGTCTACTAAAAATGCATGTTAAATTCACAATATAAGCTCGTGTAGCAAAGGCAGTAAGTACCAGAATGTTTAAGTACCTTATATTGTGAAAAATGTTGGAGAGAATCACATGTATCAGAGAGCTCTAAGTAAAGTTTAAAGTTAACATCTCATGTGTATATGTATCCAAAATGTAAAAAATACACAAACATTTCTCACGATCTCATAATTCTTGATAAATATTTTTAAGAACCACCAATATTTTACGAATTTTATCGATATTTAGATGGTTACGCACATACAGACACACTTTTCTTTTGGTACAAAAATTTAATTTATATTGATATCATCTTTAGAGGGTGTTTGTTTTAGCTTATATAGCAGGCTTATAAGTTTATTAGCTTATATAAGCTTATAAGCCGAAATCAAGTGTTTGGTTAAGCTTATATAAGTAGGCTTTTAAGGTTATATAAGGAGGTTTTGGTAAGCCAAACATTTGTGGCTTTTATAAAGAAGGTGGGCTTATATAACAATATCATATAAAAAGACTTTTATACCCATATTTAATAACTACATCATTTAATATTTATGTGTTTTTTTGTCATTTTACTTTATTAACTTTAATAAGCTAAACCAAACACTAAGCATGGGCTTATAACACACAAGTTCGAAGGTCGGAATGAAATCCATGGCGGATCTCACTAAGGCGGAAAAAACAATGTCTCTTTTCATAGACCAATCATCATCCTAATCTTGAAAGATCCATTCGTTAATTAACTATCGATAATGTGGATCCTTATGCGATCATCCATTATTTATTTTTAATTGATTCGACAAAAACTTTAGATTATTTTGTGGATTGGTTTTTCTTTATTGGTTTTTCTGTTCTTAGGCTTGGATCTCCCTTCAGTCCAAACTTTTTTTCTTGTTTTTGTTTTATCATGGTTGATTACGATTGGCAGCAAGCTAGGAGGAAAGGGCAAAACTCTCAATCGAAAGAAGATGATGTTTCCAAGATATCAACATCGATTTATATCACCAATCTTCCTGAATCCTGTTCTGCAAAGGACCTTTTCCATTCTTGGCTTCGAAGAGTGGTACTGGTGGGTCTGTTCCTCAATCCAGGAGTGTGGGTCGACCTGAGGCAGCAGTTCCCGTTAGATCTTTCAAGACCAACGATGCTCCATATGTCTCGGTGTTGAAAGGTAATGGTAATCATTCCCAACCTCCTTATGATGTACCTGTTATGGTTCTTGAGGATGACTGTATCGTTGACCAAGATCATAGTTTTTCTGTTTTGGGAGATGTCAAACATTTCTCACCGATTAATAATCTATACGTTATTTTAGCTAACGAGGGTTTTCCTGATACTAAACTGTTGTACTTGGGAGGGATGAAGGTCTTGATCGAATTTAATACTGTCAATACGAAAAGTAAGTTCTTGAAACATGTGGGAGTGGCTTCCTGGTTTAACTACTTATCTAATCCTACATCTGATTTTGTTCCAAACGAACGGATCGTTTGGGTTGATATTGAGGGAATACCTCGTCATGTCTGGTCGAGGAATACATTCGTTAAGAGTGGATCCAAATGGGGAAAGATGCTCGAGACAGATGATTGTAATGATGAGATATTTGCACGCAAGAGATGTTGTATTTTGACTAATTTGGAATCTAATATCCTTGAAAGATTCAAGATATGTATTCGTGGTAAATCGTTCACAGTCAGGGCAAAAGAGTTGTTCACGTGGACTCCTACTTTTAAAGAGATAGACGAGGGAGGTTACTGTTCAGATAATCAGTCCCCTAAACACCATGATGAAGTCCCTAATTATGTGGATCAACATGTTAATGTGAATAACGTAAGTGATGGAGATAGTGTCTCAAAAACAGTCTTCGGGGATAATAATGATAACCACCATTCTGTTAACATTGAGCATGCTGCTGACGTGCCTCAGAAATAGTCGACTAAGGAGTTTTCACCTGATCCTTTTAATTTATACGAGATTTTAAAAAAGCAGAACGTGGGCGTGGTTTCTTCTAATTCTGACCATAGTATTCCACATCCACCAGGTTACACACCGAAACAAGAACCTTTAAACGTGATGGCACCAAAAGATACTTTGTCGACTAAGGAAGAAGGAACTGGATTACACAGGATGGATGAAGTTCAACATAATGACGACATTTTTTCGCACAATAATTCAGGCCACACTCAAGCTAATAATAAAAAAGGAGGATCAATACTTGAGGCTCTTGATAATATGATTAAAATTGTCCAGACTATGGGCTATGACATGGAAGGCTGCACCAAAGATTTGGAGACCATTATCGGTTCACAAGGAGCGCTAAATGTGAATCCATGAATTGTCTTTCTCTCAACATTCAAGGCCTAGGATCCAAGGCTAAAAAAGATTGGATCAGAGAATTATTTTTCAAACATAAGGTGAATTTTTTAACTCTTCAAGAAACTAAGATGGCGTGTATTTCAAATATGGTTGTTAAGCGTTTATGGGGTAACTCTCGTTTTAGTCAGACTTACAGCGAAGCGCTTGGTAATTTGGGCAGAATTCTTTGTGTTTGGGATCCAAACGTGTTTATTAAAGATAATCATAGTATTTCAGACAACTTTGTAGCTCTTTTCGGTACGTGGGTCCCTACTCAAACCAAGCTCCTTGTTATCTCTATTTTTGCTCCTCAGGCCACTACTGCGAAAAGAGCCCTTTGGAATTATATCAAAACTCTTATCACGAGGTGGTAGGGTGAGTGCATCACCATGGGAGACTTTAACGAAGTGAGAAGTGAATCCGAACGTATGGGATCGAACTTTGATTTGCAAGGTGCCACAGAATTTAATGCTTTCATTTCAGATTCTGGTCTTGTTGATGTTCAAATGGGAGGTTTTTCTTTCACATGGTCTTATCCCTCGGAGACAAAGATGAGCAAGCTTGATCGATTCCTTGTGACTGAAGGTATATTTGATTCTTTTCCCTGTATCTCGGCAGTTTGTCTTGATAGAAATTTGTCTGATCATCGCCCGATTTTACTTCGGGAGGCAATTTTAGATTCGGTGCTACTCCATTTAGATTGTATCACTCTTGGTTAGCTATCAAAGGGTTTACTGAGATGGTCACTGGTTGCTGGAACTCTACTGTGTTAGACGATCGTAATGGGATGGTTCGGTTTATGAAGAAGTTACAGGTTCTAAAAAGGGCCATTCGGGATTAGATTGTTATATATAAGTCGAATCACATGGGTAGGATTATGGAGATCAAGGCCAAGCTTCGTGACATAGACACTCAGCTGGATCTAGGTTACGTCACTGATGATCTCCTTTTCTCTCGTATGGATCTGATAAAGCAACTGAACGAAACTAAAACTACTGAAACTAGCGATTATATGCAGAAGGCTAAAGTTAAGTGGGCTGTAGAAGGCGACAAAAACTCCAAGTTTTTTCATGGAATTGTTAACCGGAAATGTGCTAATTTATCCATCAGAGGAGTTATGGTTGATGGAGAATGGGTCGATGATCCTGTTGATGTTAAAGATGCTTTTCGTTCTCATTTTTCATCTAGATTCCAACCTCCAACATCTAATCGCTGTAAGTTTAATTTTGATTTTCCTAATCGATTAGATCCTAATCTTGTTGTCGAGTTAGAGAAGCCAGTTACACGCGATGAAATTCGTAATGCGGTCTGGGCATGTGGTACTAATAAATCCCCCGGACCGGACGGTTTCACGTTTGAATTTTTTCGCAAGTTTTGGGATATTATAAGTGAGGATTTTTCGATTGCGGTGGAGTGGTTTTTTGAACATCATTCATTTACGCGGGGATGTAATTCTACCTTTATTACTTTAATCCCTAAAGTTACTGATCCTAAATTTGTAAGTGATTATCGTCCAATTAGTTTGATTGGCAGCTTATACAAAGTGGTCACTGAGATTCTTGCTTCCCGGTTAGCTTTGGTCATTTCGGAGCTTATTTCGGGTATTCAAACTGCATTTCTCCTGTACAGACAAATACTTGATGGTCCCTTCATCATTAACGATTTATTATCTTGGTGTAGATATAAGAGAAAACAAGCTATGATTTTGAAAGTAGACTTTGCTAAAGCTTATGATTCCGCCAGGTGGGATTTTTTGGAAGAAATTCTTGTGAAGTTCGGGTTTGGTTCTAAATGGTGTGATTGGATTCGTGGTTGTCTTTATTCAGGAATGGCTTCTATTCTTGTTAACGGAAGTCCTACCTCTGAATTCGAGTGTTATAGGGGTTTGAAGCAAGGTGACCCGTTGGCACCATATCTTTTTCTTTTAGTCATGGAGTCGCTTCATTTATCTTTCAACCGGGTTATCGAGGCAGGTTCTTTTAAAGGTATTCGCATTGATAATTCTGTTACGATCTCGCATTTATTTTACGCTGACGATGCTGTCTTCATTGGGGAATGGTCTAAAGATAATTTACAGAATATTTTGTACGTTCTTCAATGTTTTTTGTTATGTTCCGGCTTGGTTATTAATGTGAAAAAGAGCCAGATTTTAGGAGTCGGTGTTTCTATTGATACTGTTACAGAAGCTGCTTCAACTCTTGGCTGTTCGATTCTGCAAACTCCTTTTAAATATCTAGGTGTGATGGTTTGTGGTGCTATGTCGCACGTTAAAGCTTGGGATGGAGTCATTAGTGACCTTAATTCTCGTCTCTCTAATTGGAAACTTAAAACTCTTTTAATAGGAGGACGCCTTACTTTACTCAAATCTGTCCTTGGAGCCATTCCCATTTATTATATGTCTCTTTATAAGGTCCCAAAGGTAGTTCTCGGTTCGATGGAGGCCATTCGTAGAAGATTCTTTTCGGGAGACCACGGCAATGATCATAAAATTACTTGGATTAAATGGTCCAAAGTGTTAGCTGCTAAATCTCATGGAGGATTAGGTGTTTCGAGTCTATTCGCACTGAATAGGGCTTTATTGTTTAAGTGGGTTTGGAGATTCCTAGTTCGAGATAATTCTTTTTGGTTTCGTTCCATTTCTGCCATGTTTGGGCTAGACATACAGAATCTACCAAAGTTTAAGTCGTCGATCTGGTACTCCATTCTTCGTGAAGTTGGTTATCTTAAATCTCAAGGCGTAGATCTGATGTATAATTGCAAAAGACGTGTTGGTGATGGCACAAATACAAGATTCTGGGAGGATTTATGAATCGGCAATATGCAGCTAAATTTACTATTTCTGCGTCTTTATGCTTTGGAAGCTGATAAAAGTGTTTCAGTGGCTGATAAACTTCATGGTTCTTTGTCTAATTCTTTCCGTAGAGATGTTAGAGGAGGGGTCGAAGCTGATCAATTCGCACAGTTACAGAACATAACAAGTACTGTTTCTCTCTCCAATTCTGTTGATCGCTGGTATTGGGACGTTAATGGGACATGGGACTTTTGTGTCAAGGATGTTCGATATCTTTTGGATTCTCAATTTCTGCCTAAGGAAAGTAATGTCACCCGTTGGGTTAAGGCAGTGCCGATAAAGATTAATATCTTTGCGTGGAAGGTTTCTCTTGATCGGTTACCTACTAGAATGAACTTATCTATCCGCGGAGTTAATATTAATTCGATTATGTGTCCTAACTGTGAGAATGCCCATGAAGACCTTTCGCATCTTCTGTTTAGCTGTCCTATGGCGTCTGATGTGTTTCGTTTAGTTTGCCGTTGGTGGAACGTTACATCGCCTTCAATAAGTTCTTATGCAGAGTGGTTGGCTTGGTTTACTAATATTAGAATGGATTCCAAACTTAAATCTGTATTGGAAGGAGTTTTTTATATCTCTTGGTGGCACGTTTGGAATTTCAGGAACCAACTTATTTTTGGAGATAGGAAGCCTCGGAAAAGTACTATTTTTGACGACATTGTTGATCGTTCATTTTTTTGGTGTAATTCTAGGAGTAGAAGTGCTTATAATCGGGATAGTTGGATTCAACATCCCAATTTGTTATCTTTGTAATTTTCTAGCGTCTTGCTAGTTTTTTCAATAAAGTTGCCGTTCAAAAAAAAACTAAGCATGGGCTTATAAGCTTATATTATATAAGCCATAAATGGCTTACATAATATAAGCGAAGCCCAACTTATAAGATTAACCAACCACCTCCTTAATAAGCATCTCGACTCGATCAAGACTCAGTCCTTTTGTGTGTCTTCATTTCATGCCAACTAATTACAGTTTTAAGGAATGGTAGCCACAACAACAAATTATGAGCATTTGCCTACTACTAAATGCTTAGTTACTAAATAATAAAAATCACCTGCTTATATAGCTTTTTTTCGCTCTATAATACTTCGTAAGCAAACACATATACTAATAGGGATAATATGCCCAAACGAAGATATAAAAAGGTATACGAAACCATAAATGAGCAAATAATACTCCGTATTTTACAATGTTATCCATGGTGTTTTGTAACTTATTGCAATTCAATAACTATAGCGTACCTCGTCTAGTCAATGGGATGTTGTTTATAGTTTCTTGACGCTCATAACAAGCTAATTGAACCCATTTAACACAGATACGCGTTCTCCAATAGCAGTGAGAGAACGCTGCAGCCGTAATAGTAAGTTGTTACAAAAAGCAGCAGCACATGATTAAAAAAATGTCCCGTTTAGACTTGCATTAAAGGTTACCCATTTTTAGTTTGAAAATATTTCCAATTTAAAAGAACCCGTTTTGAAAGCTTTTACATAAGAACTTTCTTCTCACATTAAGTGATCGAGTATTTGAATCTTATGCAAGTCTTTGTTCCATAGAAGCAACCGGATCAAATATGAGTTATCGATCAAAACCACAATCTCGATCCTAAAAAGTCATGAAATGAAAATCTCTTGTTAATCTTGACAGCATAGTTTCAAAAAACTAAAATAAATTATTTATAGTTCATTAAGTTTCGTAGACAATATTGTGACTTTAATATTCCATTCATCCTACGTTTTGTTACTTATCACTACCAATTTCTTATTCGGTTTAATAATAACGGATCCCTAATAATAATAATAGTTTAAACTATATTGTAATTGTTATAAAAAGATATACAATATAACAATTAACCATGAATAAAATTGAACAAAAAATTAAAATAATCACTCACCTTGAAAATAGTTGTTTTTAAACATAACATCAATTGACACCCTGTAAAAAATAGATTAGTTTTGTGGTTTTTTTAATTTTTACGAATTTAAACAACTTTGATTGCTCTTGTGTTATTGATTAAAATTCGAATGTGTTCTTAATTTCATTGATTTCTCTTGTGTTATTGATTAAAATTCGATTGTGTTCTTAATTTCATCAAATGAGATATCAACTGTCGGAAGTATACGTTTTATTTTTTATTTTTAGGGTTTTTTGTTTTGGGGTTTATTTTTGGGAGGGAGTAAATGATGGAAGGCTATATTGAAGGTGAGCCCTTGATTATTTGATATGGGGCATGTGTCATTTTTTGGGAATTTATATTTGAAGATGAGTTCTAAAAAAGCTTATTTTATATAGTAGGTAGATGGTTCGACCCAACACTTCAATTCGATTTTTGTAGGTGGCTTAACTTCAGTTAATTTAGAAAGTATTCCTTAGTAGTTAAGAGAGATGAATCTCACTAGATTTTATTTCCTCATGCAAAAACCATCATCGTTGATTTTAAATATAAGGGTACAAGGTACACCGACGACAAAAGCAACGAAAAACCCATTTTTTCTCGAAGGAATCCAATTCCAAGTTCATGTGTAACTGCAATAAACAGGAAAAAGATGTTGAGTGAGACTCTAATTTTAGTCAATATTTGTTATGTATATGGGTTTTATGTACTTTGGATAGACCTAACTCATCTTTGTAACTTATATATTAAACACATTGATTTAATGAAACGACAAACAAATAATAAAAGTAACATAGTATCAGAGCATTTTGAAATGACAAGCAAATTTTCTTGAGGAATTTTGAACCCACTTCTTATCTCGCTTAGACAACGAGGATATGCCAGTCGATATTTATTATGTATATGAGCTTTATTCATTTTGGATGGGCCTAACATACCTTTGTAACTTATATACTAAATACGTTGATTTGATGAAACGATAAATAAATTATATATGCTTTAATCAAAAGTAGATAAAAAAAGAAGTAAAATTGTATTCTTTTGTGTGTGTGTTGTGTGGTGAGGATGTATGTTGTGGGTTATTTTTAAATGATAAGAAAAAAGAGATGGTGTTGCGAATATTAAAAGGGAAAACAATTAGTGAGAATGTAAAACGTTGAGGTGAAGCTAATATAGTAAGGGAATTTTTTTTGGGTAAATGGTTGCCTCGGTAAATATGTATTAATCATAAAAACTTAATGAGTAGAATGAAATGTGGTTAATGTACCATATTAACCTTAAGCGAACTTGAACTACTAATATTTGAGACGTGCCTAAAAAGACATACAAATGGGAGAAAAAAAATAAAAAACGAAAACAAAGAACTTGTGCACATCCCACGTTTAACACTCCAACCAAAACCAAGTACGAGTCGACTTCAGCATGACCATAACACAAACAACATGATCATGAACCATAAATCTTAAAAACACTCGGCATATTCAATTTATCCAGCTGCTTACGCCCTTTATATTATTTTTAAATGGAAAGGTCATAAGTTTAAGTCTAACCGTAGTCATAATTTCGTCATGCACTACCTTATAAGACCTCTTAGCATTCTTAAACATGCAATTATTCCGTTCACGCCAAATGAAGTATAAAGTAGCAGCCAAAACTAGCCGTCCACTAATACTCTTCTTTACGTTTTTACGGAAATGGATATAAGCCGAATAAGAATAAGATGCATGCGCCCAGAGGAGTATTGTCCATTATAGCCAAACCACACACATAGACCCATACCTACGAAGAGAAAGTACATTCAGAGAATAAATGGTAATGAGAGTCCGACATCATATCACTTAAAGGGCATCAAATCGTAGAAAGATATGTATTCCCCACACCCACTAACAAAGTATATCTTGCGTTCGTAAGCTACCCCGCATGGTTAACCATAAGTGGAAGGCATGCCTTATAATACAACGCGAGTACCATACCATACGGTTCTAGCGGACCTCAAACCTACGAGGCCTCAAATCCTCCTGCGCTTTCGACACCGAGAAAAGGTATAGTTTACCATTCCTACTCTTCCATTGAATTAAATCATGCACCCCAAGAGTAATGTTAGGATCATGAATATAACCAATATTCGGGGCTTTCATAAGCCAAGATTGAGGCCGCGTCCATTCTCCATTATCCACAAAATCGTCAACTTTACATGTCATATTAAGACCCGCATTAGACACATCTCTTGGAGTAAAATATTTAGCTAAAGGGCTGAGATGGCACCAATTATCAAAAAGCACCGAAGTGTCCATGCCATTACCAATCTTCAACCAAAAGAAAGGCCAAACCGTGTTCTTTAGCTGGAGCAATTTTCTCTAACCCCAACTAGCTTTAGGCTGTATAGGAATATCCCAAAATGAACGACCTCAAAGATGGTAAATCTCAATCCAACTTACACAGATAGACTTACGGTTGGAAATGATATTTCCATATATGATTCGCCATCTAGGCTATATTAAACATATCAAGACACGGAATACCAAGACCCCCCTCGCTTTTAGGTAGAGAAATCACGTCCTAATCCACTTTCGTCTTTCCCCTATTGTACTCACCATTGCACCATTAAAAGACCCTAATAAGTTGATGAATGTCATATACAATACCCTTAGGAATCATGAAGACCGATGCCAAATAAACTTGCGTAGAAGCAAGGACAGACGTGCAAAGTTGTAACCTCCCGACAAAGGATAAAGGCTTGTTTTTCCAAGACCCCCGATACGATTCTTCGCTTGATCAACAAGAGGTTTACAATATGTACTAAGTAACCGGGAGGAAATTAGTCGCACGCCAAGATAACGAACCGAAAGCTTACCTTCTAAGAATGACATGATAGCAAGAATCTAATTCTTAACGTGAGTAGGAACATTACAACAAAAACCGTTATCTTAGGAAGACTAGGCACCAACCCCGATCTCATCTTAAACTCATCCATAGAAGAGATGATTCAACAGTAAGAATATTCTTTTCAATGTTGAGGTTAATGGTTCAAATCGATCGAAGAGAAAATTAATCGTTTTATGATCACGAAGGTTTATCTGCTCCGAATCGAAATTATCTGCTCAAAGAGATGATTGTCATGGAATTAATTGGCTCGCACTATCGAATCAAAACAAAAATAAGCCAAAAAAGCTCCAAGTACACTAATGGTGTCCATCAGTTTGGTTCTCGGGTTGTTCAGTTTATTCGAGTAAATTTTTTTAGATTAACTCGAATACCGAAACAAATCGAACCGAACCGAAAACCGAGTTTGAATTCGGTTCGGTTTTCAGGTTGACTCGAATAACTTGAATTAACTGAATTAGTCGAATTTTTCTAGAAAATAATATATAGTTGTACATATATCTGGCAAAAAAATTATTTTAAGAAACTCATATTTTATTTTCGACTCGATTTGATTCTAGTTCGAATTTGATTTGATTGTCAAACCAAAATTATGGATACCTCTAAATACACTCTCTACGCTGAGTTAGGGGTGTAAACGATCCGAGCCGAGTCGAGTTTTGGCCTAAACGAGCCAGGCTTGTTTATTAACTGCCTGGCTCGAGCTCGGCTCGAGCTCGAATAAAACTTTATAATCTGGCTCGAGCTCGAACTCGAATATTTTTTTGTTGTTCGAGCTCGAGCTCGAAGCTCGTTTACGATTTTTAACTTTTGTTTAGACTAACTTCTATTATAAATATAGTTGGATAGACTCGTTTATTAACTCAAGCTCGAGCTCGAAAGCTCGAAAGCTCGTTTATGATTATTAAAATGATTTTAATACTTAATGAGTAAGCTAAGGTGTATATAACATATATATTTATAGATTTAGCATTAAGCTCGAATAGCTCGTTCGGCTCGTTAAGCTCGAATAGCTTGTTCGGCTCGTTAAACTCGCTCGGCTCGAGACAATTAAACGAGTTTTCGAACGAGCCGAGCTTAATATTATTTTTCAAAGCTCGGCTCGCCAAATTAAACGAACACAAATATTTGTTCGAGATCGAATCGAGCTCGAGAGTATTAAGTTCGAACTCGAGTTAAACGAGCTCGAGCTCGAGTAGCTCGTTTAAAGCTCGACTCGTTTACACCCGTACGCTGAGTAGAAAAAAAAACGTAGAGAAAAGTAGAAAAATCTACAAAGTTTGAAAAGTGTATCTTTGATATTAATAATAAATGCATTCTCCTATTTTCTAAACTCTTTGAAGCTATAAATGCATCTCCACTTCTTCCTTTTAAAGCAAATCCATTTACTCACATTTCCCCTACGTTTTTCCCACCTCCACTCCACCGTCCCCTTCCCCTGCTGCTTTGTTTTCTCCAGCACTCCACATGGTTCATTTCGACCTACGCCCTTTTCTAAATGTCCTAAACCGAGTCTTCATGGCTTCTGTCACTTGTGGCTTTGCTCTTGGTTCGTCATTCCTTTTCTTTTTCTCTAGTTTCTTAACATGCCAACAGGCTTTTGGCCTAGTAGTATATAAGACCACTAACCAGGGACGGAACCAGAGGTTCCTGGGGTGCTCAGGAACCTTATAAATTTTTCGAGGAAAATATAAATTTTGTCGCCGGTCATCAAAATATGTTTTTAATATTACGGTTTAAAAGAATTTGTGTATCTGACGACATTTAGTCCTGATTTCGTACCTGCCACCAACAATACATGTGCATGTCAGTATTTGAAGCTACAAAAGAAAGAAAAAGAAAAAAACACAAATTTATAAGCAAATACTATATTTACCAACATGCATTTGGCCTAGGGTATGGTTGGGTGATAAGGACATGTGTGTCAGTATTTGAAGTTAATAAAAGTAAGATTGAAAAAAGAGACTAACTAGTTTGAATTATGGGATGCAGGAGGAGCGCTAGTTGGGATATTCATGGGTGCGATTAAAGGGCAAACTACAGAAACCGGGTTAGTTCGTGGATCGTGTGTGGGTGCGGTTACTGGTGCAATCACTGCTTTGCAGATCATGGATATGATGGCTAATGGCGAACCATTCTCTAAGGTTTTCACTTGTACTTGTACCTTTTTTTTAATTAAATTTGTTAGATAATCATATACGTAACTAGTTTTGGATAAACAATCTTAACTTGTTTGAGATTGCTTATTAAAACGGCTTAAGTAGTACTCCGTATGACTTATGAGCAATAAGTTAGAAAAAACCTTTATACAACAAAAGAAAATACAAGAAAGTACTCGATGACGCATAAAAATATGTGTCGTTGATTACTTTCTTATTTTTCTTTAAGTCCGTGGGTACTTTTTGTACCTTTTTTTCCTTGTTTACCTTAAGTAGTACTCCGTATGACTTATGAGCAATAAGTTAGAAAAAACCTTTATACAACAAAAGAAAAAAATTAGTTTTGAAGCTATTTAAGATTGCTTATTCCAATAACAACTTTTATATATGATTGGGTAGAATATTGGCCATTAACATGTGGTGGTTAAACAAATTACAGGTAGCACTGTTGCATAGCCTTCTTAATGGCAAAGTGTTTGTTGAGTGGGTCAGTCCTGCTGTTCTTAAGGCTTATCAATGGCAGGTAAGTTTGAGAAATGTACATTTTTAGAAATAAGATCAAAACATGGTGGGGTTGGTTTTGTTATAATTTGTTACAAACTAGTCAATTGCATCTTTTCTTATAGATTCATGAATCTTTTCTATTAAATGAGGTAATCAATTGCATCTAACTAACTCATCATATTGGTAACTAACTCATATCCACATTTTCACACAGTTATGTAATGGTTAACTTAAAAATGTGACTTTCGTGTATTAGACGAAAAAAGTGTCAAGTGTGATGGTTTTATATTACGTCGTGTACAACTTTACATGTCGTGACGTTTTGTACACTTGCAATATACTCCGTAATCTGTAAGAGTTCAAAACAATTGCATTTAGTAATTAACTTGATTATGTGTGTTGGCGTGTTTAGCACGTTAGAATTTTACCAAATTTAAGTGGTATTTTCAATGATTTTGCAGACGAGTGCTATGGAAATGAGTTTTATAGACATATTTGACACAGACAGCAACGGGTCAAGAGGATTGTCTGAAGATACAATAAACAAACTACCAATACGCGTATTTGAAAATTTATCTGTGATGGATCAAGGAGATGAGGAATGTAATGAGACAAATAATTGTGCGATCTGCTTGCAAGATTTCAATAACAAAGAACAAGGAAGAGAGCTACCAAATTGTAGACACATATTTCACTTAAAATGCATAGACGAATGGCTAATTAGGCAAGGATCTTGCCCTATTTGTAGAAGGGATGTTTAGTCTTTTCGTGAAATAAAAACGAAAGGGACAAGTTTTTCAAATTTTGAAAATTATATTGCAAACAGAACTCTTGTACTCAAAATTAGCTTGTCAAGTGCTTTGATTCAATGGTTCGTAAGATACTTAATTACAATCAGTAAACTCTTTCTGATGTTATGTTGTTTATTAATCTTCATATACTAGTTTTTTACCGGCTCAATGGTCTATGGTTGAGAATGACACACACGCACCCTTTGATTCTTTTTCTTTTCATGACGAATCCTAAGAAAATTTAGTTTGCCCAAGAACAGATTTTTAGGCAGGGTTTTTAACATATTTTTAGAAAAGATTGTTTTACCTTTAGGGAATTTAACAACTTAAAGAGACTGCTAGTTTATCATATCACAGATATTGCGATGGCTTGTCGTGTGGTTTTGTTAAATGGTTCACAATGCAGATACTTACAACATTGCTAAACCTTTTGAAGTTATCTTGTTACCATTTGATCATTATATATAATTCTCCAAAGATGTTTAATTAATCAAGAGAAGCATATATGGTTAGGGGTTCCTAGAAACAAAACTCCGAACACTAAAAAGTGTACAAGGATAAAGAATTAAGGTTTATGTTGATGTTGCTTTAGTTGTTGATGTTGCTGTTGCACATATATGTTTGGTTGATGCTGATATGCTCCTTAAGTTTGGCAAAAAGAAATATCATAAAGGACCTTGATGCAGAATGTGATGACAATACGGCCTAATGACTTTGCCAACACACAATGCTCTCGCTACTTAACACTTGGTATCGTCTATTTCCAATCAATTGGTAATGAACTTAGGTGATACGTCATGAACTTAGGTAACACGTCATGAACTGATTATTGAAATATATCAATATAACAGGATTTCAACTTAGTGAACATATGTTTCTTGTTATTAACTCAAATACTTCATCTAATCATCTATCTTCCTTTGACTAATAGGCATGTGCATACACGGATTGGATTGGTACGCTGCCGCACATGTATCTTGCTCGTATTTAGGGGATTTTGTAGTAATAATTCTTTGTAAGGGTTTAAGGAACACATGGTTTTATAAATGACACGTTCATAAAGCTAAAATTTCCTTAAAAGGAAGAAATAATACAGAATCCTGTCACATGACTCGTAGGAGTAAAACTTTAACTCTAATGGATAAATTTACAATTAACTTGATTATGTGTGTTAGCGTGTTTAGCACGTTAGAACTGTATCAAAATTAAGTGGTCTTTTAAATGATTTTGCAGACGAGTGCTATGGAAATGAGTTTTATAGAGATATTTGACACAGACAGCAATGGGTCAAGAGGATTATCTGAAGATACAATAAACAAATTACCAATACGCATATTTGAAAATTTATCTGTGACGGGTAGGAGACAAGGAATGTAATGAGACAAACAATTGTGCGATCTGCTTACATGATTTCAAGAACAAAGAACAAGGAAGAGAGCTACGAAATTGTAGACACATATTTCACTTAAAATGCATAGACGAATGGCTTATTAGGCAAGGATCTTGCCCTATTTGTAGAAGGGATCATGAAATAAAAACGAAAAGGACAAGTTTTTCGAATTTTGAAAATTATATTGCAAACAGAACTCTTGTACTCAAAAATTAGCTTGTCAAGTGTTTTGGTTCAACAGTTCATAAGATACTTAATTACAATCAGTAAACTCTTTCTGATGTTATGTTGTTTATGAATCTTCATATCCTAGTTTTTTCGCCACTGATGGTTTGGTTCAAAGGTTGAGAATGACACACACGCATCCTTTGATTCTTTTTCTTTTCGTGACGAATCCAAAGAAAATTTAGTTTGCCCATAACAGCTTATTAGGCAGGATTTTTTAACCTATTTTTAGAAAAGTTTTTTTTTAAACTTTGGGCAATTTAACAACTTAAAGAGACTGCTAGTTTATTATATCACAAATATTGCGATTGCTTGTCGTGTGGTTTGGTTAAATGGTTCACAATGCAGATACTTACAATATTGCTAAACCTTTTGAAGTTATCTTGTTACCATTTAATCATTATATATAATTCTCCAAAGATGTTTAATTAATCAAGAGAAGCATATATGGTTAGGGGTTCCTAGAAACAAAAGTCCGAACACTAAAAAAGTATAAGGATAAAGAATTAAGGTTGATGTTGATGTTGCTTTTGCTGTTGATGTTGCTGTTGCACATATATATATGTTTGGTTGATGTTGATATGCTCGTTAAGTTTGGCAAAAAGAGATATCATAAAGGACAATGTGATGACTATATACACGGCGTAATGACGACTTTACCAACACACAATGCCTTCGCTGCTTAACACTCAATTATGGTATCGTCTATTTCCAATCAATTGGTAATGAACTTAGGTGATACGTCATGAACTTAGGTAACACGTCATGAACTGATTATTGAAATCTATCAATATAACGGGATTTCAACTTATTATTAGTGAACATATGTTTCTTGCTATAACTAAAATACTTCATCAAACTTTCCTTTGACGAATATGCATGTGCATACATGGATTGGATTGGTACGTTTCTTCGCATGTAACTTGCTCGTCCATATATCATTTGATCATAAAGCTAAAATTTCCTAAAAAAGAAGAAATAATATCTCTGGACCAGAATCCTGTCACATGACTTGTAGGAGTAAAACTTTATCTCTAATGGATAAATTTATAGCATAGTGTACGTATAGGGACTCTAAGTATTAACTCGGTTTTGTTTATATTACATGTCACAAAATTTTGAAAATTGCTTTGAGATACTGCATGATTGTCATATATTCAAAAACTTACTAGATTTTGGATTGTCTCGGTTTGAAAAATTGTCAGTTTTTATGTGCCTAATTTACCAAGAGGGCCTTGCAAGCTCAAACAGCCGATAGTATATAGTACTGTATTAAGTTTCGGACAAAAGGTTCCATACCAACATTTTCTAAAGATCCTACTGTAGTTCAAGTATTCATTGTGAAACTCTGATATGTCTAGCTTTATGTATTATACTAGTTTCATTGATAGTAAATATGTTTTAAGAAATAAAACCAGATTACAATATCATATATCTTTCCATGGGTGATCCACACCACACAAACAGCCAACTTAAATTGATTGACCAATTCTAACGTATAGCTTAAACGACCCAGACTTGGATGTACCGACAAACACCAAATATTAAAGCGCTACAAAAGCTTCATATGGTTTGTTAACTCTATTGACTTGCTTTGTGTGCACGAGTCACGCCAACTTAATCAATTATTTTTCGAGTTTAAGCAACTTGAGGGTTTTCCAGTAGTTTCAACACAGAAAGCCAACAAAAATCATTGTATATCAGCCGAAAAAAAAATATACAAACATATAATCGTATAGCCTCAGATGAAAACATCAACACAATAAAAAGTTCCGGTGTTTTGAGATTACTATTTTTCTTTAATTAAGTGTATCCAGCCTAGTAAACATAATTAATACCATGCTCGTGAAATTGTGAAAAACATACGACCAAGACAATAGTGGATGCTTAAAAGGTCATGGGTCAAAACAGGTATTATATAATGCAGGTCAAAACAGGTATTGTATAATGCAGGTATTGTGGATGCCTAAAAGACAATAGTGGATGCCTAACAGCTCATTTTCGTTAAGTTTGGCAAAAAGAAATATCATAAAGGACCTTGATGCAGAATGTGGTGACAATATATATTGCGTAATGACTTTGCCAACACACAATGGTTTTGCTACTTATCACACAATGGTTTCGCTACTTAACACTTAAAAGCGTACAAAGATAAAGAATTAAGGTTGATATTGCTGTTGCTTATGCGCATATATGTTTGGTTGATGCATGCTGATGATATGCTCTTTTAGTTTGGCAAAAAGAAAGATCATAAAGTACGACGTTAATTAACGCAATATGCGATGACAATACATATTGCCTAATATTTTTGCCAACAAAGATTGCTTTCGCTACTTAACACCCATTTATGGAATCGTCGATTACCAATCAATTGGTAATGAACTTAGGTAACATGTCATGAACCGAGTATTGAAATGTATCAATACAAGGGGATTGCAACTTAGTGAACATATGTTTCTTGTTATCAACTCAGATACTTCACCAAACTTTCCTTTGTATTATTTATTCATCAACTGAAGGTTAGTTTTAAAACATGTATCATATGGATATATATATCATTTGAGCAAAAAGCTAAAATTTCCTTATAAGGAAAAATCATATCTCTGGATCAAAATCCTTTCACATGATTTTGTACGAGTAAAACTTAATCCAAAAAAGTGATAACTGATTTGTACGATTCACCTCAAGTAAGTATTCAGTTTTGTTAATGCTAATATTTTCATATAATTCAAAACTATGCCGATTTCTGAGAGTGTTTCGGTTTTAAATATACACGAATCATCCTAATTTAGTAACAGGGCTTTGCAAGCTCCAACAGCCGATAGTGTATAGTATTAAGTTTGGGATAAAAGGTTTCGTACCAACATTTATCGAAGATCTTTGTTATGCAAAAGTTTATACTATTGTACATTAGTTCAAGTTTATCATTGTAAAACTCTCATCTGTCTAGCTTTATACATTAGACCCGCTTAATTGATTGTAAGCTATTTTAAAAAACGAAGCCGAGTTACAATGATCATGTTGTACACCATCACCATGCACAGCCGCCTTACATTGATTGATCAATTCTAACGTATGGCTTAAACGACCAAGACTTGAAAAGTTCCACATGGTTTGTTTCATCCAAGTCAATAGACTTGCTTTGTATGCACGATTCATGCCAACTTACTTAACTTAATCAATTCTTTTCCGAGTTTAAGTACTCGAGGGTTTCAACACATAAAGCCTAACAAAAATCATCGTATATCGGCTCAGATTAAAACATCCAAACAATAAAAAGTCTTGTTACATAGTTATCATGTTTTCTAAGTCATTAAAACTCAATCTTTAAAATTAGTATGGTTTTCATGAGAATTATCCTGTTTTCTTGAATGCAACAAATACTTTGCCATATTCGATTATTCAAGCATTTAACTTTGTATTGCAAATCAGCAAATAAATCAGTCAAGTTATGGTGATCAAAGTTTTTCCTTTTAAGTGAAGATCATTTGTATATATATACATGTTGTCAGACTGATCATTAGTCATAACATAAACAAACCAAAGTTGTCTCTAAACAAGTTTTCGTATACAATCATGAGAAGTGCATCGTTGCTGGTCTTGTTTTTGACTATCTTGCTGATGAATGGTAAGAATAAAGCATTAGGTATTCTTTCTTTTTTCTAACAATGTTTGGGTTACATTAAGAAACGCATATCTTGTTTCAGGAAATGAACTATCGAGGGCTCGTACATTTGGTGCAGGTTCAGTTGATGCACACGTCCGGCCGGTCAATGTTATAAACAACTCGGAATTAAAATGTCACAATGATGAAGATTGTTATTATAGATGTCCACCTCATAAAACATCGTTTTGTCAAAAGGGGAAATGCTTCTGCTACGTACCTCCTAATTCGAGAACTTTCTCATATTTCAACTGAAATATAGGTGATCCAAATGCACACACCTTTTTATTTCATTATAATGGTTACGAGTTGTGGAATATATAAGCTGATAAGTATAGTTCATCTTATATGTCTAAACTACGTTAGCTCACTTGTAACTGGAATCGCAAAAAAGAGTTAAACCTAATGAAAACCTTTTATCTTATATTTTAATACCATTTGAGTTTAATTATAAGGTTTCAAGGGAGTGTTTGGTTTCTGATGTAACGGAGGAATGGATTTTAATGCAAATAGTTACTGTACTCTGAACGAAACTTATAGATCGCCCAGGTTGTCATGTATCAACTTTGTGAATATAATGCAAAAAGCTATGACAACTTTGTGAATATAATGACTTGTTGCAATCGATTTGCCACATGACCTTAACATCATGTTTTATAAAATAAAAGCCTATTCAGCAAATTCACTCCAATGCAAAAGCTTTTGTGTAAAAACTAAACATGTGGCGCTCAAGAAATATGAAACTGCAAAATTAAGCGGAATATTGGAATGGGTGGTGCGCCTTGTCGCCTTATCATGCCCAGAAGTTTGAGGCGAATGACCGTTTCTTTTCATAGCTCCTTTTGTTATCACTTTCGAAACAACAGCCTTCGGATCCACCCAACCTTCCGACGTATCTTCATTCTTTAATTTTTTTGAAGCTTGTTTTAAGCTTTTTTCACCACTTAGCTTTATTCGAAGGCATATAGTTTCTTAAAGCTATTGTAGCTTCTCTAAATAAACATCTATCTAAAAGTTAATCACTGGCTATGATATTTTTTAATACTACTGTAATACTTAAGATAGTATGCATCTATATTTATATATATACTTCATTATAAAATATTAATGACACTTTTATAATACTTATAAAGTTTGAAAATTTAGACTTCTTCTTTTCTGTTTATAAAAATATCCTTTTTCTAAGAACAAAACATATCATTTTATCTATTTTATCTAATAACTAGCTTAAGGACCCGTTTAACGCCGGGACTACTTTAAAGAGTGATTTTCGTAAAATAAAATGAAAGGATGTTTATATTTAAAAACGTGAAACGTGTTCTCGTAATAGATGAGGACAATAAAAGAAAGAACATGTAGCATTTGTGGCCATATTAAAGTTTGTGACAATTAAAAAAAAACCTTCAATCCGCTATGGTCTTCACGTATGACGTATGTTAGTCCTAATTGATTGAAAAGAAACTGTCCATGTCGTTAACACCCGAAAGTTTAAAATTAAAATGATTAGAAATTGATACGTGAACTTTAAGTAAGACTTAAAATTTATGTAAAAAAAATAGATTACATACCATTATAAACTTCGTCAAAGACCATGTAAGACTTCCTTGTATACAACATTTGTAGTTGTTTTACATACATTTCCGTCTGTGTTACATACAACAACCTTCAACCCTTTCTTGCTTTTTACTCGAGAGACAACTACATATAGTTGACCGTGAGTAAAAACTAGACGTGGTAAGTAGGGACTAACTTTAGAAAGTGATTATCCTTGACTTTTATTAATGGTCATTGCAAATGAGAGTGAAATAGGGAACTGTTTTCTGACAATTTTTAGCGGTAAACGCTTGTCAGATGGAGTTATTCTTAACCTGGGAAGGATAACTACCTTTCCGAAATGTGTTCCATTGATAATCTTGGCACTAATACCAGTTTTCGTTAGATTAAGCACCTGCAACCTTGTTCCATTACACAATCCGTTTGGTTGATCGATATTTCTCAAAAGCATTATAGGCACACCCACCTTTAATGCTAACATGTGATTCGGGACACCTGAGAACTTCAATCCATTTATAAACTCAGATGAGAAAACAGATTCATTGACGGAAGCACCACGATCAGCTTTGTCTATGCTGTCGCAACTCAAATAGACAGTCTCTTCGCCAGGAAATCTTTCCAACAACTTCTCGTTTATAGAGTCAACAATTTCATTAGTTGACGCCAGAATTTCCTTTTCTTGGAAGTAGGAAGCACAATTTATGTTGTCAAAAAGATTCGGGTACGTGATATCCATAATAGACGTGACTGGATCGTCAGTCGCGTCTATCAGAATAGCTTCAGGCACATCTATTTCAACCTCTCTGTCATTATCTTTCGCAAGTTCACCGTCTCTTAACTTTAGTATCCATTCGGCAAAATCTCGTATCTCGTGAACATCCTCTGGTCTTGAACCAACCGTAAGTCTCATATTCGCTGTCAACTTAAGAACTCTGCATTTATCCCACAAGTAGGACTGCTTCAGTGAGGCACTTACAATGTCTTGACGCAAGCCTTTTGGAACAACAGGAAGAACCTGCCTAAAATTTCCTCCAAAAACAACTGTCATGCCTCCAAATGGCTCTTGATTCATTTCATGCCTGTTTGTCCTCAGTACGTCCTTTAACGTGCGATTGAGAGCCTCAAAACAAAGTTTGTTAGCCATCGGAGGCTCGTCCCAAATAATAAGCTTACATTTCTTTAGCAACTGGCCAAGATCACTTTGAGGACATATAGAGCAGGTAGACGTTTCATCTACATTTATCGGAATACGAAACCGGGAATGTGCAGTCCTACCTCCAGGCATCAACAAAGACGCAATACCGCTAGATGCAACGTTTAACACGATGTCTCCTCGTCTCCTAATACCAGCGGCTAGTGTCTTCCATAGGAAAGTCTTTCCTGTACCTCCGTATCCGTAAACAAAATACACTCCTCCGCTCACCTCCTCAACATAACCCATGATAGTGTCATAAACGCCTTTTTGTTCTACGGTTAAAGAAGCGTACATGCGTTCATACTCGTTCTGCAGCTCAACGGGATCATAATCAGTCTCATCATATATAAGACGATTTCCAAATGCAGTCATGTATCTGTCGTCTGGATAAGGCATCTCAGGCCAACTACGTAGGGAATAACCTGTAGATCGTATAAGTTCTTCTATATAGAACAAACATACATTCTTCTTTTCTTTATCGCCGACAATCAAATCTGCAAAATAATAAAGTTTATCAAACAAAAATAATCATATGGGAATCATTGCTTCAAATTTTAAATTACATGTTTTGTACTAAATACAGGAGCATAAAGGTTTACATGGATCGTTCAAAAGATCTCTCTTCTTACGTTGCACATCCTCTGTCATCAAGTGCCATGTTTCTAACCAAACTTCCAAAGGTTTGGTGAGTTCCTTTTGCGTCAGCAATGTAACAAACAACTCACGGATTTAATCAGGAGGTGCCCAATGTCCAACGTCTTTAATACTCTCGACATACTCCTTGTCGTCCTCTAAAAGTCCAGCCGCATAGCAAGATTCTTTGTATGTAGGATAAACAATCTTGTTAGCTGTTTTTATCCCGTCATGGTCTATACAGCCTTTCGCACTATTTAACAGCATCCTACAATAGTAGACGTCTCCTGTAGATATAGGCACATTATGAATTCTACCAATGGCTCTTCCTTTCTTCCTAAAGGTCCATATTCTTTTAGATGCGTTCCATACAAATTTTATTGGAAACTGAGCATAAGTAAGCTCTCGTGCAACCGGATAGAGTTCATTCATTTTTAACCAACCTTCAAACATACTATGTCCAACAGTAGGATTGTGAATGACTGTTTCAAGGTCTGAGTTCTCGTCGTAAACTATTTGTTGGTCCCCTGGTAAGTGAAATGACAACCGCTTAACAACAGGTGTTCGGTAATGAACCTCAAAACCAAATATTCTCCACGCCGCCTCACACGCGGATAGATATCTACAATCTAAGTAAGCCTTGATTTTGTCTATAGTTTTTTCAACTTGTTCACCGTCTTTCGTTGTACCCGGTTTATACAACTGTACCGAGACCCTATCTGGTCCTTTGTTAATGTACTTAAATAAATACTTTATAGATCCGGTCTGATTGCACCACTCTACATTAATGTGACACTGATATCGTTTTAGAAGAGTGGCATTATACGGTATAACATAACCATTATGGAGCTGAACTCCTTTAGCAGCTTCCACATACCTACCGTTATCACGTCTTTTATATACAGGGTACCCATCAGCATTAACGGAGCTGCGTTCGCAGAACTTAAATGGGAAACGTTTGCTACATTTACCGTCGACCATACAAACCTGTTTAGGCTCGTCCGCACCGCAAGGACCGTGCATCATAAAATCAGAAACCAATTTGTATAATTCTGGATCTTCGTTTTTATCCGGTATCTCCGCGGAAATGTATTTGTCAATTTGCTCAGCATTTGGCACCTTGTTGTTCTACCGTGTACACAATATCTATTTGATTTACGCAAGCATCAAAGTCACCTACAATCAGTCCAACGACCTCGTTGGCAGTTGGTAGATTGTAGTTCCGTCCATCTTTACCACGTTTGGCTACCAACTTTATTTTAATATTTTTCTCGGTGTCTTGATTGTAACTGTCACGCGCCCTTCTAAATGTTTTAACCAAATTACTCGAGGTGTCCAAAACATCTTTAACTTCACGAATTATGTTTCTGTCAATATGATTTTTAGCGTTGGCAGGAGCGGACGATGTGTTAGAGCCGCTGCAATTTATACATAACATGTCAATAATATAAACCGTGTGGCAACTTTTGATTAAAACAATATCAAGAACATGCAAAAAGTGAAACGAATAAATTACCTTGACGCTTTTACTCTGTTATCTACCTCGTTCTCAGTATCATAGATATACAGTTGTGCGAACTTGGGCGTCTCACCATTCTCGGGAAGAAAGCTCCCAATTTTATGATATGTTTATCCGTGCAAGCGAAACACATAAGGTCCGTGTCCGTTCTTATTTATTGAGTCGTCAACCGTCCCTCCCATGGAAGTAAAAGAAAACATACTGTTGTATGATCTGATGTTGTTTTTAAAATTTTGACTCTTTGCATCGTTGTTATTAAATAAATCAACCAACTTTTTTGGAGACGGCGGGAGTTGTTTAATAAAAACTTTTCCCTTTTGACAACATATACTATAAGGTTTGTTGTTTGGATTATAGTTGCATGTTCTTGCTTTTTTCTCCCATACGAAAGCATGACATTCTGTGCACTCATATATAGGGTCGCTGTGGTCGTAGTATTATGGGCATGAACAAAAATAATAAGCAAAATGTGAATAACCTAAAGTATTTTCGGTTTGACATTAAGTAGTAACGCTATGTTAATACCTTTAGATATTCCAACGTATTTATTATAGACTTTTCTAACATTTCCATCGTCACCACCAAGATTAAATCGTACCGGAGTTCGAGGTATTCACGACATCTGCTTATTTTTTGTTGGAAACCTTGATGATTCACCGACTTCGTATGTTGAGTTATTTGCTGATAGAGATTGCATGTTTTTTTGTAACACCGGAATTAGAGTTACTTCTAACTGGTTGCCTAACACTTTGAGCGACAAGTGTTTCAAAAATAACTGAAAATTATTATATGTGACAATGAATCAGTTAACTGATAGTAAATAATAATTGAATAAACATATGGTAAGATTGAAATTTATAAAGTTGTTACCATTTGTTACATCACTCAAGGGGGATTGTCGGACACACGTTGATAAACATGCACCTGATGGATCCTTGGTAATACCATACGCAGCAGGAGACGTGGTAGCATTCGCTGTCTTTCTTGGTCTACGTCGACCAATTTTGGGTTGTTGCATCGTTACTAAAACAAATATTCAATATGTTTATAAATGTATTTTTCTTTAAATGATGTTTTAACTAATTTATACATAAAATGTATAAAGTTCTTACCGTTTGTAACACCACTCAACTGAGATTGTGGGACAAGTGTTGATGAACCTGTTAAAACTTGTATACCGCATGACACCGGACTGTTTGCAGGGCTTATAAAACGATTAAAATTGATGTTGGTGCTGCTAAGTTTTGGACTTTGGGACACTGCAAACATATGATTCAGAGATTAAATTTCCTAATATATATTGTATATATTTTACAAACATATCAATAGTGTCATGAAATATATGTGACATTATTGGTTGAGTTTCCAGATGCTGGATTAGTAATAATATCATGCGACAAAGGAGGCGTAGTAACCTTTGGTGTTTTCCTTGGTCTACCTCTACCAACCACTGGTGTCACGATGTTTGTTTGTTTATCTTGCACATACGCAACGCGTTTTTTGGTGTCTTACCATTTTCATTAACACTATTTTTGCCATTATTTGTAACAGGTTGCTGATTTAAACCTAACATAATATAACATAATTTATAATGAATCAAATGTAAAACATACTACATAGTCATGTTAACCTCCAAAAATTGTTACTAAGGTAAGTAAATAACACACCTAATTGTGATTGATTAGTTTGAAGTAATGTTTGTCTAAACCGTGCAGGGTCATTCTGAATTAATGGTGATAGACTTGGCATGGAGGTTATATTTTGTGAGAAATCTGAAACATGATAAATAAACAGAGATGTTATGCTTACTTTAAAAAATACCGATGTGCTAATATAAATATATATGCCTTTTTAAGGTTAAATACTTACAATTACCAAAGTCAGAAAGTAGTTGCCGATTATTGCTTGCTTGTTGGGACATTGTATGCTGTGTTGAAGAACCTACTTATAAACAGATAATAAGTTTAGTCTAACCAATGGTCATGTAAGGAAACCTAAAGACAAATACACGACTAACAACAGTATGAACTAACCTGTATGTGATTCAGAAATTGGCAACCCTGTTTTCCTATCTTGAGGAACATTGCCCAATGATGGTGATAATTAAGTTACAAATGTGTTCCTATTTATTCCCAAACTTGTTACTTCATTTAATTGCAAGAGGTTTGTATGTCATTCTTTGGTTAAACAAACGTCACTCGTGTATTAACATAACTAAAAGTTAAATACTTTACACAACAGACATGTTAACTTACAGTTACTAACGTCTGATAAAGGAAGCCTTGTTTGTTTCCCAGTATGCGTAGAAGAACCTATTACCATTCATAACCAAATAATTAGAATGCATAGTTTTTCATACATTTGTAAATCATTCTAACAGTTTCATAAACTTGTGATATTGATTTGTCCTGTGAGAGCAGTGTTGTATTTTGGAACACCTTCATCAAATGGATCATCTAATAACATAAGAACAAACAAATCAATATCTTGATTAACATGCAAAAAAACGAATAAATTATTTAATGTGAACAACCAACTTACAATGTATTTCAGCAAGTGATACTCTTCTTTTTGGAGCCGGTGTACTTTTTTCTGATGTAGGAACAACTTGATTTTAATGTTATTGTAAGAGATTTTGCTAGTTGAAAGTTCGTTTTCTCGGTATCTTCTCGAATTGATTTCCGGTTAAATGTGTGAGATTAGTTGTTCTTGGTGAAAATAATATTTTTTGGATTTGGTAAAATAAATGTGCAAGACTTAAAAATAAATGACGAGTAATTGAAACTAAAACTAGTTGAAAAGTAAAACGGTGCAATATTTAAAACGTTAAAAGTAAATGACGAGAATTTAAATAACGTAAAATTAGTGCTAAACGAAAAGTAAATTCACAATTAAATAAAAATGTAAAACGAAATTAAAATAGACTAAAAATAAACCGAGAAAAATTAACACTTTAACTAAAACAAAATATTAAGACAAAACTAAATCAATCGGAATACACCCGATCGGAATCCAAATTGGAATCCGATCGGAATGTTCCTGTCGGAAAGTGCATGATCGGGATAAGCTAAAGTATCCTAATCGGAATGACATAAAATAGTTACTGATCGGAATGATGCCAAGAAACCTACAATCGGAATATTAAATCACTAAGCTAATCGGAATAATGAAAATGACTTAGAACGGAATACACTTAAACAATCCCAATCGGAATGAGGTAAATCGTCCAGATCGGAATATATGAAAGATGGCATAATCGGAATAATATAAACCCTTTTCCGATCAGCAGATCGGAAAAAGGGTGCCTGGTCGGAAAGTAAGATCGGACAGGGGTTTTCCCTTTCCGATTTATATGGGATCCGAGACAAAAAGCAAGGGAAATAAGCTATTGAAATAAGCTAATGACAAAAACTAGAACGAATCCAAAGAGAGATGAACTCAATAAGCATGAATAACGACTTATCAAAACTTTAAATAAACAAACTTTTAAAATCAAAACATAAAAAGATGAACTTTTAAGCACGAAAACATGAATGAACAACACGGATCAAATGTAAATCACACCAAAAGCAAACAAAAATCAAGAAAGGAAGATGAGAGATTAAGACAAGAAAAGTAAAGATTAAAGCACAATAATTGAAAACTTACTTGAAAATTAAAATGGATTAAAAGTGTATAACAAATGATTAAAGTGCGAGAATTAAAATGACAAGAAATAAAAATGGTGGAAGTAGTGGTTTGTCAAACCACCCAACAACATGAAAATGAACTAGGCTTAATCTATTTATAGGGGTGATTAGGGAGGAGCTTAGGAAGCTTCCTCCCTCTTTCCTCTTTGCCTTAATTGCACACTTAAGTCCTTTTCTTCTTTATCTTTTGTTAATCTTGGACTTTGTCTTGGGATTCCATTAACTCGTCTTGATTTTTCTTTATAAATAAGACTCGAGTTCTTCGGCTTTTAGTAAACTTCCGTCTTTTGACTTTTTCTTCGATAAATCTTCAGAACTGGTCTTGGACTTCCGTTCTTTTTCCACTCTTGATCTTTCGACTTCATCTTTCGTCTTTTTCTTCGATAAAAGCCCTTGAATGCCGTGTTTTCTCCACTTTTCACTTTTTCATCCTAAATCACAACAAAAACACAAACCACGCGTAATTCCGACATAAATGACATAAAATACACGTTTTGGCTCGGTTATTATTGTAATTAAGTGGTAAAAAGGATGGGTGTTTTCACACCTATCAAATCCCCTACACTTAACCATTGCAATGTCCTCATGCAATGCATTAGTTACAAAGCACGTTTTACATTTTCCATCATAATCAACCTACCTTGGCCTTTATTAAACAACTAAGGAAAAATAAAAAAGATAGAAAATAACAAGATGCAACAAGAAAGAAACTTGTAAAGAAATCTATAACTTACATTAGGGCTTGTGTGTCATGAATGTTCATCACCCTCAAGTTTCACGTTCCCCATGCCAAGCTTAAAAACAAGATCATTGTTAGTACAAGTTAGCATAACAAACATTTACTCATGTGGTTCAATTAATCACTTAAACTCCCTTATTTCTACGAGTATCTCTTATATTTTATTGATGTCTTGAATGATCACGAGAATGCATTGTTGACTTATTTCGATAATTTATTTAGGCTGAAAGCAAAGTAGGACGATTTGATCAATAGTTAGCTAAAGGACAAAATCTCTTAATACTGCTTCTCGGGATATCAAAAAGTTCATATCTTGGCATAACTTGGTTCACGATTTGAGACCTTTCTCGGGCCGATATTTGGCATGTAGTTCATACTTCATATCTCGAGAGACGTTCTTGAGATAATGGTCTTCTCTTCGTTAATAGAGTGAGTTTCTTCACTTGGAGACTTTTGATGGGTACTCCAACTTTGTTGACCACGACTTCATAATTATTTCTTCAATCTCTAATTGGGATTTTGAGATACAACGATCCGCCTCCTTTTCGGACTTGGATCTATTTATCCTCATACCTTGTTAGGGTCTTTTCGGATAGACTTCTCCATGATCTTTATGGGAGTTGATTGCTTTTCGTCGTGAGTCTTGATCCTTCATATTGATTTTGGGAATAATGCTTTTCACATCACTTTGGATCTTCAGCAATAAAATGGAATCCTCATGCCTTGTTAGGGCCTTTTCGGACTCGCCAATCTTCACGCCCCGCTTCATAAGTTATGCCTTGGCTATGAACTCTTATCATTACCGAGCAACTTTTAAACGATCTTGGGCTAGAAGCTAAGTAACTTTTCAAATCGTACGACCTTACTTATTGCAGATAATTTATTAGCAAGTGATGGAAGAAAAAGATCATAATTAACTCACATAAGTTAATGAGAGAATACCAAACTTGTAACCAACTCTATCATTTCTCGTTCTCCACAATTTAAAATCTCAAGGAATGAGACTCGTGGATGCTTAGCCTAATAAACCAATTAAGGTCTACATGGTTAAGGATACTAGCTAGAGTGAACTTGGATAAGTAAACTCGGGTTGAGTCAAAATATTCACAACGGGCCTAATATATCTAAGATATCTAAACTTGCTAAAACCATTTTATTAAAATGCTAGAAAGTAACAAAAATAAAGGAGACTACAACTAGGCCAAAATAGATTAAAAATTTTGAAAAATGTCGAAAAATCGATTTTCCAGTTAAAATGAGGACAAATACAAGGAAAAGGCAACTTAACTTCGATAGAAGTCCCCCTACACTTAATATAAACATTGTCCTCAATGTTTAAGCATGTGGGAGTAAACTCCCCTACACTTAGGACATTGTGCACTTTGTTTAAATCTTGCTAAGGAAGAGACAACTAAAGAGATTCCTATTTTAATATTGAGAAATATAAAATAGTGAATCGAAAAGAGTTTAGGATAGAACCGGGAAGAAGGGAACACAGAATCACGGTTCGTCAAAAGTCATCAAGAGTGTGTCTTTGAAGCTCTAATCCATGCACATGATAAGAAAGAGAACAAGAAACACCAACGGGGCTCCCCCTACACTTATTGTGAAAACAGGAAAGATAGATAGATAATTGGGTTGCCTCCCAAAAAGCGCTTGTTTATATTAACCGAGTCACGAGCCTGACTCGTCCCCGAATTAAATGGTCCATGGGGAAGCCTCGTATGTAATACCGGGATCAAAGACCTTGTCCTCGTTCCCGGAGGACATCAATAAAGGAGAGGCAGGAGGATAAGTCTTGAATGGTAAAAAGGTCCTCTCAATACCAGAAAAGCAAGTGAAGTCCAGATTGACGGGAGGTGGGGTGGGTAAGGGAATCACATTGTCATCCTCCAAAGACAATGGAGGCAGACCAATTGGCAAAGCCGTAGAAGTATCAATCATATAATGGTCCATGTCACCTCCCGGGTCAAAGCATTTATCCTCATGATCGTAGAGAAGGAGTGTAGAAACTCGTTTGAGAAGACCACGATCAAGTACGAAACCATCATTCATTTGTGGGGATTGTTGATAAGTTAAATCCTCACGAATGTGGTAAACATAATTCTCATAAGAGGAGTGTTGATTAGGTAACTCCTCGAGAATAGGATATTTGGGCATGTGAGTTGGTTCGTCATTATTATGAAAAATAAGACTTTCCAACTCATCAAGTTCGGCATCGATGTTGGAAAAGTCGACCTCGCTTGTAGGTGGAAGCGGAGGCAAAAGAGCTAGCTCTCGGTCGATAATTTCCGCAATCTCGGGTTCGAAGACGAAATCATCATACTCACCACATGTTGAACTCTTGTTGGGAAAATCAATTAGCGCTTGTGGATTTGTGATTATGTGATCAATGACTGTCAAATCGACCTCGTCCTTAAGCTCCGCAAAAGTCGGCACATCACACAGATTTTCCAGAATACCTGCGGGCTCACTTGGGATGACGACAAGTTCCTCAACACGAGACTTTAGGAATTTGTCCGATTCAGTTGCCGAGATAACGTCAATATGCTCATCCTCCATGATGAGAGAGCCAACGGGCTCCTCGGGTGTGATAGCAATAGACGAAGGAGGAAGGGAAGAAGTCTTACTTTGCTTTAGAAATTCCTCCTCGTCGAAAATAACCTCAATATCGTCATCGCTCTCCTCATTACCTAAAGGGCCAATAATAAGCTCAGGGATATGAGTACTCGTCTGATCTCGCTGCTGTAAAAATGACTCCATATAAGTTTGCAGCGTGTGTAAAAGCTCTTTGCTTTGTTCTTGAAAAGCTGCAGCAAGATCGTTTCTTTGTTCTTGAAGGGTTGTAGCAAGATCGTCAATTGGTTCTTGGTAACTCATTCCGTGACGAGGCTGATGATGAATTGGGTATTGCAGGGGTTGGTCAAAACTGGAAGGGGTATAATTATAGTAATTGTGATCCCCCGTAGGACAGTGAAAACTTTCGTGAGGACCCCCCACAGTTGTTGCAAAACGGGTGAGGAAAAAGACTGGGTGCGTCATGTGGATAGCTATTTTCATTGTCATAATTGTACCCCGGTTCTTGCCCGTGACCATACGGGTATCGAACCGGGTACGAAACATGCCAATGAGAATCGCTTCCACAATAGATGCACGGGGGAACAGGATGTGGGTTCAAAAAGAATGAATTAGTCGAGTTGCACAAGGGACAAAATCCGAATTGTGTGTTGTCGATATCGTTTCCGCACCGCTCACATGTACACCATTAACAAGACTCGTTCCCGTACAATCGTCTCCCACACCCGACGCAATGGACATAAAAATCCATAAAGAAAGATAGATAAGCAAGAAGAATATTTTTGGTGCAAAACTTTGAAAAAGAAATGATTTTTAAGATTTTTCAAATGTTTCTGGATTTTTTTTTTTTTTTTTTTTTTGAAAATTTTTGACTCGAAAAAATAACGTTCACAAGTGAACGGATCCCAAAAGCCAACGCGTCTCTCACAAAAAACCGTTAATCTTCACGAAAAGAGCCGGCAGCGGCGCCATTTTATTGTAAGAGATTTTGCTAGTTGAAAGTTCGTTTTCTCGGTATCTTCTCGAATTGATTTCCGGTTAAATGTGTGACATTAGTTGTTCTTGGTGAAAATAATATTTTTTGGATTTGGTAAAATAAATGTGCAAGACTTAAAAATAAATGACGAGTAATTGAAACTAAAACTAGTTGAAAAGTAAAACGGTGCAATATTTAAAACGTTAAAAGTAAATGACGAGAATTTAAATAACGTAAAATTAGTGCTAAACGAAAAGTAAATTCACAATTAAATAAAAATGTAAAACGAAATTAAAATAGACTAAAAATAAACCGAGAAAAATTAACACTTTAACTAAAACAAAATATTAAGACAAAACTAAATCAATCGGAATACACCCGATCGGAATCCAAATTGGAATCCGATCGGAATGTTCCTGTCGGAAAGTGCATGATCGGAATAAGCTAAAGTACCCTAATCGGAATGACATAAAATAGTTACTGATCGGAATGATGCCAAGAAACCTACAATCGAAATATTAAATCACTAAGCTAATCGGAATAATGAAAATGACTCAGATCGGAATACACTTAAACAATCCCAATCGGAATGAGGTAAATCGTCCAGATCGGAATATATGAAAGATGGCATAATCGGAATAATATAAACCCTTTTCCGATCAGCAGATCGGAAAAAGGGTGCCTGGTCGGAAAGTAAGATCGGAAAGGGGTTTTCCCTTTCCGATTTATATGGGATCCGAGACAAAAAGCAAGGGAAATAAGCTATTGAAATAAGCTAATGACCGAAACTAGAACGAATCCAAAGAGAGATGAACTCAATAAGCATGAATAACGACTTATCAAAACTTTAAATAAACAAACTTTTAAAATCAAAACATAAAAAGATGAACTTTTAAGCACGAAAACATGAATGAACAACACGGATCAAATGTAAATCGCACCAAAAGCAAACAAAAATCAAGAAAGGAAGATGAGAGATTAAGACAAGAAAAGTAAAGATTAAAGCACAATAATTGAAAACTTACTTGAAAATTAAAATGGATTAAAAGTGTATAACAAATGATTAAAGTGCGAGAATTAAAATGACAAGAAATAAAAATGGTGGAAGTGGTGGTTTGTCAAACCACCCAACAACATGAAAATGAACTAGGCTTAATCTATTTATAGGGGTGATTAGGGAGGAGCTTAGGAAGCTTCCTCCCTCTTTCCTCTTTGCCTTAATTGCACACTTAAGTCCTTTTCTTCTTTATCTTTTGTTAATCTTGGACTTTGTCTTGGGATTCCATTAACTCGTCTTGATTTTTCTTTATAAATAAGACTCGAGTTCTTCGGCTTTTAGTAAACTTCCGTCTTTTTACTTTTTCTTCGATAAATCTTCAGAACTGGTCTTGGACTTCCGTTCTTTTTCCACTCTTGATCTTTCGACTTCATCTTTCGTCTTTTTCTTCGATAAAAGCCCTTGAATGCCGTGTTTTCTCCACTTTTCACTTTTTCGTCTTAAATCACAACAAAAACACAAACCACGCGTAATTCCGACATAAATGACATAAAATACACGTTTTGGCTCGGTTATTATTGTAATTAAGTGGTAAAAAGGATGGGTGTTTTCACACCTATCAACGGCTCATGTTGACATTGAAATAAGAGTTTTCATTTGAATGCAGCGTGTTTTGATTCACAGCAACTTTCTTTTTACGCTTTCTTGATTCTATTTGATTGTTATCGTCCATGTTAATGGATTAGTACAGACGTGGAGAAATTTTTTTTGTTTATGAATCTGTGTACTTGCATAAAACATTGAACAAACAATATTTATAAATGTTACATCTTAATTTTCATGATTTTAGGAATTCTTATTTAATACTCATAAATCAAAAGATTTATTTGTAGAAGTCACATTTATGGTAATTAGTAAAAATATTGTAACTGAAAATGACACAATTAATAACACATCAACACCAATTTTAATTCAAATCAAATACAATTAATGAGAGATTTCAACATAAAAGTCATCGTCTAACTCAAGTCCCATTGCACGAAATTCCTGAATCATGGCATCGACCTTAAGAAACCTCACACTCATACGGTTCAAGACCTCTTGGCAATCATTATGATCCCCAACATTCAGTTTTAGCCAGTCAACCATAACAGAGGTGTCCAAATCAGCTATAAACAAAAAAAAATTGTGACGATCAACATACACACTGGTTATACAAAACTATAACGAAACTATTTAGAATTGTAACTATACCAATTCTGGTGGACTCAACTTTTTCTAAGACAGAAAAAAGGAATGAAATCGCATCATCAACCTTTTGTTTTATTTTTTGTGCGTGTTGTTCAGCCACACCAATGTTTGTACTGCCATTGACATCACCTTGCTCATCCTTCTGTTTCTTTTGTGGTTCTTCATTTGGTTTGTTCTTCATTTGGTTCGTCAGTTGTTGGTTTGGACGAATCATGAATGATTTCAGGTTTCAAATTAGCCATGATTATTATATGTTATGATTTCGAGGTTTATGAAATTAGTGAATGAATATAGAATGAGATTTAGGGTTTCATAGACGAATAGTTTTCTTTTTTTTTGTGTGTTATATAGGATTAACGAAGGCTCTATATATAAGAGTGTTTAGGCCCTTTATTTACACTTTTAGTCATGCAAAAAATACAAATGTCATGAATGTGTAAATTATAATGACTCTTTAAGGTAAACAAATGTTACACAACATATAATTAAACGATTAACAAAAATGATAATTAAAACAATGTTTATTTATAGCTTAATAGGTTAAAAAACATAAACGAAAAAAAATGAGCACCAAAACATAAAAATAAAACATATACTTATTTAACGAAAAACCGTACTAAACCTGTTTTGCAATATTTCATTTATCGTCATCTTCATCGTCCGTACTATCATTATCAGGATTATACTCATCATCACTTGCATCGTTACCCGCAGGTTTGTAATCTTCGTCATCCGAAACATCGTTATTTGGATCATATTCTTCATCAGTATCATCCTTTGTTGCACCTTCGTCATCAATAAATTCTACATCATCAGTAGTCTTCTATGGAGACTCTTCAGTAACATCATCTGAATCTTTTAAATCAATGCCATTTTCTTCATCAGTTGCTTCATAAAGGGCATCGTTAACAACACCTTGTGTCATGTTAATACCGGTGTCACTTTTAGGAATTTCCTCATCCGTGGTTTCGTCAATAAGATGTAAAGGTTCCGATTGTGTCATGTTAATAACGGTGTCACTGTTAGGAATGTCCTCATCCGTGGTTTCGTCAATAAGATGTAAAGGTTTCGATGTAGAGGGTAAAGTCCTTGCTTTTTTTGTTGAACCGGGAAAACGAAAAAGATTTGTCCTCATCATTAACCTAAAAATGCAACATGAACAAAAGTATAAATAAAATAAAATAAAATTATGTATACAAAATCAATGAAAGCAACGAGTTGTTACTTTTTTGTTTTTTTTCGTTATCAACGTTTTTGTTCTCTTTATCCAGTGGAACAACATCTTCATTGTCAGAATCAGCAAGATGAATAACTTCTTCATCATCAACGGTTTGACCAACGACATTTTCACTCAGGTCTTTGTAGGGCTGCAAAATTGTATTCTCAACAACTAATAAATTAGACATCTAACTTTAAACATATGTATAAATATTTTGTTAAATGATATGTTATGGATGATCTTAATACTAACATCATCACTGATATCCTTGAAGGGCTGAAAAAAATAAAAAATAGTTAAAAAATTGCTATGTATAAAGGTATATAATATGTACAATTAATTAATCTAAATGATATGATAATCATATTGTAAAACTAACATCATCATCATCATCATCACCGGATTGATCAATTACAACTTTATTGTCGGTGTTTGACGACTTGTTTTCTCCTGAATCCTTCATATTTAGAGTATATAAAATCCTACAACAAATAAAATTAACAAACATAATATCAAAATATTGATTGATAAAACATACATGAAAAATATAATAAGGACTAATGAAAGACACATTACTACCTTAGATGATGTGGTATAAAGTTTTTGATTGTAAGAAATAGTTTTTTGCATGTGTTTTTTAAAATAAAAACCATTAGGTCTTATAGGAATGAGAAAATTTTACTAAACATGTAATTGATCTTCAAAATAAAATTATTTTTAATAAAAATAATAGTTGTTGAATGTAATAAACATGTTTTTTACAAACAATGCTTTTAGATGACAACAAAATCAACTAAATAATTGATGATTATGAAAAAAACCCAAAACATACACATTCCATAATGCATGCAAAAACTATACAAAATATATAAAGTACATAATGCATGCAACAAACATATGCATCTTGTTAAACTTCTCATTAAACATTGATAATTTACCATATAAATGATCTATTTTATTAATTATCCAATTTAATTAAATAAAAAAATATAGGCTATAGGTGGGAAACGTATAACCATAATAATTATGGTATCTCACTTACCAAAACACTCCATCCATATCAAAATTATCAAAAACATAAAAAGCACAAAACAGAAATCATTAACACACACAATTGTTGATACTCGGTAGTTCTTCAGACTTATCTACAAATCAAGGTAATCTCATAACCCTTTTCGATTAATTTTCATAGTCAATTGATCATCTAGATGTCGCATGCATCATCTTATAAAAATGAACAGTGCAATAAATTGAATTTTTATGTTTTGAGATGTTTGTAAATAGATTGAATGTTATTTATTGTATGATCTGTTATTAGTGATTGAAATCATACTATTATCAGTTGACAGTACCCAAAGATATAGGTCATCCCTTTTAGATTAATATTAGCATATAATATGATTCATGTACATATTAATGCAACAGTTATTGGAAGGGATCATTGATTTGACTAATGTTTATGTCACTTTAAATCAAGATGTTAATAGTTTGATTATCAAATTTCCTAATTAGTTTCCCATTTTTTATGATCTGCGTGTCTTTTTGATCCATACAGTAAGTTAAATTTAAAGTGGATAATGATGAACTGAAAGTTATATTAATCATAGTAGATGATATTCAGGTTGCAAACCTGAAAAACGTTTTGAATGGATTATGGCATTTTATTGATTACAACATGGATCATAGATTGTCTGTTTAAATATTTGCCATTGTGTTTTAAACCTTTAAAAAGTGAACTCATATAATGATGCATAGAAAATACCATATCAGGCCATATGGTATCTCCTTCAAAGATTGGTAAATCACCATTATTAGCCATTTTCCATTTAGAAAGTAAATAAAACTAACTAAGATTATATTCAGGTTGCAAACCTGAAAAACTTTTTGAATGGATTATGGCAGTTTATTGATTACAACATGGATCATAGCTTGTCTGTTTAAATACTGGCCATTGTGTTTAAAAACTTTAAAAAGTGAACTGATATAATGATGCATAGAAAATACCATATCAGTCCATATGGTATGTCCTTCAAAGATTGGTAAATCACCATTATTAGCCATTTTCCATATAGAAAGTAAATAAAACTAACTAAGATTATATTCAGGTTGCAAACCTGAAAAACTTTTTGAATAGATTATGGCATTTTATTAATTACAACATGGATCATAGCTTACCTGTTTAAATATTGGCCATTGTGTTTAAAAACTTTAAAAAGTGAACGGATATAATGATGCATAGAAAATACCATATCAGTCCATATGGTATGTCCTTAAAAGTTTGGTAAATCACCATTATTAGCCATTTTCCATTTAGAAAGTAAATAAAAGTAACTAAAAGTATTCCGTATGATTCAGTGAGAAAAAGTGTTTAACGCGTTTTTAGTACATGGCTTATAAAAATTGCAGCTTCTATATTCAGCTATTTAATTTGTTTCAGGCTATCATGGATGATGAATTTATTTTCCCAATGTGCACTGAAGAATACAAAAGCTTTTTGGTGCATATTGTTACGTTAAACACGTGTTAGTTACTTACTAACAACAGATTGTTTTACATAGTAGTAACATGAGACATCTATGTTGTAGGTATTACCAAAAGTATTCAAAGTCAGGTTCTTCAATGGTCAGCCATACATTCTTGTTAACGGACCAAACAGGTATCGTTACGTATGCTTAATAAAAAGAGATGGAACAAAGCTGCATTTGTATGGGGACGAATGGGAAGAATTTGCAAAAGATAATTTGGATGATAATCTGCGTATGCTTCACTTTATTAAAGATGGGGATGACTTGTTTTACGCAACAGGATATGTAAATGGCAGATGTGAAGCCAAAGGTTATGATCAGCGTGCTATGGGGAACCGAGTTGTGAGATGTCTTGTAAAGTTTATGCGCGGAGGGCAGGTACACATTATATAATATGCAGATTTTGTTTACAATGATGGTTGAACTGAAAACCTTTAGTGGAAAGACTCAAACAAATGCTTCTTCTTTTTTGACAGGTTCTTCCAGGAGATTTTTTGCAAGACATTTGGAAGACCAGATTTAAGGTGTACGTCAACCACACAAGGTACTAACTCAACCATGAGAGGATTCAAACAAACCCAAATAGTGTTGTACGATCAAACTCCCTATTCGGGACCATGTGAGATAGGCTCGGTGCTGACTTAAAAATTCAGGAAGGACAGAATCTGGTTTTTACAAACATGGGTAACTATAGGCTACATCTATCTATCTTTAAGCACAATGGGATAGCGAATTTTAATGCTCATATCTACCCAACAATGTTGAGGCTTCCGGCTCGTGAGTTACCACTTTATGCTTCTAAAGGTATGTACATTGTATTTGTACTAAAGTGTTTAGAAATATAGTTGGATACTTGTGGTAATTGCCACATGTACATATCATGACAGATAGAAGAGCAAGGCATTTTTGTGGATGGGAAGGACATACTACTCACAACAATGAAGTGAACGATGTCTACATTAAGCTCAGTGCACCTGTGTTGGACCTTTCTCAATTGGTGAGCATCAAATGTCAACTTTAGTAAATTGAATGTAGGCAGTAGTGTAAGAAGATATATAGAGGTTTAATTCTTTTTAAATCGAATGTATATAGTAGTAAATTGAATGTAGGAAGTAGTGTTAACTGATAATGTGTATGTAATATATGTCTTAATCAGGCATTGCCGGCTGATTTCTTCGCAACACATATGATGCATACATACACTAGAGCACTTCTTGTTCATGATGATGTAAGGTTCCTTATGAAACTGAGAATGATTCCGGACCGCCTTCGTCCAGAAAGATTGTGCCACGTCAAAATGGCTAGGAAGTGGAGGGTATTTGGAGAAACTTGCGGTTTTAAGACACCCAAAATGATGCGGATGAAGCTAATGGATGTTGTTCAAGAGGCGGTGGAAGGTAAAAACATGCAGGTTCCCTTATTCCAAGTATGTTAAATCACACTTGTGATTGCTGATCACATTTGTATGTCTTTTGCTGCTGAACATTTCTACGGATTACTTGTTCTGTTTATTTGTCTGTGATGCTTGTGTTTAGACTTTGTTGAAACGTCTGTTCTTAGGTTTCAGTCAAAACTTTGGTTGTTATGTTCACTGTTAGCATGGTTCTTTTGGTAACTTTGAATACTTATCATTCAGATGTTTGTGTTTTAATGTATGGAATGGTCAAATTGTGTCATAATGTGTTAGCAGATTCTATATTACCTAATTTGTGTCTAAATGTATGCAATTATCAAAGTTGGGCCGTATATACAAATATATCATTAGTCTTGCGTAAGTCATAATGACTAATATTGGGCTTTCTATTATTAAACTTCTACATAATTTTGGGCTTTACATTATTGGCTTTAAAACTGGGCTTTCATATATATGTAATTGTGGTTTTAATATACATAACATTTTGGCTTTCATCTAAAATATATATCTTTCAAAAACTTTAAAGAAAAATTAAAATGTTTTGATTTGGCTGGATTTATATGTTTGTATACATTTTTTTGTAATCGGTAACATATTGAAATAACTTTTAAACTTAACAAAATAATGAAATCTTTGTGATTTGTCGCCATCATATGCCAAATAAAGCTCATCGTAATCATAAACCTCTATTTAACCATCATCATCAACATCTCTTTCATGTTGTAATTCGTACGAAGAAACAATTGTTCAACAAAACTTAGTTATACTTACTTAAAGAATACAAACCATGTGAAAAGTGTGTGATTAAATTTGTGTTTGAAATAGTATAACGACATCTTATTAAACCAATGTTTCCAAAACAATATAGAACACTTGTACATGTATTTACATGATTATTTGAATGATAAAAACGCGCCATTGTCTTGATCAAAAACGTTATGATGAACCTCTATAAAAAATCATTGTCTTGAACAACCTCTGCTTAAAAATTGTTGTTCCAGTCCAAGCTGTAGAATAATCTGATGACTTATTTTCTTGAAAGTGCCTGAGTATAAGTTATTAGTCCAAACACATAACTTATAAAACAAATGCAATCAAAGATGAGAGAATTATAAAAAACGTCTATGTTGGGACTCCCCAACAAATATATTAAAAGAAATATTATGTTGTGTTCATAAAAAAAACTAAGATTCGGACTCCCCAATCAAAAAGAAAACAACCATATTCATACTACAAAAACACTCGAAAAGTGTCAAAATATCGTCTTTATATAGTATGACATTATTCATAATAGCCATTCGTTATTGAAGGTTGCAAATCATAGAGAACTTCAAGGATTCTTTTCCATCTTAATTTCAAGAACCTTCTTTTTTGCATTTGAATTTGCACTTCCGAAGTCGTCTTCACCAGCACGTTTGTCACCAGGACTTGGATCACCAACTTTTTTAGAAGACAATGGAGTGTGATTCTCATCTATTTGAGACTCAAGATCCTATGACATATGAATAAATAAAATATTAAATTACAAAAGTTTATATGACAAAGAATATAAGTAACCAATAATTTAGATGTTTCATTACCAACGGAATGGCCACAATTGCGGCAGAACTTGTGGCCTCAGATTCCTGTTTACATACAACACAATTTAACAATTACATTGACTATCAAAATTAATACAATTGGCCAATGTTTTTAAAAAAACTATTTACCTTTATAGGTGTTGCAGTTGGACGAAGACTTTCTATAATGTCCACATCTCCGGTAAGTTGCAAAACAGTAAAGACAGGGAGCATCTTCTTAGCATTGTATTCGTCTCTGCTAACCTTGAAGGCAAATTTCTTTCCCATCAACCCAGTAATGACCGGGGAGAAAACATCCAGCTACATTACATAGAAATGTAGCATTATTTTATGGTTACCATTAAACCATGTGGAAGGTAAGTTGTTTTACATAAATTAATAAATACCTTTCCAAATTTTTCACACAAAAGCAAGGATGATACTCCAACCAACGATTGTACCTCATCGTTCCATAACGTCAATGACATTGTAACACTCTAGTCTTCGACTCTGATTTGAAGCTTGAAACTACACACCAAAACAATAGTCAAAATAAATAATTGACAAAAATTCTTTAATCTATTTATTTATGTATTAATTACAATGTTTTAATCACCGGAACGATGTTGTACTTTGACAACGCCATTCGTCTTTTCCATCCAATGACATGTTAGGTTTTACATCCGTATCTAGATCAATAATATCCGACGACTTGACAAAATTCTTCTTACATGCTTTGCATCAGTAAAACCAGACTTCCTCTTCGTGAATGGCTATTATAGTTCCAGTTATGATGCTGGAAACACCCTAAGAAAAAAATGAAGACATGGTTATAATCTGTTCACTTATTATGATAAACAAATTTTTTAAATAAATTTATAATTTATTACATGTTCGACATCCAAAAGCTCAGTGATATTTCTAGGAGGGAATCTAGTGACGAAAACATCCTTTGTGGAATTCTTTGAAGCAGTGGAGATATGGGTAACCATATTTTCAGATTCCTCTTTGTTGTCATTAGAAAACAACTTGTAATAGGATCCCATAATATATGAATACATGAAACTGCAACACGGACGCATATAAATACAAAACAAATACTTTTAAAAAACTTTAAAAATACCTTCCACCGTATTCTTTAACGTCAGCAAAGTTCTCATTAGTAATTGGTTCAGAACAGTCGAACAGGAACAACTTAGTTGCATGGTATCCATTCTGAACGCACATATGTCCTATAATTTGAGTACAAAATCATAATAAGTATAATTTATTGCTAAAAAATAAACATACAACGTATTATTTAATACAAAATGTTAACTTTTATGTTACTTACCATCCCATGTTTTCATCATGGCCAATTGAACGGCCATCACAATCTTAGCATGGCTAGAGCATTTGTTCAAGAAGTCACTCAATTGTTGAGCATATTCTCCCCACATGGTAGCACGCAGTTCATTACCTCTAAATCATAGAAGAAGTGAAAAAAAATTAAACCTCTAATAACATTTAGTTTTATTCAGCCTAAATATGTTATTATTACTTACTCTGCATCGACTAACATGGATGTTTTATTCTTCCCTTGTTTACCATTTTTATCATATCCATCTAAATCCTCACAGGAACGTATATGGCCTATGATATCTGGTAAACAATTTGTAAAAACATAATTACCAAATGACTTAATGAATTGAATAGATATCATAGAGGCATGTGCCTGACAGTTTTCGCATGCCCAGGTGAGCTTCCTAGCATCCCTATACATAGAGGGCCAGTAGTACCCCAAGTTCATTGCCTTAGCTACCACTTGCTTAGTTCCGTCGTGCATACCACACGAACCCATGTGCACTTCTCTCATGACATAATCAGCTTGTAGAGGCCCGACACACCTCATCCATAGGACTAGGTAAGACTTCTTGTATAAGACATCGTCATCAATGGTGTAGTTTTCAATCTTTTCCATTAGTGTCCTAGCTTCCACCGGGTCTTCTGGCAGCTTTCCTGTCTCCAAGTATTCTCTGATTGGAGTCATACATGTTGGGCCTTCCTCTTGAACCACCATATTTACTTCTTGTGTTTCGACTGAGCGCTCATTTAGCACTTCTACTAGCACTTCTTTGGACAGGTGATCGAATTGTACTACGGCTAGCTTTCTAAGAGCGTCTTCCTTCCTATTCTCGGCTCTTGGGATGTGGGATATTCGGAATCTGTTAATGAGCCAGCCAACTCTAGGACTTTTTCTAAGTACTTTATCATCTTCTCCTCTCAGGCCTCGTATGAGTCATCTACTTGACTAGCTACCAACTTAGAGTCTACAAAGGCATGTATGTCCTTTACTCGCATCTCTATTGCTATTCGCAGCCCTGCTAGCAATACTTCGTACTCTGCCTCGTTATTTGAGTTGGGGAAGTTTAACCTGAGCGCATAGGAGTACTCTACGTCGTCTGGGGCGATTAGGATGAGTCCTGCTCTTGATACTCCACTGTTTGATGCTCTATCGGTATACAACCTCCATGCTCTTGGGCCTGGAGTTAGGTCTTCCTTGGAGTTGGAGGACTCTGGGATGTCTTCTACCATAGGTGTTCGAGCTGCTGCTGAGGCCACTGCTCTCTCCACTGGTGACTCTGCTAGGAAGTCTGCTAGTACCTGCCCCTTCACGGCCAACCTTGGTATATAAGTTATGTCATATGTCCCCAGCTCGACAGACTATTTTGCGAGTCTCCCTGACGCTTCAGATTTGCTCAACACTTGCTTGATTGGGCTATCAGTTATGACTTTTATTAGGTGAGCCTGAAAATATCTCCTTAGCCGCCTGGCAGCGTGGACCAGGGCTAGGGTGAGTTTCCCAATTGGAGCATAATTTGTTTCTGCTCCTTGCAAGGATCTGCTAACATAGTGAATAGGCATCTGCTTTCCCTGTCTTTCTGTGAGGAGGACTGCACTGACTGCTTCCTCAACGGCCGATAGGTACATCATCAAGGTTTCTTCCTTCTTCGGGGTGGTGAGCGTAGGTAGCTCTGACACTAGCTCTTTCATTTCTTGGAATGCTACTTCTACAACCTCCGTCCACTTGAAGTCCTTCTTGTTGGTTCATTTCTTTAGGGTTTCAAGGAAGGGCAAGGATCGTTCAGCCGATTTGGCCAACAAACGGTTCAATGCTGCCAGCTTCCCGCTAAGAGATTGCATTTGCTTCAGGGTCTTGGGTGAAGACATGTCAGTGACTGCTTTCGTCTTCTCAGGGGTTAGCCCGTATTCCTTCTGAGGTAACTATATAGCCCAAGAACTTTCCTTCCTCTACTCCAAATGAGCACTTTTTGGGATTGAGCTTCATGTTTATCCTTCCGAGGGTGGAAAAGGTTTGTTCCACATCTCTAACGATATCTTGCTCGGTTCGGCTTTTGATTACCATGTCATCAACATATGCTTCCAGGTTTACGCAGATCTTCTCCTTGAAGGCAGAGTCGACTAACCTTTGGTATGAGCCCACACATTTTAAGACCAAACGACATCTTGGTGTAGCAAAAGACTCCTTCTTCTGTGTGAAAGGCAGTCTTTTCTTCGTCTTTCTTACTCATCTGGATCTGATGATATCCCTTGTAAGCATCCAAGAAGCTCTTGTATTTGTATCCTAACAAAGATTCTATCTTCCAGTCAATCTATGGTAGGGGGTACAGATCTTTAGGGCAGGCTTTGTTAAGATCCTTGTAATCGATGCACATTCTCCAGCTTCCATCGAATTTCTTTACTAGGACTGGGTTAGCGACCCATGAGGTGTATCACACTCGTTTCATGATTCCAGCCTTAAGCTACTCATTGACCTTGTCTGTGACTACCTTCCTTCTATTCGATGCAATACTTTGCTTTTTCTGTACCTTAGGCTCAATGTGAGGATAGGTTTCTAGGCGATGTTCTATGATTGCTCAGGGTATACCCGTCATATCAGCTGGTGTCCATGCGAAAACATCATCATTCTTTTTGAGAGTCCTTATGAGTGCTATTTGACATTATGGGGAGAGGTTTCCTCCTATGGTGACTAGCTGGTCAGGGTAGTCATCATTCACCACTAACTTTTCATCAGGCTTTAACTTGGGTGCTGACCCTGGTTGGACGGCGTCATCCTCTTAGTGGGTTGTGGTTCTTCTTCCTCCCCTTGCTCCATGGGCTCCTTCCCTGGCCTTCTGGGGTAAGTTTCATTTAGTGGTGGTGGGGGAGGAGCACCATGGGCTAGCCTTCCTGGCGTACCTCTTTGGGCTAGCTCTTTTGCGCGAGCTCTCAGAACTCGCGATTGCGCCTCTTCCATGAGTCTACATTCTTTCAAGGTCTCTCTACTTGCAATCAAAGTCGATGACCCACTCGACGTTGGGAATTTAACCATTGAGTGTATGGTGGAGGCTACAGTTCCTAAGCTTCTCAATCCCGTTCTTCCGAGTAAAGCATTGTACGGCGAGGGACTCTTAACTATAGCGAATTCCATCATCACCGTCTTGGTTCTCCCGTACTCTCCCATCATGACCTCTAGGTCAATGACACTTAGAGGGTAATGGACTTCACCTGAGAAGCCTACCAGAGGTATCCTAGATTCTCTTAGCCTTGACCTTGTTTGGTAGCTTAGGTTTCTAAAACAATGCTCATACATTATTTCTGACGAGGAGCCCCCGTCAACATACACTCTTCTCACTACGTATCCTTCGATCATGGCATCCACTATCACTAGGCAATCCCTCAGCTGATAGTGGGGTACTGCCGGGAATGTTATGGCATTGTCCATCCAATTCTCCACTCTCTCATAAGGTCTCTTCCAGTACCCTTGTGATCTCATCATGTTTATGATCTTTTCCTTCCCTTTGGCTGGTCCTTTGTCTTTTTAGACTCCTAGCCTGATATCTTTCACCAAGTGTGCTAGTCTCCCTGAGGCTAATGCTTCTTCAATTTGCTTTTTAAGGTTAAAACAATTATTTGTGTCGTGACCCCGATCTTGATGAAAGTCACAGAACTTGTTCATATTTCTCTTTTCGGGGGTTCCTACCATGGGGGGATGGGGTGGGAAATTCATGTTTTCCGTGGTTAAGATTTCATTTGGAGTCTTGGTCAGTAGTGTGAACACTTCCTTCCTAGCGTAGGGAGGGCATATACCCATGTCCCTTCCTTGGCTCCTCCTTTGGTTTCTGTTCCTAGATCCACCTGGGTTCCCTGTCCACCCAGCTTTCTTATTCCCCCTATCCCATTGTGGAGCCTTGACAATAGATGTGGTGTCAGCAGCTGTCTCTCCTCTGATGAAGGCTCTGAATCGTTCCCACATTTCATCCACTACTTTTGGGATCTTATCGTTGAGTTTCTTAGCTAGTTCTGGGTGTCCATGCCCGCACATGAATACCGAAATCCTTAGCACTGGGGGCACACCCTTAATGTGTGAGCTTTCAGCTTTAAAGCGATCCATAAATGCTTGGAGGCTCTCATTGAGCTTCCATTTGATCCCATGTATCTCGGTGGGATCTTTATCATATCGTTTCTGTTGTGGAAACTACTCTAAAAACTTGTTGCTCAATTCTTCAAACCCATCCACACTCTTTGGGTCTAAAATATCGAACCAGTTCCTTGCTGAGCCACCCAAAGTATGACAAAACATCTTGCACCACACTGGCATGGGCCACTCTTCTTGCTCAGCAGCAGCAGAAAAGATGCTGAGGTGGTCTTCTGGGTCTTTGCTTCCTTCGTAGACACAGACATTAGCAGGAAGCTTGGCTCGCCTATGATATTTGAAACGCGTGATCCGAGAGGTGAAAGGCATGGGCTCAGGCCGCCTTTATGGTGTGCTCAAATCCTCCGAATCACTATCCGACCTTGAGTCATATCTAGACTCTAAGCTCTCCTTCCTATGGAAAGACCTAGCTGATCGTGACTTGGTCTTAGCGCTCTTGGCTTTGCTCATCCTATTCGAGTGGTATGACTTAGTGATAGATTTCCTGCGTGAAGGACTTCTATGACGTCTTCGAGTGGACCTAGACCGACTTCGGTTTCTAGACTTGGATGAGCTGTCTGAGGAGTATCCTCTTCCTTCCCTCACTGAGGGACTTCCACGAGAGTTTCCTGATTCTATCTCTTCAACCTCCTTGTTAAAAAGATTTCGGGGAGTCATCTTCTTGCGATTTTGCTCATCAATTTCCTTCGTCATAGTTTTTAGTGTTTCAATGTGTTGTTTGACATGCGCTGGCGTGAGGCGTCCCTGATCAGGTCTGCGAGGAGGAGGGGTTACCTCTAGAGGAGCCCTCTCGCCCTCAGACGTCCCCGTGTTCAGGCGTAGGCCTAGCTCCAGTGTAGGACCTTGGTTACCGTCCTCCATTACTTAGTTTTTGGTAGATTGGTATTCTGGGTTCCACGGATGGCGCCAGATGTTGAAGCAAATTTCCGGAGAAGCTTCTTTAGCCCTGATCCTTCAGGTATCTTAAGGCTACTCCTTCTAATGAAGCCTTGGCTTGCTCCCTCAGAGTATCTTGTGGCTACTCCTTCCTTGTGAAGCCCTAGCTTCATTCTTTAGAGTTCCTTAGTCTAGCCCTTAGTCTATTAGGCTGAAATAAAAAAGAACACCGTTAGCTCGCGTCGGGGTTTGAATCCGAGACCAACTCCGGCGTGAGAGTAAGTATGTGGTTCTAGTGAGTGATAATTCTATAGAGAGAGAGTAAGTAGTAAAGTGTGTGTGTGTAGAACTTAACCTTTGTTCCTGAAGGAACACCTCCTTTTATACTAGTTGGAGGTGGCTCCAAGACACACGAATTGTGGAGTCAAGGTTGTCTTGTAGGAGCAGCACCTAAATAGCTGATGAGCACCAGGTCTGTCCTTCATGGTCAGAGTTATCCTCATGCTCCTCTGGTACTCGTCGTGGTCTAGGCGTCTATACCATTCGTACATTATCATACTATGTAGGCTAGCTGCGATCGTCCTTCCTCCGATGGAGGCTATGCTCCATCTAGCCTTGTCTGGGTCTAGGATTTTCTGGGTCTAGCCTTGTCTGGGCCTAGCCTTGTCTGGGTCTAGCTTTGTCTGGGTTTAGCCTTGTCTGGCCTAGCCTTGTCAGGGCCTAGCCTTGTCTGGGTCAAGCCTTGTCTGGATCTAGCCTTATCTGGCCTAGCCTTGTCTGGGTCTAGCTCTTGCCATTGTCTCTGGACCTAAAATGATCTTCATCATCCCAGCTATTCCAGTGAGCTGTTCTGGCTTAAGCTAGTTTTTCTCATGGAGCATTAAGGATTAGTTGAACTTTGTCTCACCTTAAGCATGGGGGTGAGACTATACCTCATCAAAAGGCATGATTATCAAATTCACCACCATGATCACACTGAAAAGACTTAATTTCACATTTAAACTGAGTACAAACATAATTACGAAATAATATATACTTGCACAAAACATCCGATTTATTCATTAATGGATAAACCCAAACATACTGAGAATAATGATCTAGAAACAAAACATAATACTTGAAACTGAAAATACTCTGAATTGGAGATGTCCACAAGTCCGAGTGAACAATTTCAAAACAAGAAGTAACGGAAGTAGATGAACTAGCAAACGGAAGCTTCACGTGTTTACCAAGCTGACAAGCATGGCAAAGAACAGGAAGTTTCTCTTTATTACACGAAATAGAGTCACTAGAAACTAGACGACGTAACACTTCACTTCTTGGATGTCCAAGTCGTTGATGCCACGTATACTGACTGGTAAGAAAAGCATAAGGGATAGTGGAGGGCTTCGTAACAGGATAGAGATCACCCGTGCTATCACATCGGAGGAGTACCCGTCGAGTTATGAAGTCCTTCACAGAAAAACCAAAAGAGTCAAACTCAATAGTACAAGAATTATCACACACAAATTGACGGACATAAATTAAGTTTTTGACAATAGCGGGAGTGATTAAGACATTATTTAAACGAAGTGGACGGAAAGGAGTAGACAAAACGCTATGACCAGAGTTAGTAACGGGAATAAAACGCCCGTCACCAACAGCAACAGACGGGTAAATGCACATATTAAGAATATCCCTAAGACAGTGTACTGAACCATTAAGATGAGAACTCACACCTGTATCCATGTTCCAATTTCCTGATGCCAGATCCTGAAGAGTAGTAAACTGAAGGCATTAAGCAAAAGTGTAGCTTGACCCAAACCTGGTAAACCGGACGCAAACAGCTGACTCGGATGAAAAGGCACACTAGGAGACTGTCCTAAGTGAATCAAACCAGGCGAAGGACTCCCTTCCTGCTGTTGGACCCATGTCGAGTATTGAACTGGCACTTGTGAAAGGCCAGGTACAAGATGAACCCCCTACGGTGGACCAGCATGGGTTTGAACTCCCTGCTATGGACCAAACTATTGTTGAACCCCCTGTTGTAAATAATGGACCCCTTATTATGGTACGAACTACTGTTGAACCCCCTGTTAGGATAACCCCGATGGATATTGAACCCCTTGTGAAAATATCCCAGCCATGCCCATATTCGACCCTCCAAAAGAACTAGGGTAGAACTATGAACTTATAGAGTTTGGTTGCATAGGTAATTGAGCCAAAACACTTTGAAACCCAGGAGGGACAGAAACCGTATAAGCGACGGGAGAAGTGTAGGTAGTAGTATGTAACCCAAACTTAGCCATCATGGAGTGTAACATATCCAAGTCCGAGTGTGTCACACCCGGCACAGGTGTCGTCGAACCCGAGGTACGAGAGAGAAAAGTAGACTTGCCGTGAACACCATTGTGGAGATACCGACAAGCCTCTCCAAATCGACATGGACCCTTAGCAAAACTCCAACATGGACGGTTTATTTTCTCTAAAGAAGGACCACGACTAACACTAGAATTTAATTTAGCTAGTAAAACCATAGGAGAAGCAGATGTAGCATCAACAAGAGGGGTTTGAACCCTCGAATTCAGGCGCATCTCATGAGTAGTCAACAAAGATCTAACCGTCTAGAGATCAGGAAAGGGTTCACGACTAACTATAATACTAGAGATAGTTTCATAGATTGAAGGTAATCCTTCAAGCGGGAAGGTAACAATATCATCGTTACTAAGAGGAGAACCAAGACCTATAAGAACCGAAATAATAGACTCTATCTTTTTAAAATACCCGTCAATAGATAAATCCCCAAGCTTCAAATTGCGTAGTTCAGCTTTCAAAGCCATAGCACGCGGGCGCTTGTTGTCTTGAAAAATAGCAGCAAGATGCGTCCACGCATCCTTAGCAGTAGTAGGGTTGATATCGACCAAGCGTTTCCTTAGTAATGGAGCGAGCATGGAGAACAGCCAAGACCGAATGATAAAATCAATCTTGGTCCATTCTACATCCTTAGGTGGTTGTTCCGGAGGAGGCGTAGTAGACGACGAGACCACCGGATCAATAAGATGATCTAAAATTCCAGAACCATGACATAAGTGAGAAAAGTAATACACACACGAAGAATAATTCATCGCATCGATATCGAGTTTTTCAGGAACAAAAGTGGTTATATGATTTATAGCCATGAGTTTTCGGATAGGGTAAGGGCTGGTGTGAGGGGTGGGTTAGCGTTTGTCATGGTTTAAGGGTTTTAGTTTTAGGGTTTGAAGTTTTAGGGTTATAAGTTTTAGGGTTTGTAAGCTGCTGTGTAGGAGAGAGCAAATTAAACACCTACAGAATCTTCAATGGGGAATAACATTGGCTAAACTTAGCCAAAAATCATCGACTAAACTTAGTCGAAAACACCACCAATAATCAATATGTATACCAGTGGCTAAACATAGCCTGCGACGAAACTTAGTCGAAAAACTATTAGTAAACAGAAGTCAGAATGGAAAAACGTATTCCAAACCGACGGAAGTGTGTTGTTTAGGATCGGAGAAACCCTTGTGATACCATGTAGGAAGATATAATGTTATTTGTATTGATCGTTATATGTCTTGATGACTAATCAAACCCTTACATTCTGATAGTATATATATACAAGTATAACCCAACATGGGCCTAACCTATCAACCGACATCTAAGCCTGCTAACAGTCATCTGGTTTCGTATACATACAGTTACATGTAAACTTTTAGGCTTTTTAACTTAGGTATACAATGGACAGTAGTTAAAATTTTGATAGGGGTGTTTGAAAGATGGCGTATAGAATATATCAAACTAAAGTGTTGTTGAGGTTTGAATATGTTCTTTTGTTCATTAGGATTCATAGACATGAATATGTTGTTTTTTACTTGCTTTACTAGGTACATGTGAATGCTTGATGAGCATAGAATATTGGCATTCAAGAGAAAATTTGCTCCCAAAAACTTGAGAAGGCTAGTTGGATTTTCCTTTACCTGATGCTAAAAATGGTGAATATAATATTATCAGCATATATAAATTAATCAAAATTTTGATTTGTTTGGTTTTTAAACGTATGTTAGAAATGAACTTGGAGTGAATGTCTAATGTTCGCATCTGACTATTTTATTTTTTATGTTACACACCATTGTCAAATTTACTTTAATGTGATTAAAAGAATCATTGGTTAACAGGTCAAGGTTCTTATCACTACAAAGTTTAACCCATATGATTAACCCATCGGTGTGCCACAATAATGCACCATGGTTCACTCATGGTTTTTACTTTTTGAAAAAGGGTACTCATGTTACATCGCATTGTTAAAGCATGCTAATAATAAGTTTGAGAATATAAGTTTGTTTTACATAACACAATTATGTTTACATAAAGCATGCTAAGGTTCACTCAACCCAAAGACTGGTTATGTTTACATAAATATACGAGTGAAGCAAAACACTCCTGCCTCGCGTATTGACAATAGCACTTCATGAAATTTTAACCGGGTTGGAACCAAATTTTCGGCATAACATGTGTCTATCTAATAGTCCGAGAATTCCAAGTGTTGACTAAATAACACAAGAACAACGCACAAGCAACAACTATATGTCCACTGCGACATAAACAATAGTATAATGTGACAGCTCTCCCTGAAGTAATTGTTGCTGCGAACGAGTTAAAGTTAACCCAAAGTCTAATCTTAAGACATATAGTTGTAGGTTTGATCTGAGAAAAAAACCAGGCTTTATGCATATTCTTTAGTTCTTGATTCAATTGGATATTGATCACTAAATAAGGAACGCGGGAGATAGTTACTTAACTAAATAATCCCAAACATCCCCTATTTGCTTATTTACTTGAAAATCTAGAGATGACCTGTTCTTTTTCTAAACACATTAAGTTTCTATTTTTCTGTAGATTAGTAATAGTGTTAGTGAATGAGTATATAAACAATAAAGTCAGTATCAAGCGAAATCTATACATGTTATATCTTAGGAACCGAATAAATAGACAGAAGCAGGTGCAAATAGCCAAATACTCTTCTCTGAACCCTTACGGAAGAGGAACATTAGGTACAATATATTGCCCAATAATGTTGGTTTTTGTCTATCTTTGCGGTGTCATTGGGTCCTGCTTATAGAACAATTCTTTGCATAGGTGGATGTCTTCCATTCGTGTTGTTAAATATAGGTTCAAAAGTGTTGTATATTAGGGTTTCTTTTTTAATCTGAACCTATGACATGGTTTGATCTATTTGTAGGTAAACATATACATGAGCTATACTATAATTGGTGGACCACCTGTAGTCCGGCTCAAAAAGTTCTTTAATACGATTAATGGCGGAATTTGCATTCTCATTAAGTGAGGCCGCTGACACTCTTATTGGATCCGGTATTCCACCAAATCGAGCTCTCCAATATTTTAATCTATTATGACTATTAGACTATCCATATAAAATTTTTAGTGGGTCGTGTTTTTCCGTTGATTTTTGAAATCGTAGAGTTACTTTTATTTCAACGGACAAGGGAGCAAATTACTATAATAGCTGGGATGAATATTTTTATGCAATTTATAAATCAAAGTAAGAAGTATATAAACTACTAAAGCAACTTTTCTTGGTCCGTGTGCAGAGTGTTGCTGGGGATTTCTTATCTGGATGAAAATGTGGATATTTCTATTTTTTAAGAATAGGTAAGTGGTAGACAAGATTGAGGGTGCTAATAAAGGTGGTCTCTCTAGAATCATCTCGAAGCTTGCTGCAATTTGTAGGAACTATAAAGGTATGAGACGGTTTCTGTTCAGTGCAAGAGATTGCTATAGGTGTATGTCGGGTCAAGGTTCAAACACTCCAGTCTGGTCACAGGTCAGGTATAGTCAGGCAGGTCCAGTCAGGTCAACTCCATTTGGGTTCTCAGAACTGGGTTTTGTTAATTAGTATACAGAATAGTGTGTCATGTGTTATGGTTTCTATTCATTGTTGATACCATTATACTGAAACTAATAAACACAATGAATGAGTCATGGTGCGCTATCTAGAATCCTTGGTCTTTCTTTAATTTATCAGCATAATATGTATCTTGCTTCTTAAAACCTAGGAAATGTTATAGCAATAATGATGGGAATAGACACAAAAGTTACTAAAGTTTGGCCAAAATTTTGATTTGGTTACTAAAGTTTAAAACCTAACAGAGAGGTTACCCCAAGTATTGTAACCGGGTGTCTAGGTTACCACTAACATTGTTACCCATTGCTACCGGTTAACTACTTACGTGGCATATTACGTGGCTTTTTTTATTTACTATTTTTTTATTAGTCAACGATATACTCCCCATATCTTTTACTTCCCCCAATTCACAAACCCTAAAATCATTTTTCATTTCCCCCAAATCACACACAGTTCTCTTAAAAACATCAAAATCAAATTAAATAAATCCAAATTGTCGAGGGTTTTCATCTTCCTAGATAAAACGTAACAAACTGTTGATTAAATAAACAATGATTCTTGGATCTTTCTCGTCTTTCTTTAAACAACAATAAAACTTGGGGTTTTCTTGTTTCTTTAATCTTTACAGTCTTTGTTAATTGATTTTGTTTTTTCTTGTTTCTAAATCTATTTCTAGTCTTTTTAATCAATAATCATAATCCAACTTGGGGTTTTCTTGTTTCTTTAATCTGTACAGTCTTTCATTAATAATTAATCCAATTAGGGTTTCAATTAAATTAAATTAATAATCATTTTATTAAATTAGTGATCTTTGTTAATTGATTTGATCACAGACGCCAGCGGATTCTCAACAATCCAAGGTCTTGTTGAAGGTTCATCGTGGTGGTGCTTTTGTAAGAGACCCCCTTTCATATGACTATTAAATTTTATCTGAGCTGCCAAGCATAGATATAGGTTCATTAGATTTAGTTGGTTTCTTTAATCTTTTAAAATCTCAGTTTAGTATTGGTTTCAAGTGTGCTTACTATTTGGTTCTTGGCTTAGAATTTGAGATAGGGTTGAAACCATTGAAAACTGATAATGACTTTCAAGCTTTTGTCCAATGAGTTACTAATGAACATGTAATAGATGTTTATGTTTCAAAAAATGTCTTTGAATTAACTCCAACCATTGACCAAAATCTAGGAGATAATTTAGGATCTAATGAAGAACCAAATGTAGGAGCAGTTGAGGATAGTGGCAGTGACTTAGATGATGAGGACAATGTTTATGGTTATTTTAGTGAGGAAGATAGTGACACTGCTTCCATAGATCATTTGTATAGATCATTTGTCTGATGGTGAAGAGGAAGTATTATATGTTAGAACAAAGAAAGCCAAGCCCGCTCCTAAGAAAAAAGCAAGTAGGATGTTTGATGAAAACTTTCTTACTAGTGTTTTCAATGGTCTGCCAAGGGATGAATTTGATGATAGTAATGACAATAAGGTAGATGAGCAAGATATAATAGGTGATCACTTTCTTTGTCATGATCCTAATATCAAATGGAAGCTTATTAGACCAAGGTTAAGTGAAAGGTCTGAAGGTCCTGAGCAACTAAAAACTGCTTTGACTTACTATCCATTGGCACATGGTTACAAGCTGTTTTGAAGTTAACAACCCTAGAAGATTAGTTGCTAAGTGTTTAAAAGATAATCTAAAAAACGAATGTCCATTTAGTTTGTGGGCAAGCTAGATGCAAAGTGAGAAATCCTTTCAAATAAAAACTTTGGTAGATGAGCATGTTTGTTCTAGGACTTATGACTATGGTACATATAACTAGTAATTATATTTCTAGGAATTATGCAAAAAAGATTATGGTTATCCCTCTCATAAAACCTAAGGAACTAATAGTTATGATCCTTAGGAAATATAAGTGCAAGGTGACTATCAGTCAAGCTAGAAGGGGTAAGATTAAGGCTTTAAAGCAATATGAAACTTGTCCTGAGGATTATTATGGTATGTTATGGTCCTATGTTGTTGAAATTCTAAATTCCAATAAGGGATCTACTTGCAGGCTTGGGATTGAACCTGGATCTGATGGAAAGCCCTACTTTAGTTGTTTATATGTCTGTTTTAAGGCTCTTAGGCAAGGCTAGATAGAAGGGTGTAGGAGGGTAATTGGGCTTGATTGTGTTTTTTGAAAACCATTTGCAAGGGACAACTTTTATCAGCCGTGGGTAGAGATGGTAATAACCAGATCCATCTAATAGCATGGACAATGGTTAATGTTGAGAACAAGGAGAATTGGAGTTGGTTCATGAAATGCCTTATTGATGATTTGGAGATTGTTGGTGGTGAAGGTCTAACCATCATATCTTACCAACATAAGGTACAAACCTTTCAATAAATTTGTTATGTTTTATTAATTAAATTGGTCTTATAACATTAAATTTGTATTTTTAGGGTATAATTGAAGCTGCCAAGGAGGTGATGCCTTCTGTAGAGAATAGGCAATGTGCTCGGCACATATATGCTAACTTCAAGAAAAAGTTCACTAGGGTACAATTTAGAAGTTTTTTTTTGGCAAGCAGCAAAGGCTACCTACCCTGCCAAGTTTGAGAAAGTAATGAAGGAAATTGAAGCACTTAGCAAAGATGCACACAAACATCTTATGGAAATAAATCCATAAAGTTTGAGTAGGGCTTACATTAGAACATACAGAGTGTGTGATGCAATTGAGAATGGTATAAGTGAGTGCTTTAACTCACTTATAGTTGAATCTAGAAGAAAACTAATTATCAACATGATGGAGGACATAAGAATAGGATTAATGGAAATGATGCATAAGATGAGAGAAAAACATGAGAAATAGGGTGATGTAATCTGTCCTAACATTAAAAAGATTGAAAAGTTGAAAGATCAACACAAGTAATGCATTCTGACTTAGAATAATTTTACATTTTTACTTAGAATCATTTTTAATCAGTTTGTCTTACTAAGTTTATTTAATGTAGGAATTGGAAAGTTGTGCCTAGTGGTGAGACTAGATTTGAAGTTAGGAATGGGTATGAGGGTTTCAAAGTTGATGAAAGGTTAATAACTGGTACATGTAGGGCTTGGCAACTAGCTGGTATTCCATGTGAGCATGGGTTTGCTGTGTTGTTTCATTTACACAAAGAGCCCTAGGACTATGTGTCACGTTGGTATAAGAAGGGTAGGTTTGTTGTTGCTTACAACCATTACATAGAAGGCCTTAATGGAAAGGATCAATGGCCTTCCACCACTTTACAAAAACCATTGCCTCCACTTAGTAGAAGAATGCCTGGCAGACCACCACATAAGAGAAAGAGGGATGCCATTGAGAATGATGGGAACAGGTCTAGGCTAAGTAGGAAAGATCAAGTGAACCATTGTACTAAATGTGGCAATAGTGGTCATAATAAGAGGGCATGTAAAGATGAAGGTGGATCAACAACTGGTAGTGGTGCTAATACCTCAGCAAGTGGTGTTAGTACCTCTGTAAGAGGTGGTAATACCTCTACAAGAGGTTCTAAGTCCTCTGCAAGAGGTGCTAGTACCTCTGCAAGAGGTTCTAAGACCTCTTCAAGAGGTGCTAGTACCTCTAAAAGAGGTTCTAAGACCTCTGCAAGAGTTGCTAGTACCTCTACAAGAGGTTCTAAGACCTCTGCAAGAGGTGCTAAGAGTTTTGCAAATCCAAGGGGTGATTCAACTGGTATAGATGGTTGTTTAAATATGGTTTTAGGTGGATTAGGGTCTGCAAGTGGTGGTTTGATACCTGTTAGAGGTGGATCAGCTTCTAGAGGTAAATGAGGTTCAACAGTTGGTAGAGGTAGAGGTTCTACACCATCAATACCAGTTGGAGGGTTTGAAATGAATGAATCTATAGTTGTGAGAATGACTAGTAGTGGAGTCAGAGTTAGGGGTGGTTTCAATGTTAGGGGTAGTCCTAGCAACCCTACAACAAGGAGTATGACTAAAGGTAGAGAATGTGGAAGTTCTGTTAAGAAGATAGTGAATGGGAAAGAAGTTAGAAGGAGAGGAAGTAGCTCTGGAGTCAATCCTATAGGATATGGTGTATCTTGGGACCCAAAAGATGGACAACCAATGCTTGGAGTAAGTATTTAACTTTCATTCTATTTTTGTCATACACAATTTATATTAAGTTACTAATATAATCTATTTTTGTTGCACGATACCATGGGTATTCCTAGACCAACATGGCCAGAAGGAATTACACCAGAAGATGTTAGGTTACATGCTCAGTCTCAAGTTACAATCCCACTCACTAGCTCTCAGCCAATACCATCACAAGAAGCATTAGATGATGAAGAACAACTAGTGCATAGGAGAATCTCAAAAAGGATCAAGTTAAAGAATTACAGAAAGCAACCAGAAGATGGTCCTGGATTAACTGAAGAAGATGCAATCAGTATTGAGTAGTATCATATGCTACACTTTAAATGGCTAGCCACATGTTTGTCACTTTTGTATATCAGCCATAACAGTTATTAACTTGTTAGTTTATGTAATCTATAAACATGATGGTAACTTGTTAGCATGATCCTATTGCATTATACCTGCTTATATTTTGTAACATTAAACTAAATTTGATGAATGGTATGAATCATGCTTGCATTTGTCTTATATTTAAGCTTTTCATTTTTATTTAAGCTTTTCATTTTTATTTCAGTTAGTTTATCTATAAACTTGTAAGAACAATCAAAATACAAAATATCATAACATTCATTACTTGATAATGAAGAGTTACAAAATCCCAAATGGGTAAAAACAAAAGCTACATCATAAACTTGAAGACTTGCATAGCAGATACATTATCCCAAATGGGTAAAAACAAAAGCTACATCACCATACTACCTTAACAACTAAAAAAACCTAATAACCAAGATCACCACAAATAGCAACATCAACACCCTGTTGTAGAATCGAGTTCTTGAGCATCCATTCCTTAGTTGACAATGAGTTCTTGAGGCTCCATCAAGTGAACATGGTTCTGGTACATCCTATCAACATACCAACGATTTGGTAAGGGCATATCAACCTATCTGAAAAAGTTGCAATTCAACAATGGATCTAAGTAGTTAGGACATCCAAGAAATCTCCTTCTAGGATTGTGTGGTGTCCAAGAGATACGACATCTAGCAACCTGACCACAACCACAAAGGATCGGGTTTGACATTGTGAAGGAAAGAGATTTGTGTTTTGAAGATGGATGTGTAATGAGAAACCTTAGATTGAGATGAATGTGTATTGTGGATGAAAGGGATAAGGTAAGTGGGGTTTTTATATAAAAGAAAGTCTCCAACGGTTAAAAAGAGGAGTGGGTCCAATTTTATCCAACGTGGCATCAAAACTGGGTACTCAATCGGTCACCCATCAAAGGAGTAATGGCGGGATAACTTTTATATATGTTTAGTAACCCAAAAAACAACCCCGTATACTTGGGTAACCTCTGTGTTAGGTTTTAAACTTTAGTAACCAAATCGCACTTTTAGTCGAACTTTAGTAACTTTTGTGTATATTAACCCAAATAATGATACTGCTTCTAACTCCTACCAATCACTCTTGAAAAGAGTAAACCAGATGAAGTAACTTACCATTCGCACAAGTTACTAGCAAGTGTAACATGGAATCTTATTACATTGATCATGTAAAATTATTAGAGGTGTGAAATTATGTCCAAATGTTTAAAATTGGGCTATTTGGACCCTTTTTTTTAACTAATGGACTGAGTATTTACTTTTATTTTAGTTGGACTATTTGAACAATATAAAAGTATTGATTTAAAATAAATGGGTATTATGGACAATATATGATGGGTATATTTTTTCCAATTAATAAATCCGAGTTTTTATGTTTCTTCTTTAATATTGTCCATTTTCACCCAAGTCTATTTGGTCTAATGTCCATTTGGCCCAAGTCCATTTGGTCCAAATATTAAAAATTACCAATTTAATCCGCGTCCATGAACCAACGTTCATTTGACTCATTACCCATACTCGTCCTACCCACCCATTTAGTCACCCCTAAAAATTATACATTATTTTAAGAGATTAAGAGATTAAAGTAGCAACAACAATATGTCTTGAGCATCATTATGTTACTTCAAGCTGTTTATTTGCTTGGAATAAAAAACGTTTTATACAAAACTTGACGCACAGAAGGAAAGGGTATAAAAATCTTGTAAAAATACAAATTTGGAATGCCATACCATCTGATTATTTATTTAAAACAATCCATGCTGTATCTTTTCTTATTTTATGTACTTCTACTCAAAATGATTATTTATTTAAAACAATCCATGTATCTTTTCTCATTTTATGTACTTTTACTCAAAATGTTACGGTGAAAAAGTGAGATTGTTTATTTTACTGTATAAAATATTTTAGAAAAATACCCTGCATGGGTATTATAACTAGTGCTTGTTATTTATATATAATAATTTGTTTTTTTACGATTAATTTCACTATATATAAAAAAAATACTTTTTAATTCAACATTCATTTTGGTTTATTAATTTTTAGTTTTTTCACTTTTAGTACACTACTCAAAACCACTCTTTTGCGCGGATAACATGGTAGACCAGCCCCGACCCACAAGAAGTAAAAGTCTATCCTGTACGAAGGGATGATATTAAACGTTGCTTCCACCATGCTGCCATGAGCAACGAATTGCACATCAAATAATTAACTGAGTCACAAAAAGTTCCAAATGGTTCCAAAGAACATGTTGCAGGAGACTTTTGAGGTCTCTAACGACCATAAAGAATATTGGTCAACAACGTTACTTAAAATCATTCTACTAGCTATGTATGTTAGTATATATATAGTGTTAAATGATGAGCTTTTTGTGTGTGGAGATGATGGCTGATCAACCTGCAAGCGTTCCGATTTCAGTAATAGGGCCTCAGTTTGTTGCACCGTCTCAAGTTGAGCTTATAGTCGAATCGCATGCACCAGGGAACCTTTTGATCACTGATATTGATCACAAGATTTTGTTCAGAGTAAAACCAGCCAACTCAACCTTCCATCGCAAACGGCTGTTACTCGACCCTGATGACAGACCTCTTTTACTAATTCAAGAGAAGGTGATAAGTTTTTTCATTTATTAATTAGACTGTCGTTTTTTTTTTCTTAATTCGAAGCTGACATACATGGACTATATATATATATTACTTCCAGAACATGAGTTTACATCAACGATGGAATGTATTTAGGGGTGAAAGCGATGCGGATTCAGACCTGATATTTACGTCAAAAGAAAAACACATAACTGGGTGGCATAAGATGCAGGTAAATGTATTCTTGGCAGATAAAACTGGTAGCGTGGATAATTGCGATTTTAACATCAAGGGATGTTTTTCAAAGAAGAGAAATTGTACCGTTCATACGAAAGAATCTTCAACACCGATAGCCCAAGTATGTTACGTTATTTATATTTTTCTTACTTCCATATATTTACTATGAAAAAACTAATTATATGGCTCTTATATATGTAGATGCATAAATTTAAACCAAAAAAGAATGCCAAACATACCAAGGGAAAATACATGGTGACAGTTAATCCTAATGAGGATTGCACATTTGTGGTCGCACTAATTGCGGTTCTCGATGGTATGCACAACGCTGATAAAGAGAAATCTAAGTCTCAAGGTGTTGGAGGAGCTGTTGACATACTTAATTTGGCCATGTCGTAAATTGAAGTATGGTTACACATGGACTCATGGTTTGGTTCAACATCGTCTTTAATCTTTCTTATGATCTTATCATTGTGGTTTATATGTTTGATATCATCAAATGCGTGTATGATTATTGTTGTTGATGGTATATGGAAAACTTTCATAGCAAACCATCAAAAAAGTGTAAAATAGTTTTTTTTTTAAGTATTACTGAATGTGCTTTAAGATAGTGTCATATACAGGGACGGAGCTAGGGGGTTCCCGCGGGTGCCCGTGATCCCTATGGATTTTTTATGTGTAGTGTTAATTTGTGAAGAAAATAGCTGTTTTTTCAAAATTCATCTTAAATGCATCCTGTCAATCGGAACGTGTTTTTACCCTTCATTTTAATTTACTTTTTACATATGTTATATTATAGTTAAAAAAAATTTGTGCACCCGATCATATTTCGTCAAGACTTCGTCCCTGGTCATATATATGTGTTCGTGACATCATTTCTACGAAATTAGAATTGTAGCAAATTTCTTTTCTGCCTGTTTGAACCCTAATCCACTCTCCTGCAGAAAAGAATACAATTTTACAACTGACACTGGTAAAAGAGGCTAGCAATATTTTTTATGATTCGCAAGTGAAAATTTGAGAGCGAAATACTCACCAGATTTATTAAGAACACATTTCGACAAGTTACTTCTAATTCAGAAAAGTGAAGTAGAACATGGAATACACAAGCAGAATTACCTTTTTGTACTGAAGGAAAAATAGACCCTGAAGAAAACATAAAATGGACTCAAGATACACACAACCTTAATTAGCACTATATGTGTAGCTAAACACACACAAACAATGTGTAAAATTTAAAGAAAATTATGTGTTCATTATAATTCATTCAGAAAACGTAATATGGGCATCTTCCTGCCAACTATAGACCCAGAGGTGGTAAAATGGGTAGTTTTGATAACGGATCAAAACAAGTACTGTAATTTATAATGCAGGTCAGGTCGGATAGTGCAAGTATAAAGTGTTCTCCCTAATTCTTATATGTACTAAAAAATACAATTTCAGCAACTTTCGATCTGTATGCCCCAGTTGCTTTAGTTAAACTTTCTGTTATTTACCCATTGACCATTTGGTTTGATAGAGACAAAATACAACCAAATCAACCCATTGATACGTAAATGGGCGAAATTTCTATTTTTGAAAGACTAAAAGAGACAATTCCCGGAATTTCCACCTCTACTTAGATCTTAACAAAATGGAAATCAGGCTCGGACGGAAAGGAAGTTAGTTGATCTGTACGTCTTCTAGGTTTGTTCATTTTAAATGATTTCCATTTCGTTAAAATAGTCATTTCAAGTGACGAAAGAAATATTAATATCTTTTATATGTACCATGAATAAATTATAAATAAATGTGTTTAAATAATACTGTATATTCTAAGCCATTAAAACTCAATCTTCAAAATTTGTATAGTTTTCATGAGAATTATCCGGTTTCCTTGAATGCAGCAAATACTTTGCAATATTTCAATTGTTTAAGCGTTTTATTTTGTATTGCAAATCAGCAAATAAATCAGTCAAGTTATGGCGATCAAAGTTTTTCCTTTTATATGAAAGATCATGTGTATATATATATATATATATATATATATATATATATATATATATATATATATATATATATATGTTGTCAGACTGATCATTAGTAAACAAACCAAAGTTGTCTGCAAACAAGTTTTCGTATACAATCATGAAAAGTGCATCGTTGATGGTGTTGTTTTTTACTATCTTGCTGATGAATGGTAAGAATAAAGCATTAGGTATTCTTTCTTTTTTCTAACAATGTTTGGGTTACATTAAGAAACGCATATCTTGTTTCAGGAAATCAACTATCGAGGGCTCGTACACTTGGTGCAGGTCCAGTTGATGCACACGTCCGACCGGTCAATGTCATAAACAACTCGGAATTAAAATGTCACAATGATGAAGATTGTTATGATATATGTCCACCTCGTAAAACATCATTTTGTCAAAATGGGAAATGCTTCTGCTTCCTACCTCCCAATTCGAGAACTTTCTCATATTTCAATTGAAATATAGGTGATCCAAATGCACACCTTTTTATTTCATTATAATGTCTACGAGTTGTCGAATATGTTCAAGCAATTTGGCTATTAGTATCAAAGAGATAAACTTTATAAGCTCATAAGTATGGCTCATCTTATACGTCTAAACTACGTTACCTCACTGGTAACTGGAATTGCAAAAAAGAGTTAAACCTAATGAAAACCTTTTATCTTATATTTTATTCAACGATAGTTTTATACTACCTATATTTTATTTCCATTTGAGTTTTATAATAAGGTTTTAAGGGAGTGTTTGGTTTCTGATGTAACGGAGGAATGGATGTTATTGCAAATAGGGACTGTACTCTGAACGAAACTTATAGATCGACCAGGTTGTCATTATACAAAAAGCTTTTGTGTAAAACTAAACCAGGCATTCAAGAAAAATGAAAGTGCAAAATTAAGCAGAAAATGGTACGTAATGCAAGCAATGATTCAGCCAAGAAGTGATAATTAAACCGGTAAAACTGGAAAACTAATTCATTAGGTATGTGTTCGTTTGCAAGACACTTTATTGCTCGTGTTGCAGTTCCTGGTCTTGGTTTTTTATTTCTTTTCTGCATGAGACAGCCAGAGGTTGCTTACTCGAGTGTCTGTCCAATCTCAAGAAATGTGTTGAGGTTGGCAAATAGAAAGATTATAAATGACCTTGACAGAGGACATACAATGGCTTTTGTTACATACAATCGACCAAATATTAGAATCATCAAGCACCAATCACTTTGTCATATACCGGCATGTTATCCATCAATAGAAAATAAATTGTTCATGTTCATGCGCAATGACTAACGAATTTTTTTGTTTATGTTCGTTTATTATGAAAATAAATTGTTTTTGTTCATTTATGTTCATTTATTAAGAAATTAAACGAACATAAACGATCGAAATTATATGAACGAAGAAAAAAAAAACTTAAAATTTATAAAAAAATATGCATCACATCTTGTTTTATAAGTGTTAATTTTGATCAAACATATCAGTTTTAAAACTATACAGTTAAAAGATATAGTAATAAAAAAATAAGTGACATAAACAGACGTTAACGAACGCATAATTGGACGTTCACGAACATAAACGAACATGACTTTTTTCATGTTCGTTTATATAACAAAACGGACATAAAAGTTTGATCATGTCTGTTCATTTAATAAACAAAAGAACGATGAACGATATGTTTACCATACAATTAATGAAATGTTCACTTTCAGTTTGTTTACGGCCGCCACGAAAAACATTGTGACCTGCCCAGGCCCACAGGAAGGAAAAGGCTATCCTGTAAGAAGGGGTGGTAACGAGCGTTGCTTCCACCATGCTGCCATGAGCAACGAATTGCACATCAAATAATAACCGAGTCAAAAAAAGTTCCAAATGGTTCCAAGAAACATGTTGCGGAGACTTTTGGTCAACACCGTTACTTAAAATCTTTCTACTATCTATGTATATTAGTATATATATGTAGTGTTAAACGATAATCTTTTTGTGTGTGGTGATTATGGCTGATCAACCTGCAAGCGTTCCGATTTCAGTAATAGGGCCTCAGTTTGTTGCACCATCTCAAGTTGAGCTTATAGTCGAATCGCATGCACCAGGGAACCTTTTGATCACTGATATTGATCACACGATTTTGTTCAGAGTATAACCAGCCACCATAACCTTCCATCGCAAACGGCTATTGCTCGACCCTGATGACACACCTCTTTTACTAATTCAAGAGAAGGTGATATGAATTTTTTTCAATTATTAATTAGACTGTCGGTTTTTTTGTTTCTTAATTCGAAGCTGACATACATGGACTATATATATATTACTTCCAGAACATGAGTTTACATCAACGATGGAATGTATTTTGGGGTGAAAGCGATGCGGATTCAGACCTGATATTTACGTCGAAGGAGAAACACATAACTGGGTGGCATAAGATGCAGGTAAATGTATTCTTGGCAAATAAAACTGGTAGCGAGGATAATTGCGATTTTAACATCAAGGATGTTTTTCAAAGAAGAGAAATTGTACCGTTCATACGAAAGAATCTTCAACATCGATAGCCCAAGTATGTTAGGTTATTTATATTTTTCCTACTTCCAAATATTTACTATGAAAACACTAATCAAGGATGTTTTCCAGTAGTTCCAACACAGAAAGCCAACAAAAATCATTGTATATCAGCAGAAAAAAAAGTATACAAACATATAATCATATAGCCTCAGATGAAAACATCAACACAATAAAAAGTTCCGTTGTTTTGGGATTACTATTTTTCTTTTATCAAGTGTATCCAGCCTAGAAAACATAATTAATACCATGCTCGTGAAATTGTGAAAAACATACGACCAAGACAATAGTGGGTGCCTAAAAGGTCATGGGTCAAAACAGGTATTGTATAATGCAGGTCAAAACAGGTATTGTATAATGCAGGTATTGTGGATGCCTAAGAGACAATAGTGGATGCCTAAAAGCTCATTTTCGTTAAGTTTGGCAAAAAGAAATATCATAAAGGACCTTGATGCAGAATGTGGTGACAATATATATTGCGTAATGACTTCGCCAACAATGGTTTTGCTACTTATCACACAATGGTTTCGCTACTTAACACTCATTTATGGAATCGTCTATTACCAATCAATTGGTAATAACATGTCATGAACTGAGTATTGAAATGTATCAATACAAGGGGATCGCAACTTAGTGAACATATGTTTCTTGTTATCAACTCAGATACTTCACCAAACTTTCCTTTGTATTATTTATTCATCAACTGAAGGTTAAAAAAGGATATAGTTTTAAAACATGTACCACATGGATATATATATATATATATCATTTGAGCAAAAAGCTAAAATTTCCTTGTAAGTATAAATCATATCTCAGGATCAAAATCCTTTCACAAACTTAATCCAAAAAAGTGATAACTGATTTGTACGATTCACATCAAGTAAGTATTCGGTTTTGTTAATGCAAATATTTTCATATAATTCAAAACTATGCCGATTTCTGAGAGTGTTTCGGTTTTAAATATACATGAATCAGCCTAATTTAGTAACAGGGCTTTGCAAGCTCCAACAGCCGATAGTGTATAGTATTAAGTTTGGGATAAAAGGTTCCGTACCAACATTTATCGAAGATCTTTGTTATGCAAAAGTTTATACTATTGTACATTAGTTCAAGTTTATCATTGTCAAACTCTAATCTGTCTAGCTTTATACATTATACCCGTTTAATTGATTGTAAGCTATTTTAAGAAACGAAGCCGAGTTACAATGATCATGTTGTACACCCTCACCATGCACAGCCGACTTACATTGATTGATCAATTCTAACGTATGACTTAAACGACCAAGACTTGAAAAGTTCCACATGCTTTGTTTCATCCAAGTCAATAGTCACTTGCTTTGTATGCACGATTCATGCCAACTTACTTAACTTAATCAATTCTTTTCCGAGTTTAAGTACTCGAGGGTTTCAACACATAAAGCCTAACAAAAATCATCGTATATTGGCTCAGATTAAAACATCCAAACAATAAAAAGTCCTGCTTCAGAATTATCCTGTTTTCTAAGTCATTAAAACTCAATCTTTAAAATTAGTATGGTTTTCATGAGAATTATCCTGTATTCTTGAATGCACCAAATACTTTCCAATATTTGATTGTTCAAGCATTTAATTTGGTATTGCAAATCAGAAAATAAATCAATCAAGTTATGGTGATCAAAGTTTTTCCTTTTAAGTGAAGATCATGTGTATATATATACATGTTGTCAGACTGATCATTAGTCATAACATAAACAAACCAAAGTTGTCTCTAAACAAGTTTTCAGATACAACCATGAAAAGTGCATCGTTGATGGTGTTGTTTTTGACTATCTTGCTGATGAATGGTAAGAATAAAGCATTAGGTATTCTTTCTTTTTTCTAACAATGTTTGGGTTAAATTAAGAAACGCATATCTTGTTTCAGGAAATCAACTATCGAGGGCTCGTACATTTGGTGCAGGTTCAGTTGATGCACACGTCCGGCCGGTCAATGTCATAAACAACTCGGAATTAAAATGTCACAATGATGAAGATTGTTATTATAAATGTCCACCTCATAAAACAGCGTTTTGTCAAAAGGGGAAATGCTTCTGCTACGTACCTCCCAATTCGAGAACTTTCTCATATTTCAACTGAAATATAGGTGATCCAAATGCACACCTTTTTATTTCATTATAGTGGTTACTGAGTTGTGGAATATATAAGCTCATAAGTATAGCTCATCTTATATGTCTAAACTACGTTACCTCATGTAACTGGAATCGCAAAAAAGAGTTAAACCTAATGAAAATCTTTTATCTTATATTTAATACCATTTGAGTTTGATTATAAGGTTTCAGCGGAGTGTTTGGTTTCTGATGTAACGGAGGAATGGATTTTAATGCAACTAGTTACTGTATTCTGAACGAAACTTATAGATCGACCAGGTTGTCATGTACTCCGTATCAACTTTGTGAATATAATGGTCTTAAAAAGTTATGGCATACATTACTAGTAATTGACATAATGCAAAAAGCTACTGTATGTAACAACTTTGTGAATATAATGACTTGTTGCAATCGATTTGCCACATGCCCTTCACATCATATTTTATAAATTAAAAGCCTATTCAGCAAATTCACTCCAATGCAAAAGCTTTTGTGTAAAAATTAAACATGTGGCGCTCAAGAAATATGAAACTGCAAAATTAAGCCTTGTCGCCTTATTATGCCCAGAAGTTTGAGGCGAATGATCATTTCTTTTCGTAGCTCCTTTTGTTGTCACTTTCAAAACAGCAGCCTTCGGATCCACCCAACCTTCCGACGTATCTCCATTCTTTAATTTTCTTCAATTCTTCTTAGTATTTAATTTTCTTGCTTGTTTTAAGCTCTTTTCACCACTTAGCTTTATTGGAAGGCATATAGTTCCTTAAAGCTATTGTAGCTTCTCTAAATAAACATCTATTTAAAAGTTAATCACTAGCTATGATATTTTTTAATACTACTGTAATACTTAAGATAGTATACATCTATATTTATATCTATACTTCATTATAAAATATTAATGATACTTTTATAATACTTATAAAGTCTGAAAATTTAGACTTCTTCTTTTCTGTTTATAAAACTATCCTTTTTCTAATTAAGAACAAAACATATCATTTTATATACACATATTTTGCAACAATTTTTTGTAACACCTTTATGTATGTTCGCGTATGTCTCCGGCACATGGCCGAAGGCATGTCACTAGCGCCGAGGAAATTGCCACGTAGGAGAGAGAGAACAGACAAGATCCCCCAAATCTTGGGAGACCTTGTTTTACCCAACAGGCAAGGCTTTACCCAGCGGATCCAGTCATGATCCGCCGCCTGCTTTTACACTGTACCTGACATTAGGGTACTGTTCAATGGGCGCACATCTCAATGACGTGACTACACGGCCCGGTATGCCCTAAGCTTTGGGTATAAATACCCCAAGGCATTTACTACACACAACAACACACAGTACACACCATTTACTCCTACTTAATATCATATCTGCGGTATTCCGCACCGGATACCACTCCAGTGATAGTTACTTACTTTCACGCCGGAGCTTGGTCTCGGGTTCACACCTGGGGCGAGTTAACGTGCGTTCTCTTATTGCAGGGTAGGCCAATCCTACAAGCATATCTTACACGAGACCGAAGCTAAATATCCTGGGACCTTGTGCCTGCGGAAATTTGTTTCAACATTTGGCGCCATCCGTGGGACCCTAAACTCGAATCTCCAACTAGCTAACAATGGCAGGGGCTTCAGGAAGCGGGTCTCCTTTAACCATTTCACCAGAACGTGACAACACCACCGGTGGAGGAGAGACATAAACACCTTCCTCTTTGAAACAAAAAATCCTTGATAGCGTGAGTGAGCTGCGGAGTTTGGTCGGACGATATAACGCCGTCGGGCAAGAACCTCTTATGCCTATGAAGTTGGTCTTCGATGACGAGCCACGGGATACTCAAAGGGAGAGGCCAACAATTACACAAACTCACAAGTCTACAGACATGTCGGCCGAAGAGCTATAGAAACCGTTCAAGGATGTTGTCTCATCACCGTTCACCAGGAAGATCATTCAATTTTCATCACCGAAGCATATCCTGCCAACAACACTGAAGTTGTATACTGGAGCTACAGATCCCAATGATCATATCACGCGCTTTGCCGGTGCGGCTAACTCGGGAGAGTGGCTATGCCGGTATGGTGCAGATTTTTCCAGCAGACATTGGACGGGGCAGCTGGAGGATGGTTCGAAAGGTTGCCACGGGCAGTATAGGACATTGGGACGACCTGAGGGATCAATTCCTAGAAAGGTTTGCCTTGAGGAGGAAGGGTCACATAAGCCCCATGGAAATCACCAGCATCGTGAGGAGGGCTAATGAGTTACTCTTGGTATTTAAAGAAAGGTGGACTGATGAAGCCAGTTATATACAAGGCGTTGCGGAACTCATGAAAATCTCCTCCTTTACTGCTGGGGCTAAGTGTCCAGAGTTGTCTCGACGTTTCTCCGATGACGAACCAAAGACAGTAGCTGAAATGTTCAGAAGGGTGGATGATTTTGCCAAATCCGAAGAGGCTTATAGAAACACAGAGCTACCACAGGGGGAAGGAAGTGATAGAGGAGGAAAGGGCGTGAAGGATGACAAGTACTTCTCAGGGAAGAATTTCAACCGCAACAAAAACAAAAATGACTACAGGCCAAAACCTGCATATTCACCATATCTTCCACCGACCAACCCGAAGAAGAATCAGTATCAACGGTCCGGTCTAGAGACGTTGACAAAATTTCCCAAGGAAATTTTGGCCACTGATTTACAACTTCAGTTACCTCAACCCCCACCCACAAAGGGCATGGTGCGCCCAGAAAACATGGATAAGTATTGTGACTACCATAGGGAAAAGGGTCATCTCACAAATGATTGTCATCAGCTAAGAAAGCAGTTGGAGGTTGCGCTCGAGTCCAGAAAGCTGAATCATTTGATCAAAGATTTGAGGGGAAAAGTAAACAAGGGCAATCAAGGAAGAAGAAATGGAGGAGGTGAATACAAAGATAAAACAAAAAACATGATAAGCAGCAAATAATATGGCACGAAGAGAAAAGAACGTATGCCAAGTCGAAGTTGATTGGATGAATGTCCCAATATACTTCCCTCCGCTAACTGAAGCTGAGGCTTCGGATGATCCCTTAATATTCGAAGCAGAAGTAGAAGGGTATTGGGTGAAGCGCGTGTTTGTCGATGAAGGAGCAGTTATGGAAGTAATGTTTGAGCATTGCTTCATGAATTTAGATCCGGATATAAGACGAAGGTTAACTCCTGACCCTGTCAAGGTCCTAAGTTTCTCGGGGGAAGAAACTCAGCCAATGGGAAAAATCGAGTTAGAGGTTACGTTTGGAGCACATGGTATGGAAAGGAACACAATAATGACCTTTTGTGTGATCAAAGCACCATCCCCGTACAACATCATCCTTGGCCGAACCGGGATCAAAAAGTTAAGAGCCGTCCCTTCGACGATACACTCTGCAATGAAGTTTCCCACTCCTGGTGGCACCGCCACGTTGAAGACCACAGCCAGATCGATCTTTGAATGTAGGGTAATTGAAGATGGTCAAAAAATAGCAAAAGAAAAGGCCACGGCCGTGGGCAAGGAGTTAGACAAATGGATCGCTTTTGAAAAGTTCAATGAGCAGGAAAGAGTTAAGGAAGGGATGACGGAACAAGTCATCATCCACCCCGGTTACCCGGAGCAATTGGTAACCATTGGGAGGCTCTTCACAAAGAAATGTAGGTTACAAGTGATAGATCTGCTGAAGAATAGCACAGATGTGTTTGCTTGGGAGCCGTTTGATATGACAGGGGTCTCTAAAAGAATCATCAAACACTCGTTAAATGTGGATCCGTCCAGAACACCTGTGGCCCAAAAAAGGAGAACGTTGGGTGAAGAAAAAAGCCGAGCTGTCCAAAAGGATGTTGCGGATCTTTTAAAAGCCGGTATAGTGAGACCAGTCCGATACCCAACATGGATCTCTAACCCTATCCTCGTAAAGAAGCCGGATGGTGACTGGTGAATATGTGTAGATTTCAAAAACCTTAACTCAGCCTGCCCTAAGGACTATTATCCACTACCTGACATCGATGCGAAGATTGGCTCGGTCATGGGTTTCAAGTTCAAGTGTTTCCTTGATGCATACAAGGGATACCATCAAGTGCTCATGGACAATGAGGATGAGGAAAATACAGCCTTCTATACAGATGAGGGCACATACTGTTATACCAAAATGCTTTTTGGACTTAAGAATGCTGGAGCCACATACCAACGATTGGTAGACTCAGAATTCCGGTCACAAATAGGGACAAATCTGGAAGCGTATGTTGATGATCTGATGATCAAGAGCAAGACTGAAGAGAAGATGATTGAAGACATCAAGGAAACATTTGATAACCTAAGGAAAATTAACATGAAACTCAACCCGAAGAAGTGCTCTTTTGGGGTCGAAGAAGGCAAGTTCCTAGGGTACATGGCGACTTCGGAAGGAATCCGGGCGAATCCTAAGAAGACGAAAGCCATCTCAGAGATGCGATCACCTAGGACGTGGAAAGAAATGCAATCTCTCAGTGGAAAGCTAGCAGCCTTAAATCGCTTTTTGTCCAGGTCAGCTGAACGTTCGCTTCCATTCTTTGAAACTCTGAAGAACATAACAAAGGAAAATAAGTAAGAGTACTAGTGGACGGAGCAGGCAGAGAAGGCTTTTCAGGAACTAAAGAAGGTAATCATGGAACTTCCTTCATTGGCATCTCCAAGGAAGAACGAGGTGTTATATGTATACTTAGCCGCATCAAAAGAAGCAGTAAGTGGAGTTCTCCTAGTAGAGAGGGAAGGCATCCATAAGCCGGTCCGATATGTGAGTAGAACGTTACATGATGCCGAGACGAGGTACTCGACATTAGAGAAACTAGCTTTCTCCCTACTACACCTTTCAAGGAGGCTCCGTAGATACTTCGAGGCACATGACATCCATGTCATAACCGACCAGCCACTAAAACAAATACTGGGAAAGTCTGAATCATTCGGAAGGCTGGCGAAGTACTCTGTTGAGCTGGAAATGTATGAGATATTCTATGTGTCGCGGAACTCAGTCAAGGGCCAAGTATTGGCAGATTTCCTTAATGAAGCACCTTTGGGCCAAGAAGGAAAAATAGAAATATGTGAAATTAATGAGCAAGTGGAGCCAGAAGTAGCTTGGACGCTATACACCGACGGGCGTCCAGCTCAAAAGGGGCAGGAGCTAGTCTGGTGTTGACTAACCCAGAAGAGATGGAGTTCACATATGCTCTAAGATTCAATTTCAGTTGCTCCAATAACGAAGCAGAATACGAGGCACTATTGGCCAGGTTGCGGCTAGCAAAGAAAATGGGAGTAAAGGTGCTAGAAGCCAAAGTGGATTCCAAACTTGTAGCTTGTCAGTTAAGTGGTGAATTTGTTGCCAGTGACGATAGAATGATGAAATACTTGTCAAGGCCAAAGAGATCATCACATGCTTCACAAAGTTCAGAATCACTCATGTGGCCAGAACAAAAAATCAGAAGGCAGACGTCCTCAACCAGCTTGCATCGGTGGCATTCAACCACCTCACCAAGAAAATCCTAGAGTCCCGGTCCATAGACGCTCAGGAAGTAAATGTCATAGTGCAAGAGGAAGGGGAAAATTGGATGACACATATTAGAAAGTGCTTAGAAGAGGGCATATGGCCACAAGACCCTAACGAAGCCAGGGCAATGAGAATGAAAATAAACCAATATGTCAGAAGATGGTGTGCTGTTCAAGAAATCCTATTTGTCTCCCATGCTAAGGTGTGTGGGTCCAACTCAAGCCAACTACATCATCAGAGAAGTCCATGAGGGGTCATGTGGCACTCCGGCACAAGGTCGGTGGTGGAAAAGATTATGAGGCAAGGGTATTATTGGCCCACTATGCACCAAGATACATGGGAAGAAGTCTCCAAGTGTGAAGCATGTCAAATACATGGACCAGTCCCAAGACTCCCAAAGACAAAGCTGACCTCCGTCATGTCACCATGGCCTTTCTACCAATAGGGAATGGAAATCCTAGGACTAATTGACGGATCTCCAGGGAATGTGAAGTTTGTGATTGTGGCAATCGATTACTTCACAAAGTGGATAGAAGCAAAGCCTCTAGCACGAGTCACCGGGAAGGAGGTGAAAAAGTTTGCTTGGCAGAATATTGTGTGTAGGTTCGGACTACCCAGGGTCATTGTGACAGATAATGGAAAGCAACTGGTGGAGGGAACGTTAAGAAAATGGTGTGAGAAATGGGGAATTAAGCAAATGAACACAACCATCGCTCATCCGCAAGCAAATGGTTTGGTCGAAAGGGCCAACAAGTCTCTAATGCATGGAATCAAAGCCCGGTTAGGGAGGAACCTAACAGGACGGGTCGATGAACTCCCTCATGTGCTATGGACTCATAGGACAATGCTAAAGACAAGTAATTGTGAAACACCATTCAGTTTAACCTATGGAAGCGAAGCAGTGATCCCGGCCGAGATGGGAGTCTCATCCGCAAGAACCCTCCTATTCAACGAAGACAACAATGAGGAAGAGCTCCGGCTAAATCTGGATTTGTTGCAGGAGCGGCGAGAGACCGCAGCCATTGAGGAAGCAAAGTACAAGAAGAAAGTCGAACAATATTACAACAAAAGGGTCAAGCTTTGCAACTTCAAAGTGGGTGATTTTGTCTACCGACGGAATGAGGCTAGCAGGGTCGAGAAGGTTGGCAAGCTTGGTCCCAATTGGGAAGGCCCTTACAGGGTAAAAGAAGCATACCAAAATGGCTCGTACAAGCTCGAGACTATGAATAAACGCGAGGTACCGAGAACCTGGCATGCAATCAACCTTCAGAAATGTTTTATGTAAGAAAACAATGTAACGAAGAAACGGTTGAATGAATGAAATTTTCATGTTGTTTTGGTAACACGGTTGTCATTACATTTTCAAATCCTCGGAGTAGCTAACCGTAGGACTGCAAACTTGTAAAACTATAAGTGTTGGATGCACCCGGGAGGCAATCCGGAGGACAAATCAAAAGCGACCATGTGCCGATGTCCTCCCATATATAAATTTTAAAGTAAAACACTCTAAGTGTTGGATGCGCCCGAGAGGCAATCCGGAGGACAATTCAAAAGCGGCCATGTACCGATGTCCTCCCATATATAAATTATAAAAATGAAAAACACTATAAGTGTTGGATGCGCCCAAAGGGTAATCCGGAGGACAAATCAAAAGCGGCCATGTACCGATGTCCTCCCATGAATAATGAAAAACACTCCTAAGTGTCTAAATGTTTCATAAAAAGGTAAACATTGTTATATGACTTAACCCTTCGGTCCGACATCGAAGGATAATATACAAAAATTTGCATAAAACACAAAGATACTAAACACATGAGCATAAAGGAATACATGTGATACATTTCAAAAGAAAGAAATTATAAGTACATATTGTTTGTTGCATGTTCAAATTACCAAATGCCCAGGATACGAATAATGTTATACAAAAGATGAAGTAGGGAAATTATTACAAGACTTAAAAACAATTGTTCAGTTACAAGCCCATGCCGGCATTCCGGAGGCAAAGAAATGATTCAGAGAGCGGTCGTACCGACTTCAGAGTCTGCTTTCTTCCCTTCTAGGTTTTGGGACGAAGGCTCAGGCCGTTCAACATCTTTCTCGGTAATATCAGAAGTTGCACCGGAGGGGAGTTCACTTGTTACAGATGAAGATGGTCCACATTCTGGTTCCAGCTGCAGCAAATCTCCGACAGACAAGGAATAAGAAGAAGAGATCTTGTCAACGAAAGGATAGGAGGTATCAAATAAGGCATCACAAGCAGGAACCCAAGTCTTCAAAGCATCTCTTTTGATATCCTTGACTTTGGACAACACTTGCTGCACTTGGGCCGGAGTCCTTCCGAGGCTGGTGGACTTCATGAAACCTGCAGAGAAGGCTACGCTACATGCTCCGCCGAGAGCCTTGCGATACTCATAACTCCTTATCAACTTCTTGAACAAGCAAGGAATTCCATCTCGAATCAACATCTGTTTATCATGTTCAGCCTGGCTGAGAAGAACTGTAAGATGTTTGTTGTTTGTCTCGGCAGCGGAAAGTTTCCCCGTAACATCTACAAGTTCATGACTCTTCAAAGAAAGTTGTTCAGTAGCCTCGGTGGCAGTCTTCTTGAGAACCTCATTCTCTTCCTCAAGCGTTTGAATGCGAAGGTTCAACTCTTCCTCTCTTGTAGCATAAGTAGAATGGGAATCTTTAAGTTTCTGATGGGAGACCTTTAAACGATTCAACAACTCTTGCCCTTGAGAAAAAGACTCCTTCTCAGCAAAGTGGGAGTTGGCCATTTCAACATATTCGCTATTTAACTTCTCATAGCGCTTCATCAACTCAGCCGCGGCAATTGTACTTTGGGCGATGGACCGACAGCTATGACGAAGGATGTCATAGTTGGACATCGCCTTCAAATGTTGATCATCAGCAGGAGTAGCAAGGTTGTATAAGAACTCTTTAGCAGCATAGTTAGAGTTGACTCTAACATCCTCGTTCAGTCTCCAGTTCAGAACATGCTTGGGGGGATCAAACTCTTCTCCTGCTACATACGAAGAGATTAGCACAAGCACACATACATATGCAAATAAAAAGCTGAAGGTAAACAAAAAAAAGAGGTGAAAAGAAGGAAGGCAAAAAAACTAACCAGCAAGTTGTGAGTCGTGTTCGGCATGAGGTGAGGAATGGTCACTAACTTGAACAATGGAAGGTGATTTTTCCCTTGGACCGGAACCACCTGCTGAGGCTTGAGAATGGGGCTTAGCAACGCTTATGGGTTGAGTGGAATGGGTCTTCTGGGAGTCTGCCTCAGATTCAGAATGAATAGTTTTACGACCTTTCTTTTTCACCCTTTTGTTGGATGTACTACCCTCGGCGATAGAAGAAGCTTTTCTCACCTTCGGATTCTTCTCTTGCTTCTGTTTAGCTTCCAAGATACGAGACGAAGGCTTCTCAACCAATTGTTGAACGGGCGTTAACTTAGGAATTTCCTGACCAACAGGTAGGGGTTCGGTCACACGAGGAGTTGGTTTCTCGTTTTCTGCATAAGGCTCATCGATATCAACCAAGCCTTCGTCAAAGGAGGGAAGATCCAAAAAATCCATGAAGCTCTCATTTCTGTAGAAGGTAGGAAACAAAAGCAAGGCAAGCATAAGCAAGCTCGCGTGAGTAATAATGAAGCAAGAACAAACAAAAAACAAAGTATACATTTCTTATCAGCATCTAAAAGTAACCGGCGCAGCTCTGGATGACTATAGGGGAAAGAAAGACCGGCGAGAAAAAGTAGAACTTCAGGAGGAGGACGACACAAAATTAGTTTCTTCCCAAGAGCTCTGGCATGTGCAACATTGTACGAGGCAGGCATATCATCAGTAACAACAGACTCGCGATGTCTCCAAGGCATAGCAAAAGGTATCGCCCGACGGTCCATCAAGAAGAACTCATTTTTCCATTTCTTGAGGCTAGAAGTAGTCTCGGTCAAACACTTGTCATACTCTCCCTCTCCTCGACTCTCGAAGGAAAACCAATGACCCTGTTTACTCAGCCTATAGAACACTCTAAACAACGTTACAGATACGGGAATCTTCGAACCGAAGCAACGCAACTCGAACATCACTACTCTATTCACGCCTATGGGAACAAGTTGGGAAATGTGTACTTTGAAATACTGAATCACATTTAAAAAGAAGGTGGAAAAAGGGATCCGAAGGCCAGAGTGGTCAAGGAACTGGCGATAAATTCTAATCTTAGAATCAGGCAAGCGGTCCATAGTCAAATCCGGATCCGGAAGGCAAGGCCTTAAAAGAGAGGGGATGTTATACTTACATATCACTACCTTCAAATCATCCTCAGTCATACCAGATAAACGTATATGCATGTCACACTTGGGATCACGCTTCACCGGCGGGTCCACTCTCGACTTTACGATCTCTTTCCCAGTCATCCGGAACAGGCAGATTTACAAGTATAAAAGATAACGAAAGAATGAAAAATTTACCTACGAATTGTGAGAAGGAAGCAAGGATGAAGAAATGACAATGGCGAAAACGGTATGAGGTGAAAATGAATAGCACATATATATAGGGGTCATGGGCGAAGAAACCAAGGAGACACTATTCACTCACGAGTCACGAGGATAAAGATCTGCCGTTAAATTCAAAATTGCTAGACACGTGTCGTAATCCCATCCTCCACTAAAGGAAAAGGGAGTCCAAAATAAGAAATAAATTCGAACCGGTTCAGAGGATGGAACAGGTCAAAAACCAGCCCCAGACGAAGAACAAAAAACTAATTTGTTTAAAATATCAGTCCATTATAAGTATAATGAACTAATACTTGGGGGGACATGTTCGCGTATGTCTCCGGCACATGGCCGAAGGCATGTCACTGGCGCCGAGGCAATTGCCACGTAGGAGAGAGAGAACAGACAAGATCTCCCAAATCTTGGGAGACCTTGTTTTACCCAACAGGCAAGGCATTACCCAGCGGATCCAGTCATGATCCACCGCCTGCTTTTACACTGTACCTGACATTAGGGTACTGTTCAATAGGCGCACATCTCAATGACGTGACTACACGGCCAGGTATGCCCTAAGCTTTGGGTATAAATACCCCAAGACATTTACTACACACAGCAACACACAGTACACATCATTTACTCATACTTAATATCATATCTCCGGTATTCCGCACCGGATACCACTCCAGTGATAGTTACTTACTTTCACGCCGGAGCTTGGTCTCGGGTTCACACCTGGGGCGAGTTAACGTGCGTTCTCTTATTGCAGGGTAGGCCAATCCTACAAGCATATCTTACACGAGACCGAAGCTAAATATCCTGGGACCTTGTGCCTGCGGAAATTTGTTTCAACAATGTATAATTTTGAGCATCCATCTCCTTTTAGGGAAACGTATCTAAAAGTGAAATTTGTTACTTGTTAATTAAAAACTTATTTATATTTTTAAATTGACATACATTTATTTATATATAATAATTTGTTTTTTTACGATTAATTTCATTATATATACAAAAAAAATATTTTTTAATTCAACATTCATTTTATTAATTTTTAGTTTTTTCACTTTTATTACACTACTCAAAACCACTCTTTTGCGCGGGTAACATCGTAGACCAGCCCCGACCCACAAGAAGGAAAAGTCTATCCTGTACAAAGGGATGATATTGAACGTTGCTTCCACCATGCTGCCATGAGCAACGAATTGCACATCAAATAATTAACTGAGTCACAAAAAGTTCCAAATCGTTCCAAGGAACATGTTGCATGAGATCGACTTTTGATGTCTCTAACGACCATAAAGAATATTTGTCAACAACGTTACTTAAAATCTTTCTACTAGCTATGTATATATACATTGTTAAGCGATGATCTTTTTGTGTATGGTGATGATGGTTGATCAACCTGCAAGCGTTCCGATTTCAGTAATAGGGCCACAGTTTGTTGTACCATCTCAAGTTGAGCTTATAGTCGAATCGCATGCACCAGGGAACCTTTTGATCACTGATATTGATCACAAGATTTTGTTTAGAGTAAAACCAGCCACCACAACCTTCCATCGCAAACGGCTGTTACTCGACCCTGATGACAGACCTCTTTTACTAATTCAAGAGAAGGTGATATGAATTTTTTTCATCTATTAATTAGACTGTCGGTTTTTTTGTTTCTTAATTCGAAGCTGACATACATGGACTATATATATATTACTTCCAGAACATGAGTTTACATCAACGATGGAATGTATTTAGGGGTGAAAGCGATGCGGATTCAGACCTGATATTTACGTCAAAGGAGAAACACATAACTGGGTGGCATAAGATGCAGGTAAATGTATTCTTGGCAAATAAAACTGGTAGCGAGGATAATTGCGATTTTAACATCAAGGGATGTTTTTCAAAGAAGAGAAATTGTACCGTTCATACGAAAGAATCTTCAACACCGATAGCCCAAGTACGTTATTTATATTTTTCCTACTTCCATATATTTATTATGAAAACACTAATTATATGGCTCTTATATGTAGATGCATAAATTTAAACCAAAAAAGAATGCCAAACATACCAAGGGAAAATACATGGTGACAGTTAATCCTAATGAGGATTGCGCATTTGTGGTCGCACTAATTGCGATTCTCGATGGTATGCACAACGCTGATAAAAAGAAATCCAAGTCTCAAGGTGTTGGAGGAGCTGTTGACAAACTGATGTAGCGGAAAACAATGATAGATAATTGAATCTGTTGATTCCAAAGAATACCAGAAACAACTCTTCCAAGTATCGTTGATTCAAAAGAATACCGATAATCAGGCAAACTCCAACAATCGTTGATTCAACGAATACCCGATTATTAAGAGAAAATTGAACAATAAACCCTAACCTGGATTCAAGTCAATTAACAAACACTAAAAGTCTGTTTTTTTATTCATAACTTCATTAATAATTCAATACAAAAAGTCCTAATTATATAGGAAAACTAAACTTCCGGAAAAAGATAACAATATTTTCCCAAAAACATAAAATAAGAAAACTAAATAAAAGATACCACAAAATATGAAAACTAAATAAAAAATACCACAAATAAACTAAATAACCACTTTATTTTTATGATCCTCCATCACATACTTAATTTGGCCATGTCGTAAATTGAAGTATGATTACACATGGACTCATAGTTTGGTTCAACGTCGTCTTTAATCTTTCTTATGATCTTATCGTTGTGGTTTATATATGTTTGGTATCAAATTCGTGTATAATTCTTGCTGTTGATGGTATATGAAAAACTTTCATAGCAAAACATCAAAAAAAGTGTAAAATAGTTTTTTTTTTAAGTATTACTGAATGTCTTTTATGATCGACTAAACAAGTAAGATCGTGCCATTTAGAGACATCATTTCTACAAAATTAGAATTGGTGAATACGGTCCTTTCGCCTTATTGGAAGTTTATCAGCTTAAATCTCAAAGTCTGTATGCGTTCGGTTGCTAAAGACACTTTATTAATACGATTGCAGTTCCTGGTTTTGGGTTTTTATTCTTTTTGTTTCTATATGAGACAGCCAAGGTTTGCTAGTTTAGTAAATGTTTTTCTATTTTTAGAAAGGCAAAACGTATAGATCGACATACATTAAGTGATACAAACAATAATACTCGAAAACTGATTCATTAGATAAATCAGTATACCAGCAAAATGACCAATTTTTTACTATGGCTAAACAGACAGAACTGACCACAAGACTCAGATGTCACAATAAACATCAAAAGTATCAAGAGACAGAAAAACTTCACATGGTTTGTTTTATCCAACGACGTTGAGTTGCTTACTTAGATTGATCAATTCTTTTTCATTTTGTATTGCAAATCAACAAGTAAATCAGTCAAGTTATGGTGATCAAAGTTATCCTTTTTAAGTGAAGATCATTTGTGTATATATACATGTTGTTAGACTCGATAATTAGTCATAACATAAACAAACCAAAGTTGTCTCTAAACAAGTTTTCGGATACAATCATGAAAAGTGCATCGTTGATGGTGTTGTTTTTGACTATCTTGCTGATGAACGGTAAGAATGAAGCATTAGGTATTCTTTCTTTTTTCTAACAATGTTTGGGTTACATTAAGAAACGCATATCTTGTTTCAGGAAATCAACTATCGAGGGCTCGTACATTTGGTGCACGTTCAGTTGATGCACACGTCCGGCCGGTCAATGTCATAAACAACTCGGAATTAAAATGTCACAATGATGAAGATTGTTATTATAAATGTCCACTTCATAAAACATCGTTTTGTCAAAAGGGGAAATGCTTCTGCTACGTACCTCCCAATTCGAGAACTTTCTCATATTTCAACTGAAATATAGGTGATCCAAATGCACACCTTTTTATTTCATTATACGTCTAAACTATGTTACCTCACTTATAATGGTTACGAGTTGTGGAATATATTTAAACAATAAGCTCATTTTATACGTTTAAACTTAATGAAGACCTTTTATCTTATATGTTATTCAACAATAGTTCCCATTAGGAATTACATCAAAGTTTTGTCACTTTTTGCCTAAAGGTAGATTGTTTATATTTGTGAAAACATAAAATGGACAGCTTCCATTCAGAAAACATAAAATGGACAGCTTCCTGCCACCTATAGACCTCAGAGGTGGTAAAATGGGTAGTTTGGATAACGGGTCAAAACAAGTACTGTAATTTATAATGCAGGTCAGGTCGGATTGTCTAGCAAGTATAAAGAAGTGTTCTCCCTAATTCTTATATGTACTAGAAAAAAATACAATTTCTGAATCTTTGGATCTGTATGCCCCAATTGCTTTAGTTAAACTTTCTGTTATTTACCCATTGACCATAGGTAAATGGTTGAAATTTCTATTTTTGGGTAAAAGACTAAAAGAGACAATCCCCGGAATTTCTCCACCTCTACTTAGACCTTAACAAAATGAAAATCAGGGTCGGACAGAAAGAAAGAAAGGGTCATTCGCCTCGAACTCATGGGCATTAGATAACAGGCTCGGACGGAAAGAAAGTAAGTTTACCTGTCTTCTAGGTTTGTTGTACTAGTCTTTTTAAGTTTTGCTCATATTAAATGATTTCCATTATGTCAAGATTGTCAGTTCAAGTGACGAAAGAAATATTAATATCTTTTATATGTACCATGAATAAGTTGTGCTTAAATAATGTACTGTATATTCTAAGTCATTAAAACTCAATCTTTAAAATTAGTATAGTTTTCATGAGAATTATCCAGTTTCCTTGACTGCAGCAAATACTTTGCAATATTTCAATTGTTTAAGCGTTTCATTTTGTATTGCAAATCAACAAATAAATCAGTCAAGTTATGATGATCAAAGTTTTTCCTTTTAAGTGAAGATCATTTGTATATATATACATGTTGTTAGACTCGATCATTAGTCATAACATAAACAAACCAAAGTTGTCTCTAAACAAGTTTTCGTATACAATCATGAAAAGTGCATCGTTGATGGTGTTGTTTTTGAGTATCTTGCTGATGAATGGTAAGAATAAAGCATTAGGTATTCTTTCTTTTTTCTAACAATGTTTGGGTTACATTAAGAAACGCATATCTTGTTTCAGGAAATCAACTATCGAGTGCTCGTACATTTGGTGCAGGTTCAGTTGATGCACACGTCCGGCCGGTCAATGTCATAAACAACTCGGAATTAAAATGTCACAATAATGAAGATTGTTATGATATATGTCCACCTCGTAAAACGTCATTTTGTCAAAATGGGAAATGCTTCTGCTTCCTACCTCCCAATTCGAGAACTTTTTCATATTTCACTTGAAATATAGGTGATCCAAATGCACACCTTTTTATTTCATTATAATGTCTACGAGTTGTGGAATATGTTCAAGCAATTTGGCTATTAGTATCAAAGAGATAAACTTTATAAGCTCATAAGTATAGCTCATCTTATACGTCTAAACTACGTTACCTCACTTGTAACTCGAATCGCAAAAAAGAGTTAAACCTAATGAAAACTTTTATCTTATATTTATTCAACTAGTTTTATATATTTTATTACCATTTGAGTTTTATTATAAGTTTTTAAGGGAGTGTTTGGTTTCTGATGTAACGGAGGAATGGCTTTTATTGCAAATATCAACTATCAGGTGGCAGAATAGTTGACCCAAATCCGACTTGTAGGTTTCGGATCATTTGAGTTTATTGGTAGCTCTTATATAGTTTATAAATACCATCAACAATTAAGCATAACCAGCGGTTTATAATGTTTAATATGGTATGGGAGTAGGTCTAATCACAAGACCTAGTCGGCCGCCATAAACCCGTTGCTTTTATGTTGCCCCGTCAAATCTGCTTCACCATCTCAAAACATAGCCGTTGGCTATCATGAGCCGCTACTGTCCTTAATAAAATAACTGTGGGTCAAAACTAGAGTTGCTTACTGTTTTGGCAATAACTCCTAAACAATTTGGTGCAAACTAACGTTACCAGTGACATTCTCTATGTTTTAAGATTTTGCACAAAACACAAGCAAAATCACCTACATTGGTCGATGGACGCGCTTCTCGAATCTGTTGCTAACACAATTCTCTAACAGGGTCGTCTCATGCATTTTGATGGCCTGTGCTATGAATAAAATATGGCCTCTCTAGTAATAATTTGACTTATAAAACAAAGTATTAATACAATGAACAGTCTTATTAAATAGCCATGTCCATGTTTTGACATAGTGTAGTTTTTGCTTAGGAAGAAAAGGTATCATCGTATAATGTTAAACTGTCAAAGTTTGTATTTCATTTGTTGGTGTGTTCCATATTATTGTTATTGATGATGGCACCAGGTGATTAATATTCTCAATTTGACATACTATCTTAGGCTGGGAGGAGTGGGAAGAAAAATCCATGGGTGGGGGTGAGGTGGCAAAAACTCACGTGTGGGGTATCAAGAACCTCACCAAAATGTAACCAAAAACCCACGCGTGGGTTTATGTTTTCCAAAAAAAAAAACCAATACCGGTAAGTTTCTTACCTTTCGATTAACACAAAACTGGACCCCACTCGACTTTTATACATCCGAATTAATTAATTTTATCCCCTCTTTTTCCTATAAAATCCCCATTTTACACCTATTTTTTTCACATCTTCTTCCTCAAACACATAAATCATCTTCTTTCGCATCTTCAATGGCGCCGGTACTATGGACACTCGAGGAAGAAATAGCGTTGTGTCCCGCTTGAAACTTTGTTGCTGAAAACACCAAGGTAAGTAACACAAGAGATCAGTTCTCTAACGTATGGCTTAAATGACCAAGACTTAGGATGTACCGACAACAAACACCACAAATTAAAGCGCTAGAAAAGCTTCACATGGTTTGTTAACTCTTGTGTGCACGAGTCATGCCAACTTGCTTAATCAATTCTTTTTCAAGTTTAAGCAACTTGAGGGTTTTCCAGTAGTTCCAACACAGAAAGCCAACAAAAATCATTGTATATCAGCAGAAAAGAAAATATACAAACATATAATCATATAGCCTCAGATGAAAACATCAACACAATAAAAAGTTCCGTTGTTTTGGGATTACTATTTTTCTTTAATCAAGTATATCCAGCCTAGAAAACATAATTAATACCATGCTCGTGAAATTGTGAAAAACATACGACCAAGACAATAGTGGGTGCCTAAAAGGTCATGGGTCAAAACAGGTATTGTATAATGCAGGTCAAAACAGGTATTGTATAATGCAGGTATTCTGGATGCCTAAGAGACAATAGTGGATGCCTAAAAGCTCATTTTCGTTAAGTTTGGCAAAAAGAAATATCATAAAGGACCTTGATGCAGAATGTGGTGACAATATATATTGCGTAATGACTTTGGTTTTGCTACTTATCACACAATGGTTTCGCTACTTAACACTCATTTATGGAATCGTCTATTACCAATCAATTGGTAATAACATGTCATGAACTGAGTACTGAAATGTATCAATACAAGGGGATTGCAACTTAGTGAACATATGTTTCTTGTTATCAACTCAGATACTTCACCAAACTTTCCTTTGTATTATTTATTCATCAACTGAAGGTTAAAAAAGGATATAGTTTTAAAACATGTACCACATGGATATATATATATCATTTGAGCAAAAAGCTAAAATTTCCTTATAAGGAAAAATCATATCTCTGGATCAAAATCCTTTCACAAACTTAATCCAAAAAGGTGATAACTGATTTGTACGATTCACCTCAAGTAAGTATTCGGTTTTGTTAATGCAAATATTTTCATATAATTCAAAACTATGCCGATTTCTGAGAGTGTTTCGGTTTTAAATATACATGAATCAGCCTAATTTAGTAACAGGGCTTTGCAAGCTCCAATAGCCGATAGTGTATAGTATTAAGTTTGGGATAAAAGGTTCCGTACCAACATTTATCGAAGATCTTTGTTATGCAAAAGTTTATACTATTGTACATTAGTTCAAGTTTATCATTGTAAAACTCTAATCTGTCTAGCTTTATACATTAGACCCGCTTAATTGATTGTAAGCTATTTTAAAAAACGAAGCCGAGTTACAATGATCATGTTGTACACCATCACCATGCACAGCCGCCTTACATTAATTGATCAATTCTAACGTATGGCTTAAACGACCAAGACTTGAAAAGTTCCACATGGTTTGTTTCATCCAAGTCAATAGACTTGCTTTGTATGCATGATTCATGCCAACTTACTTAACTTAATCAATTCTTTTCTGAGTTTAAGTACTCGAGGGTTTCAACACATAAAGCCTAACAAAAATCATCATATATTGGCTCAGATTAAAACATCCAAACAATAAAAAGTCCTGTTTCAGAATTATCATGTTTTCTAAGTCATTAAAACTCAATCTTTAAAATTGGTATGGTTTTCATGAGAATTATCCTGTTTTCTTGAATGCAACAAATATTTTGCAATATTCGATTATTCAAGCATTTAATTTTGTATTGCAAATCAGCAAATAAATCAGTCAAGTTATGGTGATCAAAGTTTTTCCTTTTAAGTGAAGATCATTTGTATATATATACATGTTGTCAGACTGATCATTAGTCATAACATAAACAATCCAAAGTTGTCTCTAAACAAGTTATCGTATACAATCATGAAAAGTGCATCGTTGATGGTGTTGTTTTTGACTATCTTGCTGATGAATGGTAAGAATAAAGCATTAGGTATTCTTTCTTTTTTCTAACAATGTTTGGGTTACATTAAGAAACGCATAACTTGTTTCAGGAAATCAACTATCGAGGGCTCGTACATTTGGTGCAGGTTCAGTTGATGCACACGTCCGGCCGGTCAATGTCATAAACAACTCGGAATTAAAATGTCACAATGTTGAAGATTGTTATTATAAATGTCCACCTCATAAAACATCGTTTTGTCAAAAGGGGAAATGCTTCTGCTACGTACCTCCCAATTCGAGAACTTTCTCATATTTCAACTGAAATATAGGTGATCCAAGTGCACACACCTTTTTATTTCATTATAATGGTTACGAGTTGTGGAATATATAAGCTCATAAGTATAGCTCATCTTATATGTCTAAACTACGTTACCTCACTTGTAACTGGAATCGCAAAAAAGAGTTAAACCTAATGAAAACCTTTTATCTTATATTTTAATACCATTTGAGTTTAATTATAAGGTTTCAAGGGAGTGTTTGGTTTCTGATATAACGGAGGAATGGATTTTGATGCAATTAGTTACTGTACTCTGAACGAAACTTATAGATCGCCCAGGTTGTCATGTATCAACTTTGTGAATATAATGCAAAAAGCTATGACAACTTTGTGAATATAATGACTTGTTGCAATCGATTTGCCAAATGACCTTAACATCATGTTTTATAAAATAAAAGCCTATTCAGCAAATTCACTCCAATGCAAAAGCTTTTGTGTAAAAACTAAACATGTGGCGCTCAAGAAATATGAAACTGCAAAATTAAGCGGAATATTGGAATGGGCGGTGCGCCTTGTCGCCTTATCATGCCCAGAAGTTTGAGGCGAATGAACGTTTCTTTTCATAGCTCCTTTTGTTATCACTTTCGAAACAACAGCCTTCGGATCCACCCAACCTTCCGACGTATCTTCATTCTTTAATTTTCTTGAAGCTTGTTTTAAGCTTTTTTCACCACTTAGCTTTATTCGAAGGCATATAGTTCCTTAAAGCTATTATAGCTTCTCTAAATAAACATCTATCTAAAAGTTAATCACTGGCTATGATATTTTTTAATACTACTGTAATACTTAAGATAGTATGCATCTATATTTATATATATACTTCATTATAAAATATTAATGACACTTTTATAATACTTATAAAGTTTGAAAATTTAGACTTCTTCTTTTCTGTTTATAAAACTATCCTTTTTCTAAGAACAAAACATATCATTTTATCTATTTTATCTAATAACTAGCTTAAGGACCCGTCTAACGCCGGGACTACTTTAAAGATGATTTTCGAAAATAAAATGAAAGGATGTTTATATTTAAAAACGTGAAACGTGTTCTCGTAATAGATGAGGACAATAAAAGAAAGAACATGTAGCATTTGTGGCCATATTAAAGTTTGTGACAATTAAAAAAAAGCCTTCAATCCGCTATGGTCTTCACGTATGACGTATGTTAGTCCCAATTGATTGAAAAGAAACTGTCCATGTTGCTAACACCTGAAAGTTTAAAATTAAAATGATTAGAAATGGATACGTGAACTTTAAGTAAGACTTAAAATTTATGTAAAAAAATAGATGACATACCATTATAAACTTCGTCAAAGACCATGTAAGACTTCCTTGTATACAACATTTGTAGTTGTTTTACATACATTTTCGTCTGTGTCACATACAACAACCTTCAACCCTTTCTTGCTTTTTACTCGAAAGACAACTACATATAGTTGACCGGTAAAAACTGGACGTGGTAAGTAGAGACCGACTTTAGAAAGTGATTATCCTTGACTTTTATTAATGGTCATTGCAAATGAGAGTGAAATAGGGAACTGTTTTGTGACAATTTTTAGCGGTAAACTCTTGTCAGATGGAGTTATTCTTAACCTGGGAAGGATAACTACCTTTCCGAAATGTGTTCCATTGATAATCTTGGCACTAATACCAGTTCTCGTTAGATTAAGCACATGCATCCTTGTTCCATTACCCAATCCGTTTGGTTGATCGATATTTCTCAAAAGCATTATAGGCACACCTACCTTTAATGCTAACCTGTGATTCGGGACACCTGAGAACTTCAATCCATTTATAAACTCAGATGAGAAAACAGATTCATCGACGGAAGCACCACGATCAGCTTTGTCTATGCTGTCGCAACTCAAATAGACAGTCTCTTCGCCAAGAAATCTTTCCAACAACTTCTCGTTTATAGAGTCAACAATTTTATTAGTTGGCGCCAGAATTGCCTTTTCTTGGAAGTAGGAAGCACCATTTATGTTGTCAAGAATATTCGGGTACGTGAAATCCACAATAGACGTGACTGGATCGTCAGTCGCGTCTATCAGAATATCTTCAGGCACATCTATTTCAACCTCTCTGTCATTATCTTTCCCAAGTTCACCGTCTCCTAACTTTAGTATCCATTCGGCAAAATCTCGTATCTCGTCAACATCATCTGGTCTTGAACCAACCGTAAGTCTCATATTCGTTGTCAACTTAAGAACTCTGCAATTATCCCACAAGTAGGACTGCTTCAGTGAGGCACTTACAATGTCTTGACGCGAGTCTTTTGGAACAACGGGAAGAACCTGCCTATAATTTCCTCCAAAAACAACTGTCATGCCTCCAAATGGCTCTTGATTCATTTCATGCCTGTTTGTCCTTAGTACGTCCTTTAACGTGCGATTGAGAGCCTCAAAACAAAGTTTGTTAGCCATTGGAGCCTCGTCCCAAATAATAAGCTTACATTTCTTTAGCAACTGGCCAAGATCACTTTGAGGACATATGGAGAAGGTAGACGTTTCATCTACACATATCGGAATACGAAACCGGGAATGTGCAGTCCTACCTCCAGGCATCAACAAAGACGCAATACCGCTAGATGCAACATTTAACACGATGTCTCCTCGTCTCCTAATACCAGCGGCTAGTGTCTTCCATAGGAAAGTCTTTCCTGTACCTCCGTATCCGTAAACAAAATACACTCCTCCGCTCACCTCCTCAACATAACCCATGATAGTGTCATAAACGCCTTTTTGTTCTGCGGTTAAAGAAGCGTACAGGCGTTCATACTCGTTCTGCAGCTCAACGGGATCATAATCAGTCTCATCATATATAAGACGATTTCTAAATGCCGTCATGTATCTGTCGTCTGGATAAGGCATCTCAGGCCAACTACGTAGGGAATAACCTCTAGATCGCATAAGTTCTTCTACATAGAACAAACATACATTCTTCTTTTCTTCATCGCCGACAATCAAATCTGTAAAATAATAAAGTTTATCAAACAAAAATAATCATATGGGAATCATTTCTTCAAATTTTAAATTACATGTTTTGTACTAAATATAGGAGCATAAAGGTTTACATGGATCGTTCAAAAGCTCTCTCTTCTTGCGTTGCACATCCTCTGCCATCAAATGCCATGTTTCTAACCAAACTTCTAAAGGTTTGGTGAGTTCCTTTTGCGTCAGCAATGTAACAAACAACTCACGGATTTGATCAGGAGGTGCCCAATGTCCAACGTCTTTAATACTCTCGACATACTCCTTGTCGTCCTCTAAAAGTCCAGCCGCATAGCAAGATTCTTTGTATGTAGGATAAACAATCTTGTTAACTGTTTTTATCCCGTCATGGTCTATACAGCCTTTCACACTATTTAACAGCATCCTACAATAGTAGACGTCTCCTGTAGATATAGGCACATTATGAATTCTACCAATCGCTCTTCCTTTCTTCCTAAAGGTCCATATTCTTTTAGATGCGTTCCATACAAATTTTATTGGAAACTCAGCATAAGTAAGCTCTCGTGCAACCGGATAGAGTTCATTCATTTTTAACCAACCTTCAAACATACTATGTCCAACAGTAGGCTTGTGAATGACTGTTTCAAGGTCTGAGTTCTCGTCGTAAACTATTTGCTGGTCCCCTGGTAAGTGAAACGACAACCGCTTAACAGCAGGTGTTCGGTACTGAACCTCAAAACCAAATATTCTCCACGCCGCGTCACACACGGATAGATATCTACAATCTAAGTAAGCCTTGATTTCGTCTACAGGTTTTTCAACTTGTTCACCGTCTTTCGTTGTACCCGGTTTATACAACTGTGCCGAGACCCTATCTGGTCCTTTGTTAATGTACTTAAATAAATACTTTATAGATCCGGTCTGATTGCACCACTCTACATTAATGTGACACTGATATCGTTTTAGAAGAGTGGCATTATACGGTATAACATAACCATTATGGAGCTGAACTCATTTAGCAGCTTCCACATACCTACCGTTATCACGTCTTTTATATACAGGGTACCCATCAGCGTTAACAGAGCTGCGTTCGCAGAACTTAAATGGGAAACGTTTGCTACATTTACCGTCGACCATACAAACCTGTTTAGGCTCGTCCGCACCGCAAGGACCGTGCATCATAAAATCAGAAACCAATTTGTATAATTCTGGATCTTCGTTTTTATCCGGTATCTCCGCGGAAATGTATTTGTCAATTTGCTCAGCATTTGGCACCTTGTTGTCCCTATTGCAAAAACAAACACAGATGCACGTGAGGGAGAACTCTCTTTTGGAATTCTACCGTGTACACAACTGTTAAATGAAGAACAATACTCGTAGTTTAATACAAATTACGCTAATAACCAAAGAAATATTTCGTTATTAATAAATAGATTTAAGCTAATAGTTTGTTGTATTTACCTGCTTGGGTACGCCTAAACAATCGCATATCTTTCACGTCCTTTACCAGCAGGTCAAGTTTTTATTTGAAAACTCTTGTTAGCACGTCCGGTCTGTCGGAAGATGTAAGGTTATTATCACGCATGAATCGTGCAACCTCTGGCCAGTTTGGATTACATGTTATGGTTATGAACAAATCCGGGCATCCGTACCATCTACATAATGCCATGACGTCCATATAGTTCTGCTTCATGAACCTTGGACCACCGGTAAACATAGAAGGCAAGGCAATCGGTTTCCCAAGAACTGTCGGGTCGGTATTCCCAGATGCCATTCTTTTACGGATGTTCGAGTATGTATCACACCTTAGTTTAGACTGATTGGACCGGTGGAAATACAAACGTTCAGTCTCCACCATTGTATAACCATCCACAAGAAACTTCTGAAACAAACGACCCCCACGAACAAATAAATTTTCTTGATTCGGTCTGTCTTGTATTTGAAAAGCAAACCACTCATGCATACTAACATATTTTTGTTTTTCCTCTTCGTCTTGTTCTCCTCTTCAGCCGGGTCCGGTATTCTTTGGACAAACTTTTTTTTATGAGGCATTTCAAGATAATAACCATCTTTTTTTCACGCGGCATCAACAAAGGTACTACAAAGGAAGATACATCAGATGGAAAATGTTGATACGTTGGAAACCTTCTTTACATTTTTTGATGACAATATCTCTTTGATTTACGCAAGCATCAAAGTCACCTACAATCAGTCCAACGACCTCGTTGGCAGTTGGTAGATTGTAGTTCCATCCATCTTTACCACGTTTGGCTACCAACTTTATTTTAATATTTTGCTCGGTGTCTTGATTGTAGCTGTCACGCGCCCTTCTAAATGTTTTAACCAAATTACTCGAGGTGTCCAAAACATCTTTAACTTCACGAATTATGTTTCTGTCAATATGATGTCTAGCGTTGGCAGGAGTGGACGATGTGTTAGAGCTGCTGCAATTTATACATAACATGTCAATAATATAAACCGTGTGGCAACTTTTGATTAAAACAATATCAAGAACATGCAAAAAGTGAAACGAATAAATTACCTTAACGCTTTTACTCTGTTATCTACCTCGTTCTCAGTATCATAGATATACAGTTGTGCGAACTTGGGCGTCTCATCATTCTCGGGAAGCAAGCTCCCAATTTTATGATATGTTTGTCCGTGCAAGCGAAACACATAAGGTCCGCGTCCGTTCTTATTTATTGAGTCGTCAACCGTCTCTCCCATGGAAGTAAAAGCAAACATATTGTTGTATGATCTGATGTTGTTTTTAAAATTTTGACTCTTTGCATCGTTGTTATTAAATAAATCAACCAACTTTTTTGGAGCCGGCGGGGGTTGTTTAATAAAAACTTTTCCCTTTTGACAACATATACTATAAGGTTTGTTGTTTGGATTATAGTTGCATGTTCTTGCTTCTTTCTCCCATACCAAAGCATGACTTCTGTGCACTCATATATAGGATCGCTGTGGTCGTAGTATTCTGGGCATGAACAAAAATAATAAGCAAAATGTGAATAACGGAAAGTATTTTCGGTTTTACATTAAGTAGTAACGCTATGTTAATACCTTTAGATATTCCAACATATTTATCATAGACTTTTCAAACATTTCCATCGTCACCACCAAGATTAAATCGTACCGGAGTTTGAGGTATTCACGACATCCGCTTATTTTTTGTTGGAAACCTTGATGATTCACCGACTTCGTATGTTGAGTTATTTGCTGATAGATATTGCATGTTTTTTGTAACACCGGAATTAGAGTTACTTCTAACTGGTTGCCTAACACTTTGAGCGACAAGTGTTTCAAAAATAACTGAAAATTATTATATGTGACAATGAATCAGTTAATTGATAGTAAATAATAATTGAATAAACATATGGTAAGATTGAAATGTATAAAGTTGTTACCGTTTGTTACATCACTCAAGGGGGATTGTCGGAAACACGTTGATGAACATGCACCTGATGGATCCTTGGTAATACCATAGGCAGCAGGAGACGTGGTAGCATTCGCTGTCTTTCTTGGTCTACCTCGACCAATTTTGGGTTGTTGCATCGTTACTGAAACAATTATTCAATATGTTTATAAATGTATTTTTCTTTAAACGATGTTTTAACTAATTTATACATGAAATGTATAAAGTTCTTACCATATGTAACACCACTCAACTGAGATTGTGGGACACGTGTTGATGAACCTATTAAAACTTGTATACCGCGTGACACCAGACTGTTTGCAGGGCTTATAAAACGACTAAAATTGATGTTGGTGCTGGTAAGTATTGGACTTTGGGACACTGCATACATATGATTCAGAGATTAACTTTCCAAATATATTGTATATATATTTTACAAACATATTAATAGTGTAATGAAATATATGTGACATTACTGGGAGTTTCCAGATGCTGGATTAGTAATAATATCATGCGACAAAGGAGGCGTAGTAACCTTTGGTGTTTTCCTTGGCCTACCTCTACCAACCACTGGTGTCACGATGTTTTTTGTTTATCTTGCACATACGCAACGCGTTTTTTTTTGGTGTCTTACCATTTTCATTACCACTATTTTTGCTGTTGGGAATCTAAGTTTGTTAGATTTCCTGATCATAGATTTAAACACAAATTAAGCTGTTAGATAGTCACTTGCCTGTGCTTAGGAGACAGGCAAGTATCGCAAGACTCACAGAGATCCAAGTCTCTGTGAGCAACCTCAGAGGAGTCCATGTCAGAGACATTGTCAAGGAAGTCAAAGATTACTTGAAGACATACTCATTGGTTGTGATGGATAACAACCAAGATGTATCAGGGACTCTGAGGGGTTGAGGGTTAACAGGGGTGGCAATACCCTGTTAACACTCAGCATACTTTGGACATGCCATTTGTGTATACGAGACAATGAAGAAAAAGGAAACTGTTTCAAGATCTGCTTCCTTAAAGCATTATGGTAGACTACCAAGAATAGAAGAGCATCTTGTGACAGATGTCTGAAAAGTGAATGTCTTGTGTAGTCACCATCAACTAGTACTTAGGTCAACCTCGTATCACTATAAATAGGATGTGTAGCCCAGCATTAATGTTTAACACTTTGAGAATATTCACACCATTAATGCTTAGAACTTTTTGAATCAAACAGCTATGACTGTATTCATAAGTTAGGGTTCATAGTTGTTCAAAGTGTGCACAACACATTGTCATCAAACGGTGTTATCCATAACACTTGTAATTCTTTATTATACAATAATAAGATTACGTTTGAAAAGTAATAACTTGTGTTGATTAGTTAAGTTTAGTGTTTCTAGACTTGATTAGGGACTTTCAATTGGTATCAAAGCGGTGTTTGATATTAAAACCTTCAAGAAACATCGTTCTCAGTTTTATAATCAAGATCTACCATGCTAGAAACTTCTAACCCACCACAATCACCTTCTGGAAACAACAACAATACATCACCATCTTCACCAAGACTCACCCCTCCACCTCCTAATGACGATGATCTACCCCAACTTCTTAACTCAAGAGGCGGATCACATGTCACCAGTGTACCAGTCTTTGATGAAGAAGATTTTGCTAGTTGGAAGAGTCAATTCCTTGTGTATCTCGATGGACTTGAACCATTTCTTCTAGAAGTTCTAGAAAATGGTCCTTATTTTCCCATGGCGCTTACCTCTACTAAAGAAAACCCTCTTCCCAAACCTCTCAAACAATGGACTCCAGCTGATAGAAAATCGGCAAACCAAGATAAACGTCTCAAAAGCATCATCATATCCTGTCTTCCCAAACACATCATGAAGTCTGTCATTCAGTGTCCCACAGCCAAGCAAATGTGGATAGACCTCATCCTTGGCCATGAAGGACCCTCTGAAACTAGAGAAACCAAGATTCAGGCACTCAGACTTTAGTTCAATGCTTTCAAGTCACTTGAAGGTGAAAAGGTTCAACAAACCTATACAAGGCTGAAGATTCTTCTCAATGACCTAGCTATGAATGATGTCACCATTGGTCAAGCTGAGATTAATGCCACATTTGTCAAAAGCTTTCCAAGAAAGTGGCTGAGTATGAATCAGAATCAGAGAGCCAATAACTCAATCAAGAATGACACCTTAGCTCAGCTTTATGGAAAGTATAATTATGAAGAAGGGCTGATTCATACTATATACAAGTCAGAGACTGAAAGATTTGTAGTTCAAGGAGCAACTTCCAAAGCCTTGATCTCTGCACCACATCCTCATGACAGCGACTCTGATGTTGAAGAAGACACCCGCAGCAGCCACGAGTTCTTGACAGACCTTAATGCTGAGTTTCATGAAAGAGCCTTGTTAGCCAATCAAAAAAGATTCTTCAAAAGATTAGAGAGAATAGGATCAGCTAGTAAACAAACTGGCAGATCAAAAGAAACTTGTTTTTCCTGTGGAAAGCTTGGACACTTCCAAAAAGACTGTCCTTCCACCAAGACATCCTCACCTTCCTATCCATCATCTTCCACCAAACCTTACAAGTTCAAACCACAACATAACAACTCATCTCACCAATCCAACTCATCAGATAATGAAAAGAAGGATTACAAGAACAAGTACAAGGTACTTAAAGCTGAGTTAGAACAGATGAATTTGAAGCTTGAAGCTCTGTCTAAGAAGAAAGGAGGTGATAGAAAGACAGAGAAAGGGTTGGTAGCTAAAGCATATGATTGGAATGATGAGCCACTGACTTCAGATGAGGAAGATACTACTAGAGTTAGGGCTTTCATGGCTATAGCTGAGGATGAACCAGCTGTTGGGAAAGGTGATACAAGATCAGGACAATGGGTTGACATCACAATGAAAAAGGTACACATGCTTTTATCTATGTCTGATAGTGATGAACGCAAACATGTCCTTGATTACACCATTGTTGATTTGCACTTTGTTGAGGAACAAAGAAAGAACCTACTTAATAAGTTTCACTCTGTTAAAAATAAACTGTTGAATGCTAAATCTGAATGTGAAACTCTCAAACGGGTTAATTTATAGAAAATATCCCTTCAAAATGAAGTCAGTAAGTTAACCTTGAAAAATAGTGCCTTAAATGATCAAGTATCTGAATTAAACAAGGTTATTGAAAAATGGCTGTGTAGTAGGTTCACTATAGATCAATTGCTTAATGATGAACTGCCTGCTGACATTAAAAGGGATGTATCTGCTATGAAAAATAAGCTGAAAATTCTCACCAAACCCAAAGAGATTGTTTTTAAATCTACAGAGACTATTCATATGTCAGATCCCACTTTGACTGATGACCCTGTCTCTGAAGATGTGGCTGAATTACCACCTTTACCCAAACTCTCTGGAGTTGAACCCAACAGTTCCTCAAGAGGAGCTAAGGGTGAACTTAAAACAGATGTTGAGAAAACACCAGCTAAAATATTTTATGTACCTGCTAAACAATCTGTTAAGCAAGTTGCATTTGAGCCTGTCTCAACAAAAGCTGTGAACAAAGTTTAATCCTCAACTGAAGAACGCCTGTTGTCACTAATGAAAGAAGTAGAACTCTTAAAACAACACATTAAGCCTTCCGCTGAATGCTCTACTTCTCGTGAACCTAAGTCTGTCCTAGGTGAACCCAAGGGGGAAAGGTTAGTCAAACCTTATTGCAATATCTTTAAGAACTCTCATCACATGACCTTAGACAATGATAGACAAATGGATGTTAAGAGAGCTCAGACACCTTCTAGGGAAAGACAACAGGGTTCTAAAAGACAACAAGGGAACTACAGACCTTATCCTCCCTGTAAATTCTGTGGATTCACAGACCATCACTCAGATGAGTGTGGTGACTTCCCAGGTTGTGATATCTGTGGAAGTTTTACCCATGAGACAGCCAATTGTCCTTCCCATCGCCAAAAGTTCTACAGGAACTCAAGAATTGCTAATCGGCAATTAAGGGAACCCACTGGAAAGTGGGTTCACCATAGGAACTAACTTGTTTCTATGTATCTGTGCAGAAACATCTTAAGGAATCGGTATGGTATCTAGACAGTGGCTGTTCTAGACACATGACAGGGATTCAACAATACCTGCACAGATACTAAAGGGAGCCAGGTCCTAAAGTGGTGTTTGGAGATAATTCTTCAGGCGACACAGAGGGATACGACTCAGTGAACTGCAATGGGATAACTTTTACGAGGGTTGCATATGTGAATGGTCTTAAACACAATCTCATTAGCATCAGCCAATTGTGTGATGCTGACTACAAGGTTTTGTTTACTAAGACTCAGGGAACCATATTCAACAAGAACAATGATGTTGTGCTTATTGCACCTAGAAGGAGAGATGTTTATGCCATCAACATGGCTGTTTGCTCTGAAGACAGCTCAAATTGTTTTCTTGCTAAAGCCTTTGAAAGTGTCAATTGGCTGTGGCACAAAAGACTATCTCATCTCAACTTCAAGAACATCAACAAGATAGCCACACAAAACCTGGTTGCTGGTCTACCTTCAGTGATGTTTTCTAAAGACAAGACTTGTTCTGTCTGTGTCAAGGGAAAGCATCACATGTCTTCTTTCAAGACCAGGCAATCATTTTCTATTGACAAGTGCTTACATCTCCTTCACATGGATTTGTTTGGGCCTGTCAAACCTCAGACCATTAATCACAACAAATACACCTTGGTCATAGTTGATGAGTTTTCAAGATATACATGGGTGTTCTTCCTCAGAAGGAAAAGTAATGCAGCTGATACCATCATGTCCTTCATCAGACAGGTTGAAAATATGAATGATGTTAGAGTCAAAGCTCTAAGAAGTGATAATGGTACTGAATTCAAGAATCATCAACTTGAATCTTTTTGTGATGAAAAGGGAATATCACAAAACTTCTCTTCAGCTGGCACCCCTGAACAAAATGGTGTGGCTGAAAGAAGAAACAGGACTTTGATTCAAGCAGCCAGAACTATGTTGAATGGTGCAGCCTTACCAAAGCAATTTTGGGGAGAAGCTGTTCACACTGCCTGCTACACACAAAATAGATCAATCATTGTCAAAAGACATGGTAAAACTTCCTATGAAGTTTTCAGATCCAGATCTCCAGATGTCATCTATTTTCATGTTTTTGGATGCCCTGTGTTTATTTATAACTATAGGGTTAAACTTGGAAAATTTGATGAAAAAGCTGATGATGGTTTCTTCTTGGGATACTCTCCAACATCCAAAGCCTTCAGAGTATTCAACATCAGAAGACAAGAAGTAGAAGAAACCTTTCATGTCAGATTCAGTGAAGATGATGATGTCATACAGAGGACTGGAACAGAGGGTGATGAAATTGTTTTTAATGAAAATGTGTCATTCCCAAGTGATGAATTCTCTGAACCTAGACCTGCCTGTCATCACCATCATCACTCCAACACTCTCACTCCTTATGTTCCTGCTTTTGACCCTCTGTCTACTCACAACATTAAAGTTCCTACCTCTCAGGAACTTGATGAAGAAGAACCACAGCCTTCTTGTGGTCCTTCTTCCTCTACTGCTATTGATGACTCACTAATCCTTCAAATCCCTGAAGAATCTCCTGCTGATAATGAACTTGTACCCCTTGATATGGTTGAAGTAGACTCAGACACTGAAGTAGTCTTTGAAGAGAGCCCTCCTAGTCAGCAGGATGAAACTCAAATAGTACCAGCTATTCCCACAAGTGTTCCTGTCCATGATTCCCCATCTCTTCAAACCAAGTGGTCAAGAGATCAACACATTCTTCTTGTTAAAATCATTGGGGAACCTAATGCAAGGGTTACTACTAGACAGCGAATTCATGACTCAGAGTCTGCCTCAGCCAATGAATGTCTCTTTGCTGAATTTCTCTCTCAAATTGAACCTAAGAGAGTAGTTGAGGCTCTTGTAGAAGATGGGTGGGTAGCTGCTATGCAGGAAGAAATCAATAAGTTCAAAAGGAACAAAGTATGGACACTAGTGCCAGCTCCACCTGGTAAGAATATCATAGGCACTAGATGGATATATAGAAATAAGATGGATGAAATTGGAAACATCATTAGAAACAAGGTCAGGCTGGTGGCACAGGGGTATACTCAGACTGAAGGAATTGATTATGATGAAACATTTGCTCCTGTAGCAAGACTTGAAGCCATCAGAATCTTCCTGACTTATGCTGCTTATATGAACTTCACTGTGTATCAGATGGATGTTAAGAGTGCATTCCTAAATGGAGTGGCTGAGGAAGTATATGTTGAACAACCTGAAGGATTCGAGAACAGCGAGTTCCCAATCATGTGTACAGATTACACAAAGCCATGTATGGGCTGTAACAAGCTCCAAGAGCATGGTATGAAACTCTTTCTAATTTCTTAACTGAAAACAAATTTTTCAGGGGTTCTATTGATAAAACATTCTTTACCTTCAAGGATAAGAGTGATTTCATCATTGTGCGGATTTATGTGGATGATATCATCTTTGGTTCAACAAATCTTAATCTTAGTAAACGTTTTGCTAAATTAATGACCAAGAAATATGAGACGAGTATGATGGGTGAATTAACTTACTTTTTGGGTTTTCAAATTAAACAACGTCCTAAGGGAATTTCAATTTGTCAAGAAAAGTATGTTAAAGATTTACTTAAAAAATATGACTTAGCTGATTGTGAATCAGTGAAATGTCCCATGCTTCCACCCAACAACTTGGGTCCTGATGAGTCAGGGGTCTCTGTTAATGAGACTTTATACAGAGGCATGATTGGGTCACTCATGTATCTAACAGCTAGTCGTCTTGATATCCAATTCTCCACATGTCTCTGTGCAAGGTACCAAGCTAACCCAAAAGAATCCCATCTAGTGGCTGTTAAGAAATTTTTCAGGTATCTCAAAGGAACACCCTCCCTAGGTCTATGGTATCCCAAGGAATCAGGCTTTGATCTTAAGGCCTATTCAGATTTAGACTATGCAGGATGATGTATTGACAGGAAAAGCACCTCAGGTAGCTGTCAAATCCTAGGAGGAAAATTGGTTGGATGGAGTGCTAAGAAGCAAAACTCTGTGGCCATGTCTTCAGTTGAAGCAGAATATGTCACTGCTGCCAGCTGTTGTGCTCAGGTGCTCTGGATGAAAAGTCAATTGGCTGACTATGAAATCTTATATGACAAAGTGCAAATCTTTTGTGACAACACGAGTGCCATTGCCATCTCCAACAACCCTATTCTTCACTCTCGTACCAAACACATTGATATCAGGTATCATTTTATCAGGGATCACATAATGAAGGGAGATATTGAGTTGTACTTTGTTCCCACAGAGCTGCAACTAGCTGATATTTTCACAAAGCCTTTGGCTGAACCTTCATTCAACAGGCTAGTTGCTGAGCTAGGGATGCTCAATATCTCAAAGCCTGTTGCTTGATAATAAATGTGTTCATTAAATGACTGCTTATATATTAAATATTTTTCACATGAAACTAGGTAGTTACTTTCCAAGTAAATGCTAAAAAACATTCTTGATAGGTGTGTAAACACCCATCCTTTTTACCACTTAATTACAAAAATAACCGAGCCAAAACGTGTATTTTATGTCTTTTATGTCAGAATTATGCGTGGTTTGTGTTTTTGTTGTGATTTAGGACGAAAAGGTGAAAAGTGGAGAAAACACGGGAATTCACGGGCATTTACGGACTTTTACTGAAGAAAAAGATGAAAGACGAAGTCAAGAAGTCAAGAGTGCAAAAAGAACGGAAGTCCAAGACCAATTCTGAAGATTTATCGAAGAAAAAGTCAAAATACGGAAGCTTACTTAAAGCCGAGGAACTCAAGTCTTATTTATCGAAGAATTAAAAGACGAGTCCAAAGAAATCTCGAGCCAAAAGTCATCAAAGTCCAAGATTAACAAAGAGATTAAGAAGGAAGGACTTAATGGCGCAATTAAGAAGAAAGGAATGAGGGGAGGAAGCTTCCTCTAACCACTCTCCTAATCTCCTATAAATAGACCATTAGTATCTCATTTTCATTTTGTTGACTAATCGTGACAATTAGTTCTTCCACCTTTACTTTTATGCACCTTTAATTACTTGCACCTTTAATTACATGTCTTGCACCTTATTTACCATTTAATTTCAAGTAATTGTTCTTTAATTTTCTTGTTTTAAATTTCTCATTCTACCTTTCTTTCTTGTTTGATTTCATTGATTACATGCTTATTGTGTTGCTTATTTGATTAAAGATTGTGTTTTTACTTTTGATTGATTTAGATCATTGATTGTTATAGCTTATTTTTGGTTATTTCTACAGTATTCCGATCAGAGTTTTCCGATCGACATTCCGATAGGTTTGGTAATATTCTGACGAGGTCAAATCGGAATATATTCCGATTTGGCATTGTTTTTCTCTATTTAACTTTGTTTATTTTTCTTAGTTTACATTTTCATATTTTGTCCAATTTTAATTTTCACCACGCTTTTAATTTCAAAGTCATTTAATTAATTTACTTTTCGTCACGTTTTTAAATATTGCACCCTTTCTTTTAATTAGACTTAGATTTATTTTAACGCCCTTTTATTTTAACACCATTTTACTTAACGACATTTACTTTTAAGTCTTTGCACATTTAAATATACTACAACGACAACCTTTTTGTTTCACCAAAGAATCAACTGAGTCACATAGATAACCTAGATCAATTCGATTAGACCCCTACTTCGAACTTAACTTTTATACGAGCCAAAAAAAGCCTTGTATCAAATGGCGCCGCTGCCGGCTCTTTTCGTAAAGATTAACGGTTTTCTGTGAGAGACGCGTTGTTTTTTGGGATCCGTTCACTTGTGAGCGTTATTTTTCTTGCACAAAAAAATTCAAAAAACCATAAAAATTAAAAATTGTTAAAAATCCATAAAAATTAAAAATTTTAAAAATCCAAAAAGATTTTATCTTTATTGTGTATATATATTTTCTTTGTGTTTGGTTTCTTTTTCTTTTGTATTTTCAGGTGTATGCGTACTAGATCTTCTACTTACCAAGAGCCCGAGACTCGAGAAGATTTAGATATGTCTGGTGTAAACAACAATAATCCACCACACCTTAACAATAACAACAATGTTCTTCCACAGCCCGATCTTCGGACCATGGAGGAGCTTTGTCAACCTACCATGTTTGGACGAGGAGGACCGATTGCGCCGATGCAAATCAACGCTCCTGAGTTTTCGTTGAAGCACCACATGATTCAGCAAGTGCTAACAAATCCTTTTAGAGGAATGCCTGATGATGATGCCAACAAACACCTCGACAAGTTCATTACAATCACCCAAAGCATGAAGTTGCCTGGTGCCACAATGGATGTTCTTCGCCTATAACTCTTTCCACATAATTTATCGCATCATGCCGAGAAATGGTTTGATCGTCTCCCGAAGAATTCTATTCACACTTGGGATGACATGACTTAACGCTTTTTGTCGCGCTACTTTCCACCATCCATGGTCACGAGCCTTCGCAATCAAATCAGCGGTTTCATGCAAGATCCCGATGAATCTCTTTTTGATGCTTGGGAGAGATATAATGTCTTGATCGATCGTTGTCCAAACCACAACATGCTACCTGTGACCTTAATAGATACTTTCTACAACGGTTTAACTTTTCGAGATCGTGATACGATTAATGCAGCCGCCGGTGGCACATTCATGAAAAGGAGACCCGAGGAGTGTAGAGAGCTAATTGAAAACATGACTACTCACCACAAAAACTGGGATTCCTCTGCTTCTTCAAGGAACACCCCGAGAGTCAATGTTTCCTCCACTTAAGCAAACCCTGATATGACCGAACTCACACGCGTGTTGACCGAATTGAGCAGAAGTATGCAACTCTTGGCTTCAAACTAACAACAACAACAAGTTAAAGCTGTTGCTACTCCTTGTGAAACATGCGGCGGTCCTCACTCATACACCGATTGTCCTTCGACTCAGGGAAATCCGGAAAATGTGTATGCAACTTATTGTAATTATTCACCGGAAAATTACCAAGCTCGACCTCAAGGGGATAGAAATCTGCTTAGTTACCGATCCAACTATTATCTTTCACCTGGTTTTTCTCCTCAAAACCAAAACCCCGCCAACAACTACAATAGAAGCAACCAAATCCCACCTAGAGCTTCTAATCCTTATCACCCACCCGCCCAACAACCCCCACCCATTAACCTGATGTTGACACCATCATGAGAACCCACGGTGAGCAAATCAAGAACCTGCAGAGCCAAATTATCAATCTAAAAGGAGATATTACCAAGCAAGAAAATGAGATTAGATCCGAACTTCGAGATAATCTTCAATCCTCCATCAGCACTCAAACGAATGATATAAAGAATATGCTGGCTAGTTTCTTGCCCCCTGCTCAACCTTCTATTTCAAGTACTCTACCTTCAAACACCGTTACTAATCCGCGAGCCAATGTGAGTGCTATTACTACTCGTAGTGGAATTACCATTGTCGATCCACCAATCCCACCCCCATCATCTACACCTCCTCCACCACCATTTATCCCTACTCCTCTTACACCTAGTATTAGTGCACCATTACCGTCTCCGCCTCGTCATGACGATGTACCCAGGAAGGAACCTTCAACATCCCAACCTTTACCTGCTACGCCTTCACCTTCACCACCAAAGCCTAATATCCCATATCCTTCTCGTTTAGGCAAGTCCAAAATGCTAACCAAGGATGACTCTGAAGTGACACGCTATGTGAAGATGATCTCTCAGATGAACTTCAACATTAGCTTTCTTGAAGCACTTGTCCACATGCCCAAATTTGTTAAAGCATTTAAGGAATTGCTTAACAAGAAGGAGAAGCTGATTGAACTCGCCAACACACGCTTAAACAAAAACTGCTCTGCAGTTATTCTCAAAGAACTTCCAGAAAAGCTTGGAGATCCCGGTCGTTTTGTGTTGCCTTGCGTTTTCAACAAAACTAAAGAATTTACTGCCCTTACTGATCTTGGGGCCAGTATTAATTTGATGCCATTAAGTGTTTGGAAAACACTATCATTGCCCGACCTCACTCCAACAAAGATGACTCTTGAACTTGCAAATCGCACTCTCGCTTACCCCGTTGGTATAGCCGAAGACGTGTTTATTAAATTTGGCACATTTACTTTCCCGGTTGACTTTGTGGTTGTTGATTATGAAATGGACCCTCGTATTCCTTTAATACTTGGTCGGCCATTCTTGAGAACCGGACGAGCTTTAGTGGATGTGGCCGAAGTTGAGTTAATCTTAAGAGTCGGGGATGATTCACAAGTTTTCAAAATGGGGAAGCTTACAGGCAAATCCTTTGGAGGCCGAGAATCAGTGAATATGATTAATGTGCTTGATGACTTTGTTGTCTACAACAATCCTCTATTCGAGTCTTGCAATGATAATTCACTTTTTCATGATGATGTGGATAATTCTCTCCCTACTTCGGAAGCTTCTCCCATTTATGATTCTCCACCGGTCTTTGATGCTTATGATGATGATTCTAGCTCAGACTCGGATGATTATGATGACCTTACTTCTGAGTATCCGGACATGCCCACCTTTGATGATTTTGAGGATGCCGATACTCTTTCGAGCGATTCTTCTACTGATGACATTGCACCTACATTTGATGAAGATCCTCCGCCATCACTCGATCCTACTTTGGACGATTACTCATTTGAGGAAGACTTCTCTGCATTTCTTAACACTTACTTCCCTCATGAGAGTGATGCACCTCCTTTGGACTTTGAAGATTATCGTCTTGATCCTACTTTGGATTTGAAGCACATTCTTTCAAAGGAGAAGAAACCGGTCGACACCAATATCCGCAGCACGTATGAGTTAACACCTCTTTGTCCCACTTCTGAGGATGAGGTTGTGCTTCTTCGCGGATCTTCTTCCCACTCTGCTGAGCCTGAGTGCTATTTTCCCCTAAAGGAAAAGGTGTTCGACCCCGGTATTGAAATCTTTAAGCCATCTCAGTATCCACCTGATGAAATAAAAGGAATTATCTTTGGAACTTATGGAAATCTGCTTGCACCACTTCACCCTTGCTTCCACCGTGCTCCATCGTTGCTTAAGGGAACCTTGCCTACTCTTCTTTGGCTTGCCTTGTTCGCCTTAAGCCTCTGCTATTTGATGGACGAAAACTATGTCTTTGATCCTGGTGGATATGTTTCATGCTTCTTCCGTTGATGATCAAGGTCGAGTCAGGCTCACGACTCGGTAATCAAAAATCAAGCGCTTCTTGGGAGGCAACCCATGCATCTATCTTTTCGCTTTCTTTATCATAAGTGTAGGGGAGCCCCGTTTGTTTGCTTTCCCCTCCTCTCTTAATCAGGGATTCGAGCTTCAATGATCCACTCTTGATGATTCTTGACGACCCGTGATTCCGTGTTCCATTATCCCGATTCTATCCTAAACTCTTTTCGATTCACTATTTTATATTTTCTTAATATTAAAATAGGAATCTCTTTAGTTGTCTCTTCCTTAGCGAGATTTAAACAAAGTGCACAATGTCCTAAGTGTAGGGGAGTTTACTCCCACATGCTTAAACATTAAGGACAATGTTTATGTTAAGTGTAGGGGGACTTCTATCGAAGTTAAGTGGCCTTTTCCTTGTATTTGTCCTTATTTTAACCGGAAAATCAATTTTTCGACATTTTTCAAATTTTTTTTATCTATTTTGGCCTATTAGTTTTGCCCTTTGCATAGTTATTTTCTTTCCTTATTAGAATAAATCTTTGAATAAGTGGTTTTAATTTTCAAAACGTTGTGAATTTTTTGACTCAACCCGAGTTTACTTATCTAAGTTACTCTAGCTAGTATCCTTAACGTGTTTAAGTCAAGTTTTGCTAGGCTTTTATTTAGGGAGCTATAAAACGCGAAAGTCTTAACTCTCACGGTTAAGAACAAGAATTTTTCGCAAGTTCCTATAATTGATCCTAGAGAGTCGTTTATCAAGGGAACTTTAAAACGCGATTTCTAAACTTGAAAAAGTCTAAGAATTTGCAAGATCCTATAGGCGACTCGAAAACTCAAAACTTTGATTTAGTAGGCTAAGCATCCACGAGTCTCATTCTTTGAGATCTTAAACTGTGGAGAACGAGAGATGATAGAGCCAACTATAAGTCCGGTATTCTTTCGGGAATTTATGTGAGTTAATTATAAGCCTATTCTCCCATCGCTTGCTAATAAATTTATCTGCTAATAAATAACGTTGTACGATTTGAAAAGTTACTTAGCTTCTAGCCTAAGATCGTTTAAAAGTTGCTCGGTATGGATTAGAGTTCATAGCCAAGGCATAACTTATTGAAGCGGGATGCGAAGATTGGCGAGCCCAAAAAGGTCCTAACAAGGCACGAGGGCTATATTTTGTTGCTAAAGATCCAAAGTGATGTGAAGAATCATTTATCGAAAATCAATATGAAGGATCGAGACACACGACGAAAAGCAAAAACTCCCCAAAAGTCATGGAGAAGTGTATCCGAAAAGACCCTAGCAAAGTATGAGGATAAATAGGTCCAAGTCATAAAAGGAGGCGGATCGTTGTATATCAAAGTCCAAAATAAAGATTGGAGAAAAATGAAGAAGTCGTGGTCCAAGTATGAATCTCTCTAAACTTCAAGTGAAGAAATTCCATTATGAAGAGAAGACCATAATTTCATGAACGTCTCTCAAGGTTTGAAGTATGAAGTCGCTGCCAAATATCGGTCCGAGAAAGGTCTCAAATCGCGAAGCATGTTATGCCAAGATATGAACTTTATGAGGTCCCGAGAAGCAGTTTTAAAAGATTTTGTCCTTTAGCTAACTATTGATTAAATCGTACACTTTATTTTCGGACTAAATAAACTATCGAAATAAGTCAACAATGCATCCTCGTGATCATTCAAGACAATAATAAAATATAAGAGATACCCCTAGGAATAAGGGAGTCTAAGTGAATAATTGGCCCACATGAGTTCGTGTTAGTTTACTAACTTATAATAACATTGATCTCGTTTTTAAGCTTGGTTTGGAGAAAGTGAAAACTTAAGGATGATGATCATTCACAGCATTTCCAAAACCCAAGGTATGCTTTTTGATTTCTTTATTTTGAATGTTAATAATTTTCTATCTCTTTAATAAAGGCCAATGTGGATTGATTATGATGAAAAATGTAATCCTGCTTTGTAACTAATGCATTGCATGAGGACATTGCAATGGTCAAGTGTAGGGGATTTGATAGGTGTGTAAACACCCATCCTTTTTACCACTTAATTACAAAAATAACCGAGCCAAAACGTGTATTTTATGTCTTTTATGTCGGAATTATGCGTGGTTTGTGTTTTTGTTGTGATTTAGGACGAAAAGGTGAAAAGTGGAGAAAACACGGGAATTCACGGGCATTTACGGACTTTTACTAAAGAAAAAGATGAAAGACGAAGTCAAGAAGTCAAGAGTGCAAAAAGAACGGAAGTCCAAGACCAATTCTGAAGATTTATCGAAGAAAAAGTCAAAAGATGGAAGTTTACTTAAAGCCGAGGAACTCAAGTCTTATTTATCGAAGAATTAAAAGACGAGTCCAAAGAAATCCCGAGCCAAAAGTCATCAAAGTCCAAGATTAACAAAGAGATTAAGAAGGAAGGACTTAATGGCGCAATTAAGAAGAAAGGAAGGAGGGGAGGAAGCTTCCTCTAACCACTATTCTAATCTCCTATAAATAGACCATTAGTATCTCATTTTCATTTTGTTGACTAATCGTGACAATTAGTTCTTCCACCTTTACTTTTATGCACCTTTAATTACTTGCACCTTTAATTACATGTCTTGCACCTTATTTACCATTTAATTTCAAGTAAGTGTTCTTTGATTTTCTTGTTTTAAATTTCTCATTCTACCTTTCTTTCTTGTTTGATTTCATTGATTACATGCTTATTGTGTTGCTTATTTGATTAAAGATTGTGTTTTTATACTTTTGATTGATTTAGATCATTGATTTTTATAGCTTATTTGTTATTTTTAAGTTTTATAAAGTTTTTATAAAAGTTATTTTTATACAAAAGTTTGTTTTCGTAAAGCTTATTCATTTTGTGTTTGAAAAGTCTTTAAATTTCAGTTTAGTAACTTGTTTTCATACGGTTTACCTTAGGATTTTAGACTTGTGCTTATTAGAGTTATAGCTTATTTGTTTAGCTTATTTTGCATTTCTTTCTCCGTATTCCGATCTTACAGATCGGAAAAGGGTTTCATATTCCGACCAGCTTCTTGGCTTGGTCGGAAAAGGGTTGTGAATATTCCTATTGGTATTCCGATTGAGGATTGGTTTAGGTATTCCGATCTGGGTTGAGTGACAGCATTCCGATCTGAGGCTATTCCATATTCCGATCGAGGTGTTCGATTGGTTATTCCGATTTGGGAAAGGTGACATTATTCCGATTGGAGTTTCCGATCTACATTCCGACCAGGGGCATTTCTTATTCCGATCAGGCAGGTAAGCCATATTTCGATCAGTGTTGGGTTTACAACATTCCGATCTGAGGTTGTCTTTCATTCCGATCAAGGTGAGTTGGTTATTCTGATCAGGTAGGTGACATTCCGATTGGGATTCCGACCATCATTCCGATCGGTGGTAAGTGCATCATTCCGATTGTGTCTGATCGGAATACATTTCGATTAGGTTTGTTTTCCATTTTTTTTTCTTGTTTTATTATTACATTCTCATTTTAATATTTTGTCCATTTTAATTTCCGTCACGCTTTTAATTTTTGTCGTTTTATTATATTACTTTTCAAAGTTCTTTAATTTTGCACTATTTAAGTTTTAATTAGAATTAGATTTAAATTAATGCCATTTTACTTTAACATCATTTACTTTTACGTCTTTGCACATTTAAATTTAAAATCAACCAAAAATATTTGTTCCACCAGAATCAATTGAGTCGTACTTGAACCGGAAATCAATTCGTTAAGACTGGAACAACGAACTTTTCAACTAGTAAAATCTCTTCATTAATTCTCAATATTTAATCATTTATTTTCGAATAATGAGGAGACAAATAAGTTTTGAAAGGTCAAGGGGACCCACATGAGCAGTCATTTTCCCACTTTGCATTAAATGTAGTTGAATAACTGTTTTCATATTTGAATATATATATATTGTCTCACGTCTCTCCTCACCTACCACTATTCTCATTTCACAAATCTCCATTTTCGTTCTTCTTCGACCTTGAATCCATGGCATTCCCAGTTCCCAAGGAAGCAAACGTCAACTTTGAACTCAACGAAAGCATTATTGCATCAAACAAATCCATTGGATGGATCAAGGCTCCAAACGAATCCTACTCAGATCTGGTTAACTTCATGCAAAATTGTGATGCAAGTGAAGCATTCACAAAATCCCCAACCACCTTCTACCAAGAATACCTTAGGGAATTCTGGTACTCTGCCGAAGTCGTTGATGACACCATTACCTTTAGCCTCTCTTGCAACGAACACCCATTTTTCTTCTCACTCAAAGATTTTTCTAGTGTGGCTGGGTTAAAACATGGTGATGAATGCCTAAAGGTGGTTGACAAAAAGGCTGTTAAGGACGCCCTGGCCACACTTAAACCCTTTCATGATGTGAACCCTGCTCTTACACACGCTGAGGTCCTCTCTAAGTCTCCTCTGAAGATCAAGTATTTTACCCCTATGTGGCGTGTCCTCTTCATCCACATAGTTAAATCCCTGGGAGGAATGCAGGGATCCCAAGATCAGATGTCCTTAAACCACCAATCTATTGCATATGGGCTGATCTGGGGAGCTGATGTTGATGTAGGAAGTATTCTCTTCTCCAATCTAGTTGAACAGCTGAAAGGAAGGAACCAAGTTAGGAAAAAGAACATATGATAGGTTCGCTTTCTGTCGCTGATCTTTGAAAGTCTGTTGGGTGACAGCTATCATAACTATGCACTCACTTCTCTGAAGCCCTATCGCATCACAGGTGCCATCTACAAGGAAATTGGAGCTGAAGATGTCCCTGTCACCTCCCACATGATGAACATTGCTAACAAAAAACCCTCAGCTGAGAAGTCCTTGCTCCCTTCATCAGAGAAGGTGATTACCTCTGGTGTGTCTAGCAAGTGTAAGTCTTTGACCTCTGGGCAGCACACCACGACGTCCAAGGCTTCAACTGGCCAACAGCCTAAGAAGAAGAAAAACCCATCTTCTTCCCACACCAAATCTGTTGCAAAGGCCAGGGGAAAGAAGGCTGTGAACCTCGACACCTCCTCTGTTCCAGAGACTCATATGGAATCAGAGACTTCAGCTGACCAACAACAAGGGTCTAGCGTCTCGATGTCAGCCGAGACAATAGGGAACCAGCCAAATTCTGCTGATATCGCACAGGTAATCAGTTAAATTTTTAGAGGTCCACAAGAAGCCACTCTCAAATGTCTATAGGTGAGAGTGGTGAAGTTAGGGTAATCCTCGACCCATAGAAGTCTGTCTATGCACTTAGAACTCTTTAAGACTTCTGTACACCCTGTCTATGCACCAAGGAATGATTCATTTGTGTTTATAAAGCACCCCGATGACCCTGCACCCTCTAGACAATATTCAGGCAAACAACAACCTGAATACATATATGTCTCGACCTTGACCAGCTGTACCTCACACAGCCTCTTGGTTCCCTCAGAAAAAGAATCCCAAAAGTTTTACTTTTAGGGGAGCTGAATAATCATCCTCAGCTCTTCTAGGGACAGCGTAATAAGACGATCTTAACCCATATCTTTTTCACCATTAAAAGAATCCCAAAGGATTTATCCTTTTCAGGGGGAGCTGAATCATCACCCTCAGCTTTCCTAGGGACAGCGTAACAGGCGACCTTCACCCACATATGTTTCATCATTAAAAGAGTCCCAAAGGTTTCTTAACCTTTTGGGGGGGCTGAATAATCACCCTCAGCTTTCCTAGGGGCAGCGAATGGTGATCCTTAACAACATATGTTTCACAATCAAAAGAGTCCCAAAGGTTTTAACCTTTTGGGGGGGATGAATAATCACATTCAGCTTTCCTAGGGGCAGCGAATGGTGATCATTAACCATATAATTTTCACCCTTAAAAGAATCCCAAGGATTTATCCTTTGGAGTGGCTAAGTAATCACCCTCAGCCTCTCTAGGACAGCGAAATGGCGACCATTCCCCTTCCTTATTTCCCTGTTACTAATAAAAACAATTTACAAGCTGATATTGTACAGCTAAACTCAGAATCCCTGGATCAACAAGACAAAGAGGCTGATAAACTTATTCAGGATCAACCAAATGACGAAGAGCCCCTGCTTGATATTGAAGAAGAAGTGCTGCCATTAGTTGATGAATTCTCTGAACCTGAATCGATGCCTGAGGATAAAATCCCTGAGGGGATGTTTGAGGAGGAGGACGAAGAAGAAGAAGATGATCAACAATCTGTTTATCCTCCCAAGGAAATAGTTGTGTCCACTCCAGCTGACAATAATACTCCTCCTCCCAAGGAAGCTGTTGTCACTCCCACCTCTCCTACCTCCACCACAACAGTCTTCCACAGACCTGCTTATGATCCAACTGCTGAATTCCTTATGTTTGATCATCCTGTCCAAACCAACTTTGATCTCTTGCCAAGGGAGGATGATTATGCACAACAAAGCTTGAACATTCATAATCTTCAGCATGTTCATCATCAATCAGATATTGAACGCCTATCAAGAAAGCTGGATGTTATCAAGTCTAAGATGCATAATTTCACTGTCACATTTCTAGGGATCATCAAGTAGGCGGTCACAGATGCAGTCACTGAACCCATCAAGGATGGTGCAAGAAAAGGCGTATCACAAGGACTTAGTCATTTGTCCACAAGAATCAAGGATGCCATTGTCACAGAGGTCCCTGCTCTCTTTAATTAACATGAGTTAACAATGCACAGAGAGTTTGAAGCTGTTCGTAGCAGGCAATACCATCATACAAACTTCATCATTAATCGTGTTCAGGGCAACACAAATGAAAATTGCAACCTTTTGTTGAAGATTGCTAGAGCTTCAAGAACAAGGAAACGTGTTATGGCTGCCTCTGTTGAACAGATTGCAAGGCACTTTCAAACACGTTCATCCAAACGTCTGAAGAGACATGCTGAACGTGAGGGGAGAAGGAAAAAGTACTTAACCTTGAATCTGCCAAACAGGCTCAACATCTGCTGACAACACCATTTCTTAACCTGTCCCCCTCCAAGTCATCACACCTGTAATCGTACCTGATGATGAGGATGGAACTCAGGGGGAGAAACAGACTAATGATGGAGTTGATTCATCAAAGTCCATGACTTTGGTTAACAGCAGCAAGTCTGGGGATGATGGTGAACCAGCTGTCAAGAAGCTAAAGTTCACTGTTAGCTCCCTACCCAAAGCAATACAAACTCAAGCTCAGTCAGCGTTTATCAAAAGAGTTGAGGAGTTGAAAAATATGAGTATGGAATCCTCTGTCTCGAAGAAAGGAAAGGAGATAGTTTTGGTTGACACAGATACCAAACTAAAGAAGATAGATGCGATGCTAGAGACAGGAGGATCCACCACAAACCTTTCCCAATTTTCAACCTTCACACCTTCCAATGAGAATCCCTTAACACCTGAAGAAATAGAGAAACAGGCTGAGGAATTCAAGAGACTAAATGAAATCAAGAAAGGCAAGGAGCTAAATGAGGCAACTCTAAGGAAGATGACTCCACCTGAAAGGGAGAAGCAGAGACAAAGGTTGAGGGAAATGGAAGTTAAACGCGCAGAGGCACTAAGAAAAGTAAAAGCTGATTATGATGCTTGCGTTAACAACAGGTATGCACCTGGCAAGATAACCAAGTTCAAATACACAATTCACAAGTCCACCAACACACCACAGATGATTTTGTGGAGAGGCAACCAACATGGTAATATGAATGTATTTGAGGACTTCAGGCTAAAGAAACTTGGGTTATCTGAATGGTTTGAACTTGAATCCTTGGCTGCCAAAAGAACTGGTCAGGAAAATTTCCTCTAGCTTAAAACTCTTAAGGCTAAGTTCACCTGGATCAAAGAAACAGCAGCCAAACTCAAAATAGATCCCCCACCACAGCTGTTTGAACAAGAATCCCCAAAGTCTGGCAAGAAAAGAAGAAGGGTTTCTCAACTTGTTAAGGAAACCTTTGTCACAGATGATGTTCAAGTGGATGGAATGCACAGGGATTTGATCCTACCAAATGGAATCGTTGGCCCTGTTGATGGTCAGACCTACATAGAGCCTGAAAGAGGTATGACATTCATGAACAGAGCTTGCCAGTATGCATTCCAAAGAGAAGATGAGCTTGGCTTAGCATCAACAATTCAGCTGCTTTGTCTAAAAAAGGTACTCAAGATTAACTCAGAGTATTCCAAAGTTTTTGCAAAATCTTTGCAGGCAGAATTGGATACTAGAACAGACATAGCTGAAGCTGAAGAAAAGATAAAAATGATGACTATTGAAGAAATTCACAGCTCAATTTTACCTTCACATTTTATTTCACTTTTGTAATGTACTTGTAATTTTCTTTAAGTATGAATAAAATCATGAGGTATGTTTGTTTAGATCTGTTATGAGTAAGAAGAAGCTGTTATCTCACTTACCTTAACTTAGATAGATCTAGCTATATTTATGTTTAAATAGGGGGAGATTGTTGGGAATCTAAGTTTGTGCCTAGGAGACAGGCAAGTATCACAAGACTCACAGAGATCCAAGTCTCTATGAGCAACCTCAAAGGAGTCCATGTCAGAGACATTGTCAAGGAAGTTAAAGATTACTTGAAGACATACTCATTGGATGTGATGGATAACAGCCAAGATGTATCAGGAACTCTAAGGGGTTGAGGGTTAACAGGGGTGGCAATACCCTGTTAACACTCAACACACTTTGGACATGCCATTTGTGTGTACAAGACAATGAAGAAAAAGGAAACTGTTTCAAGATCTGTTTCCTTAAAGCATTATGGCAGACTACCAAGAATAGAAGAGCATCTTGTGACAAATGTCTGAAAGTCAATGTCTTGTGTAGTCACCATCAACTAGTACTTAGGTCAACCTCGTATCACTATAAATATGATGTGTAGCCCAGCATTAATGTTCAACACTTTTAGAATATTTACACCATTAATGCTTAGAACTTATTGAATCAAACAGCTGTGATTGTATTCATAAGTTAAGGTTTATAGTTGTTCAAAGTGTTCACAACACATTGTCATCAAACGGTGTTATCCATAACACTTGTAATTCTTTATTATACAATAATAAGATTATGTTTGAAAAGTAATAACTTGTGTTGATTAGTTAAGTTTAGTGTTTCTAGCCTTGATTAGGGACTTTCATTTGCCATTATTTGTAACAGATTGCTGATTTAAACCTAACATAATATAACGTAATTTATAATGAATCAAATGTAAAACATACTACATAGTCATGTTAACCTCCAAACATTGTTACTAAGGTAAGTAAATAACACACCAGATTGTGATTGATTAGTTTGAAGTAATGTTTGTCTAAACCGTGCAGGGTCATTCTGAATTAATGGTGATAGACTTGGCATGGAGCTTATATTTTGTGAGAAATCTGAAACATGATAAATAAACAGAGATGTTATGCTTACTTTAAAAAATACAAGTGTGCTAATAAAAATATATATGCCTTTTTAAGGTTACATACTTACAATTACCAAAGACAGAAAGTAGTTGCCGATTATTGCTTTCTTGTTGGGACATTGTATGTTGTGTTGAAGAACCTACTCACAAACAGATAATAAGTTTAGTCTAACCAATGGTCATGTAAGGAAACCTAAAGACAAATACACGACTAACAACAGTATGAACTAACCTGTATGTGATTCAGAAATTGGCAACCCTGTTTGCCTAACTTGAGGAACATTGCCCAATGATGGTGATAATTAAGTTACAAATGTGTTCCTATTTATTCCCAAACCTGTTACTTCATTTAATTGCAAGAGGTTTGTATGTCATTCTTTGGTTAAACAAACGTCACTCGTGTATTAACATAACTAAAAGTTAAATACTTTACACAACAGACAGGTTAACTTACAGTTACTAACGTCTGATAAAGGAAGCCTTGTTTGTTTCCCAGTATGCGTAGAAGAACCTATTACCGTTCATAACCAAATAATTAGAATGCATATTTTTCATACATCTGTAAATCATTCTAACAATTTCATAAACCCGTGATATTGATTTGTCCTGTGAGAGCAGTGTTGTATTTTGGAACATCTTCATCAAGTGGACCATCTAATAACATAAGAACAAACAAATCAATATCTTGATTAACATGAAAAAAAACAAATAAATTATTTAATGTGAACAACCAACTTACAAAGTATTTCAGCAAGTGATACTCTTCTTTTTGGAGCCGGTGTACTTTTTTCTGATGTAGGAACAACTTGATTTGAATGTTGACGGCTCATGTTGACATTGAAATAAGAGTTTTCATTTGAATGCAGCGTGTTTTGATTCACAGCAACTTTCTTTTTACGCTTTCTTGATTCTATTTGATTGTTATCGTCCATGTTAATGGATTAGTACAGACGTGGAGAATTTTTTGTGTTTATGAATCTGTGTACTTGCATAAAACATTGAACAAACAATATTTATAAATGTTACATCTTAATTTGCATGATTTTAGGGATTCTTATTTAATACTCATAAATCAAAAGATTTATTTGTAGAAGTCACATTTATGGTAATTAGTAAAAATATTGTAACTGAAAATGGCACAATTAATAACACATCAACAGCAATTTTTAATTCAAATCAAATACGATTAATGAGAGATTTCATTAACAAATCTGAAAACATTAAATTTATTAACAAAAAACATAAGACAAATATTTTTTGATAACCATAGTTCCACCATGTATGTTTAATCATCACTGAAGCAGTTGATGTCAACATAGAAGTCATCGCCTAACTCAAGTCCCATTGCACGGAATTCTTGAATCATGGCATCGACCTTAAGAAACCTCACACTCACACGGTTCAAGACCTCTTGGCAATCATTATGATCCCCAACATTCAGTTTTAGCCAGTCAACCATAACAGAGGTGTCCAAATCAGTTGTAAACAAAAATTTTTTGTGACGATCAACATACACACTGGTTATACAAAACTATAACGAAACTATTTAGAATTGTAACTATACCAATTATGGTGGATTCAACTTTTTCTAAGACAGAAAAAAGGAATGAAATCGAATCATCAACCTTTTGTTTTATTTTTTGTGCGTGTTGTTCAGCAACACCAATGTTTGTACTGCCATTGACATCACCTTGCTCATCCTTCTGTTTCTGTTGTGGTTCTTCATTTGGTTCGTCAGTTGTTGGTTTGGACGAATCATGAATTATTTCAGGTTTCAAATTAGCCATGATTATTATATGTTATGATTTCGAGGTTTATGAAATTAGTGAATGAATATAGAATGAGATTTAGGGTTTCATATACGAATAGGTTAGTTTTTTTGTGTGTTATATGGGATTAACAAAGGTTCTATATATAAGAGTGTTTAGGCCCTTTATTTACACTTTTAGTCATGCAAAAAAATACAAATGTCATGAATGAGTCAATTATAATGACTCTTTAAGGTAAACAAATGTTACACAACATATAATTAAACGATTAACAAAAATGATAATTAAAACAATGTTTATTTATAGCTTAATAGGTTAAAAAAACATAAACGAAAAAAAAATTAGCACCAAAACATAAAAATAAAACATATACTTATTTAACGAAAAACCGTACTAAACCTGTTTTTGCAATATTTCAATTATCGTCATCTTCATCGTTCGTACTATCATTATCGGGATTATACTCATCATCACTTGCATCATTACCCGCAGGTTTGTAATCTTCGTCATCCGAAACATCGTTATTTGGATCATATTTTTCATCAGTATCATCCTTTGTTGCACCTTCGTCATCAATAAATTCTACATTTAGTAGTCTTCTATGGAGACTCTTCAGTAACATAATCTAAATCTTCTAAATCAATGCCATTTTCTTCATCAGTTGCTTCATAAAGGGCATCGTTAACAACACCTTGTGTCATGTTAATACCGGTGTCACTGTTAGGAATTTCCTCATCCGTGGTTTCGTCAATAAGATGTAAAGGTTCCGATTGTGTCATGTTAATAACGGTGTCACTGTTAGGAATGTCCTCATCCGTGGTTTCGTCAATAAGATGTAAAGGTTCCGATGTAGAGGGTAAAGTCCTTGCTTTTTTTTGTTGAACCGGGAAAACGAAAAAGATTTGTCCTCATCATTAACCTAAAAATGCAACATGAACAAAAGTATAAATAAAATAAAATAAAATTATGTATACATAATCAATGAAAGCAATGAGTTGTTACTTTTTTGTTTTTTTCGTTATCAACGTTTTTGTTCTCTTTATCCAGTGGAACAACATCTTCATTGTCAGAATCAGCAAGATTAATAACTTCTTCATCATCAACGGTTTGACCAACGACATTTTCACTCAGGTCTTTGTAGGGCTACAAAATTGTATTCTCAACAAATAATAAATTAGACATCTAACTTTAAACATATGTATAAATATTTTGTTAAATGATATGTTATGGATGATCTTAACACTAACATCATCACTGATATCCTTGAAGGGCTGAAAAAAAATAGTTAAAAAATTGCTATGTATAAAGGTATATAATATGTATAATTAATTAATCTAAATGATATGATAATTATATTGTAAAACTAACATCATCATCATCATCATCACCGGATTGATCAATTACAACTTTATTGTCGGCGTTTGACGACTTGTTTTCTCCTGAATCCTTCATATTCAGAGTATATAAAATCCTACAACAAATAAAATTAACAAACATATTATCAAAATACTGACTGATAAAACATACATGAAAAATATTATAAGGACTTATGAAAGACACATTACTACCTTAGATGATGTGGTATAAAGTTTTTGATTGTAAGAAATAGTTTTTTGCATGTGTTTTTTAAAATGAAAACCATTAGGTCTTATAGGAATGAGAAAATTTTACTAAACATGTAATTGATCTTCAAAATAAAAGTATTTTTAATAAAAATAATACTTGTTGAATGTAATAAACATGTTTTTTACAAACAATACATTTACATGACAACAAAATCAACTAAATAATTGATGATTATGAAAAAAAAACCAAAACATACACATTCCATAATGCATGCAAAAACTATACAAAATATATAAAGTACATAATGCATGCAACAAACATATGCATCTTGTTAAACTTCTCATTAAACATGATAATATTTACCATATAAATGATCTATTTTATTAATTATCCAATTTAATTAAATAAAAAATATAGGCTATAGGTGAGAAACGTATAACCATAATAAATATGGTATCTCACTTACCAAAACACTCCATCCATATCAAAATTATCAAAAACATAAAAAGCACAAAACAGAAATCATTAACACACACAATTATTGATACTCGGCAGTTCTTTAGACTTATCTACAACTCAAGGTAATCTCATAACCTTTTTCGATTAATTTTCATAGTCAATTGATCATCTATATGTCGCATGCATCATCTTATAAAAATGAACAGTGCAATAAATTGAGTGTTTATGTTTTGAGATGTTTGTAAATAGATTGAATGTTATTTATTGTATGATCTGTTATTAGTGATTGAAATCATACTATTATCAGTTGACAGTACCCAAAGATATAGGTCATCCCTTTTAGATTAAGATTAGCATATAATATGATTCATGTACATATTAATGCAGCAGTTATTGGAAGGGATCATTGATTTGACTAATGTTTATGTCACTTTAAATCAAGATGTTAATAGTTTGATTATCAAATTTCCTAATTAGTTTCCGATTTTTTATGATCTGCATGTCTTTTTGATCCATACAGTAAGTTAAATTTAAAGTGGATAATGATGAACTGAAAGTTATATTAATCATAGTAGATGATATTCAGGTTGCAAACCTGAAAAACATTTTGAATGGATTATGGCATTTTATTGATTACAACATGGATCATAGCTTGTCTGTTTAAATATTTGCCATTGTGTTTTAAACCTTTAAAAAGTGAACTCATATAATGATGCATAGAAAATACCATATGGTATCTCCTTCAAAGATTGGTAAATCACCATTATTAGCCATTTTCCATTTAGAAAGTAAATAAAACTAACTAAGATTATATTCAGGTTGCAAACCTGAAAAACTTTTTGAATGGATTATGGCAGTTTATTGATTACAACATGGATCATAGCTTGTTTGTTTAAATACTGGTCATTGTGTTTAAAAACTTTAAAAAGTGAACTGATATAATGATGCATAGAAAATACCATATCAGTCCATATGGTATGTCCTTCAAAGATTGGTAAATCACCATTATTAGCCATTTTCCATTTAGAAAGTAAATAAAACTAACTAAGATTATATTCATGTTGCAAACCTGAAAAACTTTTTGAATGGATTATGGCATTTTATTGATTACAACATGGATCATAGCTTGTCTGTTTAAATATTGGCCATTGTGTTTAAAAACTTTAAAAAGTGAACTGATATAATGATGCATATAAAATACCATATCAGTCCATATGGTATGTCCTTCAAAGTTTGGTAAATCACCATTATTAGCCATTTTCCATTTAGAAAGTAAATAAAAGTAACTAAAAGTATTCCATATGATTCAGTGAGAAAAAGTGTTTAACGCGTTTTTAGTACATGGCTTATAAAAAATTACAGCTTCTATATTCAGCTATTTAATTTGTTTCAGGCTATCATGGATGATGAATTTATTTTCCCAATGTGCACTAAAGAATACAAAAGCTTTTTGGTGCGTATTGTTACGTTTTCATTAAACACGTGTCAGTTACTTACTAACAACAGATTGTTTTACATAGTAGTAACATGAGACATCTATGTTGTAGGTATTACCAAAATTATTCAAAGTCAGGTTCTTCAATGGTCAGCCATACATTCTTGTTAACAGACCAAACAGGTATCGTTAAATATGCTTAATAAGAAGAGATCGAACAAAGCTGCATTTGTATTGGGACGAATGGGAAGCATTTGCAAAAGATAATTTGGATGATAATATGCGTATGCTTCACTTTATTAAAGAAGGGGATGACTTGTTTTACGCAACAGGATATGTAAATAGCGGATGTGAAGCCAAAGGTTATGATCAGCGTGCTGTGGGGAACCGAGTTGTGAGATGTCTTGTAAGGTTTATGCGCGGAGGGCAGGTACACATTATATAATATGCAGATTTTGTTTACAATAATGGTTGAACTGAAAACCTTTAGTGGAAAGAATCAAACAAATGCTTCTTCTTTTTTGACAGGTTCTTCCGGGAGATTTTTTGCAAGACATTTGGAAGACCAGATTTAAGGTGTACGTCAACCACACAAGGTACTAACTTAACCATGAGAGGTTTCAAACAGACCCAAATAGTGTTGTATGATCAAACTCCCTATTCGGGACCATGTGCGATAGGCTCGGTGCTGACCTAAAAATTCAGGAAGGACAGAATCTGGTTTTTACAAACATGGGTAACTATAGGCTACATCTATCTGTCTTTAAGCACAATGGGAT